>PVHT020004020.1:39478434-39566588 GCA_004024745.2 Catagonus wagneri | reverse complement strand
TCCACTATTTAAGCACACGCACACACATACAAAATGAAAGGAAATAAATAAAACCTCAATAGACTCATTTACTTGCAAGTGTTATGCTAAATATATGTCCAATTCAAAATAAAGTCCTTACTCACACTTGAATGCATGATGTCTAGTCTTTAGCAAGTTTTCCTCCTCCAGTATTACAGAGGGTTTCCCAGGAATTATTCATGCTCCACACTCTAGTTCTGTCAGTCACTGGCCACACCAGCCAGATATCATCTTCTAGACTACCTCTCTGTTACTCTCTAGTGGTCACTTTGCCTTCCATTCTGGTTAGCTTCTGCCATCTCAAGGTGAATGCCTCTTAACTTGCTGCTCCTCTCTCCTCGAGGTAATCTTTATCTCAAGGATTGGCACACAGTTTCCCTCATTTACTCACAGAGAAAATGGAGTTTAAGATTGTAATTTTCAACCAGAATGTAGAGAGGGGAGTGTGCTGTAGATACACAAGGACAACTCCAGAATGTGACTGCATGTAGACATCAGCAGATAAGAGCCAATCCCAGAAATCTTTTTATGGATGCTCTTTGCCCAGTAACTAGCCTGATGCCACTTAACAAAGCATGTTTATTACAGGATGTTGAATATTGTGCCCTGTGTTAAATAGTAAATTCCTGTTGCTTATATATTGTGTATAAAGTACTGTGCATCTGTTAATTTCATACTTCTAATTTATCCCTCCCCCATCCCTTTCCCCTCTGGTAATCATAAGTTTGTTTTCTTTGTGTGCAAGTCTATTTATGTTTTGTAAATAGATTCACTTGTGTTATTTTTTAGATCTCACTTATAAATGACTATATAGTATTTGTCTTTCTATAATGGAAAATAATCTGAAAAAATACATGTACAAGGGAATCAATTTGCTCTACACCTGAAACTAATGAAATATTGTAAATCAACCAAACTTCATTCTTTAAAAGAGCAAGTTTACCCCGAAAGAGTATTTTAACCATCTCTATTCAAAACTTCTGCCAAGATCCTGAGAGAAGAAGAATCCATTTCTTTGGTGCTGCCAATGAAATGCTTGGATTTTCATTTTTGTCATTGAATGATTAGCAGTCAGAATATCCACTTTGCTTAGTTAAAATCACACTCACACCTACAGATGTGTTGTCTGGTCTTATCCTTCCATTACAGTAATCTCATCTCGGAACATCTACTCAAATCTCAATTATTCAGCCTTAAGTAAAACCATGTGAAGTAGCACCATTGCATAACAACACATTAGTGAGTAGAAGATGAGGCTAGCAGGCCTTTGCTTTGGACTTCAATATCTCTACTCCTGATCCCCTTTAAGTAACTTCTTGTTCAAGAACCTATATACATAGCTACCTGAAAACAAGAAGTAAAGTGCAGATCCAGGAGGAAAGAAGATACAGTAATATTTCAAGACTACGTGGTCCAGATAGTTGTAGATATGCTCACATTCTGGGCAAACTCTTTGATGATCAATTTCATTTCCCTCAAACAAAGGGTAATTCAAGTCTTCCCCTCTTCCAAAGAGAAAGGGATGCTTAAAGTTCTGAAATTGCGCAATTTCCTGTTTTTAACCAATGACCTTGACTTTCCCACTGGAAAGAGAAAGTTGATGTTTCTCTATTAGACACAATTATGGCTTAAGACAGGATTTCCAGTTACCGTTTTGATCTAACTATTTTAGGCTCTGTATTATTGATTTGCAAATCATGAATGGGCAATATGGCCTTCAAGGTACTGTAGGGGACACTAAGAATGTGTTGTTTCAAGTTTTAATTAATCTAAGAAAACTACACGAACTAGGCCATTTCTAAAGTCATAGGTGCAATGATACAGAGACTTCTGGTTAATTTTAGCAAAGTTATTTTACAGAATTTGGATTTTTAGTTTAGCTTCAGAATCTTAATAATGTAGAGGTTGATACTGAAGAGAAGTAAGCATTTTCAGGGTAATAGCAATAGTAATTATTATAAGTAATACTTATACTGGGCAGAGTGATACCAATCTGCTGGTAGGAAATTACTGTCAGAGAACATAATTTTGAACAGGATTCATACGTAAAGGAGACACTTTGCTGACTCTTTACGTTCCATTGATTAAACATTGGGATATAAAAAACAAGGAATATTTCAGATCTAAATTTCTGATATTCAAGTCTAACTTCCATCTCTGACTTGTCAGAAACTGTGCCAATACATTGGACGAATGCTTGCTAAAAATTTTTAAAGAACTTGATCAAATTAAAAAATATGAAGTGTAAAGCATTCCAAAGACATGACTTTGTTGTGAGGCAAGGCAGGGTCAGAATTAACTCATTGTCAAACATGCACTCACAGGGCTGAGTTGCTTGCTCATCTGGAAGTCTTTCCTGTAAGTTTCTCTGTATTACACTGCCAGATTTAAGTTTAATACACTGTTTTTTTTTAATAATTACTTTTTAATTAAAGTACAGAAGAAAATTGGTGCTCAGAGTTCATGTAAACATTTAAGGAATTTGGTGGGGAGTGTCTGACATTTTTAAGTGAGAAGTGATGAAAATGCTTGTTACATAATTTTTTAAAACAAGGGCTCCTACGTTATCAAATTCAAAGTAAATATAAAAGCTCATCAGCTATTTATTCCCTTTTTTTTTTTTTAAGGCTGCACTGGCAGCATGTGGATATTCCTGGACTAGAGGTCGAATCAGAGGAACAGCTGCTGGCCTATGCCACAGCCACAGCAACATGAGGTGCAAGCTGAGTCTGACCTACACCACAGCTCACAGCAACACTGGTTCCTTAACCCACCGAGTAAGGCCAGGGATTGAACCTGCATCCTCATGGATACTAGTCAGATTCGTTTCTGCTGTGCCACAATGGGAACTCCAGCTATTTATTATTCTAACTTTTGGTTATAAACCCCGACTGTAAGATAAAAGACAAGTAATTTTCTTGAAGAAAGCTGCTAAATAAAAAGTTAAAGGACAATGGTTTTAGAAACCAGACTGGATTGCTTTTAAAAACAGCATTTAGCCCTTGGCTTGAGTTTTAACTGCAAAACAGAAATGTAGGTCAGGCAGAAAAGCTGGGGTTCTGTGACATGAAATTCATGGAAATTAAGCTTATTGTCATTACAGTTTCCTGGAAATTGAAAGAACATATGGTTCCCATAATTGTTTATAAAAGTATCGGCCAGTTGACTCTCAAAGAGGAATTTTTCCAGTTTGGCTCAAACAGAAATATTTTAAATAAGACTTAGAAAAATAACACCATGTTCTAGCTACAGCTCCCAAGTTTACTGAGTATAAGTTCCCATGCTATCATGAGAAATAATGAATGGAAATATTTACGAATTGGAAATTGGTATTGAACAACTGGTTTTGTTTTTTAAGTGAAGGAAAAATCATTTACTGTTCATGATCACAAGGTAACTTACTTTAGCTACAGTGACATATTAGAAGTTTTTGATTATTTTCCTTCATTATTTTTTCCAGATTAAAAAAAGTATTGCATTCTCATTTGTAGTGAGCTGAGAAAATATAGAAAGGGACAAAGAAGAAAATTCAGATCATTCAGTCTTTTCTCCAAAGAAGTAAAAAATTTAATGTATTTTGTTAAAATTCTTTGTTCAGTGGATTCATTTAATGGTATAAAGCTTTGTATTCTAAAGCCACTCATTTCATTGTCTGGTGAATAGCTGAGCAATAGTAACAATTACCACCACTAATTTACATGCACTTTATGATCTATTGTGCCCCAGGTCACTGTTTCTTACCCTTAAAGGTTTTAACTTTTGGCTTACTTTCCTTTTCTCCAGTATCACTTCTTTCACTATTCTTGGTGACTAAATATTGATGTTTTATCTGTTCAAACCTCCTTGCTTCCACTGATTTGTCCTGCAGTCTTCATCCGTCTGTCTTATATTCACTCTCTATATCTTGTCAATATCAGGCACCACACCTTTGACCATCACCTTCTGTCTTTTTTCCATTTTTTAAAGTTTTATTAAATATAGTTGATTTACACTGTCGAAGTATTTTCTGCTTCACAGAAATACAGAATCAACAAAGTCATTCACTTACACAGATACATACATTGTTTCAACTCTCTCCCACTCCAAATAATTTCTTAATCCATTCATGACCTTCGAACCAAAGAATTTACTCCTTTTTCACTGTCCCTTTCATCCTCATGTTCTCCCTTTCCCACTAAATTGTATGTCTTTAAATTTCATGTTCTTTCATTTTAATTACTTCTTTGCATACATCCTCACCTACTTTTTCCTTCTGTTGCTTCATCATACTCACTGAGCAAGTCTAGCTAAATCAAACTCTGACAACCCACAGAGTTATAGCAAGAGAAGAATACATAATTAGACTCATGGATCTTACTTTCAGTTCATGTCTTTACCTCATGTTGGCCTTTAATATGATCAAGATAGCCATAATGTTCCTCTCAGCTTGACTACACAGTAGACAGGTTTCTTCCAGACTATAGGTCCCTGACCTTTCTTTTCAGAGCACTTAGAAAACTTTCAACTGCAGATTCTTTCTCTGTTCCTTTAAAATATAAATCTTTTTTCAGCCTCTTGCCAATTTCATAACCTTGGAATGTCTTTCTCAAGGATCTGGGAGCTGTCATTTTGAAATGTAACCATCAGGAAGGACAGGGCCCTTGTCTTCCACCTTCTGTAGGAGGGTAGAAGCCTAACTTTAATAAGCCCCAATTAGAAAACACTGATGGCCTAATCACGTTGACAAACTCCTCCCATACCCAACACCACTCCTCCATCTTTACACTCAACTACCTGTTTCAGAGAAGAAATTGAACCAGTTAGAAGTGAACTTCCTCCAATTCCCATCATCAGATCTTTACCAGATTGTGCTTACTTAGCCTTATCTCCTGGTCATATGAATGAACTCCTGCGGTAGCTTGACCTACTATGTCACATTCTGTCTTACCAATTTAATGACATTGTTCTAGCAATTCCCTCTTTCTACCTTAAATGGCTGTTTTTTCCTATCTTTACAGTGATTTTTCCATCAGCAGATCAATGTGCTGTGTCTCGTTTTAAAAGTAATAAAGCCAAAACATACAAAAAACCACTTTATCTCACTCTATCCACAACTCGATTTATCTCTTCATAGTAAAAAAAAAAAATCTGTAATTTTTCAGAAAGTTCTCCAATGTCTAGATTCGCTTTTTCTTGACTCTGCCTATTCTTATTTGAATTCAACCTCCAAGTTGTTAAAGCCAGTGGCTACTTCTCCGACTTCATCTTACCTATCTAAAACATCTTTTGCTCACTTTTCTCCTTGAAATAGTTGGTTTTTTTTAAATTTGTTTTAGAGGATACTACATTCCCGTTTCTCTTCTTATTTCTCTAGCCATTGTTTTTCTATCTCCTTTATCAATTTTTCCGTATCTTCCTGACCACTTAATATTGAAGTGTCCCAGAACACAATCCTTTTACTTCCTTCTTTTTCTTTATACATTCACTTCTTGGGGGGAATCTCAGCAAGTCCTATCATGGCTCAGTGGATTATGAACCCATCTAGTATCCATGAGGACGCAGGTTTAATTCTTGGCCTTGCTCAGTTGGTTAAGGATCTGGTATTGCCATAAGCTGTGGACAGGCTGTGGATGCAGCTTGGATCTGGTATTGCTGTTGTTGTGGTGTAGGCCAACAGCTCCAATTTGACTTCTAGCCTGGGAACTTCTGTATGCTGTAGGTACAGCCATAAAAAGAAAAAAAGTCTTCAGACTTTGAAAATCCATCTGTAAACTGGTTAATCCAACATATATCTTCAGTACTTGCCTTCTCAACTCTGGACTCATATATTCAGTTGACTTCCCGAATAACTCCTACCGGCTGTCTAATGAACATCTTGTACTTGACATTTAAAAGATCAAAATCGCTCCTCTATTTCCATCCACAAAATCCTATTCCTCCTTAATGGGCAACTCCCTCTTCCATTTGCTTTGGCTAAAACTTGAGAGGCATTCTTTACTCTTGTAAGCTTGTCACATGCCCTGTTCTGTCAGCAAAATACGTTACTCTGCCCTCAAAATAGATCCCATTATGTGTCCCAGCCTCCACCTGCAAAAGTGTTATCCCAGGAGTTCCTGTTGTGGTATAGTGGAAACGAATCTGAGTAGCATCCGTGAGGATGCAGGTTCAATCCCTGGCTTCGCTCAGTGGTTTGGGGATCCAGCATTACCATGAGCTGTGGTGTAGCTCACAGATGCAGCTTGGATCCTGTGTTTCTGTGGTTGTGGTCTAGACTGGCAGCTATAGCTCTGATTCAATCCCAGGCCTGTGAACTCCCATATGCCTTGTGTGTGGCCCTAAAAAATATATATATAATCTATATATATATATAGTACTGTTCCAAGCTACTATTCAATTTTCTATTTATTTTATGCATTAGCTTCCAACTGACTTTTTTGCTTTCTCTCTTTTGTCTCCTTTTGGTCTATTTCTAACAGAGCCACAACAACATTGTTTCAAAGTGGGTTAGATCATATCACATAAGATGTTGTCAGTTAACTACAACAGTAGCTTTCCATATCATGAGACTAAAAACTACTATCCCTACAAATCACCCAAAAAACTTCACACAATGTTTCCTTTCTGTGCATGTTCCTCTCAGTTACTTAATTCCTCACCATCTGTACCAGCTTCCTTAGTCTTCCTCATTCATTTGAGTAGCAGAGTCACTACTCAAGGTGGTCTTTGCACTTGAAAGTCCAAACCTAGCCACTCCATCACAAGTTGCACATATGTTGAACTTCATATTCATCCTCTTGCTTTATTTTTCTTTGGAGCATTCATCACCTCCTCATATAGTATATGTTTATTATCTTATTTGCTGTCTTTTTGTCCACTAAAAAGTAAGGTTTTTGAGGATAAGGATTTGTTTTTTTCCATTTTCTATTGTGACAACCAACACCTTGAACAGGGACAATCTTGATAGATGCTTATCATGTATTTGTTGACTGAATGATAGATGCCATGAAGTTTGCAGCAGAATATAATCTTAGTTCTTAGTCAAACTAACTCTCCTCGTTTCTGATATAGTATGATAAGAAAGGAAATAAGTGAGAATTTCAGAGCACTTTATGAAGGAAGAGTTAAAAGTGAGTCAGTCTTGGAATTCAAACTGGGTAGTCTGCCAATGAAGATATTTGACCCAGAGCTATGCAATAGTAATAGCACTAAAAGTCTATCACATGTGAATCGAGTTTTGCATAATGATTTATTATAGTATATCCCTTTGTGTTTATTTCCAAGAAATATATCCAAGGAATTGTCTCTTCTTGTGGGTGGGTAAGAACTCAAATCTTGAATGGAAAATTATTTTAATGTTTTTTTTCTATTTCATTGCTTACAATGTATGGCATATGTCTGAGTGACTTAGAGTGCTTTGCACAGAACAGTCGATTATGATGTAGAGCTTAGCCTGTAATGAGAATCTTAGGGGAGTGTGTAGACTACTTTAATGAAGCAATCAGGGAAGCTGTACTCTGTACATAGTTTTTATCAATACAAAAAAATCTGCTTTGTTGATGAATTAATGGGACTCAGAACCTTGACATGAGTAATATGAAAGATTAAGATATGTTAGAAAAAACACGTTTTCAAAAAGGATATTTCAAAATTTTTATAGAATAAAAAGTTAATTTTCAATCCAGAAATTCCAAGGAAAGCTTAGCTTGTGGCATAAAGTTTTGTATTTTAATTTCACATGTATTGTGATAATTAACATATTGTGTGACATCTAAAGAATTGGCAGTATCTCCATAGAACATTCTGGTAACTTGCAATGAAAATGAAATTCAGACAAACTGGAAGTAGAAATAAATAATCAAAGCCAAGGAGTAAGAAGTATTATGTAACTCTAATAATTATCTTAAGGACAAAAGCCAAAATTAAGTTTTCAGAAAATCATACAAGGATAATTTAATTGGGTTTTAAAGACCCTGTTAGAACAAAACAAACAATATATATTAGATTATTTGCTTTTGAAAAAATTGAACACATAGCAATAACGCAGAGAGAGAAAAAGCATTCAGTTCCAGTTTTGGCTCTATGCTGTTAAGGATAGTGATTTTAATCTGCAAAACAAAACATAGTTAAAGCTACTTGAAAGCTAAGCGAAAGAAGGTATATTTCTAATCTGGGGAGAGCAGAGAAGGGCTCATTGAGAAAGGTTAATTATAGCTATAATGAATTCAGGAGAAAGTTTTGCCTTATTCATACTTTTACCCTGGGCAGACCTAAAAAAGAAAGGTCCCATAGTGGCTAATACCATTTGGGGTTGTTCTCCTCTCTTTGTTCTCTTCTAAGGCTTCCAATCTTAGATGAATAACATCTCATGTAAATCTAATGTGTCTTGATATCTAGAGCCATCCTGTCAATATTATGTCGTTGTTGTTTTAGGGCCCAAAGTATATAGAAGTTCCCAGGCTAGAGGTTGAATTAGAGCTGTAGCTGTGGGCCTACACTACCTCCACAGCAACTCAGGATCCGAGCCATGTCTGTGACCTACGCCAGAGTTCACAGCAATGCCAGATCCTTCACTCACTGAGTGAGGCCAGGGATCAAACCTGCGTCCTTATGGGTACTAGTCAGATATGTTTCTGCTGAGCCTCAATGGGAACTCCTCAATATTTTTAATATTATTTCTTTCTAAGAAAGTATGTTTTCCATCATGGTATTTAACTACCCAAATTATTCCAGCAATAGTTGTACAGTTGACAAATTGAACACATTAATTTGCATATAATTTATAGTTGACCCTCTGTATCTGTGCTTCCTATACATCTTCAGCCACAGACCACAGACCATGTAATATTTACTACTGAAAAATATTGAGTGTAAGTGGACCTGCTCAATTCAAACCCAGGTGTTCATCAAGGGTCACCTATAAAACAATATTTTTTCCCCACTTATTTGACATTTATGTTATTTTTTTACCCGGAAGAGTGGTTTTCTTCCTCTATGGACCTGAGCCATGGAACAACGGTAAAACAGGACTCCACAGTGGTACTTGGTGACGGTCGAGAGTTGTGATGGTGAGGACAATGGCTGGGGATAGATAACTTCTCTCTAGATTGGCAGTCATCTTTTTCCAGGCTATATCAACCAGAGGATCCTTGAATTTTCCATGGAAAGGTTTTAGAAGTTGGGCTAAAAGATGTGAAAGATGCTTTCTGTCTCTATGGAATGTGAGCTCTGGAGTTGTGTTAATTTGAGTTGTAAGAAACGTAAAGTGTGAATAATGCACTCCCCAAATTGAAAAGCCATTAATAGCATTAATATTTGTAGTGGTTGATTACCTGTCATATCTTTCTTCCTTTCCCAAGGTTTTATTAACGTTTAACTTATAAATGAGAGATTAATTCCCACTTTCTCATTAACTTATAAATGAGAGATTAATTCTCCAAACTTCTGTTCTACCTAAACAGATTAAAAAGTCATATTCTAGTTTTATTTAGATTATACATACTATTTTAACATGATTTCAGATTCTACAACTTGGCACTCAAAATTTATCTGTTGGGTGAATGAAGGGCAAATAATTTCCCAGTTAACCTGGTCAATGGCTCAAGTCACTTAGCTTCATAGTGACTGTTTTGTAAAGCTTTAGATAACTTAACAAAAGTTGTAAACTTAAGAGAATTTATTTTTGGCCTTTTAAGTTCCCTTCATTATTTTCTTTTCTCAAGATGATTTTGAAACTGAAAATAGTTCTTATTACCTACTTATATATAGTTATTATTACAAAAGATAGACTGTTATGGTATGTTGCTTGGCTCAGTGTTTTAAAATAAATCTAGAAGTATAATTGCTATCCTAAGCTAGAACACAAAATTAAAATCAGTTTTTGAAAGTTTAGTAAATGCTGTTAGTCTTTGTCATTTGTTTAGTTCTTTTTATAAAATTTGGTCTTTTAATGCTGCTTATGTGTGCTATCCTAAAATATACATTTCTAAGGCTAATAGAAATTATAAACCTGTTACAGAAAAATTTGGTTAGTGAATTATAGAATGCAAGGGTATAAATCAAAATTTAATTAGCAGATACTCTTGAAGTGATTAATTATTGTCATGGATGTTTCTCATCATCTAAACGAAAGGGTATGTTAAAAGAAAGGTACGAGAATTTTCTGCTGATGGTTTCTCTTCAGTTACAAAGTGATAGAAGCTTTGGCAGTTGTTCAGAAAGCATTTAATTTATTGGCTTAAAAATGAATTAATGGTTATCTTTGTAATCACCAGAACTCAAACAAAAATTTCTAATTTATTGAGCTTATAAAGAAAAAATAATTGATAAAGAGTAGCTAGCCAACATAATTGTAATTGCACCTTTTCTGTAGGTCTTTAAAAGATAAAATAAGAAGTGATAAGGCCCTGATCATTGTGGAATAGCTTGGGACAGGAGGGACCCATGTGAAATGGGTTCTGCTATAGAGGCCAGAGTAGAGATGAGAACTCTGAAGGTCAAAGTCCTAAACCCAGATTGAAGCTCTACCATTCCCTTTCATATAATCCAAGAAGTCCCCGCTATACTCTGGTTTTCCCCAAATGGAAAAGATGTTAGTTCCAAGCTGAGTAGATAATCCGGCGGGAGTCATTAACATAGTCTCTATTCTAGTTTACATACACGATATTTTATTTTAATTCTTCCTTAGCATCTACCTTAGTTCTTGATTATCTTCTAATGGAAATAGTACAGTTAACCCAAACATCTAATATTAATTAATATTACTTAACTTTCATGAATCGGTCTTATAGGATAGGGTTATGAACTGAAGGGCTTTTCTTTAATGGAAATAAATCAAGAACAAATACTTCCTGTATACCCAATTGACTAAAGGTGGTATATTTAAATACCTGTTGTAATGATAATTTTAAATACATATTGTGGTTACATCCCCTTCTGGCCTCAAGGACCTTGTATTTATCCCTTAAATTTTTTTCGCAATATATAAAATGTAATGCATGTACATGTAAGGACTCATATAGATCTGGATAGTAACAGGTTACTTCCGGCATTGGCAAATCATTGCCATGAAGATAAACTTAGGAAAGGCTAAAACTAATCAACACAACTGATAAAGATTTGTGAATAAAGCTTATCAAAGAAAGTTTAAAATAATTTTGGGTCATGTATCTTAGGGGAGAAAAATACGTGGCAAGGGGGAACATGAGACTGCTATCCTTAGAAAAGTTGGCTTGCAGGGTTGGCTTTTGTTTGATAACTGGGAATTTGGATTTGAAAGTATTACTACTATTCCATATCTGATAAAGGTAGCTTACTATGCCTAGGCTGTTAGTACAAACTATGTGGCTTATGCTGAAGATCTGTTTTCCTTCTAAGAACCAAGAATTTTCACTTGTGTTAAGCATAGTATGCCTATGTGACCCCATTAGTCCCTGCTATACTTCTCTGGTTTTTACCCCAGTAAAAGTTTGAGTGCTGAGTATTTAATGACTACATTTTATACAGTGGGCCATAATAGGATGCTGGAGGAATTAAGCATTTTTTATGTAACTCTACTGTGAAAGAACTCTTGGAAACTTGAGCCTGGAAGTTTCTTCTCACTTGGATTCCATATGCCTTTCCTCTTCACTTATTTTGTTTTATAAACCTACACTATAATAAATCATTGCTATGAATATGACCAATCCTGAGGCCTGTGAGTCCTTCTGTCGGATCGCTGAAATTTGGGTTGGTCTTTGGGAGGCTTTTCAAAAGAGGTTAATAAATATGTCAACAATTTTCATTTCTTATGCTCTTCGTGGTGATGAGGAAGAATATTCACCAGAATTTCTTAGAATGTTTATTGTAAAGCTATATAGAATCATGAAGGACAAAGAAATGTTATAAACCTCAGCTCCAAGTTTTAGCTATTAGTCACTCTGGAACTGAGAATTCCCAGAAATAAGCTGTACAGTAGACATTAAAAGAAAGAAAATAATGTAATATTTGTTGATTATTTTTTTGTCAGAAGAGATTGGGTTAGCTTCTCACCGTCATATACAGAGCACCCCTCCTCAGCAGAATTTTAAGTCAACCTCCCTCAGAGACAGGTGGCCTCTTCATGTCCAGCCTAGGCTTCTTTTCCCTTGGTTTGAGCACATCTTCTGATATAGTCATTTGTGGCCAGTGTGTTAGAGATAGTATGGCCTGTTTACCACAAGGATAACAGAATTCAGAAGAAGAGTATCTTGGGTTCATGTTTCCCTGACAGGGACTTTCACTGTCACAGATACTTAGACCTTAACAGACTCTTTACCAGTGCAGACAGGAAGAGGTGTAATGAATGCATAGTTATTCTCTCTTTATATTGAAGCCACTTCAGGGATGTGGCAATAATTACAAATAAATTAAAGGAGGGATATCTATTAGGGTCTAAATAAGAATGTCTTGATTTTCTCCTATGGGCATTAAGGCAGAGAAATATAGGAGACTATGAATTCTGTGAGATAAAGTCATGGCATCTACTCTACTGATCACTTCTTCCCTCCCAAGAAAATAGTCTTTTGCATTTTTGTCCAGCCCTTTAAACTTGTATAAATTGAATTATATTTTAGTTAGGCTTGCAGAGTTTCACCATTTATCTACAGTAACAGCAACTTTTCCTATTTCCTTAAATGGGCTGCATCACATATGTCATGCTCTGGCAGTAGAGAGACTCAAAACTGACTAAAAATTCCACCTCCTAAAGATGCAGTGTTTAAATTAATAAGGACATGTTTAAAAAGTAACTGCATTCCCAACCATACCAAAAAAAAAATAAGCAGCAGAAGATGGATGGAATTTTATTATAAAAATAAATTGTTGCCTTCGGACATTGTATTCTTTAGAATACATTGTTGAAAGGATCCTAAGCATAAATGCATTTTCTTTTTACTCATAGCCATATTAGATGACTTGGGATAACTAAAATAACACAGTTTCTGGATAAAGACCATATATAATCAGTAGAGATTACTGGCAAAATGAAAATAGTATTTTAGGAGGTTAAACTCTAATGACAAATTCATGTTGAAAATGCTAATGCACTTTAATAATTACTGATGGCCCTTCTGCTTGGAAGCCCGTTAAACTTCTCCCAGCTCTGACTGCAGGTATTCAAAAAGAATAATTTCATTCATGTCAAGAGCAAATAGCTACTTTAAGTGCCTCTGAGCAATGAAGGAAATAATGATCAGAAAACAAGGTGATAAGTAATGAACAACAGACCCTATAATTGTCGGGACTTTAATAATTATTTTGAAAAGTACATCATGAGATATAGAGGCAAATATATGGCAATTCTAACTTCAGTATTGCTCTAATAATGCCCAGCTTAAGGTCTATATATCATAGAATTGAAGCAATACAGTATTATTGCGTTATGTCTGAATCCCAGACTCTCCTCAGAATCCATGAACATAATAAAATGAATGTCCTTGTACTGGCTACGTTTGGGGTTGCTTGGTGCACATAACTAGTTTCCCAGGACCCTTTTTCATTCTGCTCAGTGTTTTGTATCTGATCAAAACTTTCGTTCATATTTTGCACGCATCAGGTGATCAACCAGCACTTACTATTAACCCATGGTAACAGAAGAGATAAACCTTTAATTTCCCTTTAGTTCCACTAGGAAAGATTGCTTCCAAAAGATCATTCAGTCGATTTTAGTTCACACAGCTCCCTACCTCTGTGATAGCATGAATTCTTTTGTTACTTTATTTTAGATATTTACTTGTCTTCCACATTTCCTCCCCACAAAGAACTCTTCTATCATTCAGCTGGCATTTCTTGAAAACTCTGTCAAACACCATTTCTGGCATTGTAGAACTTCCACTCTAAAGAATGATTCACAGGTATCAGACCAGCATCATGGCCCAAAGCCTCTCTGTGCATACTCCTCCTTCCCTTTATCTCTTACAGCTATTACCTTTAATTCATTTCTAACATTTCCAACTCCATTTTGGCATCTCCGTCTTAGAATTCCCCAAATAACACAACTGTCTTTCCTAAATTTACATTTCTCAGTAATTCTTATTCATAGTAAGTGTAAAAAGAGGGAGAATTGCCTAGATTTTTAATAATACAGTCTTGGTAGAGTTAAAGTGATGTGTTCTCTGCCCTTAATTGCAGAAGACAGAGATGATACTAGTATAATGGAGCTGATAGTTGAACTGGACTTTCTACTCTAAGACTATACACAAATAACTATGGTCAGATCTGTAAACATTTTAAGGCCATGCATGGTAAGTGAGTTAAGACCAAATGCTGGGTGCCTCTTACACTGATGCTGCATTGAATAGATTTTCCCTGTGAGACATTCAAGCTACTCATCCACCCCTGAGACTACTGATGTCTCAAACCACAGTGTCATTATTTCTACCTGTTTTTCAAGATTAGAACCCCGAATTTGGTACCACTCTGGTATGTTGCAGTTAAAGGCCATCTACTTGATTTACTATTTCGGGTGTTTATTTATCATTCAGTGACTCTGGTAGGTGACCATTTCCTGAAGAAAAGAAAGGAGCCTGGCCCTTTTCTACATTGCTATCACTTATTACAATGACTGGCTCATTGTATGTCCCTTGAAAGTCTTAAGTGGAGGGAAAAATATTTTATTATTTTACTTCTTAACACATAAACTCTGTCTTTGGTGAACTGATTTTTCCCTCAGGAGATGACTTTGCTGCCTTAGATATCTAGTTGGGGATTGGTGTTAAGAAAAAAAAAAGCAACAAAAATCTTACTGTAACAAGTTATTTGAGGCATAGCATCACTGAATTATTTCTATGGTATAATTGTCATTGTCAAAACATGTTGAGGAAAAATATCAAAGATGATATTTAGACATAGTACATTATTCATTAACCATACTTCCTCAATTATTGAAAATTAACATTCTGCCAATACAAAGTGAAAGATATTTCTCATTAATTATAGAGACAGTCATTTCTTGGCATTCACTTACAATATTCTGTTAAAAAACAGACATTTAAAAGAGGAAACAACATTTAAAGCTTTTGTTCTGGTTAGATTTTCTCAGAAGGTAGAATTCTTGAACATATGGTTATTTGATAAATTTATCGTTTCATGATATTACAGATCTATTGTACATTTTTCCTTTTATGAAAGAAGTGAATGTTAAATTTAGAAAAACAAAATGCTGGGAAGGATTTTTATATAGGAATGGGGGAAATGAAATCATGTTTGTTCTGTTTCTGTGAGATCATCTCACAGGAAATGCAAGGGAAGGGCCCATGGAAAAGATTGAGACTATGTGTCCTGGGAGTATAGCATCTTTGGGCAGAGTCCTGCTAGGAACAGATTTAACTGTGTCGCCCAATCCAGCTGCTGTTTTATCCTAATTCCTTATAGTAAATCCATCCTTAATTTTTAAATCTAGAATTCCTTTCTTTGTTCCTGCAGTGAATTGTGAACGATTTTTGTATCCACAGACCCATGGAGTAACCATCAAATCTTTTGTTTCAAGATTGGGCAGGGATTTAGGGCTGCATGTGATGAGATAGTGGAGGTTTCTCCACCCAAAACCACCATTCCAGTAACTGCTGTACAATACACAGAAATTTTACTAGGTGTGCAGCTCACATAAAACCAACCTATCTTCTGCTAAAACGTGGAATGATTTTCCTGGAAGGAGGAGAGAAATATGCAGTTAACATCATTGGGCTGAAAGAAATCCTATATATATATGTACCAGAAAGAAATATGTATTAGCACCTCCTATAAATCATGGCTTCTGGGGCAGGGGGTCACACATGGAAGAGAGGTGTGGAGGCCCTAATTGAGGAACAGGTCAGTGCCACAAGGGTAGGAAGGAACCCCAGGACACCAGGAGCTTTAATTCTTCAGGTGGAGTAGAGTTTATGAACAGGAGAACTATACCTGAGGTGCTTTCCAGGAATCGGTTACCAGTGTGGTAGGTGAACTTTTATTGTCTTACCATTTAAAAAAAATATATATGATTGTTTTTCTTGCAGATTTATCAGTAGAAATTTTCTGAAGCTTGAATTGAAGAGGGTCCTTGTAGGACATACTTATGTTTACTCTTATTAGGCACTTGAAAATACTTCCTTCCAATAGGGCCACTTCACGGTAAATTCTCACTGTAAAATTTTTTAAGTCTTAACAGATGATTTGGTGTCTTGCTCAAAATTTATTTGAGAGCCAGTTTAAATGCAGCGAATTGTTTAGGGGGATTTTCCCCCATTAGTTTAATTATAGTTTTTAAGGCATACTGTGTTCTTTGCCACACTCTGAATGTCTTTTCGGTGTCTTTCTGTGTTTCTAGGACTACCCTACTCTGATGACAGGGTATTTTGGATTAGGGGAGTTTTCCTAATAAATACTATAGTTTGGGTAGGCACTGGTTTTCCTTACCCCTAGGCCCTAGAAGGCCATGGAAAGTCAAATCGTAGGTATTATATAGGGCATTGGCCTTTAAGGTGAAGGCCATACTTAGGCATCCACTTGTGTCTAGACTCTATAGGGCAGGGCTTGGCGATATAGTAAATATTTTAGAATTAACAGGTCACATACTTACAGGCCACACGATTTCTGCCACATATTCGTTTGCAGTTTTAGTTTTTCTTATAAACATTTAAAAATATAACCCTGTTCTTATTGCCCTTAGTTCTTCCTAAATCCTTGAAAAATTTCTTACGCTCCTTGAATGCTTTGGAGACATGCACATATAGGCTATGTTTTTTATTTGGCTCATTTTAAATAGATTCCTGCTTTCGAGTCTAGAGTTCTTTTTCACTTTTTTAAGGGGGGAGACTCTGAGAAACTTGATAGCTCACTGAAATATTTTAAAATTCTATGAAATATATTTTTTCTGGCTCTTTTAATAGTTTTTAGTTATACTGTTAGGTATCCATTACTGTTGAAAATAGAAGTTTTATTTTGTGTAGTCTGTAAACATATATCTCGATTAATTCTGACATTTGCCATTTTCTGTTCTTAACTGTTTTTCTTCTATCACAGACCTTTTTGGCATAATCTTCCTTTTCTTTCAAATATCTACTTGAGTTATTCCATTGGTGAGTCTGTTGTTGATCAAATTCTTACAATATATATTCTTTTTAAAGTTTTTTCACTATGCATTCAATTATATTTTCACTTTTATTTTCCCTAATCCTTTGAGGATACTGTGGAGTTAATTTTATTTACCCAGAATAGGATATATAGTGCATTCTAATTTTGGATATTTATGTGTTTTATTAATTCCAGGAAATTTTCAGCTATCACTTCTTTGAATTATCTGTACCTTATTCTATATTCCAATTAGGTATATGTTAGACCTCTCAGTGTCTTGTCCTAACTTTCTCTTTGATTCTATCTCTATTCCCCCTTGTCCCTGTTCCCTGCCCTCCCTCTCTGGATTTCTGGTAATTTTCTCTAAGTTTTTTTCTAGTTCTCTCATACCTTCTTCATGTATATACTGTTACACTGTTCAATTGATCCACTGTATGTAACTTTTAAGAATTTTTAATCATTAAGATTTTTGTTTCTCTAAGTTCTGTATTTTAAAGTATATTCACTAATCGTTTTGAGTGATTTCTCATTAGTTGTTCATGTCATTGATCTTTTCATTTATATTTTTAAAAATCAAACATGCTGGATTTTATAGCTTGTGTTTGGTAATTAAAATATCTGAAGAGTTTAAAAGGTATATTTGTGTTGTCTGTTACTTTATTTTATCTTATGGTGTCTTGTTTTCTTCTTTTTTTGTCAGTTTAAAGAGTTTAGGGAATATTCCATGTGGTAATTCGATGAGGCCTAGGATGAAGCCACATACTTTTGCCACATATTTGGGTGCTTACTCGGTTCAGGATAGTTGATTTAAATTAATTTCTTGATTTAGGGTTTTAAAATAATGAGACTAGTAAGCCTTTAAATGCATTCCTAAATATAATCTGCCACTTTTTTTTTCTGTCTGCGCTTGTGTTACGTGAAAGTTCCTGGGTCAGTAATTGAACCCACACCACAGCAGCAACCCAAGCTGCTGCAGTGACAATGCTGGATCCTTAAGCCACTGCACCATAAAAGAACTCCTATAGTCCGTCTTGTGAATACATAATCTCAAGGAAAAACATTTCTTTCAGCCTATTCATAACCAAAGCAGCTATCAACAGATATTATTGCTATCTCCCTTGGCAGAAATTTGTTATTTTTCTTGTTTAATTTGTTTCAGAACTATATATTTTAAGAGTTTTCTCTGTTCAGATTTTCTATCAGATTTTTTTTTTTAATAATAAAAGCTCTTTGTTACCAAGAATTTGCATATGCCCTCAGGTACTGCTATTTTCAGTGATTTCTGTGTTTGCTTTTCTTCTGGTCTCTTGAGATTCTATTCTTCTTTTCTTCAATTTTACTTTTAAATGAACATCCTTAATATTTTCACTTGCATATGTGGGAGCATGAACGTTTTCTGGATTTGTAGGATTTCCCAGAAAAACAAAATGTGTTACAAGCTTTATTTTTATTTTTTTTTCCTTCAGAGAAGCTAAAATACTTAGGATATAGGATCAAATGCTATATTGGAATGAAATCCTGTTATCATAACCTTAGGAAAGAACATTTAGGATATAAGTTTCTTTATCAAATAAATTAGGGGCCTATTAGTACCAGTCTCATAGTGTTGTAAATTGGTGTTTATGAGGTAGTGGGTACTAACACACTTTTAAAACTATAGTTCAATGTACAAACCTTAAATAATGTTATTAACATAATTACCATTTTCATATGCCTCGAGTTCTTTAAGCCCCAAATTAAACTTTGCTAATGCTTAATTATAAATTTAAGATATTGCAGATACAGGGAAAGAAAAATATTCCTTCATGGGTCTGATGAAGTTCAAAACCATTTTTTTTGAAGAACAAAACAAAGTACACATCTACAATCAGAATGAAAATTTGTCACTTAGCAAAATAATGAAATCAAAGCCAATAGTTCTTTTATAATACTGTGGTTAACTCTGATAATGTCATAGGGACAAAACGAAATAAAAATTCTCTTACTCTTAAACAATGTATTCAAACGACATATTCAGTTGTTGTCTATATGTTGTGGTATGTGATGCCATTTATTTACACAACTTAAAAGACATTTAATAATACTTTTAATTAAATAACCCGTATTTCCCCATTTTCTGTAACAGGTTTGCATGCAATTTTAAATTGTATTTGCACTACTTAAAATGATGTATTGTGTTTTTGTGCTACATTGTTTACTTCCCCGAAAAAGAATTTACTTCTTCAACTTATAGCAAGGGCAATACAGGAAGATAGCTTTCTTTCTTAACCATGTATTTTTTTTTAAATTCTTTTGATCATAAATATTTCTTGTTTGGTAATTACACTTAGAGAGTTATTGCTTCTGTGGCAAACATTGTTTTAATATGCATTTATTTTTTGGCTAATTATTTGGTAAAAACCAAAGCATTTAATATCAATGTCACTAAGGAATATGACCAATTTGGTTCAATAGGAATTTTTTTTCTGATTAGGTTTAGAAAATTTATGATGAGGAAACAGGACATGCTTCCAAAAGCAAACTGAAAACAGCAATTCATTCTGAATCCTAAATCAATTTGAAATACATTGAAAAGTTTTATTTATCTAGTTTAAGAAGATATTTTAGAAATTCTTCCATTTTCTCAACACTGCTGGACTAACATTTCTCTTTCGGGTAGCCATCTAAGCACTTAATATTGTTAATATTCTTAAACATCCCAGTAGCCTTTGTTTCCTCAAGATGAGAAAACAAAGAATATATTATTCATAACTTGCATGAGGTTATTTAGCTAATAGAGGGTAAAGTCAGAATTTGGACAAAGTTCTGGATTCTATATTGCCTCCAACCAAGTGTTTTAAAAACTAATTTAAAATTTTCTGTTCAGAGTGATGAAGTATTCTTGATTTTCCTTGAATGATCAGTCTTTAAAATATTTGCGTTTTAAAAGAAGACTTAGGAGTTCCCATTGTGACTCAGGGGGTTATGAACACAACTAGTATCCATGAGGATGTGGGTTCCATCCCTGGCCTCTTTTAGTGAGTTAAGGATCCAGCACTGTGAGCTGTGGTGTGACATGGCTAGGATTCCGTGTTGCTGTGGCTGTAGCTGGCACAGGCTGGCAGCTGTAGCTCCAATTTGACCCCTAGCCTGGGAAATTTTATATGCCATAGGTGCAGCCCCGAAAAGCGATAAATAAATAAGTAAATAAATAAGATGCACAGTAGATGAAATGAATTTTTATTGATGTAATTTCAGTAAGTATATCAAGGCAAAATGAAGATTTGAGACAACTTAAACACATTTTTGTACGTGGGGACAGCTGGGAGCAGATTCTTATCAAGAAGTAGTTCCTGAATTTTCCAGTTATTCTCCAGTGTCACAGTTCTGATTCTAATGTCTCCCTAAATGTGTTGATCAAGACAGCCTTAATATTCATCTCAGCTTTCTAAGTTTTAGACAGACTTCTCAACTAAGGCATTGACATCTTTTCCTGGGAACATTTACTTAAGAAAACCTTTCCTTGTAAATTCTTTCTCTGCCTCTTTGAAATGGAAAATTTCTCTCAGGCTCAGTTTTACATTGTGGAGTCCTCCCTTAGAAATGTAATAATCAAGAAAGATAGGGCCCCTACCCTCCAGTCTCTGTAGGAGGGGAGGGGCCTAACATTGGTAAGTGCCATTAGCTAATGGCCTAATCACTTTGACCAGCCTTCCTCCTCAACATCTTTTAGTACTTTTCCACTAGCTCTTAACTCTCCTTAGTGTTTAAAAACAAAAGCCTTCTGTTTAAGTGGAGATGAGTTCAATCTCTCTGCCTCACTGCAATCGTCTTGATTCCCTATTGCAGATGTTGTGTGTGTGTGTGTGTGCGTTACAGCTGGTTTACAGATTTCTGTCAAATTTTCCAACTGCACCACGCGGTGACCTGGTTACATGTACATATATGGATTTGTCACATGTGCTTAGACATATTTCCCAGTGCTATACAGCTGGATCTCATTGATTTTTCCATCACCAAGGCACTAGTTAACCCCACACCCTCCCACACCTTCCCTCACCCCCTTGACAACCACAAGTCTGTTGCCCAAGTTCGTGATTTTCTTTTCTGTAGAAAGGTTCATTTGTGCAGTTTATTAGATTCTAGTTATAAGAGATATCATATGGCATCTGTCTTTCTCCTTCTGACTTGCTTCACTCAGTATGAGGGTCTCTAATTCCATCCATGTTGCTGCAAATGACATTATTTTATCCTTTTTAATGGCTGAATAGTATTCCATTGTGTATATATACCACATCTTCCTAACCCAATCATCTGTCGATGCACATTTGGGTTGTTTCCATGTCTTGGCTATTGTGAATAGTGCTGCAGTGAACATGCGTGTGCAAGTGTCTTTTTCAAGGAAATTTTTGTCTGGATATATGCCCAAGAGTGGGATTGCTGGGTCATATGGTAGTTCTATGTATAGTTTTCTAAGGTACCTCCATACTGTTTTCCATAGTGGTTGAACCAGCTTACATTCCCACCAAGAGTCCCGGAGGGTTCCCTTTTCTCCACACCCCCTCCAGCAATTATTGTTTGTGGACTTGTTAATGATGGCCATTCTGACTGGTATGAGGTGGTTTCCTATTGCAGATGTTATGAATAGTCTTTCTTGCTGCTTTAAACAAGAGTCTAGTGCAATTTTTTTCTATATTGTATTGTGCCATAACTTTGGAAGTGTGAAGGTGGACACTCTGCAGGCTCTGGAGGTGGACTGTTTATAAGAAAGATTTATATAAATTACTGATTATCTGGATTATTTTATTTTTTCATTTTAATTATCAGTACTATCTGATCTTTGTAATTCAGCATATGAAGACTCAGAGGTAAATTGTAATATAGCAGAACCCATCAAATTAGGATGTGTTCTTCCCAACTGGAAGAAATATGATCCTTTAGTTTTTAAAGAATTCAATAAGTATTTATTTAAGCATTTGTTCAATTAATACTCATTATGAAAGTACCAGGCACATTTATAAGTGCTTGGCTTATACATCCTGGAGGATGAGACAAATTCTTTGACCTTGAGGGGCTTGCATTGTATTAAGATGTTATGAATAACACAAAATAAGGCCTCATCACGTTGTTTAAAGGGTGAGTAAAATCCTAAGTTGAAAGTGATGTGTTATATCCTTGAACTTTTGATGTGTTAGTAAATATATACAAATAGGATAATATTCACTGTCAATAAAGCACTGCAGTTTGGCATTTTTTTCTGTGTATTTTCTTCCTTTATGTTGCACTCTTGTCTTCTACAAAAAGCCATTAACTGCTGATCGACACTGTCAATTAGGACCCTCAGTTATGGCTTGCCATGGTTTACCCTATGCAAATCTTGAGGGCTGCTAAATGAGGTAGAATGCTGAACTCTTGAGGAGCAAGATAATCTCACATTTTAGAACACAAACACATGCACATGACATTGGGTGAGGAACAAGAAGAAAAAGGACTCTTCATGGGACAAGCAAAATGAAGGAATAGTTAAGAGTTTTGTTTGATCTATGATAATTTTCTAATATCCTAATTTGCATATAGCACATCCCTGAAGTTTTATTTCTTAAATGTTCACTATTTTTGCATCATATTTGAATTTAACTTGTAATAAAATAACTGATTCATCTAAATACTTTGTTTAAATTGTGATCAAATCATCTTGTCCAATCAATAATGGCATTTATTTTGATTTTCATACTAAAGGTAATGCATACTGATTATTGAATATATTACAAGCTGAAAATAATTTGCATTTTTTATACCTGAGACACAATTTCTAGGTAATATTTCAGCAAACTCATTTGTGACTTAATAGTGTACTTGTAAAACTATAGTAATTAGAATACGCATCACTTTATTGCTTTAAATATAGTGTTAAATAATGAGAAAGGACAAGTCTGAAACTAATTGTTTTTCAGAAAGACACTCTAGTTTTGAGAGGAATTCAATTCAAAACAACTTTAATCTGCTGTAAGCTTTAAATTAAATCTTGTTACCAGCAAGAAAGTTATAGACAATTGAGTTTGTCATTAATTCACCCAAGGTATTATCTAGGTCTCTACAGCATTTAACTGCTTTAATTTACTTATCAAAGCTAAGAATAATCAGTTTCCTCTCCCCTTTCATTAAGCAATTCAACAGAGTAATTTTATCTAATCAGATAATACCCTATTGCAAAGGAACACCTCTCATAGTACCCTGCTAGTCCCTTCACAAAAAACAACCCCCCCCAAAAAATGCAATAATCATTATTTTAGTTTTACAAAGAATGACTGAATGTATAGTAAAACCATCATTTTGTGTACCATGACACCATTGGCCATCTAATTTGTATGTGTGTGTGTCTCTGTTTCCATGTATTTCTATGTATATAGAAAGAGTAATATTAAAAAAGTGAAGTATATTGAATTGTCCACCATATGTAAATACTGAATTTGGTTGACTGACATCAAATCTAACTTCTATGACGAGGCAACAAAACCATTTCTTGGCTGTGTAAATCTAAACGTTCTCTTGAGATATCAGCATTTGTTATCTTTTGACTTTTGTCCCCAGTGAGTTTATTTAGCCACGTTACTGAGTAAACTTGTTAGTGTTCAAAGTTGTAACTTTAACTTCAAGGAGGCTCCCATTAGTCTATCTAGTCTTGAGCCTCCTTGAGTCTCAGCCATGTAATATGGTAGTTGTTAATAATGGAAGAAACAATGAAACCATCTTTTATACATGAGCTGACAAAACACTTTCGTATATATTATCCTGTTTTAACTTTGAAAACTTTGGGGTTAGTAGGGTCATCTTCATAGATTCCCTAATATTATGCTTCAAACCTAACTGACAAAATTGACCCATATGTTTTCCCATTCATTCGTTTGTATCCCACAAATCCAGACTAGGCAACTCTGTTGCCTCTGTAATTACTCTCTTCCTCTTAACTTTCTGTCAGAATGTACTGTTTGATGTAGTTTTTCAATCTGCACCTTCTCTACTTCCATATCCCTTTGCCATTTTTAACAATTTTTCCATTATAGCTGGTTTACAGTTTTCTGTCAATTTTTCAACTGTATAGCGTAGTGACCCGGTTATACATACATATATAGATTCATCACAAGTGATTAGACATAGTTCCTGGTGCTATACAGCCAGATCTCCTTGATTTTCCCTCCCAAAGGCAATAGTCTACAACTATTAACCCCATACTTTATGCCATCCCACTCTCTTCCCCACCCTCTTGGTAACCACAAGTCTGTTCTCCAAGTCCGTGATTTTCTTTTCTGTAGAAAGGTTCATTTGTGCAGTCTATTAGATTCCAGATATAAGTGATACCATATGGTATTTGTCTTTCTCCTTCTGATTTACTTCACTCAGTATGAGGGTCTCTAATTCCATCCATGTTGCTGCAAATGACTTTATTTTATCCTTTTTTATGGCTGAATAGTATTCCATTGTGTATATATATATATATATATATATATATATATATCACATCTTCCTAATCCAATCATCTGTAAGTGAACATCTGAATTGTTTCCATGTCTTGGCTATTGTGAATAGTGCTGCAATGAACATGTGGGTGCATATGTCTTTTTCAAGGAAAGTTGTGTCCTGATATATGCCCAAGAGTGGGATTGCTGGGTCATATAGTAGTTCTATGTATAGTTTTCTAAGGTATCTCCATACTGTTTTCCATAGTGATTGTACTAGCTTACATTCGCACCAAGAGTGCAGGAGGGTTCCCTTTTCTCCACACCCTCTCCAGCATTCGTTATTTGTGGACTTATTAATAATGGCCATTCTGACTGGTGTGAGGTGATATCTCGTGGTAGTTTTGATTTGCATTTCTCTAATAATCAGTAATATTGAGCATTTTTTCATGTGCTTTTGGCCATCTACCCTTCACCATTTTTGGTCTCCATTTTTGCATGGTTGACTCTTAACAACCTCTAGATGGCTTCCTTGACTCTAGAACTTTCTGTCCTTATACTGCATATTAAAATAAAGCCATCCTCTTAGTTTGACAATTTTAGCCAGGATCACGGAAAATCACTTTTTTTTCCACTTTCTTTTGCACATGGTTTACTATGTCCCAACTTAGCCTTCTGACTTCAGTCAAAAGTGACTCTTCAGATTGTTTTCATACGTTTTCATTCTGACACTGGGGTATTCAACGGAAGGCGCCTGACTTGCTTGACAAGGTGTCCCTGTTTGTCTCTTCCTATCTATCCTTATCTGTACCTCAAAGCCAAAGTTTAAGCCCACTTTCTCAGATCCATCTGCTTCAAACTGAACTCATCTTCCAGACCTCAATTTTTACACTATAGAGTGTAGCTCTTTATTTTTCTTTATTGCAGTTTATTACATTCATTTGTGTTGTAGTACTATTTTTCATGTCATAAATACTATTCTGTGTGATGTTAACCATCTGAATTGTATATTTTGGAAAGCTGGCTGGTATGTTTTATGAAGCAGCAGGGAAATCTTTTTTCCCTTTCACTTTATTCTTTTTCCCTGAAATTGTATGATTGGGTGAGCTTTAACCTGCTTTAGGGATACTCATACTGATAAACAGATGCTGAGAGCTTTGTGTTTTAGTTTAATGAAATACAGCGTGGTGAATGGATGCCTCTCCTTTTCAGAGATTAAATTATTGTCAGTTTGAGTTAAATTATTGTTATCAAGCCTTAAATATAAGCAGCATGGCAGCTTGTGGCTGCATGTCACTAGGGTCTAGCATAGCATATTAATCAGCACAAATTAATTTATTTAAATAGCCACTATATCCATAAGTAATAAAATTGTTTATTTTTCTTAAATTGAGTAGTAATTTTTACAATGTGTGGTATGCACATTTGTTAAAGATAATTACTGAACATCTCATGGATTAAGATTAATATTAAACCCCTACATAAGATCATCATTTAGGGCACAAATTATAACTAAGAACCTTATCTGTAATATTTATATTCTGAAAGAGCGTGAAAAGGAGTCATGAGTAAAGAATTAGAGGATCCATCATTTTCAATTCTGTTAAAAGCAGTTTAAAAAGAGAATAATTTTCAGTAATGCAAAGCACCTATTTTTTTCTAAATGAATACATAGAATGCAAGTAAATATTTGAAAAACTCTCTCACAACCTCTGTAATTGGAAAACATGAAAAAAGGCACTTTGTGAAGCACCACAAAAGTGACAAACTTTAGGTTAACTTCAGCACTGAATTTGGAAGCTGCAAAAGAACCATGAGAAGCATGACACTGATGAAACTTCATGAAGAGAAGCATTAGTAAGCTTGCAAGGTGGAATGTTTTCAGGAAGTGCTATGGAGTACAGAGGGAAAAAATGGATTTTTACTTTTGGAGACATTTACTTTCCTTTGGAGGCAACTGTTTCCTTCAATTTCATTTTTTTCACTATTTTTTTTTTCTGTTAATGGATTTTATTTCAATTATAGGTGTGCATAAATCATCACAAGTCAATTTTACAGATTTTGTATCCCAAACCCCCAGTGCATCCCCCCACCCCCCCAGACTGTCTTAAGTAACTAAAAACTGTGGTAAAGTGCATATAACATACAATTTATCAATATTAACCTTTTTAATATAACTCAGTGGCATATTACTAAATTCACAATATTGTACGATTATTACCTCTATGTAGTTCCAGAACATTTTCATCAATCCAAAAGGAAATCTTGGACCTATTAAGCAGTTTCCTCCTCATTTCCCTCTCCAAGTGGGCCCTGACAACCACAAATCTGCTTTGTGTCTCAATGGATTCTTCTATTCTGGATGAGTCACATAAATGGAATCATAGAATGTGACCTTCTGGGTCTGGTTTATTTCACTTAACAAAATGCTGTCCTTGTTCATCTGTGTGGTAGCATGTATCAGTATTTCATTCCTTTTATAGTTGAATAGTATTCACATTGTTTGACTATGCTGTATTTTATATACCCACTCAATAGTTGAAGGGCATTTTGCTTGTTCTCACTTCTTGACTACTGTGAACAGTGCTGTCGTGACCATTTGTGAATTAATATTTGTTTTAACACTAGTTTTCAATTCTTTTGGATATATAGGGGTGGAATTTCTGGGCCGTATGTGAATTCTACATATAATTTATTGAAGAAATATCACTGTTTTCCGCAGAGGCTGGACCAGTTTATATTTCCACCAGCCATGTGTGACAGTTCTGATTTCATCACCTTTTCACCAATACTTATTTTAAATTTCTTTAATTTTTTTCTTATAGCCATCCTAGTTCATGGGAAGTATATCATTATGGTTTTCACTTGAATTTCAGTAATGTCAAGTGGCATAGAATATTTTCTCATTTGCTGTTGGCCATTTGTATATCTTCCTACTCCTAATTTTCAGAATTATCTTATGATTCTAACACCTTTAATCTACAGCATAAATTAACATATCCTTCCAAGGTTTATCCCTAGGCTAATGCAGAATCATGTTAAACAACAACAACAACAACAAAAAACCAACAAAAGAGGATAAAAACCTTTTTAACAATTGAGGGCAAAGTACTAACTGTAATTTGATTAGCTCCTTAATTTAGTTTTGGCTAATTTTTAAGTGCAGTTTATTAATAATTTTGTGTTCTTCAGATGACATGAAATGAGAAATCATAAATCATATTTTCCTAAAAACTATTCATTAGCTAAAATAGGTTCAAGTATCTTGTAATTTTCCCCCCAATTCTTTTCAAAAACTAATTAAATTCAGTAAACCAGTGGGTAGTTGGGTGCTGGATGTCCTGAGAATATAATCTCTTAAGACATTTAATGATAAACAATTTTTGTCTTTAGGTTTCCACACTTTGATTCTTCTTTCCTGTTCTGTTACTGTCTTTCACATTGTCATTTTAGTCAGAAATTGATTTGTCAACTCATTAAGATGAATATTCTGTCCAAAGAGGCAAGGCAAATTGTATCCTTCTAGTCTGATTATTCTATTTCTCATGACCTAATTTTTCCGTCTTGAAGATTTTTTCTTTCCTACAAACCTCAACAAATTAGACTGAGAATGAGATAGGGCTTTGCCTATATTTAGATAGTTAGTAATGCAAATCTGACTCTCAGGTTATTTATGTGACCCAAATTTGGTGGATTCTGGTGGAAAGTGAGACTTCTAGCTTTAGGAGTGGCCTTTTACATGGTGTAGGGGGCATCTTGCTGGAGGCAGTGATGGGCCTTGTTTCAGGATTTCTGAAAAAGAAAAAGGAGCAGCTGAATTTTGCTTTAATGGCTTGTTTCAGACTATTCATTGTTTTCACCCTCTTTTGTACTGTTGCTTATAAGTGTTTATTTACCACTATCAAAAACAGAGCATTATGAATGTGACTATTGTTGAAAAGTTTAAGCAATTTGTTCCCAAATGAATGCTACCTCTCTCCTGTGATTCCAGTTGATAATCATAATAGAGGGAACTTATTATAAGCAATAGTGTATGTTTACTGAATATGATAGACCAACTTTATTTATTTATTTATTTATTTATGGGCTGCACCTGTGGCATATGGGAGTTCCCAGGCTAGGGGTCCAATCAGAGCTGCAGCAGCTGCCCTATGTCACACTCAAAGAAATGTGGGAACTGAGCAGCAGTGTCTAGACTACACCACAGATGTCAGTAAGCCCGGTACCTTTACCCACTGAGTGAGGCCAGGAGTCTAACCCGCATCCTCATGGTTGCTAGTTGGGTTCATGTCCACTGAGCCACAATGGCAACTCCCTACCGAAACATTTTAAATGAGGCAGCTTTCACTTGTGTCACCTGAGAGTTTCCACGATACAGAAGCCTGTAGATAGTTAATGTCCAGTAGATAATTAATACAGTTAATTAACTGTGGATGTAATTGGCTACTTTGGAAATGAATTAGTTACTTTGCTCAGTCATATGAGAATAGAAAAGACAAAATACATACAAATTGGAGAGATGTCATTGTAATTAGGTTATTGTAGAGAACTCTTCTCTATATTGTCCATTAAACGTGACCCTGAGTCGACACAGGCAAATTAGAGATGACTATTTAGAAACGCTAACAAATACACTACTTTTGGTTTACTCAACCAAAGTTTGTTTACAACTTGCAATCAACCTTAACATTAGGCAAATATAAAGGCAACCCTAAATGATGTTAAAAACAAGTTATTTTTGACAGACAGAAATCTGTAAACCAGCTATAATGCAAAAATAAAAAAAAAAAACAAGTTATTTTTAAAATTATAGTGTTCATTAGGGTTACTTTGAGAGAATTTAAAGAATTTTATTTCTTTATAGAGATAAAATATTTTAAGTGTACAAATGTTTACAGCTTGAAGAAAATCAGTTAGATTTGGAAACAAATTGGTAAATACACAAATAATTTGCCACTATTTAAAGTTCAAAAACTCTAGTTTTCATTGGCTACTGAAACAATCTTTAGGGAAGAATTCCCCGATGGGAATTAACTGTGACAGATGGTCATATGTTAAGATTAATACTTATTATTTCCATGTTAGAAAGTTGTTTTCTTTTAGAATTAATTTCCAAATTGTGACTTATTTGCAATTTACTGGAGAAGACAAAGTATGGTAGGGTTCATCAAGGAAATGAAAGAATAATACGTCTAATTATTTTTGGCATGCACTATTACCTTTAGATGATCTCCAAACAAAAGAATTATCTATGCTATGATACAGGTGGTATTAAAACAGAGGCAATTAGTATATGCCACAGAGGCTCGTTTTATCAGTGTGTCGCTGTGGCAATTCAGTTCTACATCAGGACCTTTACCAAAGTCCCCTGACTGTGCTTCAGTGGGTGTGCTGAGGACCAGCTTCTCCAGTGAAAGACCAGCAAAATTAGAAATATTGAGAGGCTGAAATCACTTTTACATGTAGGTGTAAGTCATGTTCTGTACAATGACAAGGTTTGTGCAGTTTTACTTACTTCTTCTTTCTGTTGAACCACATAACCTTACATAAAATTGTGCTGTCATAAAAGAGGAATAAATCAAAAAGGACGTTAGGAGTGTGAAGGACTTGTTAAAGTTGCCCATGCATTCAGCCATTCATGTAACAGACATTTTTCACCATCTGCAACAGGTCAGGAATATTGTTAGAAATTAATAAATCATGATATTTCCTAAAGGTTCTTATAGTCTGGTAAAGTGATGGAAGCAAAGAAAAACACCAGTATTTTATTTTCTATAAAGCTACATTTAGAGGATTAATACAGGAGGGTATAATGAATGGATAGGCCATTTTTTTTTTTTCTGCAAGAGACGACAAAGACCTTATAGAGAGATGACAAAAATATATGTATTAGTTAACTCAGCAATGATTTACAGATTGTCTAACATTTTCCAGGCTGGAGATAAAGAAGCAAAACATAATCTCTGTCCTCAAAAAGCTTATAGCATTCTGAAAAATGGATAGCTATCCCCAGCAGACAAAGGGGATAAAAAATGTATTGCAGATAGAAGAAACACAGAGGCTTTGAGTATGTTTGGATATGTTAGTCAACGTGCCTTCCATGCTCATCTGTAACTTCTGGCTTAATCTGCTAGAACTCTCCTTACCCTGCTTCCTATGAAATAATGCTCAGTAGTGTTTTCTTTTTTGTGTTTTGTTTTTCTCTCTGGAGGAAGACACTGGCTGGTGAGTGTAAGATGAAAAGACTTAAAGAAAATAATAATGTCCTGACCATCAGTCTCAGTGTTTACCCAGGTAGTAATGAGTTGAGCTAGATTTGTTATTCAGTGACACAGAGCAGAAGAATCCGTTGGTGGTGGACTTTGAGGAGAGGGGACTTTGTGTAGAACCATGGGCAGGCTATTCCATGTACCAGATGAGCTATGTCAACAATTTAACAAGAATGGAGCTGACTTGAGGCAGAAATTAGAGACCATGCATTAAAGGATAACTTAATTACTTCTAATTCAGAGTTTCACTCCCTGTGGGGTGAGCTGTACTTCTAATCCACACCAGAATCTGTGAGCTAGTCATATCAATAGCATCTCCTTCCATTTTTGGCTTGAGATGTTTTGGGTGGGGGTCTATTGCTTTCACTTAAAAGTAGCATGGGATCTCTAGGTAATTTTGCAAGGCTGGAAAGTATAAAACTGAAAGAAAGTCACACACATGACATGAACAGTTTTGTGTGCTATGATGAGAAGTTTTGTCTTTATATTATAAAAAGTGATAAATCACTGCAGGCTTCCAATCAAAGTGGCATGACCATTATTTATGTATTTTTTTGTCTTTTGTCATTTAGGGCCCCACCCGCGGCATGTGGAGGTTCCCAGGCTAGGGGTCTAATTGGAGCTGCAGCTGCCAGCCTACGCTACAGCCACAGCAATGTGGAATCCAAGCCACATCTGCAATCTACACCACAGCTCATGCCAACACCAGATCCTTAACCCACTGAGCGAGGCCAGGGATCGAACCCGCAACCTATGGTTCCTAGTCTGATTCGTTTCCGCTGAGTGACGATGGGAACTCCAGGCATGACCATTATTTAACAGTTACTTGGATGCTTTGAAAGGGTCATAAACAGAAGCAGAGGATGACATTAGTAAGGGATATTGAGTCTGTAATAAGGCAGTAGCTATGGGAAAATAAGGAAGATAAATTAAGCTATGGCAGTGTTGAAGTTACACGACTTAGACATTGATTTTATGAAAGAAAGGAGTAAAAGATGAATGACAATATACTTTATCAATAAAAGAAATCCTAGAAGTAGTGTTACATTTGATGGAAAAAAATAAGTGCAGTTATTATAGAGAGGTTAAGATAGGGGTGTTGTTTCAGTTAGGATACAGTCACAGAGACAGAAAGTGCAGTAACATAAATTATATTTGAAAATGTCTTAGAATTTCAGTGAAGAGAAGAATTCAACACAGGGAGTTCAGCAGGAAAAGTAAAAATGGATAAAAACACTTTCTAAGATTTTTGTTACACTTGCAGTTATTAATTTTATCCTTTTGAAATTGTAATAGCTGTCATTTAGAATATTTATGTTAAGAGCTGGATAACAGATTAATGTGTGTAATATTTGATTTTTCCTAGTAACCATCCTGTAAGGCAACTATTAGTATAATCATTTTACAGGTATGGTAACTTGGATACACAAAGTATAAATAACTTGCCCAAGGTAATAGTAAATATAGTAAATACCCAAGCCACTTGAGGCCAGTTCTGTCTGACTTGACAGCTTGTGCAGTGAATGATGGTTCTGTACATTGCTTTCCAAATACTAAATACCAGGTGAGGTGGAGAAGGCACAACTGTCTATAACATTTACCATGCCCATTTGTCATTTGAACATTTCAATTATTTTATACCCTGGACAAGCTTTCTTGTAACTGTGGGCTGGGAAAGAGTGAGGAGGGTGAAAAGAAAGTAGACAGAAGAGCAGAGAATAAGATGGTGGTGTTTTTCTCCTTTTAGCTACTGGGGTTGAAACAACTGAACCTCAGTCTTAACCCAAGAAGCATGTGATCAGGTGAGCTGCAGTGGCTGATTTACCCCATAGTGTCACACTGAACAGGTTGGGAGAGAGACTTTGTGTGAGATGCTATTTAATTGTGCATGAGAATTATTTATTTTTGATGGGTGAAGTCATAGAGCACAAATTTGAGACCTACTTTTTATTTGTATTTTATGTGTAAAATCATTCTTCCTATGCTGCAAAGAGGAGAAAAGTCACTTTTTATTAAATACTATACAGAGCATACCCTTAGTAGTTAATGTCAATAACATCCTGAGAGATCTTTGCAAATGCCAGCCTGTTGCTTGTTCTCTAAATGTAAAGGTTAGGAACCATTTCAAGAAGCATGATCACATGTTTTAAATAACTTCTCCTTTCCTTTAAACAGCTGTAATTTTATATACATAATTTATTGTTTTGCATTAAGGAATAATGCCAAAAGAAGAAAATAACGGATAAAAGAAGAAATCTTACATTAGAGCGGAAGCATAAGCCAGGTCTGGGCATACATCTTCTCAGAGTATAGTGCATGATGTTTAGACAGGTTCTTGGGGTTAGGATAGTGATAATCTGGTCTTGTACTGTCAAATACTGTAACATTTTTGTGGCTGTTTGGATTTAAATTATTTAAAATTACAATAAGAAATTTATTTTTTCTCATAGTGGGAATTAAAGAAACAGAAAACTGATATAAAAACCAGTAACAAGAAAACAATAAAAAATAAAAAGCAGTGATAAGAGGAGAGAGTGTTTTCTATATTAGAATATATTACTCAATTAGCCCTGTTGTATGTCTGGGAGATTATGGATCAGATATATATTATTATATCCTAGATAAAATTCTTTATTTCCAGTTATTGTTAATTAAAAATATGTCATTGTCTGTACGGCTTTTTTTTCTTCTTTTAGTCAAGACAAAGACTCCTTTTGGAGTTCCCGTAGTGGCACAGCGGAAATGAATCTGACTAGGAACCATGAAGTTGTGGGTTCAATCCCTGGCCTTGTTCAGTGGGTTGGGGATCTGGTGTTGCTGTGAGCTGTGGTCTAGGTCTCAGAAGTGGCTCAGATCTGGTGTTGCTGGGGCTGTGGTGTAGGCTGACAGCTGTAGCTCTGGTTAGACCCCTAGCCTGGGAACTTCCATTTGCTGCAGGTGCAACCCTAAAAAGCAAAAAAAAGAAAAAAGAAAAGACCCCTTTGTGGGGGTCTTCTTAGGGCCACACCTACCACATATGGAAGTTCCCAGACAAGGGGTAGAATTGGAGCTGTAGCCACTGGCATATGTCACAGAAACACAGGATCTGAGTTGCGTGTTCTACCTATGCCACAGCTCATGGTAATGCAGAATCCTTAATCCACTGAGCAAGGCCAGGGTTCAAACCTGTGTCCTGTCCTCATGGATACTCATCAGATTTGTTTCCACTGAGCCACGATGGGAATTACAAGACATTTTTAAACAATGCAAGAACTGTAATCACTCATCCATTTATCCAGCCATCTATCTATATTGCTATAAAATTATCTTCATAAATGTATGAAAAGTAATAATGGTAATATACAATTTTCTATCCACTATTTAAGTACTTTGAGTTGAAAAAGTCCTGTATTAGAGCACAGGAGATGTCTCTGTAAGCCTGAAAAATACAGGTTGGAGGTATAGATATCAGACAGTCTATTAAAGGAAATACATATGAGTAATATATATGTATAAATAGTTACTTATAAAATAGGTGTATAAATTTATATATATTCCTCAATTTATAAAGTATTTACTATATATGTATGTACACATGTTTTTGTTTTTTATGCATATGTACATATATGAAAAAAAGTGACTATTGCAAAATTATTTAAATTTTTTAAGATAACGTTAGATGAAAAAATTGCTAGATGCTTAGTCCTTTCAACAGATCCAACAATGTAAAATTTTTGACTTTAGTATAAACTCAAATCTGTTTTCCCAAAGTGAAAAAATTTGTCTTATTCAATATTTTAGTCACTTGGAGCCTTCCCATTCCATGGGAAAAAAATAAAAGTTGTTAAAAATACCACCATACACCTGATATCCCTTCAGTTTCTCTCATTGCATTCCAAATATCTTTTTGTAATTTTTATTTTTTTATTGAAGTTCAGTTGATTTACAATAGTGTTTAACTTGCAAGCATACAACATAGTGTTTCACAATTTTAAAAGATGATACCCCATTTACATTTATTATAAACTATTGGTTATATTTCCTATGCTTTACAGTATATCCTTGTAGGTTTTTGTTTGTTTTGTTTTCTTTTTACATTTTATTGGTGTATAGTTGACTTGGAGTATTATGTTAGTTTCAGGTGTGTAGCCAGTGAATCAGTTATATATATATATACATATATTCATTATTTTTCAGATTGTTTTCCCATACAGAAAACTATAGAATTTGAGTAGATTTCTCTGTGCTGTTCAGTAGGTTCTTGTTACTCATCAATTCCATATATAGTAGTGTGTGTATCTCAGTCCAACCTCCCAAAATATCCCTCCCACTAATGTGTCCCCTTGGTAACCACATGTTTTTGTTTTGAAATCTTTGTTTCTGTTTTGTGAATAAGTTCTTTTGTATCATTTCTTATTAGATTCCACATATTAATGATATCATGTTATTTATCTTTCACTGTCTGACTTCACTTAGATTTATAATTTCTGGGTTCATCCATGTTGCTCCAGAAGGCATTATTTTGTTCTTTTTTTGTGGCTAAGTAATACCCATTGTATATATGTACCACACCTTCTTTATCCATTTCTTGGTTGATGGGCATTTAAATTGCTTCCTTGTCTTGGCTATTGTAAACAGTCCAGTGAACACTGGGATGTACATATTTTTGAAATTAAGGTTTTCTCTGGTTCCACGCCTAGGAGTGGGATTGCTGGATCATATGGTAGTTCTATATTTAGTTTCGTAAGGAATGTCCATACTGTTGTTTATAGTGGCTGTCCTGATTGATATTTCCCACCAACAGTGTTGGAAGATTCGCTTTTCTCCACCACCTCTCCAGCATTTATTGTTTGTATAAAATATCCTTTTTTTAACCAGATTTAATAAACTTTAATTGTTTGATCTTTTTTCTTCAAAATAAATTTTTTATTCCTTTTTTCTTATTAGTGATTTTTCCCTTATAACTAGTTTACAGTTCTTAAGTAACCTATTACTGTATTCAGTTTATCCCACATGTGAGCTCAAGCTAATGAATGTTTGATTTTATTAACATAAATAATAACATGAAATATAGTAGATATTTAAATGCAAGATTTATTAATCTGAAAGTTAAAATTACAGGATAATTTTATCTAACGTTTTTGGCCAATTAACTGTTAAATATTATATAATTGCAATTAATATCTACATTCAATGCTTTATCATTACTTTCTTTTGCAATGAGGTTGTAAATTAGTTTAGATTTCTGCTTCTACTCCTCTTTTTTATGTCTCTTCTCAGTATCCTTGACAGTAGGCAGGCATTTTAGTGCAGTTTAATGTAATTAGGTAAATATTTAATATAATTAAGTAAAATGACTTGAATTATTTAAATTCTGTATATTGCCAGAACTGAGTGTTAAATTCTGCAAAGAAAAATCTTAGCATTCCTTTGAATTAATTTTGATACAATATCGGTGAGGTAAAACAGATTTTAAAATATATCCTTTCTATGTTAATAGCTACTTAATTCCTTTTTAGGACAATGGAGAATCTATTGTTTGAGATTGGGGATAATGCTGAATGGGTTCAATCCAAATATCATCTGCAAAATGATAGGAAGGCAAAGAATGTGCCATTTTCAGGGTAAATAAATGTAGAGCTACAAATAATTAATGATTCTTTTATGTGATTAATTTTTGTTGAATGTCAGTATTAATATTGCTAAGCATATAGAGTTTTGTATTTTTGAAAAAGGGATTTTGCCCTTGACTTACTAGAATATGCATTTACTGGCATTTTTGTTTATAGACTTTTCATTTTGCCTTTTAGGGTAACTTGACACCTTATTGACTCAAGTGGTGTGGCCCACCAAGCTACTTAGTAATTACTATCTCATACTACTTATCTCTTTATAGGAACTCTGTCCAAAATGTGTACTTGACCCAAGCATGGAAAGTGTTCACACACAAAGATACATGTTTTTTGAGTTTAAATAAGTCCCTTGCATATCAAGAGATGTGTGTTAATAAGTATTATTCTATAGATATTAAATGAATTATCATTATATATAAACAGTTCAATTTAAAATTTTATAATAAATTAATACTTAAATATAAATGTCTAACTTTTAATATTTGGAATAATTATTATATGCATGTGTACATACTCGTATACACACAAATGTATACAAAGAGCCAAAACAGAGGCCATCTCTTTTTGTAACTGTATTGGTAATAAATAATCTCAGGAGCTTCAACAAGATATACATCAGATGGTATGATGTGCAACAGAAGCCAGCCTGTAGAAGGAAATAAAACAGAAAAAGGTGTGCAAAGAAGCAAAAATTAGAACCTGTCTCCAGCAGTATTTAGATCCATACTGATGTATTCCTGAGGCTCTGCTATTTCTCCTTCCATGCCTGATAGTCCTTAGGTTCTGAGAGATAGCCCTATAGGCTTAGATAAGCCTTCTCTTTTTTTTTTTTTTTGTCTTTTTGCCTTTATCTACAGCCACACCTGCGGCATATGGAGGTTCCCAGGCTAGGGGTCTAACAGGAGCTGTAGCTGCCGGCCTACGCCACAGTCACAGCAACGCGGGATCGAGCCGCATCTGCAACCTTCACCATAGCTCACGGCAACGCCGGATCCTTAACCCACTGAGCAAGGCCAGGGATCGAACCCGCAACCTCATGGTTGCTAGTCGGATTCCTTAACCACTGAGCCACGAAGGGAACTCCAAGCCTTCTCTTTTTGTGTAAGCCCTTTCTACATAAAATCGAAGAGACCTGCCTAACATATTTGCTGCAGGGGTTTTGTACATCTTTTATCAGATCTAGTCTCCAGTGTTTTGTGTCTTTTGATACTATTACAAATAATATTATTTAAAAATACTTATTTTCTAAGATTTTGTTGGTGATATAAAATACTATTATTTTTAATAATTTTGAATCTAAAAGTCTCAATGAACTTCATCATTCTAACAATTTAGGGCTAGATAGACTTTGTATTTTCTGCCTGTGTTCTTCAAATAATGGTAATATTATATATTTTTCTGTAAGCCTAGCTTTAGCTATATACCACAATTTTTTTTTTTTCCTTTTTAGGTCTGTACCTGTGGCATATGGAAGCTCCCAGGCTAGGGATCTAATTGGAGCTACAACTGCTAGCCTATGCCACAGCTTGTGGCAACACCGTATGCTTAACTCACCGAGTGGGGCCAGGGATCGAACTTGCATCTTTGTGGATACTAGTTTGGTTTGTTTCCACTGAGCCACAACAGGAACTCCTGTATACCACAGATTTTGATGGCACATTTTCAGTGTCCTTTGGTTCAGAATGCTTTGTAATTTTCATTTTGATTTTTTTCATTAATACATTATTTAGTAGTGGACTACTTAATACTTAATGTAAAAAATATGTACCTCTTTTTCATTACTTAATTGTTCTTGATTTGTAGTTCTATTATACTGTAGTAAGAGAACATACTATATAGAATTTCATATATATACAAAATTTTTGAGATTTGTTTTATGGGTCATAAATCTTGATATATGATATCCATGGACATCTTTTATTTTTTTCTCTATTAGCCTTTCTGGTCACTTTAAAGTAGCTCTTCATTCCGTTCCATTCTAATTACTTGTGACACAACACCATATCCTTTACTTTCATGACATTTACCTTAATTTGTAAGTATTGTCGTTGAATCCCAGCCTCTGTACATTGACATCAAATTGAATCTCAAAGATGGAGTTTCAGGTGAAGCAGAAAAGAATAGCTTTATTGCTTTGCCAGGTTAAGGATCCCACAGTGGGCTAACAGTTCTCAAGACTGTAAGTATTACCCTGGAGGGGCTAGTGAAGAGGCTTAACAGGAGTGGTTACAGAAGCAGGGTGTGTGGCTTTCTTGTGATTAGTCAGTAGTGAGGTAACAAGGTGGTCCTCCAGTTACCTTGTATTCTACCTTAAGTTACCATTCTCCACCTGGGTGGGGTGGGGCTTCTTCTTGTAGAAACAACTGAGGAATGTGTCAAGCCTTTTTCTGTATCATTTAGGGAACTGTGAGTTCAGTGATTCTGTTATGTGACAGATGTACCAGTTTTCCAGCCCAACACAGCTATTCTTTGTGTCTACATTTTCACATTTCCTAATCATTAACTTGAGTCTGCCTTTTACTTCAAAAGACAAGGACACAGGCCTGTACACAGTTTCAGTATACATGCATGCATATATATGTGTGTGTGTGTGTGAGTCTGTGTATTCTATAATTTGACGAACAACATCTCCTTTTAGTACTTCTTTCTATGTGTATTGTGGGACTGTGAATATATATATATATGTACTAAAACAGTATTTGATGGATGAGTCTATGAATCAGTAGTGGAGGAATTTCTGAGTATAGGCAAAATGGGCTATAGGGAAAATAATGAGTTGTGGCACACGCAGAGATAACTAAAGGTAGAACTTCAAAGAATAGACAGAATGTACTGTGGAAGACTGAGAAGGAATGACCTGAGGGATTTCAGTAAATGAGGATGGTGTTGCACCAGGCGTGCTAAAGGAGAAGAAATGTCACAAGGCAGCAATCAATAATCAACTGTCAAAAGTTGTAGAGAGGTCAAGAATAATAAAAACTGAATTTTGTCTGCTTGATTTAGGGATGAGGATACTGATAACAAGGGTAAAAAGTTGACTAGTGTGTATACTAGACATCAGCAGATTTAAAATTGTTACAATGTGGTTTATTCACATAATTTCTCCCCCTACCACCTCTCTATGTCTCTCTCTTCCTCTCTTCCCCACCCCTACCATAATCCTTTCTTTTCACTCCATGCACTGTATGTAGGTATTAATTAAATTTCATGCTTAGGAAAAACTTTGGTTTAACTTCTTTTGATAGAGTTAAGATCTGAAGCCTGAAACTGGAGGAAAGCACAATATTACATGAGCAACTAAGGGCACTTAGCCTCTCAGAACACAGTAATTTGCTGTGAGTACTGTTTACTCAGCTGACCAGTATTGTGTTGAATATTGTTACATCACTGCGGCTCTATATGTGATATGAATTGAGGGGAGATGAATATGCAGAATTTATAACATACCAATTGTTGACAAGATAAGGTGGAAAATTCAGAAAATAACGTGCAAACTGAATGAGGAGGTAAAAATAGGTTATGATCTAGTTTCAAGTGAAAAATGCAAAATGTGAAAAAGCAAGATAACCAGGTGGCAATGTAGAGCTCTTAGGTGTGAGCTGGAAGGGAATGGAAAGAAAGAAAATCACCGTTAATAAGTATCTGTCATTTAAGATTCTTTAAAACAATTATGAAATTTAATCTTTATCATAAATCTGGGAATAGTTATTATTGTTATTATCTTTCTTTTTCAAAAGGAAACTCCAAAATACAAAGAACTTGTAGTAACTTGCCTAAAAACTCAGGTGAACAAGTGACAGCGCTGGAATCTGAGTATTGATATGTCTGTTTCTAGAGAGTTACTTTTTCCATTGCATCATATGGCAGATGAGGAAACTAACTCTTAGAAAGATTTTCACTACTTAAGTACATAGAGCAATAAGCTAAATCATGGATCTCTGCCCAGTTGTCTCTTCCTATAGTCTGGGCACCTCCTCTTACATCTGCTTTGAAAAACTGCAAGAACCCTCTCGTTCTTGAGAGTTCATAATTCAAATTACTGAAAGTTGTGAGAAATCCTGCAAAAAAACCTGTTTAGGAGTTCCCGCTGTGGTGCACTGGGATTGGTGGTGTTTTGGGAGCGTTGAGACCCAAGTTCAGTGGGCCTGGCACAGTGAGTTAAGAAACCGGCAATGCCACAGCTGTGGCATAGGTTGCAACCATGGTTTGGATCTGATTCCTGGCCCCAGAATCCGATATGCCTGTGGAAGCCAAAAAAAAAGGAAAAAAAAAAAGAAAACCTGTTTATTTTTTTTTTTTTGGCTTTTTGCCTTATCTAGAGCCGCACCCGCGGCATGTGGAGGTTCCCAGGCTAGGGGTCTAACAGGAGCTGTAGCCGCAGGCCTTCGCCACAGCCACGTCTGCAACCTACACCACAGCTCACGGCAACGCCGGATCCTTAACTCACTGAGCAAGGCCCGGGATCGAACACGCAACCTCATGGTTTTTATTCGGATTCGTTAACCACTGAGCCACGAACGGAACTCCAAAACCTGTTTACTTTTACTCAGTGCTTGTGTCCAAATTTCCCTGACCATGTAATTCCTCTTTTACTTAGAGAATTTATTAACTTTGTACCAATTTCATATATTATGGAATGCCTGAGAAATAGTGCCTCTTGACACATGGTGTCACAATTGACCAAAGGGTTTTTAATGAAGACACAAACACGTATTTCACCTAGCCTCTTTTTATGATTATTTGATATGTGCCTCTTATACTGTTGGGTCAGGAGAAGAATGTTTCTGAGAAATTTTCCGTTTTGCTTAATTAAAGTCTTATAACCCTGAGGGTGAAAACATAATCAATAGTTAAGATTTTATATTTTAAAAGACCAAAGGAGGGAGGCCGTGAAACCATTTTTATATCTGATATTCACACAGGTACTGCGTGAAACAGAGCGGAGTTGAGATTAGCATTCAAGTCTTGTTCTTCGTTTGGGACTAAGGTGGAATTGTGCAGCATTATGCCCAATCTTTAACACCAAATCAGACTAGTAAAAAATTTCACAATGGGGATGGAAGAAAAGAATTAAACTTTAAAAACAGATGAACAGTGAACCTGATTGTTGTTGTGGGAGAATGTTATTTCCAGAGTTCCTGCAAATAATCTGTTCCCTAAATTACCTAAAACAAATTTAAATGCAATCAGATAATGTGATGAAGTGTTTGGTGAGCTGTGGCTACCTCCTACTTAAATCTAATTGTTTTGAACATGACCTGTGTAAAGAAGGATTGAGTAGCTTTGTAAAATAGGAGAAGCAACATATTCTGACATAATTTTGCAACTAAAATTATGTAGTTATTATCTCTCTTGTGATGTTTTTCCTCTTGTGTATCTCCAATACTGTTATTCACCATCTCCAAAATCATAATTTGACTAACTTGCTTAATCTCAAGGAAGAGAGAAAGGCAGGAGAAAGGGGAGGGAAGGAGGAAGAGAGACACAGAAAGTCAGAGACAGAGATGTAAGTATTACCTTGGATTAAAATTATGTTTAAGAAAGGGCAAATATTAAGAGTAAGTTATATAGGTTAGCAGAAAACAATAAACATTTAACATGTGTAGTAACTAGTCTAAGCTGCATAGTGGTTAAAGTTATATGTATAACTATTGAATCCCAATTGAATACTCAGAATATGGACTTGTATCCAGCCATGATAAGATTTGCTTAAAAATATTAGCCTAAACACCATTAAGTATATTTTACTTTTCATATTTTTATGCATGTGTGTATATTTTACCAATATATGTTAAAATTTATCACATGGGCCATTTTCGAGGGAATCAAATTGTCACTAACATTTTATAAGGGAAAATAAAAACTTTATGAGTAAACTTTTACAGAAAATACTCCTAAGGATAAATGTATTGCAGCAGACCATAAAAAAATGAAGTTTCATTTCCGCTTATGGTTAATAGGTTTTCTATGCTTATCAGAACAGTTTTTCAAGGCTAGGAATTTATAGAGAAACAAAAAGGTTGGAATTTTCAATATTATTTTTCTAGTGAGTATTATTGGAGAGGGATATTGTGGACAGTGGAGTAGCAATAACACACCATGAGTAGAGTTGATAATTAATTTGGCAAGTGGAGGAGAAGATTTGAAAGGGTTTGAGTTTTAAATTTGCAGTTGAGAGTTTCATAGTTCATCTGAAAGTGTGTGAAGTAGGTATTTGGCTTGTTTTCCCATTGTCCCTAACTCATTTGATGAACATCTATGTGACCCATGAATGATGGAGTTATGAGTGGGAAAATGAATGGAGTTATGAGTGGGAAAATGAATATGTGTATTTAAACTCTACTTCCTTTTGCATATGTATTACAGATACCATTCCTTCTGATGAAAATTTTATATCATTTTATACTTTGGATAATTTTTTTCCTGGGTTTTTACCTTGTTACTTTGGAACATGTTCCTCTGTCGCCTCACTTTGCCTAAATTTCTGTTTTTATTTATTATTATTATTGTTATTGTTATTTTTTGCTTTTGTCATTTTAGGGCCACACCTGCGGCATATGGAGGTTCGCATGCTAGGGTTCTAATCAGAACTACAGCTGCCGGCCTGTGCCACAGCCACAGCAATGCAGGATCCGAGCCGCGTCTGCAACCTACACCACAGCTCACGGCAACGCTGGATCCTTAACCCACTGTGTGAGGCCAGGGATCAAACCCGCAACCACATGGTTCCTAGTCAGATTCGTTTCTGCAGCGCCACGATGGGAACTCTTCTGTTTTTATTTTTATGTCTTTGGTAGGTTGGTTACATTTTCCAACCTTGGAGAAATGGCCTTTTGTGGGAGGTATCCGATGCTTCTCAGCAGTACATTCTCCTCTCATCACCGGGCCACATTCTGTAGGAGTTACCCAGTGAGGGCTGTGTGGGCCCTTCTGTTATGGTTGACTCTGTGGGTAGTCTGGTTGGTTGCCGGGCACTGCCTTTTGCAGAAGCTGCTGGCCAGCTACTGGTTGGCAGAACCAGATCACAAGGCCACTGACTGTGGAACACCCCCCAAAGCCAGTGCTTGCTCCCTGTTGGGCAGATCCCGGATCCGGAAGACTCCAGAGCTATCGTCTGCCCCCTGGTGGCGGAGGAGCTCGTTCCTGGGGTCTGATAGGAGGGTTTAAAGAGATCCAGAGCCAGTTTTGGATAGATGTTGGGTGGGGCAGTTCCTGACAGAGTTGGCTGCAGAATCCAGAGTGTCCCTAAGATTGTGTTTCCCTGCTAGTGGGTGGGGCAGGACTTCGCTAGTCCTAGGGCAGGTATGGACCACTGGTAGGATGGTTGGGCCTGAAGTCTACAGGGCTACAATTTTCTTGTGGCATTTGCCTGCTAGTGGGTGCAGCTGGGGCCAAGGTTAGAATGGGCACCTTGGAAAGTGAGGCTGGAGCCAAAGGGATTATGGGACTAGTACCTGCTCACTGGTGGGTGATGCTGGATCCTGTGGTCTTTGGCTGGAGAATCCTGGGGTTCTGGGTCTAGTGCCTATGCACTGATGTGTGGGTCAAGATCCAAGGCCATCTGGTGGGTAGGGTTATGCCCAGGGATGGCTGTGTACTCTGGGAGTCTTAAGGCAACCTCTCCATTGGCAGATGGGACTGTATCCATGCTCATTTTCTCCTGAGATGTCTTAGCACCTACTGGTTTTGGAGCCAGGGTAGGGCTGGCTCCTGGGGCAAACAAACTAGAAGGAGAATTCCAAAATGCCAGTGTTCTCAGATAGAATGAACCTCCCCAAATGGCCACTGCTAGTATCCATGTCCCCAAGATGAGCTTCATTCACCTTGTGCCTCTAGGAAACTCTCTAAGATCAGCAGGTAGGACTGAACTAGGCTCATATCAAATTACTGTTTTTTCCCTGGTTTGGGGAGCACATGAGATTTTTGCGTGTACCCTTTAAGTGTGAGGTCTCTATTTCCCCCAACCCTCTGGGACTCCCCAAAATAGAGTCTCAAATCCAAAGGCTCTAGGGACTCATCTTTCTGCCAAGAGACATGAGGGCTCAGACCTCTCTCTCTTTGGGAGATCCTCTGCAATTGTAATTATTCTCCCATTTGTGGTATGGAACTTAGTTATACTGAAAATGCTCTCCTCCTCTTCTGCTCTTTGAAGTTCTCTCTTGATATCTTTAGTTGTAGAAGATATTTTCCATTAAGTTTAGTCTTTTTTGTCAATGGTTGTCCTGAAAATAGTTGTGATTTTGATGCATCTGTGAGAGGGGGTGAGTTCAGGGTATTTCTCTTCCACCATCTTGGCTGATCCCCATCTGAGGATCATGCAAAAACATGGAAAGATATTCCATGTTTACTTATTAGAAGAATTAATATTATTAATATGTCCACACTAATCCTTTGTATATTAATTATGTAATGTGGCTGAGGGGCCTTTAAGATAACTTCAGGATGGGGGCTAGTCATCAAAATAACCAACAATGTGATTAGAAGCTTGGAAATTTCAGCTCCCTTAGCCCCCTGACTTCTGAAGAAAGAAGAGATCTGGAGACTGGCTTATAAAAACTCATAAACAATAAGATTTGGAGATCTTCTAAGTTAGTGAATGCATCAGCATACTTCCGGGATACATGCATGAATAGGTCATGGAGGATCTGCACTATTCCTGCCTCTGTACCTTGGAACTGTGCATATTATGCCTCTCTGTTTCTTTTTTTTTTCTTTCTTTCCTTTTTTTTTTTTTTTGTATTTTTAGGTCTGCTCTGAAGCATATGGAAGTTCCCAGGCTAGGGTCAAATCGGAGATGCAGCTGCCAGCCTACACCACAGCCACCACAATGCCAGATGCAAACCATGTCTGCAACTTAAACCATAGCTCATAACCACATTGAATCCTTAGCTCACTGAGCAAGGCCAGAAACTGAACCCACATCCTCGTGGATATTAGTCATATTTGTTACCGCTGAGCCACAAGAAGAACTCCCTATGACTCTCCTCCAGTTGTCTGTTGCTGAGTTGTATCCTTTAAAATAAACCTGTAGTAATAAATATAGCACTTTCACAAGTTTTGTGAGCTGTTCTAGCAAACTGCTGAACCTGAGTCAGGGGCATCATGGGAACCTCACAGTGTACAGTCAGTGAGGATGAAGTGCAGATAGCTTGGGTACCCCATTTGCAACTAGTGTCTCAGGGCAGTCTTGTGGGACTATGCTCTTTACCTATAAAGTCTGGGCTGACTCTGGATAGTTAGTGCTGGAATTCCATTGAATTCTTAGATACCTAGTTGGTGTTGATTAGAGAACTGGTTTTTGATGTTGGAAGACATATTATAGATGGTCACATAACTAGAATATGCCTAGCATATTCCTACATGATTAGCTCAGTGTGAGACGCTCATCCTCCAGTAATGAATAGATTTTGGGCTTCCTGGGATCCAGGTTCTTTACATACATACTGGTGGTGCTTTCAAATTGAAGAACGTAAAGTCCATTCCACGAGACCCAGGTGAGAGAGGAGAGAGTGTCCTGTATCTGTGACTTGGATTCCTTTTACTGTATATGCTTTTCTTGCTATTATACTATATCATATAATAGAGCTTTTTTTCAGAGAATAAATTCTTTTGGTCCTGTGAATCCTTTCAATAGTTGAACGGTTAAGGTGATTAATGCATAATGAATACAAATCTTTCCACTAATCTTGACTAACATTCTTAGTCATTTTAGTACACTGGTAGGTGAAAAGGAGAATTCAGGTATTTAAAAAATCTATCCTGTTTGGGAAATGTTGGCACAACTAGCTGCTACGTACTAATTAGGCTTTAATCCTATATATTTCCAAAAGTGAAAATAATCAGCATGCCTATATGAATTTGCCTAAAATAATGATTTCTTTTTCATAACAAAAATATAAAAGTTATAAAAAGAATGGGGATAAAAAATTGGAGTGCAGATTGTGGAAACTGGGCACACTCAATTTTCAGCTAGTCATTGTACTTATTAATTTTTCTAAAACTCCATTTTTAACAAGGATACAGGGAGAGCATTTCTGCTACTAATTACTTCACGTGAGTCCATTCGTTGCATATACTATTTCATTCACACATAAAAAATTGATAGTCCTATAAATGCTGCATGGGGTTTAATCAGATGATATATTTATCATGTTCATTCTGCCTGTACAAGTATAAAATTTCCATTTACTTGATTATTAAGAATTTTTATCAATAGATATAATTTTACCATAAAAATACTAACCTGTTATGGCTAGATTTTTAAAAAATAAATGTAAACAACATCTATACGCATGTATGACTAATGAAAGGAAGTGTTAACAACTTAGGGTTTAAAAATTACAATTCAGCACACAAGAAGCTTTATACTATATAAAAACAAAACAAAAATAATGGCTTTATTTGCTGATAATGGAATAACTTTGAAAGTAAGCAGTTTTATATAATCAGTGATTAATGTTCAAGTGCATACTTGGAAGAATTAAGAAAATTCAGTTAATACAGCTAATTAAGAATTAAAGGGTTGTTTTCAATACTTATATCAACACAGTTCCCTCACTCAAATTTCACTGTCTGTCGACCAAGCTGTCTGTGCATGACAGATAAACCCAAGCAATCACTTTGCAATAAGCAGTTGTATATTTTCAGACATTCTGTGGGCATCACCTGCTTTTGACAGACAGCCATCCTCCTCCATAATCACCTACACAGGGTGAGGAATGAAGCAGCAGCACCAGGTTCTTTATACTGCAAGCTGGAATAAGGAATTCAAAATAAACCACTAAATTAAAAGAAGAAAAAGCATAAAAATCATATGACCATTTGCCCATTTTTGGATATTTTTTTCCCACATGTGCTATTATTTATCTAATATCAGTTTTCCAAAATGATTTATTTGGGTATATTTCTCTGAGTCATAGATTACCTATGAAGTAGGCTATTTCATATTTTCTTTGTGGAAATTTGTACTTCCTATTTGTTTCCTGTGTAATTTACCAGTGGAAACTTCTAAATTTATTTTGGTACATAACAAATGTTAAAACTTGAGCAGACTTGATAAATGACTTAGGACCATCAGTATAAAAATATATGGTTTTATATCTGAGGATTCCAGTAACCACAGGCTATTTTAAAAAGTAATTTAGTTTACTTCAGCTGGTTAGAAATGGAGAGTGATACTCTAACGTAGAAAATAGAGTTTCTTCTACATTTGAATTGTTGATGAATTGAGTTACAAAAATGATTCTACTCCGCCTTAGCTGGATGAATGTGAACTAAACAAGAGGTGCTCAGACATTTATAAAGTAAGTATATGGTCACCTCTCTCCTGCATATCTGCCAAGATTACTGTGTGGACAAAAGCACCCAGTGAAGATTTTTCATGAAGCCATTCCTCCAGCTCCTGGCATTGTATTCCTTTGTTTATACTTACCTATAGAAAACTTTATCTTCTGCTTTGAACTATAGTTACTTAGGTGGTTGCTTTATGCCAATATCAATGTTGAATTTTAAGCCCTTAGAGTGTTGAAACTATGTATCACTAATATTGTATCTTCGACAATAACAGTGTCTCCTGTCCAACAATTATGATAAAAATATGTATCACTTTAGGAGTATATTCACATCCATTCACCAGTTTATTAGAAGGAAATAAACTCATACACACACATATGCACGTACATACATAATATCTGTCTTTCTAAAATAAGAATTTTTGAGCTGTGACTTATGTTAAACCATTAGGAAAGTTGAAGATTGAATTTCTTAGTCATCTTCGAGCACATGTGACCAAAATCAAGCTTGGAGATCAACTTTACCAAGAGTGATTAAGATGTCTAGTGTGACATAGATAATTGTGCTTTTCTTGCTTGATAATAATAAATGTGCCTGTGTTTTTTTCTGTGTTAAACACACAGGATTTGGGGAGGGACAATAGGATGCTTTAGTAAAAATACTCTAAACCCTTTTTTGGGGAAAAGAGTATTATACAAGAAAGGTCATGGTCTTGAGTGAAGTACCCTGGACAGAGAGCTAGGAGCCTAATATTCACACTGGAGTCTGACTTATTACTCTAATTACATCAGCTAATCTTTCTGTTGCATCATTTCCTTATCTGAAAAATGATAAAGAAGAATATTGGATACCAAGACATGAAATGATCAGAGGGAGCAGGCAGGATAAGAATGAGATTTTAGTCCGGCTTTTAGATGAAATTAGATCTTGCACTGTTTCCCAGGGCAGATGAAAAAAAAAGTTTGCAGTGAGAACATTACTGGGTACGACTGCATCCAGGGCTCGTCATTGCATTAAGTGAAAAATATGGCATGTGGAAAGAAAAGAAACAGAAAACAGCATTCATTTTTCTATTTTTCTATTTTTTTTCTGTCTTCTTAGGGCCGCACCTAACCATGGGTTAGAGTTTGAATCAGAGCTGTGACTACTGGCCTACGCCATAGTCACAGCAATATCATATCCGAGCCACTTCTGAGACACCATAGCTCACAGCAACGCAGGATCCTTAATCCACTGAGTGAGCCTAGGTATTGAACCTGCATCCTCATGGATGCTAGTCAGATTCATTTCTGCTGAGCCATGACAAAAGCTCCTTTTTTTTCCTGTTCTTTTTTTTTTTTTGTTTTCAGTTTTCATTTTTCTAAATGCTGACTGCTTTGCTAAAAGATCTGTGATTACATGCTGACTCAGAATAGACACTCCGAAATTATTCCTGATAATTCTCAGGGAATCTACCTTTGAATAGCTGCAGACTTTTGACCACTATGCAATTTACAGGAGACACATTTAAATAGGTAAGTTTGTTTAATAGTAAAAAGATGGAAAAAGAGAGCACAAGCATATGGTAATGGTAGAATGTAGGACAGAGAATATTACCATTAGTTAGGACAGTCATATCATAATGAATGATAGTCATTTCAGTGGGAAGTTATAGCTTAAATGTCTATTTTCTTAACTGAACTTCAAAATATAGGAGGCAAAAATGGACAAAACTGGAAAAAGAATAGATAATGTTCATGATTATAGTTGATGACATCAAAGTCTTCTCAGTAATTAAGAAGTAATCAGAAAAGCTTTAAGGATAGAAAAGATTAATAATAGTGTTAACTTGACCTTAATTGACATCTTAACATTCCATCTAATAACTATAGAAAGTATGTTTTCCAAGTGCACAGGATGTGTCCATTAAGATAGTAGTTATTGATAGATAATAAATCTGTTGCAGTTTGGAAGGTCCACAATCCTATCCTCGAGTTCAGTGATTGGCTAGAAGGAATCACAGAACTCAGAAAAGCCATTATACTAACAGGTAAGGTGTATCACTGAAGTAATACATTTATGAGATATCCAAAATTATTGAAGTAAGCCAACATTAATAGATCCAGAGCCCTTCAAATAAGTGTGGGATACAGTTCAGTAATAAAGTTGCCCACTCCTGAGACTATTAGGCTTTTCCTTCTATTGGCAGTGAGCATTTTCTAAGCCTTCTGTTACCTTATGGCTAAATTAAATAGATTATCTGGCATTGTTAAAGATAAAACTGACGGCTGAAAAACAATTGTTAAGGACAAAACAATTTTATTTATTTATTTATTTTGTCTTTTATGTAGAGCCGCACCCGCGGCACATGGAGGTTCCCAGGCTAGGGGTCTAACAGGAGCTGTAGCCGCCGGCCTTCGCCACAGCCACAGCAACGCGGGATCCGAGCCGCGTCTGCCACCTACACCACAGCTCACGGCAACGCCGGATCCTTAACCCACTGAGCAAGGCCAGGGATCGAACCCGCAACCTCATGGTTCCTCGTCGGATTCGTTAACCACTGAGCCACGACGGGAACTCCGACAAAACAATTTTAGAGTGGAGTTTTCCTACGAAATGTTTTAGGCTATAGCACGTATCAGTGGACTGTTTCCAGGTTACCCTACTTGGTGCAACATTCTGTGAGTGTTATTAAACATCCTTACTAATTCTGTAGATAGATATTCCTTACAAATTAAAAAAAAAAAAAAAACCTCCAAGATCCACTCACTTCTCTGGGATTTTATTGCCTTACAGACTGAAGGTAAAACTCAGTAATAATGGGACAGAATAAGGGCTTAGGAAAAACAAATTTCTTTAGATTAACTGCCCCCTATTGATAACACTTTATTATTAGTTTAGGAAACCTGAATGATTTCTCATTCCATGGAAGGAAAAGTTGTACCAGGCTTCAATTAAAATATTTTAAGTCTTTGACATCTTTTTGCATCTTCCTTTGCCAGAGGATGTAACATCTGCAATTTCGAGGCATATATATGCCTCGGTGCTCATTTTTGCAGTTTGAAAAGAGAGCTGTCTCTGAAAATGTGTAGAAACTGACCTACAAATTCATTACAATATAAGCTATAAAAATGAAAAGATTTTGATGTTTTAAACCTAGGAAGTTATTTTTAAGTTAGAGAAAATATTTTGTTGGCCTCAGGTGGTACAATGGGATCTTTCTAATATTCTACCAATGGACATGAATTTCCTCCACAATACCCAGTTTTGACTTGTTTTATATATTAGTAACAATAGAATAGTTTAAAACTGGAAATGATTTTTTAATTAAAGTATTTGAAGATAGCTAAACTATATTCCATCAAAATTTTAATTTCTAGAGCTTTGCAATTTCTCAGAATTTTCTATGTCCTTAAAAGATTTTTTGTTTCCTATTTTTTTAATGTGGCAGTGGGTTCCAGTTGAGATTATACATTGATAATGAGCTGGAGTTCCCATCGTGGCTCAGTGGTTAACAAATCCGACTAAGAACCATGAGGTTGCGGGTTCGATCCCTGGCCTTGCGCAGTGGGTTAAGGATCTGGCGTAGCCGTGATCTGTGGTGTAGGTTGCAGACGCGGCTCGGATCCTTCATTGCTGTGGCTGTGGCGAAGGCCGGCAGCTACAGCTTCTGTTAGACCCCTAGCCTGGGAACCTCCATATGCCACGGGTGCGGCTCCACATAAAGGCAAAAAGACAAAAAATAAAATAAAAAATAAATTAAAAAAAGATAATGAGCAAATTCTCCTGTCAAAAGTGATTTTGAAACTTATTGTTTGAAAAGTTCATCCCAGTTTCCCAGTCATGACAAAGTACTATATCTGGTGCTTTGTAGATGAATCTTGATAATATATAGGTTAAAACAAAAACAATTCCTTTCCGTATCTTTCTATTCTCATTTACCCCCTTACTGCTCAACTTTTCTTTGTGAGGTTTTAGCTCAACTCTTTTGGAAACATGGGCTTCCATTTTTAGGAACAATTTTCACCATTTTATTTTATTTTTTTACTAAGTATCTCCCCTAGACTAACCTTAATTTCATTTAACTGAATTACTTTGCTTTTGTGTGAATGAACATTCAGACCATGTCATGATTCTGTACATTGTTATATTTGTTACTTCAAAATGCACTCACAGTAATTGTTCTTGTGACAAGTATATGTGACAGCCACGACATTTCCTGGAAGTTAGATGTTAGTTCAAAGAAGTTTATATTAAATTCTGAAAAAATATTTATTTTAAGCATTTACCAGAAAAGTTTCAGAAATATAAGTGGAGTGAAATATTTTTATATTTTTAAGAATGTGTGGATTTTCTTTATCTCCATAAAAATTATTCACTTTATTACATACATTCATAATTTTAAAGACCTTTTTTACAATTAAATTGCTGTTGTCTCAGGATTAGCATTAATGTATTGCTTTGTTGTTTAAATGTACTTTATAAAGTCAAATTCCATCTTAGATTTTTATGATACATGAAAATTCTAAAATAATCAGCATCCATCTCCTTGCTCTTCCTCTGTAACTGATAATTTTGCTATTCATTTTGGTTTGAAATTCCAGCAGTATATAGAATGACACTGATTTTCCTATTTTTTGGGAAAACACAAGTATTGTAAAAGTGATTGGGTGATTAAATTATTTTTCAAACAGGCAGTATTTGTATGATATTATGTTACTTGGAATTTTCACATAGACCTCAACAAAATAATAAGCTCTTCCATTCCACAGTTAATTTTTTTTTTAACCAAAGTTGCTAGTTGATTATATCATGTTGTATTCCTATCACATTGACCCTGTAGTGAGTGAATACTTACTAAATTTCCACTTCATACACTTGTTCTGTCTTAAAATAATTTCTTCACTTGAATAAAGTATGGGGAAGTATGATATTTCTAAACTTAGTTTTCTCCCCACATTAACCAAAACCAACAGCAAAAGGCAGAAGACAAAAAACAAAATTAAAAAGTCCTTCATGAAAACACAGCCTTAAAGGAACATGATTTATGAATAAACTGACAATTGCAGTGTTCTTTAGGCAACACTAAGTGAAGACATGTGACAGCAGTCCACATCACTTAGGATTTTAGTCATGAAAAAATAAAGAACTCTCCAGATTAAAATAGAGAAAAAGCAACTTGGACTGAAAAGGAGAAAAGCAGTTCTGCAATTAATCAATCTGGGAGGACAGACACAGATAAAGCTAACTGCAAAGTTAACAAAAAATATTGTTTTTCCTAAAGGAAGACGTGTTGCAGTTGGAGATTGCTGAAACAACACCCTCTTTGAGTAGTGACTGCTTTATTATTAATGATGGTCCCAGACTTACATTTCTATACCTATTTGTTACTGGGGATACCCAATTACTAAACTAAACCCACCATATGATAGCACTCAATCCGTAGTTAATCTCCACTTCTCCTAATCTCAGTTTAGAAATAGCACCCAATCCAAAACTGAACCTTACTTCTCTTAGACTCGCCCCCAAATTATTCAGAAGGTACCCCAGTCTTCCCTCTTGGGAAACATCATTCAGTGATTCCTCTGGAATGTTACCTCTTTATGCATTGAGCCAGATAGAAAAAACTGAGATACTGACTAATCAATATATGAATATAAATCCTGGAAAGAAAACCAATCTGGTAATTTTTTCATATTGAATGAAAAGAATGTTAGCAAAGTCCAAGGGAAAAAAAGAGAATTGTGTCTCCAGCAAGAAAAAGACTCAGAGTACCCAGGAGTCCTTCCTGAAGGTGGTGTTGGTTGGGGGTAGGGGGAAGGAAAGAAAAGACTTGATTACAAAATCACTTATATAGGTATTCAGTGAGATGGTTGGAGTGCTGGGTAAACTTTGGGTTCTGGGATGGCTTGTTCTCAGTTGTGGGTTGAATTGTGTCCTCCAAAATTCATGTTTAAGTCCTAATTCCTGGTACCTGGGAATGTGACCTTGTTTGTAAACACAGTATTTGCAGATGGAATCAAGGTAACATGAGGTCATTAGGAAGAGCCTTAACTCATTATGACTAGTATCCTAATACGTAGAGAGGAATTTGGATGCAGAGACTCAGGGGAAATGCCACATGATGACAGAAGCAGAAATTGTAATGATACAGCTGCAAGCTAAGGAGCAAGGATTATGGCCACCTCTGGTAGCTAGGAAGGGGCAGGAAAGGATTCTATCCAGAATATCATAAGGAGCAAGCATGGCTATGTCAACATCAAAATTTCAAAATGGTAGAGTCTTTAAAACTGCAAAAGAATACATTTCTATTTTTTTGGTTGTTTTTTGTCTTTTGTCATTTTAGGGCCACACCCGCGGCATGTGGAGGTTCCCAGGCTAGGGGTCTAATCTGAGCTACAGCTGCCAGCCCCAGCCCCAGCCCCAGCAGCGCAGGATCCGAGATGAGGGATTGAGACCTATACCACAGCTCATGGCAACGCCAGATCCTTAACCCACTAGGTGAGGCCAGGTATCGAACCTGCAACCTCATGGTTCCTAGTCAGATTCATTTTACAACAAGAACTCCTCTACTGTTTTTAAGAAACCCAATAATGCGGTACTTTATTATGACAGCCCTAGGAAACTAATACAGATTTTAGTACTGGAAAGAGGGGTGCTGCTTCAGAAATAATTAAAAAATGTGGACATAGCATTTGATTAGATAAGGGTTAGAGGGTGGAAGTATTTTGAGCCCTTTGTAATAAAAACCTGATTTTTCCTGAAGACATTTTCAGTAGAAATACATTTGATAAGAGGTTAATATCCAAAATAAAGAAATAATTCATATAGCACAATAGCAAAAAAAGAAAACCCTACAAAAATCATTTGATTTAAAAAAGCAGAAGATTTGATAGACTTTTTTTTCAAAGAATACATGTAGATTGACAATAGGAACATGAAAAGGTGCTTAATGTCACCAGTCATCCGTGAACCACGAGTCAAAAATCACAATGAGCTGTCACCTCACACTTATTAGAATGGCTAATATCTAAAAGACGAGGAGTTCTCTTGTGTTGCAATAGGTTAAGGATGTGGTGTCAGTGCAGTGGCTCAGGTCACTATTGTGGCACGAGTTTGATCCCTGGCCCAGGAACATTCACATGCCACAGGTGCAGCTAAAAAGAGAGGGGAAAAAAAGACCCCCAAACCCCTCACAAATGTCATTGAATATATGGTAAGATATGGAACCTTTGTACTCTGTTGATGTGAATGTAAATTGATGTAGCCACTAAGGAAAACAGTATGGAGGCTCCTTCAAAGCTAAAAATAGAATTAACATATGATCCACCAATTCCACTCTGGATATTTATCCAACGAAAATGAAAACAGTTGAAAAGTATTTGCCCCCCATGTTCGTTGCAGCATTATTTACAACAGCCAAAATATGGAAATAGCCTAAGCATCCATCAATGGGTAAACAGACAAAAATGTGGTATATATTTCTACAGTGGAATATTAATATCCATAAGAAAGGAAATCTTGCCCTTTGCAATAGTATGAATGAAACTAGCGTTATGCTAAGTAAAATGTCAGACCAAAAAAGTCAAATAATGCATGATTTCATTATTCTTACATATGGAATCTAAAAACAACAACCCCCCCAAAAAACAAACAAGCAAACATATAGATACAGGGGAGTGGGCAAAACAGGTTAAGGGGGCCCAAAGTACAAAATTCTAGTTATAAGTCATGGGATGTAATGTATAGCATGGTGATTAGAATTATTAATACTGTATATTTGAAAGTTACTAAGAAAGTAAATCTTCAAAGTTTTCATCACATATACACAGAATTTGTACTATGTGTGGTGATGGATGTTAACAAGATTTATTGTGATTGTTCTGCAATATATACAAATAAGGAACTATTACATTACACACTATATAACTAAAACTTATATGTCAATTACATCACAATTAAAAAAAACTAGAAATAGAAATTTGCTCATAGAAATCATATATGACAAGCCACATAATAATAAAGGTCATATATGACAAGCGACAACTAACATCATACTCTGGTGAAAATCTGAAATTTCCAAGAATAGGAACAAGGCAAAGATGCTCGCACTAGCCATTTCTAGTCAACATAGGACCAGTTCCAACAGCTGTGGAAGTCTTTTCCCTGGAAGTCAGCTTTTCCTAAAGTTTATATTGGCACCTAACACAATGGTTCTCAAGGTGTGGTTTAACGATTGGCAGAGTTAGTTTTATCTGACAAGTTGTTAGAACTGCAAATTTTTGTGTTTCACTACAGGTGAGTGGAATCAAAACACTAGGTATGGATGTCATCAATTGCGTTTAGCAAGCTTTTCAGTGCACTGGTTTCACACTGAAGTTTAAAAACAGGAGTTCCCGTCGTGGCTCAGTGGTTAACGAATCCGACTAGGAACCATGAGGTTGCGGGTTCGATCCCTGGCCTTGCTCAGTGGGTTAAGGATCCGGCGTTGCTGTGAGCTGTGGTGTAGGTTGCAGATGCGCCTCGGATCCCGCGTTGCTGTGGCTGTGGTGAAGGCCGGCAGCTACAGCTCCTGTTAGACCCCTAGCCTGGGAACCTCCATATGCCGCGGGTGCGGCCCTAGATAAAGCAAAAAGACAAAAAAAAAAGTTTTATTACCAGCAAGCACCAATGCAAAAGTACAACTGAAGGATCTAGCGGGAGTAACTAAGAAGTGATGGCATGCAAGAATACTACTCCTTCTTAGGGGTAAAGGAAAGGGAAAAAGGAAGTGGAAACAAGGAGTGGTAAAGTATTGTATCCAATAATTCAGTCAGCCATCCTTGCGACAGACTTTCAGATTCGAGGGAAAAAAACCAAGGATCTCTGTTGACTATTATTCATGGAGCTAGGAATAACATTTGGCACATAGTGAGTTTCTCCAAATGTTTTTAAAATAGGTTAATAATGGAAAAATTTGCAAATAATTTATTCATGTACTTTAAATACATTTTTTTTTTTAATTCCAGGTCTCTGGCTGTGTAGCAGAGGGAAAATCAGAATGAATAGTCTCTTAGGGAAGCAGATATGAGCAAAGAAAATGAGATGGTCTGTGCTCCAGGCATGCAGTTTCCTCCTCTGAAGTTCATCAACAAAATATACCATTCATCACTCTGGTAAGGAATTAGAGAAGGTATGAAAGACACCAAGGTATGAAAGACACATTCAATTTTTAAAATAACAATATTCAGAATCCTATGATAAATGTTTCTTGTTGGATTAAAATGTGAAGAGATATTTGAAGTTTAATTAACATACAATAACAGCACTTATACAAAGTATAAATTTTGTTTTTTCATGTTTAAATATCTGTGAAAGTCACCACAATTAAGATGAGATACCAATCCCAAAAGTTTTCTTGTGCCCTTTTGTGATCAATTGCTCTGACCTATCTGCACTTCCTTATGCCCAGACAACTCATTGGTATGTGTTCTATCCCTATAAATAGAATTTCTAGAATTTTGTGTAAACAGAATCATAGAGTATTCACTTTCTTGGTTTGTTTTACTACTTTGTCTCATAATAGTTTTGTGAATCATCCACATTGTTTTGTGTGTAGTAGCCAATTCCTTTTTATGGGAAAGTATTTTATTGTATGGACATATCAGAATTTGTCTATTTAACTTTATTGGACATTAGGATTTTTTTCTAGTTTTTGGCCGTTATAGAGATGCTATATACATTCATAAACAAGCCTTTGTGTGAACAGATTTCCCCTACTAAATACCTTAAAGTGGAATTGCTAGATATTTATCAGTAGTATGTTTTACATTTTAAGAAACTGTCAAAATATTTTACAATGTAATTTTACCTTTTTTATTATACGGTGTTTGAGAGTTCCAGTTTCTTCAAATTCTAACTCCTAATAGGGGCGCTTTAAAAAATATTAGTTATTCTAACAGGTGCATGTTATTATCTCATAGTTTAATTCTCATTTACTTAATTACTAATGATGTTGAGCATCTTTTCATGTGAGTGTTTGTGATTTGTTATCTACTTGGTGAAATATGGGTTTAAGTATTTTGCCCATTTTTAGTTTGTTACTGTGTTTTGAGAGTTTTTATGTATTCTAGATTGAAGTCCTATATCAGCTATACAACTTGCAACTGTATTTCACAGTCTGTATCTTGTTTTTGATTTTGTGGCTAGGTGTTTTGAAGGAGTTCTTAATTTTGATGAAGTTCAATTTATAAATCAGGCTGATTTTTCTAGAAATTTTTCCCTCTTTTATGGGTCATAGTTTGATACTTCTTTGCACACCTGGGAATATTTTTATTGGATGCTAGACTAAAGATTCGTTTAACATTTCTCTGGACTCACTGGTGTATATTTTGAAAACCATTGCTTAATATATATATATATGTATTTTTTTTTTTACTTTAGGTTGTTCAGGCAAAAGGGTATATTTGGTCCTTATTACTTTTTGCTTCCGAAAGCAGAAGACCTACTGAATTTCTAATATTAAAAATAAGAGGAAATATATAGGCATATAAGTATGATTTATTGGTATTTGTTATGTACTACCTTATTTAATTGACTTACAACTACTTTAAAAAAGATACACAGTGAAACTGGGTTTTTTATATAATAAACTATATAACTCATATGGTTGCTGTTGAAATTACATTGAATTATTAGAGGTCTTGATTTTAGTCACAAAGGGTAAGTGTCTGACAAGATATATGTGATAGGAAACAATACATTCAAATTAAAATTATTTTATTCATCGTGCCTTTCCAGGAATATTAGTCTTTCTAAATATGAGATCTTTTGGAAGAAACAGTGTTCTATGCATTGCAAGTGTTTAAACCTAAAGAAAACAAATCATGCTAAAGTTAAATTTATCTTAGAGTGCAGGATATGGGAAGTCAGTATTCGTTTTCATACCAATTTTCCCTGAGGTGTACGAGCATAAACATCCTCTGGTACAGAGCTTCCCAGTATCACAGAACGCAGTGGCATGCCACAAATGTGTGATGGATATGTCTGAGATCTTGATCTTTGTAGTCCATGACATGGTCTGGTAGAGTCTTGAGAAGACTAAAATATATAGAATTTCCTTTCGCAATAATCAGCCTCAACTTATCACATTGTGCCTTACAAATAATATGTTTTCCCACTTGTTCTGTGATGCAGAAAAGGTCAGGACACACAAGTCCAGAAGTTTCCCTCTGTTTGCTATATTTTCTGTAATACTGTTCTCAGTTTATAAATTCACAGTGCTTTTCTTACTTCAAGGGATGGCAGACTTGCTTAAAAAGGAATTTAACCAATGGAAAAGAGAAGAAAGGGCTTTCTGCAGCTGTCTTTTTTTCTGAACTCTATTGCCTTAGACTTGTTAAAGTAAAAACTCGATGTGTATATTTTTACTGATATATATATTATATATATATATATATATAGCTGTAAAATTATATATATTATATATATATAGCTGTAAAATTCAAAATACTCAATATAAATCAATTCTGCATATACTTTGCAAAAAAGGAATCTCATTTTTTAAAATTTTCTCAGAGTTGCATTCGTGGCTCAGTGGTTAACGAATCCGACTAAGAACCATGAGGTTGCGGGTTCGATCACTGGCCTTGCTCAGTGGGTTAAGGATCTGGCGTTGCCGTGAGCTGTGGTGAAGGTTGCAGACGCAACTCCGATCCCGCGTTGCTGTGGCTGTGGCGAAGGCTGGCGGCTACAGCTCCTGTTAGACCCCTAGCCTGGGAACCTCCATATGCCGCGGGTGCGGCTCCACATAAAGGCAAAAAGACAAAAATAAATAAATAAATAAATAAAATAAAATTTTCTCAAGAGAATGTGTTTATTTTATGACATATATTATATTTTCAAATATTAAGTAGATGATTGTGATACCATTTAGTTTACCTGTTCCATACTCTAGCTTTCCCCTTAGAAATCTATTCATAAATCTATTTTAGTAAAATCTGATTTTTTTTTATAAAAAAGAAATCTTGAACCATGATGCATAGGAAGTGAAAGTACTTTTTTATTCAGCCCATGTACGTTTTTCAAATTTAAGAGTATTGTGGAATAGTTTTTCAATGCTACATTTCACAAGTTTTAGCTGTGCTCTGTTTACAGATATGGTCTACAGTATTTAAAGGGGCTAATTTTTTATCCTTCATTTTGTAGTAGAATATATATATCTCATAGGAGTGAGAAGTTTTGTTTCAAGTTCTTATTTTATCTATGAACGGAAAGGAAGCTAAGAGAACAGGCTGGAATGGAGGTATTGAGATAGTTATATACATACTTTTTTTCTTTTGGCTACACTTATGACATATGGAAGTTCAGAGGCCAGGGATCGAATCAGAGATGCAGCTGTGACCTACACCAAACCCGCAGCAGTATGGGATCCTTCACCCACTCTGGTACCAGTGATTGAACCTTCACCTCAGTAGTGATCTGAGCTGCTTCTGAGACAAGTCTGGGTCTTTAACCCTCTGTGCCCCAGTGGGATCTCTGAGATAGTTATCATTTATGTCTCTACCTTTCGGATTTTATAATTATGGTGTTCCCGTCATGTCTGAGTGGTAAATGAACCTGACTAGTGTCCATGAGGATGCGGGTTCGATCCCTGGCCTCACTCAGTGGTTAAGGATCCAGCATTGCCATGAGCTGTGGAGTAGGTTGCAGATGTGGCTCGGATCCCATGTTGCTGTGGCTGTAGTGTAGGCTGGCAGCTGTAGCTCGGATTAGATCCCTAGCCTGGCAACCTGCATATGCTGTGGTTTGGCCCTAAAAAGACAAAAAAAAAAAATTAGAAGACTTCTTACCTGTGGATTTTCTCCATAATGTAGAATTTATCTTTTCACAGGAGTTTTGATACCAGATTAAGAGCAGGAATGGAAAAACATGAGGAAGAGGAAGTGATATTTATTTAGTAGAGGAGAATGACAGATTTACATAGTCTGGCCTTTTTTGTGTACAACAAATATACACACAAACACACACACACAGACACACACACACAAAGCGCAACAACTTGCTTTTTGCTTCCATGACTACACTTTCAACTTTACTGAAGTATAATTGACATATGATAAATTTCACATATTTAAATATATAATTTATTTTTTTTATTTTATAATGATTTTTATTTTTTCCATTGCAGCTGGTTTACAGTGTTCTGTCAGTTTTTTACTGTATAGCAAGGTGATTCAGTCACACATATACATATACATTCCTTTTTCTCACATTATCATGCTCCATCGTAAGTGACTAGATACGGTTCCCAGTGCTATACAGCAGGATCTCATTGCTTATCCATTCCAAATCTATTAATCCCAAATTCCCAATCCATACCACGCCCCCCTCTTGGCAACCAAGAGTCTGTTCTCCATGTCCATGATTTTCTTTACTGTTTAAAGATTCATTTGTTCTATATATTAGATTCTACATATAAGTGATATCATATGGTATTTGTCTTTCTCTTTCTGACTTACTTCACTTGGTATGTCTCTTGTTCCATCCATGCTGCTGCAGATGGCCTTATTTTGTTTTTTATGGCTGAGTAGTATTCCATTATGTATATATACCACATCTTCTTAATCCATTCATCTGTTGATGGACATTTAGGTTGTTTCCATGTCTTGGCTATTGTGAATAGTGCTGCAATAAACATACAGGTGCATGTGTCTTTTTCAAGGAAAGTTTTGTCCAGACATATGCCCACGAATGGGATTGCTGGGTCATACGGTAGTTCTATGTTTGGTTTTCTAAGGTACCTCCATACTGTTTTCCATAGTGGTTGTACCAATTTACATGCCCACCAACCGTGCAGGAGGGTTCCCTTTTCTCCACACCCTCTCTAGCATTTTTTATTTGTGGACTTATATAAGCTCATGAAGTTCTGAGGATTCTACACAGGGAGTCTATATTTTTCATCCATAGTAGTAGGAAAATATTAAAGCCTCATTTTAATATTTTTAATTTTTTAACAGTGTCTTTGTTAGTAATGTGAAAGATGGATTAAAACAGGCGAGAAGGGATGGAAAAATATAAAACCATTCCCTGTGCTTTTTTGTTCTCTGGAGAGAAGCAGTTTTTTTTCTTTTTTTTTTTGACCATTTCATGGTATATGGAGTTCCCAGGGCCGGGGATCAGAACCAAGCTACAGTTGCACCCTTTGCCACAGCTGTGGCGATGCCAGATCCTTAACCCACTGTGCCAGACCAAGGGTCAAACCTGCACTCCAGCACTCTAGAGATGCTGAAATACTATTTCTTCCCCCCACAAAATATTCATTCCCCCCACAAAAGACTTTGAGTAAACAAGAGAATAATTGTTACTTTCATAAATGCCCAGATAGTGTAACAAATAGCAATGACATTTGCCCAAGTAGGTAGGTGTTCAAATGCATAACTATTTTCTGAGAGCATTTAGCAGAGGGTCATGATTTGGGATAATTCTGAATGAAGTATATGGTAGTATAATTCAGATCGTCTCTTTGTTCCAGATATTAGTCAAATAATATTCTACTTTGATAAGCTGCCTATTGGAACAAAATCAAAGGCTGTTTGATTCCACTTATCTTTAGTTGATGTCATATCGTAGAAATAAGTTATTTGAGAAATTGGCATATTCAGTGACATTTTTTAGACACATCATTGGTAAAATTAAAGTTACTCTTGTTTTTATTTGTAATTGAGCTATATTTTTCTCTTTGTTAATATGTTTGCCTTTATGGTTCCCTTTACCTTAAAAAATAACCAGAATGATGAGTTGTTTATAGGACAATTTCATACATTCAAGAACTTAAGTCCATTCCATAATGTGAGCAGTATCACGTAATTGCCTGTGTAAGAGAAATACATGAATAACATTGTCTTCAAGAGATTTATTCTATCTTGTTATACAGAGATTAACTATCATAAGATACATGGTCTGTTAAATGTTGTAGAATACCAGTGAAGTAAGTTTTAATATATTGATTTTTTAAATTTATGTTAAATTTTTCTTTTGATTCCACAATTGATGCATTTTTTTCTAAGTCTTTTTAAAAACTTTTAAAATTTAGTTCTAATTATTATACAATATTATGTTAAGCTCAAGTGTGCAACATAATGATTTGATTTTTTTACATTATAAAATGATTGCCACAAGTCCAGTTATCATCTGTAATCATACTAAGCTATTATAATATTATTGACTCAATTCCCTATGGGTACATTACATACCTGTGACTTATTTATTTTATAGCTGGAAGTTTGTACCTCTTAATCCCCTTCACCTGTTTCCTGCATTTCATTGTTCTGTGTGTGTATATGTGTGCGTGTGTGTGTGTTTGTGCTAGTAACATATTTTTTGATTACTATAGCTTTGTAGTATAGAATCTTGTGTAGTCTTTGGATATCAGATATCAAGATAATGATGGCTACATAAAATGAGTTCTGAAATACTGCTTCAGTATTTTTGAAATAATTGAGACAGGTGTTAATTCCTGTTTAAATGTTTGATAGAGTTCATCTGGATCTGAACTTTTGTTTTTTAGAGTTTTTAAATTACTGATTCAATTTCATTACTAGTAATTAGTCTATCCAGCTTTTCTATTTCTTCATGATTCAGTCTTGGAAGATTGTATATTTCTGTTATGTCCATATATTAATGTGTCACTTAAGTACAGTGTTTTGATTTTCTGCCTGGATTTTTTGAAGTTAATAAATTTGTGATAATTGATAACAATAGAAATACTCAGACACCCAGGAGTGTGAAATAATGTGGACTTTTTGTGCTCTGCAGTCACTCTTTCCAGGGAACATTTTCCAGGTGCCCAAGTCTATGAATGTTAACTGGGAAATTGCCTTAGAAAACTGCTGCTTGGATGTTCTATCTGCGGGATGTAAGTGGGATACTTGAGTCTCTTACTAGTACTGTACTGCTATCAGTGTCTCCATTTATTTCTGATACTGTTTTATATATTTAGTTGCTTCTGTGTTAGATACATAAATGTTTATCAAATGTTAGATATATCCAACATATATCTAGTTGGACTGACTTCTTTATCATGATGTAATTGCCTTTATTATCTTTTGTTTCTATCTTTGTTTTAAAGTCTGTTTTGACCGATATGTGTATTGCTACCCCAGGTCTATTTTTCCTACATGCGTGAAATATCTTTTTCCATCTCTTCACTTTCAGTCTGTGTGTCTTCAGAACTTAGGTTAGTTTTGTGGGTAGAATATAGATGGATCTTGTTTTTTTAGCTATTCACCTACACGATAGCATTTGACTGGAGCATTGAGTTCATATATATTTTAGGTAATTATCAACATTTATGTACTTATTGCCATTTTGTTTACTATTTTCTGGTTGTTTTTATAGTTCTTCTCTTTCTATCTCCTTCTCTTGGTTTCTTTCCTTTTAGTTTGATGGGTTCCTTTAGTGTTATATGTAGATTCCTTTCTCTTTGCTTTTTGTGTATCCATTTTACACTTTTCAATGTGTTCCATTCCATTGCTTACAAAAGACTCAATTTGCTTTGAGATTTCATGCAAAATGGATTCTATTTACATTATAATTTCATTTTGTGACAGTAGTGACTCTTGATTAGAGAAAAGTGAAAGATGGGTTGAAATGTTTATTAAGTAAATGTGATTTTTGCTACATAGTACATAAAATTACTACTGAGTTATTTGAAAACACTGTATTCTGGATTGTTTTCTGAACTCGACTTAACAGCAGCATGTCTCTCTTGTTACCTTTCCCCCTACTAACTGTACTAGCATTTCTGCACAATGCCACTAAAAACAGTATCATCCATCAGGAATCTAGTCACAAATATTTAATTAGGACAGTTTGGGGAATGTGAATATCATTTCCCAAGATTCAGTTCTTAAAACATTTATAATTCTAACAGTTGCAGTTAAATAGCCTGAGTGCCTTTATAGTTTGTGTTTAGCAGTAAACATTATGCTTTGGCCTGTTCCCTAACATTGTGTTAGCTTTTGGCACTCTTTATGAGTTGGTCAAAACAAATTTTAAAAGTCAGCCATATGGTACTTTAAAAAAGGAAAATTATACTACATTTAACTAAAAGTTATTATAAAGGAATCACTGTATACATCTACTAAAGATGAAGCCTAGATTGTGTTATCCTATACAGACTGGTGAGTCTCGGCCACTTTTAACGTCTCTTCTTCAATAACATATTTTTTTCCTATCTGCATGGCAACATATTTTTTTCTCTTTACTCTTTAATTTTTTGTAACTTAACCAAGCTATGTCAAAATTTATGTCAATATTATTCTTTTTCTCTGAGATATGACAAGTTTCACTTTCAAATTAGTCATCCAAGTTTTACCATTCTTAAATTCAATAAATGCTTATGGTAATAGAGCCATTACAGTCCATCATAATAAAAATATAGAACATTTTCATCTCTTCAGAAAATTTCCTTTGCAAGGGACTGTTAACATTATTCTCTTATAATTCTTCAAAGATCTGTAGTAATGTCTGTTTCTTCTTTAATTCTTAAAAAAATTTTCATGATTTATTATTCATCTCTGCTCTGATATTTAGTATTTTCTTCCTTCTGCTAACTGTAATAATATATTACTCTTTTTCTAATTCCTTGAGATTGAGAGTTTGGTATTTATTTGAGATCTTGCAAATTTATTAATATATGTATTTATGGCTTTAAACTTTATTCTCATAATTGCTTTTACTGCTTCCCATAAGCTTTTGTGTTGTGCTTCCATTTTCGTTTCATGGTATTTTTGTATTTCCCTTTTGATTTCTTCTTTGACCCATTGATATATCATAAATATATTGTTCAGTTTCCACATGTTTGTAGATTGATGTGATTTTAATCTTACTAAATTTGCTAAGATATTTATGTTATCTTCTGTTTATTTCCTAGATGACTTTAAGATTCTTTTCTTAATCATTGATTTTTGCCAGTTTGATTATAATGTATTTTAGATAGGATCTTCCCGCACTGAGATAATAGTGTTCTGTTAGCTTTGTGGCTTGTAGGTTTTAATTTCCTCTCCAGGTTTGAAAAGACTTTTTGGCTAGTATAATCTTTTTTTTTTTTAATGTTTTTATTTTTTTATGGCCAGACCTGTGGGAAAGGGAAGTTGCCAGACTAGGGGTTAAATCAGAACTGCACCTCCAGGCCTAGGCCACTGTCATGGTAAAACTGGATTCAGTCTGAATCTGTGACCTACACTGAAGCCTGTGGAAATGTCAGATCCTTAATCCACTGAGCCAGGCCAGGGATCGAACCTGCATTGTCACAGATACCATATCAGGTTAACATGCTGAGACACAATGGGAACTCCTTGGCTATTATTTCTTGGAATAAACTATATATCCCTTTCTCCTCCCCCTCTATTTCGGTTAGAAGTTCCTTTTAATGTATTTGCCTTTCTGATTGAATCTGATAGCTCTCATAGAACTTACTCATTTTTTAAAAATATAAATACTCTTCTTTTAACTAAAATTATTTCTGTATGCCTGTTTTCCAAGTATCTTAATCTTTCTTTATCTGGTCTGATGTGTTATCTTTGTTCTCTATTGCCTTCTTCATCTAACTCATTGAATTCTTCAGCTTCGGGATTTGTTTGGTTCTTTTAAATTTTCTATTTGGTAAATAATTCCTTCTGTTGATTAGTTTTATTCCCGAGATTTTTGATTTACCTTCTGAGTTTTCCTATAGCTTATTGGACTTATTCATAACAGCTATTTGAATTATTTATCAGTTAGATGACAGTTTTCTATATGTTTGAGTTTGGTTGTTAGAGAAATATTTTCTTTTTTGTTATACCCTATTAATTTGATTTTTCATAGTGTTTGATAATATATACTTGTCCCATCACATTTGAACAGCAGACACCTTCTTTAGCTCTGAAATTACGTTGTCTTTGTTTTTACAAATCAACGGGATGATGTTTAGATATCTTTTGTATTTTAGAAGATGGCACTGTTCTTCAAGTTTATAGTTCTCTTCCTGGAGTGGTCCCTCTTGACTGCACTTGGTCAGCATGGGACCTAGAAATTGAGTGGGAAGAGGTGTAGGCTTAGTACTTGGAGCTTTGGTGGTTGACCTGAGCCCAGTAGCGATATCCTGTAGTGGGACACTCTAGTTGATCTGTGGGTGGATCTCCTACTGAAATCCCAAAGCAGACAACAGGAATGCATTCCTTTAGTGACCTTTGATATTTATGTCTGCCTCTTTCCTTTTCTTTTCCTTCCCCCCTCCCCAGCCACAGAGGCCCCTCCAAAGAAGTCTGGGTGCTCTTGAGAAAATGTGTACCTCCAGCTCCAACCTGAACAACTAGGGCAGCCGTGCAGTCACTCAGCACTTTTGCCTTCCACAAATGCTACTGGAGGGATAGCTTATTATGCTGCCTAAAGACCAATGCCGTTCAGTGTTACCTGGGGAGGGGAGCCAGCTTAGGCAGTTCCTCCATCTCTTCTATTCAGAGCTTGTCTCTATTCCACTCAGATAGTGGGCCAGATTCCTCGGTCAGGAAGGTGGACCTCCAGAAATTCTCTGTCCACTGTCTCTGGTTCCATTTTTCCAAATCGTGGAGAGTCAAAAGTAGGGCAGGCTCACCCACTCCTTTGGTTCTGCAGCCTGAACAAAATCCTGTCTATTTAGTTTTAAATTCACAGTAGGGTAGGAACTGCTGGGTGCCATAATGCTAACGTCACTCCCCCTTTCCTTCTTGACATTGGTACTTTGTGTCTCTTTATTTTCCTTGATCCATTAAAGATTAATGACGTTACTGATTTTTTAAGGAACTAGATTTTCGTTTCATTGATTTTCCTTCCTATTATTTCTGTTTCTAGTTTCACTGAGTCAGCGCGTATCATTATTATTCTTGCCACTTATTTGGGATTTACTACTTTTATTTTTTTATATAGCTACTTCTGGCCAAAGTTGGGACCATTGATTTGAAACATTTATTTTTTTAATATAAATGTTTCATTATATTGATAATTCTCTAAGCACTGCTTTAGCTGCATCTCATAAATTTTTATTGTGTTTTCATTTCATTCTCTTCAAAACATTTTCTAATATCTTCTTTGATCTCTTCTTTGACCTATGAGTTATTTAGAGTATGCTGTTTAATTTCTAAGTATTTCAGAATTTTTGAGATACATTTTTGCTGTTTCTATTTTTTTTGTTGTCTTTTTGCCTTTATCTAGAGCCGCACCTGTGGCATATGGAGGTTCCCAGGCTAGGGGTCTAACAGGAGCTGTGGCTGCTGGCCTTCACCACAGCCACAGCAATGCGGGATGCAAGCCGCGTCTGCGAACTACACCACAGCTCAGGGCAATGCCGGATCCTTAACTCACTGAGCAAGGCCAGGGATCGAACCTGCAACCTCACGGTTCTTAGTCGGATTCGTTAACCACTGAGCCACGAAGGGAACTCCTTGCTGTTTCTATTTTTAACTGCTATCAGCATACATACACGTCTATCTTCATAAACATATTAAGAGTGTTTTCATGGCCCTGAATACAGTCTATTTTTGATAAATATTCCTTGTAAACTTGAAAGGGAGTGTATTATTCTCTTTCTGGGTGCAATGTTCTCTAAACGTTGACTAGATCAGTTTGTTAGTATTACTTGAGTCTTCTATATCTGTACTTTTTAAAATCTGTTTTTATTTTTTTGACAATACCTGTGGCATGTAGAAATTCCCAAGTCAGGGATGAACTCAGGAGACAATGATCACCCGAGATGCTTCAGTGACAAGGCTAGTTTTCTTTTTATAATCGACCTATTCTACCAATTATCAGGAGAGCAGTATTGAAGAATCTAAGAATGGCTTACTTCTCTTCTATGTATTTTCTGTTTTAGCCCTATGTTTTAGAAGCCCATTTATTAGGAGTATATACATTTAGAGTTATGACTTGACAAACAGGCTCCTTACCATTATGCAAATTTTTTTTCATCTCAGCAAAGAATATTACTTCTTTGCTAGTAATTTGATAGTGATTGCATTTAATCTGTAGATTTCCTTGGGTATTATAGTCATTTTGACAATATGGATTCTTCCAATCCAAAACTAGGGTATATCTTTGCATCTGTTTGTGTAATCTTCAGTTTCTTTCCTCAGCATCTTAAAGTTTTCAGAGTTCAGGTCTTTTGCCTCCTTAGGTAGGTTTGTTTCTAGATTTTTCTTTTGAATGTAATGGCAAATGGAATTGTTTCTTGAATTTCTGTTTCTGATCTTTCATTGTTAGTGTGTAGAAATGCAATAGATTTCTGTGTATTAATTTTTTATTCTGCAACTTTACTGAATTCATTGATGAGCTCTAGTAATTTTCTGATAGCATCTTTAGGATTTTCTATGTATAGTGTAATGTCATTTGCAAACAGTGACAGTTTTACTTCTTTTCTTCCAGTTTGTGTTCCTTTTATTTTTCTTATCTAATTGCCATGGATAAGACTTCCAAAACTGTGTTGAAATAAAGTGTTGACAGTGGATATCCTTGTCTTATTGCTAATCTTAGAGGAAATGCTTTCAGCTTTTCATTATTGAGAATGATGCTACCTGTGTGTTGTCATACATGGCCTTTATTATGTTGAGATAGTTTCCCTCTATGCCTATTATCTGGAGAGTGTTTATCAAAAATGAATGAATTTTGTCAAAAAGCTTTTTCTGCATCTATCAAGACGATCATAGTTTTTTTTTTTTTTCAGTCTGTTTATGTGGTGTATCACACTGATAGATTTGCAGATATTGAAGAATCCTTGTCCCTGGGATTAATCCCAGTTGATCATGATGTATGACCTTTTAAATGGATTGATAGTATTTTGTTGAGGACTTTTGCATCTAGGTTCATCAGGGATGTTGGCCTATAATTTTTTTCATAGTGTCTTCATCTGGCTTTAGTATCAGGGTAATGGTGGCCTCATAGTGTGAGCTTTGGGGTATTCCTTCCTCTGCAGTTTTTTGGAAGAGTTTCAGAAGAATAGGTATTAACTCTTCTCTAGATGTTTGATAGAATTTGCCCGTTAAGCCATCTGGTCCTGGACTTTTGTTTTTTGGAAGTGTTTTAGTCATAGTTTCAGTTTCAGTACTTATGAGCGGTCTGGTCATATTTTCTATTTCCTCCTGATTACGTTTTATAAGTTTACACTTTTCTAAGTTGTTCATTTCTTCTAGGTTTGCTATTTTATTGGTATATAGTTGCTTGCAGTAATATCTTAATGATCTTTTGTATTTTGGTCATGTCAGTTGTAACTTCTCCTAATTCCATTGATTTGAGCCCTCTTTTTTTTTTTTTTTTTGGTTGGTGAGTCTGGCTAAAGGCTTATCAACTTTGTTGAGCTTACCATGGGTTTTTGATATAGCAGTCTATATATATATATATATATATATATATATATATATATATATACAAATATATTTTTAGGTTGCTTATCTCTCTGCATTTCAACTGCCTTTCCAATATCCTGCAATTATGTTCTCTTCTTCTCAAAGTTGCTGGTTTTGATATATTTGTGTGTGGATGATTTCCAACCTTTACTATATATTTGCCTTTAGCATTCTCGTTTGTAATTTTCTTGTTTCTAATTATAGCCATTTAATATTTTCTTTTTTGTCTTTATTTTGGTCAGTTCAGTTGAAATATCTTGGGGTGTTCCTGCTTGGGTCTATCACTTACGGGATTCTCTCTGCTTCCTTTCTTATGTTGAGAAGTTTCTGGCTATTAACTCTTCAAATACTTTCTCAGGCCCCTGCTCAATGTCTTTTTCTGGGACCCTATAATGTAAATGGTGCATTTAATACTGTCCCAGCAGTCTCTTAGACTGTCCTCATTTCTTTTCATCCTTTTTTCTTTATTCTATTCCACATCAGTGATTTATACCAGTCTGTCCTCCATTTCAGTCACTCATTTTTCTTTGCATGTACTTTGCTATTGATCCCTTCTAGGGTTTTTCATTTCAGTTACCATATTGATCATCTCTATTGTTTAAATCTTATATTTATTTGTTAAAATTTCTTGTAATATATCAGTCTTTGCCTCCATGTTTTTTTCTGAGATCATGTGTCATCCTTACTATCATTACTCTAAAGTCTTTTTCATGTAGGTTGTCTGTTTCCACCTCACTTACTTGTTCTTCTGGAGTTTTGTCTTGTTCCTTCATCTGGAGTGTAGTTCTCTGCCATTTCATTTTTTTCTAGCTTTTTTTTGTGGTTTTGGTCTCCTTTCTGCAGGCTGTGGGGTTGTAGCCCCTCTTGCTTCTAGTATGTTCTCCTTGGTGTGTGAAGTTAGTTCAGGGACTTGCAACAGTTTTCTGATGGGAAGATTGGTGCCTGCTCACTGGTTGGTGGAGCTGGGTATTGTCCCTCTGGTGGTCAGGGATATTTCAAGTGGTGTGTTAATAGACGTGGCTGTGAGCTCTGTATGGCTTTAGGCAGCATGTCTGTTGATGTATGGGGTGGTGTGTTTTCATCCTGTTGGTGTCTGGTCTGACATTCCAACACTGGAGCTTGCAGGCTGTTATGCATAGCCAGGTCTTGGTGCCCAAATGGTGACCTCTGGGAAAGCTCACACTTATCAGTATTCCCTGGAGCCTCTGCAAAATGCGTCCTTGCCCCAACAGTGAGCCACATCTGGCCCCAGTCTCCCCAGGAGATCCCCCAAGACCTTAGGGTAGGTTAAGCCCAGGCTCCTATGGAGTTACTGCTTTGTGTTTGTTCCTAATGCACATGAAAACTTGTGTTTGCCCTCTAAAAGTGGAGTCTCCATTTCCCCCAGTCCAGTACGGCTCCTGTACTCAAGCCCCACTACCTTTAGAGTTAAATGCTTTATAGGTTTCTCCTCTTGTGGCCAGGACCTTAGACTGGGGAGCCTGATGTGCGGCTCAGAACTCTCTTGTGAAAGAACTTCTGTGCTGTAATTATTTTCCACTTTGTGGGTTGCCCACCTGGTAGAATAGGATTTGATTATAGTGCAAAAGAGAGAGAGAGCAAGCCCCTTTGACCATCTTGTTGTGGCTTCTTTGTCATTGGGTGTGGGATATAATTTGGGGTTGGGGAGTTCCCGTCATTGTGCAGTGGAAAAGAATCTGACTAGGAGCCATGAGGTTGAGGGTTCGATCCCTGGCCTCACTCAGTGGGTTAATGATACGGCATTGCCGTGAGCTCTGGTGTAGGTCACAGACGTGGCTCTGGTCTACCTCTGATTAGACCCCTATCCTGGGAACCTCCATATGCCGCAGTTACAGCCCTCAAAAGAAAAAATACAAAAAAAAATATTATTAATAATTTGGGGTTGGTTCCAGTATTTTTGTAGGTAGTTGTTGAGCAGTTAGTTGTGATTTTGATGTTTTTGTAATAGGAAGTGAGCTGAAGTCCTACTCTGCCATTTTGCCTGGAATCAAGGGGCTACTTGATGCCTCTTTGCTCACTACGTGCTGGCTGTTATCCTCTTGAAATTGGGTGTGCAGGTGCAGTGGCTCTTTGCACTCACTGGGCAGTGAGGGCATGGCCTGGTGCTTGCTCACAGATTTCTTACTAGCAGTTGTGGCCATGTACTACCGTGTGGTGCCTGCTTGTGGGTCTTGCAAGGTCTTATAGTCTGTGTTCACCTATGGAGCCCATTATAGCAGCAGTGGTTCACACCTGCCTCCAGAGTTCCTGTAGGCAGTGTCCTGTTGCCCGAAAGTGATCACAAGGAAATAAGCTCTTTATGGAAGTCCCACCCCTCTTGTTGCCTGCCCCCAACAATGGTGCCTTGTCTCTCTGGGAGGTTCAGTCTTCTTCCATGTATACCCTCAGTTGCCTCAGTCCAACCTCTTCAGGCTGTCTCTGTGCAGCCAACCCCAATCTTTCCCTGGGTCTGACCTTTGAAGCTTGAGCTTCAGCACCCAGCCCCCATCCAATCTGGCAGACAAGCATCTCAGGCTCTGGTGCACAGGGCAGCAATGCTGACCTTCTGTGTAAGTTACTCTGTTTTGCCTTCAGCAAACCAGTAGACTCTCCTACTAGGTTTTGAAACTGCCCCCACAAATAGGCTGATCTCCCTGGTCTCCCTGATCTCACCTGCTGGTGAGGGGACTTCCCAGGATGTAGGAACAATTCCTTCTTCATAGCTCCCTCCCTGGGGCATAGGCCCCCATCCCAATTCCATTTTCTCTCTCCTTTTGTTTTCTTTTTCCTTTTGCCCTGCTTGGTCATATGGGTGTTTTCTTGCCTTGAGTCTGAGAACTCCTGCCAAAATTCAGCAGATGTTCTGTGTGAATTATTCCACCTATAGATGTGTTTTTTAATGTTTTTGTGGAAAGAAGTGAGCTTCATATCTAACTTCTCTGCCATCTTGATTCTGTATTTATGTCTTCTTTTGGACTGAGTATTTTTATGATTCCTTTGTGTCTTCACTGTTGATTGGTTAGCAGAATATCTTGGTTTTAAAATTTAAATGTTGCTTTAAAGTTTATACCATACATCTTTAGTTATCAGAGTTTATCTTCACATAATATTATACTGCTTAAATATAGTGTAAGAACCTTAAAAAAGCCTAATTCTAATTTCTCTTCCCATTCTTTTGAATATTGTTTTCATATATCTTTGTTATTGTAACCCCCCTTTTTTACTCTTTGTAACATTCAATTTTATTTTAAAAATTAAGAAAATATTTTGTGTACCTACATTTTACTATTTCCATATTACTGTTTATTTGTGTGAATAGAAATTTCCTCTTGTTAGTATGTTATTTTTAAACGGAGAACTTTAACTCATGTTTATTGCATGACAGATTTGCTAACAGTGGATATTTTAAGTATTTTTTCCTAAAAAATGTTATTTCTGACTTTTAAATTTTACCCTTTTTTATATGGTTTAAAAATAAGTTTTTTTAAGTAATTATTTTAAACGTACAGAAATAGTAAATTTAAGTAGTGAGCAATTCCATACATCCTGCCTACATTCTCTCTGTTATTAACATCTTACATTACTATGGTTCATTTGCTATAATTAATAAACTAATAATAATATTAGTAACAGGAGTTCCCGTTATGGCTCAGTGGAAAAAAAATCTGACTAGTAGCTATTAGGACGTAAGTTCAATCACTGGCTTCACTCAGTGGGTTAAGGATCTGGCATTGTTGTGGCTGTGGCATAGGCCAGAGCTACTCCAATTTGACCCCTAGCCTGGAAACCTCCATATGCCATGGGTGTGGCCATAAAAAAATAAATGTAAAGAAATTACTAGTAACACAAGTCTATGATATGCTCTATTCAGATTTTCTTAGTTTTTAATCTAATGTCATATTTCTGTTTTAGAATCCCATTCAGGGTCACTTTAGATGTCATGTCTCTGTAGACTCCTCTTGGCTGTGAGAATATCTCAGATTCACTGTATTTCACATTCTTAACAATTTTAAGGAGTAATGGTCAGGTATTTTGTCTCTTTCTCTTATGATTAGACTTGGCTTATGCATTTTGATGAGGAAGGTCATGGACATTAAATGCCACTTTTATATCTTATTGGTACATACTCTTAACATGATGTATAGATGTTGATATTGATCTTATGCACCAGACTGGTACAGTTTTTGCCAAGTTTTTCCGCTGTATTCCCCTTTCTATTCAGTTTTCTTTTTAAGGAAGTAACATTAAGGAGTGGGGAGTTAGATATTTGTGTCAGTATGGTCTTATTGGTATTTATTTTATACTTTGTATTATAACCCAATGTTTTTTTCTTTATTAAAGTGTAGTAGATTTACAATGTTTCTTCAATTTCTGGTGGACAGCAAAGTTTCACATATAGTTCCCTGTTCTGTGGAGTGGATGGGCAATGGGCTCCTATCCAAATGCTACAGTTTGCATCTACGAACCCAAAACTCCCTGTCCATCACACCCCCAACCTCCAGTCACTTTAACTCTGCTCTCCATGTCTGTGATATGTTTCTGTTTTGTATATGGGATCATCTGTGCCTTATTTTATATTCCACATATAAGTGATATAACATGGTATTTGTCTCTCTCTTTGTGACTTACTTCACTTAGTATAAGAATCTTTAGTTCCATCCATGTTGTTGCAAATGGCATTATTTTGTCCTTTTTATTGCTGAGTAGTATTCCATTGTATATACAATTCCATTGTACCACATCTTCTTAATCCATTCATCTGTTGGTAGATATTTAGGGTGTTTCCATGTCTTGGTTTTGTGAATAGTGCTGTGATGAACATAGGGGTGCATGTAGCTTTCTCAATGAATTTTTGTCTGGATATATGTCCAGGAGTGGGATTGCTGGATCATATGCTAGTTCTATATTTAGTTTTCTGAGGACCCTCTATACTATTTGCATAGTGGTTGTACCAACTTACATTCCCACCAACAGTTACCAAAACAGTATAGTACTGGCACATAAACAGACATAGAGCAATGGAACAGGATAGGAAATAAATAAACCAGAAATAAACCTAAGTACCTATCGTGAACTAATCTCTGACAAAGAAGGTAAGAACACATAGTGGAAGAATGTCTCTAATGCCAGAAATAAATTTAAAATGTATTTAAGACATAACTAGAAGATCAGATACTATAAAACTGCTAGAGGAAAATGGAGGCAGAATGCTTTTCAGCATAAATCACAGCAAAATCTTGTTTGATCCACCTCCTAGAATAAGGTCAATAAAACCAAAAATAAAACCAGTGGGTCCTAATTAAACTCAAAACATTTTACACATTAAAAAGTGCAAAGACAAGCCACAGAATGGGAGATCTTTGCAAAAGATGGAACAGACAAGGGCCTAATCTCCAAAATATACCAACTCATACAACGTACAACAACAATAAAAAACAACCCAATTGAAAAATGGGCAGAAGACCTAAACAGACATTTCTCCAAAGAAGACATATGGATAGCCCACAGGCAAATGAAAAAATGTTCAACACCACTAATTATTAGAGAAATGCAAATTAAAACTACAATGACATACCACCTGACACTGCTCAGAATGGCCATCATTAACAAGTCAACAAATAACAAATGCAGGACAGGGTGTGGAGAAAAGGGTACCATTCTTCACTGTTTGTGGGAAGATAACCCAACAGAATTTTTTTTTCAAAATGTCTTATCTTAGGATACTGGGAGCTTTTTTCTTTGAATCCTGTATCCTTTCAACATATCCCCACTGTTGTGTGTGTGTGTGTGTGTGTGGGGGGGGTGTTTTATAAGCACTTTTTGCTTTCTGGCATTACCAAATAGTCCTAGTTTATGTTATATTCCATGCCAAGTCCTAGAATTAGACATTTTCCATAAGAATCTTAATTCTTTTTATTGGGGAATGGTATTAGAACACAAGATCTGGATATTGGATGAGCACATTGCTTCTGGGTGTCATTACTTTGAAGCACTCTCATCGGATAGAACAAAGGAACAATGTGTGTTTACTAACCCTATATAAAAACATATCTATAAATATTTCAGTCTTATCTGATTGAATGGGGTAAGCATTCCTGTGATCATGATAACACAAGTTAAAAAGCACAGCGGTTACTATTTCAGAAAAATATAGTCCATGAGTATATGTTTATACATACACTTATCTTTGTGAACAAGGGTATATCTTCATCATTTTTGATAATTTATGATCACTTACTGTGTTTTCCCATGCTCACAAATCAGATTGTTGGTCCTCTTGATCTTGGACAGAGAATAAAATACAAGGTATTCAACAAAGAAAGAAAATCACCTGTAACTATTAAAAACATGAATCCATACTGTTGTCCCCAGATTTAACTCATCACTACATAGATCGCTCCATCCTCTTCCTTTGCCTTATTTGTAAATTACCTCTACAGCAATGAGAAATCTAGCTTCCACCATGCCATTCATTTACTTAATTGTTCATTTCTAATATTTATATATAGTTGTTTCAGGATTGTTAATGCCTTTTCCCTTGTGAGAAAACATTATAACACAGCAGAGTATATTGCTTATATGAAGCTTCTCATGGTAAAATTGACAGACTCTAGTTACTTCCAAATGTACTTAGTACAGCATCTTCTCTCATATTTGCTTTATTCTTTTCCAAAGTCTACATTCTTTCCTGAGGTCTTAGGAATCTGAAGTGATTTTCTTGTGCTTAAAATTAGGGGTGTTTTGAAGTTCTGAGGGTCTTGATAAATTTATGTCATGTGTCCAGTCTTAGATTATCAGTTTGAAAAGTTCCCTTGTGCTTTATATATTCAATACTTTTCAATTCTTTCAATCTCCCCAAATAATTTATTTTTAAAAATTTGCTCTATATTTTACCTTTTCTAGAATATAATACAATTTGTGTCCTACAATGTGTAGCCTTTTCAAACTGGCTTCTTCTCCCCAGAACTACACATTTAAAGTTCATCCATGTCTTTTTATGGTTTGAAAACTCATTTGTTTTTATCATTGAATAATATTCCATGTTATTGAAGGATAACTCGCCTATTTCCAATTTTTGGCAGTTATTTAGAAAATGCTGTATATAGTGGCATTCAGGTTTTATTATGGATATAACTTGTCCAATTAGTTGTGTAAATACCCAAAGTGCTATTGTTGAATCATATGATAAAACTATATTTAACCTTGTAAGAGACCACCTTTAACCTTGTAAGAGACCACCAAACTCTTCCAAAATTGCTGTTCAATTTTACATCAACAGCAATAATCAATAACGATTCTTCTTGTTCTTAGTACTCACCAGAATTTAGTATTGGACCTTTTTTTTTTAATTCTAGCTGTTGTAATAAATGTGAAATCTCATTGCTATAATTTGCAATTTGCAAATGCTAAATGATGCTGATCATCTTTTCATGCTTTTTTGTCATCTATATATCTTCTTTGGTGAGGTATAGGTTCAGAAGTATTGCACATTTTAAAAAATTTGGTTGTTTTTTCTTATTGAGTTTTAAGAACTCATAGTATACTTTGGATTCAATTCTTTTGTTAAATATGTATTTAGCAAGTATTTTGTCTCATTCTATAGCTTTTCTTTTATCAGTGTCTTAAATTTACTCAGATTTCTGAAGACCCATTATGACTATTCTATATTACCACTTTTTTCTTCCTCTACCCTTAGTCTAGTTGTAGTCTACTCTTGATTGGTACTTAGTGCAAGGCTCATGGTGGGGTCAGATGTTATCAATTTTCTCGTAAAATCTGTCTTAGCCTTGATTTGTGCTCTTAAATCTCAGTGGTTATACTTTTCAGCACTTCTGTTCCTCCGTATTTGACGTGTACTTGTAATAGTTGAGGATCTTAGGTAGAGCATGGTTCTTGCCCCCTTCCCTCCCCTTCACCAAGTGACAGCAATCTTTTGCTTTGGATGAGTTAAGGATCGTGAGAACAAGTAAATTTTCTGTCATGCCTTTAGCTTGAGACTGCTTTTAGTTTTACCCAACCACAGGGACAGTTTTGACTCGAATCAGGCTGAAGGAGGCTTGTTTGCCATTTCTTAAATGGCAGATACATTTCAGTTTGTGTGAGAGAAAGAACCAGGTTTAATGTCTGTCCATGCACAGCATCCAATCAATTGCACATTTGTGCCACCTCTGGTTTCCTGCCTGGCCCATTGTTTTTTTCATTAGAATCATTTGAGACCTTTGCAAAATTGCTACTAAGTAGGAAATAGCAAAATCACCTTTTTATTGGGGATCTCAGGGAATCTAAACTGTTCCATACTAATCTACACATAGGCCATAAAAAATAACATGTTCAAGCTTCATCTGTTATCATTTGACATGTTTTTATGAGTGCCAGCTCTTCCTCTGCTTATCTGTGGAAAAACAGTTCGTGTTATGTTCTCTTTCTCTAGAAGAGTATTTTACCATTTAGAATTCAATATACCTAATTGTCTGATTATCTCAACTTTCTTATGGAAACCCAAATAGTTATGACTTTTTAGATAATTTGGGTTTTTTTGTTTGTATGAGAGGAGCCTTCTGTTAGGGATTTCTAAATCCTTCAGGGAAGCAGAACTCCAGTTTTTTTCTTAATTTAATTAATGAGATGTCATCGTTGGTTTGACAGTTACTGAAATTATCATATTGGATATTTGATAGATTCCTTCCATATTTTGGATGGGAAATAAAGTAGCATTCTCCATAAAGCTTACATGAAAATATTTATAGTCATATATTGTTGAATATATATATATAATATTTCTTTTCTCTTCTTAGGTTTCCTCCCCCTCTTTCCCTTCTTTTAACTCTTCCTTTATTTTCTTGTGGGTTGTCCATTTTCTTCACCTCCTAATTTTCTTACTTAATCCTCTTTTTCATATTTCCTATTTCCTTCCCCCATTGCTTTTAAACGATTCTCCTTCCTTATTTCTTTGAGTTTTTCCTTTTCTTGAATTTGGTCTCTTCCATGTAAAATACTGAAGTTGGATGATGGTCCTTAAATTACCTACTACTATAATTCCTAAAACACATTTTAAGATTGAAAACTATGTGATAAGAGTCAATTTCTCCCGTGAAGGGTTAAGGAGATACTATATGGAGATAGTTAGCTGTAGGCACTTAATCAAGATTTTTTTTGTTTTTAAAAATATTTTTTGGTTGTGCCTAGTACATGTGAAATTTGCTGGGCTAGGGATTAAACCTACACAATAGCAGTGACCCAAGCCATTGCAGTGGCAATGCCAGATACTTTACCAGCAGAGCCACAAGAGATTTCCGAAGATTTTTTTTTTTTTTTTTTTTTTTGTCTTTTAGGGCCTCACCAGTGGCATATGGAGATTCCCAGGCTAGGGATCGAATCAGAGCTGTATCCACCAGCCTACACCAGAACCACAGCAATGAGGCATCCGAGCCGTGTCTGCAAGCTACACCTCATCTCACAGCAATGCCAGATCCTTAACCCACTGAGCAAGACCAGGGATCAAACCTGTGTCCTCATGGATGCTAGTCAGGTTCATTAACCACTGAACCATGACGAGAACTCCAATTTTTTTTTCTTTATATGGGGTGTATATACTGGACTTGGAGAAATTGATGGATATAAGATTAGAAGAAATTAATACATAGCACATTTGAATTAATGAGTAGAATATAAATAAAAGTGGTGTGATTGTTTTTATTTTTCTCTATTATAATCAGCCTCCATTCTATCCCTGCCTTAGGCTAACTAAATTCTGTACCTTCCTAGAATTAACCATATGTTCTGCAGAGGGCAGACTCCTCTCCAGCCCTGGGGAGTGAACTGTGGTTGGCTTCAGGTGGGCATGTAATATGGTTTTGGACCATTATTGTGAGGGCAGGAAGCCTACCAGAAAGATCTAGGAAATATTTAGTTGAGTTTTATAACATTTTTATCAATAGATTTTAAATAGTTCTTCTTTTGCCACTTAGCTTTGACAGGATAGTGTGTAGCATATATAATTTCATCAGCTATCTAGGGCCTTGAGGGAAGCTAAGCTAAGAAGAACATACTGAGGGTTACAGACTGGAAAAAATGGAAGGTACTTGGGTCTTTAAGGCAAGTACTGAGGCACTGTATTAATCAACCTCCATTATTGCCCTGCTTCAGATTTCTGATCATGGATTCTCTTATCAGTAAAGCCTTTTGGAGTTGTTTGCCAGTTATTTGTAATCACAAAAATTACAGCAACAATGTAAAAGAAATGATCATCTATAGATAATAAGATGTTTTGAGGATGAAGCTAAGTTGATTTTTATGAAGAAAACTGACATTAACATGAAGATAGTATGAGAAAAAGAATGTACATGTATATATGTATGATCGGGTCACTATGCTGTACAGCAGAAATTGGCACAACACTGTAAATCAACTATACTCTAATAAAAAAAAAAAAAGGAAAGCCATGTGACTTAATTCCTTGAGGAGGGAGTTTAGTTGTGAGAAGCTTGACAATAAAGACCAGTAGTAGTATCCTAAACAGTGAAAATATCTGATGAAATCAATGTTTACAGTGATTATTCTAGTTATAAACTGCAGTAGAAGGATTTAGATATTTAGGAAGGTGTGGTTAAACAGAGTCTGAGTCCCTGTGACATGCAGTGAAAAGGATTTCCAAGATATCTAGAGGTTGTTTTTTTTTTTTTTCAAAGAAGAAGTTATATTTTTGAGATGCCCTAGGTAAAATTTTGATACCAGGGAACAGACTGAAATATTTCCTACCTTCTGGCCATTCACTTTTTTAAAATCAAGATAAACTTCACACACGATATAATTTCCTCATTCAACGTGTACAGTTCAGTTTTGTTTAATATATTCATAGGATATGAAACCATCATCAAAATCTCATTTTAGAACATTTTCATCAACCTGCCACCTAAAAATTGCATACCCTTTAGCGGTCATTCTCTAGTCCTTTGCTGCTGTCACTCTCCTTATCGCAACTGTTGGAAAATACTAGCCTAGCTTCTCTCTATACAGCTTTGTCTCTTTTGGACTTTCACATAAAGGAAATCGCATAAAACATAGTCTTCTTTGACTTCTTTCACTTATCGTATATGTTTTCCAGGTTCAATCATGTAGATTTAATTGGTACTTCATTCTTTCTATTGTTGAAAAATATTACATTGTATGAATATGCTATATTTTGTTTATTCATTAATTGATGGACATTTTGGCTTTTTCCAGTGTTTTGTTATTATGAATAATTACACTGTCAACAGTCATGTACACATTTTTGTGTTAGCATATGTTTTTAATTATTTGGAATATATACTTAGTAAAATTGATAGGTCACATGGTAACGCTCTGCTAAAGACTTGAGACGCTTCTGTCTGTTTTACAAGTGGCTGCACCATTTTGCATTCCCACTAGCAATACATAAGAATTTCAGTTTTCCACTTACTCCCAACACTTGATATTGTCTTTTTGTTTTCCAAAATCCTAGTGAATGTTAAATGATATCTCATTATCACTAATGATGTTTAATGTCTTTTGTTTTTCTTACTGGCCAATTGTTGATCTTTGAAAATTTTCTGTTCAAATCCTTTGTCCATTTTTAATTGAATGGGTTTTCTGTGGGGTGTTGTTTTACTTTCTTGTTGATGTCCTTTGAAGCACAAATGATTTTAATTTTGATGAAGTCCAAAACTTTTTCTTTTGATGCTTTGCTTTTGGTGTTGTATCTGTTGCCTAACCCAATGTCATGATTTTTCTCTTTGCTTTTCTCCTAGGAATTTTATTGTTTTAGCTGTTTATTTAAGGCTATGATCCACTTTTGTGTGTGTGTGTGTGTGATGTTGAGTCCAAATTTCATTCTTTTTGCAGTTCCCAGTACTGTTTATTGAAAACATACTACTTTGTGATGTAACTATGCAGTTCCTGCCATCAAATGTTGACTCTGTTTCCCCACCCCCTAGATCTTGGTTTGTTTTGTGACATTATTTTTGTTAGAGAAGAGTCTACCAATTTCCTTACTCTGCCATTCTACAAGTTACCTCTGGCCTGTCAATTTCAAAATAGCTTTTTAAAAATAAAAAATCCATGATAATGGATTTGGGAAAATATTCATAATTAAGATTATATGTATTAAATTTTAAAAATCTGTGTATTTAAGAATAACTATTATAGGAAAGGTGAGCCCTTTTGAAGAGTGTGATTTTTTTTCTCCTGAAACTAAATTTTAAAAATGTAGAATAAAAAAAATCCTGCTTTGTCATTGGGAAGTAAAACATGCTGCTTAGTTTTCCTAAATTTTTCTTTTTTTAAATCTGTCAATTTTCTACTATACAGCAAAGTGACCCAGTCACACATACATGTATACATTCTTTTTTCTCACATTATCATGCTCCATTATAAGTGACTAGATACAGTTCCCAGTGCTGTACAGCAGATTCTCATAGCCCATCCATTCCAAAGGCAGTAGCTGGCATCTATTAACCCCAATTCTTAGTCCATCCCACTCCCCACCCCCGGCAATCACAAGTCTGTTCTCCAAGTCCATGAGTTTCTTTTCTGTGGAAGGGTTTATTTGTGCCATATATTAGATTCCAGATATAAGTGATATTATATGGTATTTGTCTTTCTCTTTCTGACTTACTTCACTTAGTGTGAGTCTCTAGTTCTATCCATGTTGCTGCAAATGGCATTATTTTGTTCTTTTTTATGGCTGAGTAGTATTCCATTGTGTACATATACTACATCTTCTTAATCCATTCATCTGTTGATGGACATTTAGGTTGTTCCCATGTCTTGACTATTGTGAAGCGTGCTGCAGTGAACGTACAGGTGTATGTGTCTTTTTCAAGGCAAGTTTTGTCCAGGTTTATGCCCGAGAGTGGGATTGCTGGGTCATAAGGTAGTTCTATATTTAGTTTTCTGAGGTACCTCCTTACTGTTTTCCATAGTGGTTGTGCCAATTTACATTCCCACCAACAGTGCAGGAGGGTTCCCTTTTCTCCACACCCTCTCCAGCATTTTTTATTTGTGGACTTATTATGGCCATTCTGACTGGTGTAAGGTGGTACCTCATAGCAGTTTTGATTTGCATTTCTCTAATAATCAGTGATATTGAGCATTTTTTCATGTGCTTGTTGGCCATCTGTATAAATTCTGTGGAGAAATGTCTATTTGGGTCTTTTGCGAGTTTTTCAATTGGGTTGTTGGCTTTTTTGCTGCTGAATTGGATAAGTTGTTTGTATATTTTAGAGGTTAAGCCCTTATCAGTTGCATCATTTGAAACTATTTTCTCCCATTATGTAAGTTGTATTTTTGTTTTTTCTTTTTGGTGTTGTTTTTTTTTTTTGTTTGTTTCCTTTGCTGTGCAAAAGTTTGTCATTTTGATTAGATCCCATTGGCTTGTTTTTGCTTTTCTTTCTATTGTCTTGGGAGACTGACCTGAAAAAACATCTGCAAGGTTGATATCAGCGATTGTTTTGCCTCTGTTCTCTTCTCGGAGTTTGATAGTGTCTTGTCTTATGTTTAAGTCTTTAAGTCATTTTGAGTTTATTTTTGGGCATCATGTGAGGGTGGTGTGTTCCAGTTTCCAAATTTTTCTTACTTTTTTATTTTGAAAAAAAATTGCATGAATTAATCTGAGTATTAACACTTGTCATCATTTTCCCCCAATGCTATGAATAGACACTATTAAGTGTTATTCAAAACATTCACAGAGATAGAAGCTCTTCTTGCCAAGAAGACCATTGTATATCATCTGACAGTTGCTGAAAACTAAATATCAAACTCTGACAGCTGAGACACATGGTTATAGGTTAAAGTATGAAAGCTGCATAAGCAGGCAGCCAAAAAAACCTCTTCATATATTAAATTTTGATGGTAGAGTATAATACTGCACAGTGAAAACAACTAGTATTTTAATCTTAAAATGTAACATATTATACTAATCTTGAACTTTGGATGGGTTTATAATGGTGCAATGGAAGGAATTAAAATACTGGCTTATGGATTTTCATGTGTAGCTTATTTAATTTGTTGAAGTGAATCATTTACTTTTTATTTTCTTATCAGTGTCTTTGCCAAATATGTTGTATATTGGTGAGTCCTCTGACTCTTCCTTTAAAAGAGTTTTTTGATTTCTTTTTATATCAGTAAAAAGACTATTTCTTTTTGATAGGTAAGGTGTACCTAATTTAACATTTTAGAAAAGCAATTATTAAGTATCATCAGTGACAAAATGTATGTATTATGGAGTAAATGTTCAGCCAGGTACACAGATGATTATGTAACTTTAAATAGCATTTGAGACATAAATTTGGGGTTTTAGCTATAAGTGAAATATTTACCACTCAGTGTCCAGGTAAGATATTTATTAGAAGTTGGTTCTGTATCCAAAATCAGAGGGGCTTTCTCAACTAGAGTATTGAGGTCTGAATCTTACAATGAGTTGCCAAAGTCAAGGTTAAGTGTATATTCTTCCATTAGACTTAGCCACAAGTTCAAGGGTCCCTGGGACCATACTTATTTCTCACCAGCTGTTACAAATTTGGGAGTTCCCATAACCCCCCTCAGGTTTGATGGTGGTTCACTGGAATGACTCACAGAACTCAAGTAAGCACTATAGTTAGGTGTATAGTTTTATAGTAGCAAAAGGATACAAATCAGAATCTGCCAGATGGAGGGAGGCATAGAGCAAGGTCAGGCAGTGTTCCAAATGTGTAGTGTCTGTCATCCTCAGGGATATGCGATTCTCCCAGCTTTGAAGTGTGACAATCATCAAAGTGCTTTGCCAACCAGCAAGCTCACCCAAGCTTCAGTGTCCAGAATTTTTATTGGGATTTCGTTATGAACTACATTATTGAGTGAGTCATTGGCCATGTGGTTAAACTTAACACCTGCACCCCACCCCCGTACCAAAGAGGTTGGGCTGTGTCATATAGCTCAAAGTCCTAACCTCTAATCACATGGTTGGTCCTTCCAGTATGACCATCCCCATTCTGAGTCATTTTATTAACATAAACTCTCCAAAGACCCACTGTGATCACCCCACTAGCATAAATTATCAGGTAAGATCCAGAAAGGTCACCTGGAATAACACAAACTGTTCTATCAGTACAAAGATTCCAAGGGTTTATAGGTTACCTCCCAGGACAAATGCAGCCAAGTTCTTTATTACACAAGCCTAGTCCAGGTTATTGGTGTAACAGCCTGATTCACTACTCAATATGTAAGATACTAAAAAGTAATTGACAACATATATTACTATTCTTGTCTTAAAAGTCTGGGGGATATAAATTCTTAGATGTCAGGCTGCTATGTTTATCCTCCTTGTTTTATTCATCTTTAACCTCTAAAAATATTTATTTATATAGTTGTAAGATAGCAGGGAAAAAAGGCTGAAATTGTAAAAAAATTTTTTTTAATTTTTATACTTGGAATTTTCTATAACATTTTAGAATTTTTTGGCAATAATCAGTGCTAACATTTATCTTTATATAAAACAAAAGATTTTCTGAGTACATTTTAAAAATTTTACTCTAAATGCTCATTAGCTTTAATCTAAACATTATATCAGAAATCATGGGTTTGATGACATAATTATTCTTTCTTCTGTTACACATTACAATAAGCAGAAAATTGCTAAAATTAAAAATTTAAATGCACTAAAATCATATCACATCATTAGTGGTATGTGTACAACACTTTGGGAATACTTTGTATGAATTAAATTTCAAAGGCAAAGGCACATCATCTTAAAATACACTCTTAAAGACTATCCTTGTAATTTTGAATAGACTATTTACATACAGATTGGCAAATTACAACCCATTCATATGTATTTCTTAAAGGAAACATTTAACTTACCAGTTTTAACTGCTTTATTTTTTCCTCTATTCAGTTAACATTTGTTGAGCTTACTCAGTTAACTTTTATGGTTAATTTGACTTAACCATAGGATTAAGTCAAATTGACTAGGCCATAGGGTGCTCAGATATTTGGTCTAACATTATTCTGGTCATTTTAAGATGAGATTAGCATTTGCATCATTAGACTGAACAGCAGTTGCCCTCCCTAATGTCACCGGACATTATTTTATCCAATCAGTTGAAGGCCCGAATACTACAAACACAACACATTAACTTTTCCCTAAGCAAGAGAATTCTTCCTGCCAGACTGCTTTTTTTGTTGTTATTGTTGTTTGTCTTTTTGCCTTTTTCTAGGGCCACACCCGCAGCATGTGGAGGTTCCCAGGCTAGGGGTCTCATCAGAGCTGTAGCTGCCGGCCTACGCCACAGCCACAGCAACACGGGATCTGAGCCGCATCTGCAACCTACACCACAGTTCACCGAAACGCCGGATCCTTAACTCACTGAGTGAGGCCAGGGGGATCGCACCCGTAACCTCATAATTCCTAGTGAGATTCGTTAACCACTGAGCCACGACGGGAACTCCTATACTTAGCTTTTTTACTTAAATCCAAAGTGGAAATGAATGATGCACCAAGATTTTTTGTAAATTACTTAATGAATTTTATTACATTTATAGGTGTACAACAATCATCATAACCAAATTTTATAGCATTTCCATCCCAGGATGCACCAAGAATTTAAAGAATCCCAGAGAACTTCTTACATATATTTCATTTTCTATAACTCATTGAATACCTCAGGTTGCTGGGAAAGGTGGGGAATGGGGAGAAGCAGAGGCACTCAAAACCTCTTAAAAATATTTAATTTACATTTTAATAGTACCTGCTGTTAGACCTAGTCTTTTGGAACAAATTCTATGTCTTAAAGATTTTCTCACCTCCCCCCCCCACCAAAGGAGAATTATTTGACTATAAGGAGACAGAGTTGGGCTTTTGGATGGTGAGGCTTTTATCTGGTTCCTGATATCCTCTGATTTGTTATGTCTAGTCTTCCCTACTCAGAATATTGCTTCTTCCTTGTCCCACCCCCACCCCAGCCAAATGACCCTGCTCTTATCTGGCATTTTGCAGATTTCAATAACTTAAGTTCACTCTGCTTCCATCCTACTGCCAAATCTCACTCTTGATACACATCTTCTCAATATCAGGGATTCACTGGCCTGTTGGATCTCTTAATATTTACTTCTCTGTCCATTCACTGGGGTATGTGCAACCTTCTGGATGTCTTGAGCACTATATGCAGACTGCAGGGAGCCATGAGCTTTGCCTCATTCTCTCGTGTATCTCATTCATCTCCACACCTCTGTCTAATGCCATTCTGCCTCATACTGGATTTAGGAACAAGTCCAATGCCAGCCATCCCCCACCCCAGACTCTTAAATTTTTACCCAGACTACACCTTAGGAGGTGTATCACTTGCTCTGGGGTTGTCAGCTTCCCTCATGCTATCAATCCCTCACATTAAAGTTTAGCCCCATGAAATCATTAAGAATAACTCTATTTACTGACTGCTTTACTCACATTTGTCTCTCTCTTTCCTATATATCCTCAGGCCAGAATGAATGGGACTTCTGCCTTTTTTTCTTTAGAGAGGCTTCCCTATTTTGTCATATCCCCCTTCCTTCCAGAAACATTGAGTCCTGTGACTCAGCACTAAATGTTAATGAGTTAGAGGGTAAGATAAATTCACCTGATGAAGAGAACACATTCTGAAAAAAAGTTTATTTGTACCATGCACATTCTTGAAAATTGCATTTCTCTTTGGGCCCTGCTATCAAATTAAGTTGAACTAGCAGAGACATTCTTCATGATTTCATCACTACATGCTGGGCTTTTTAATCTTTATCATCACAGGACCACTGATATTTTAATGTAAGTAATTAATTTAGCAAATATATTTAATGGGAGCTATATATCAAGCATTATTCGTAAAAGAAGATTAGTAAAGTATGATTAAGAGTAACTTGGTAAAAGAAAACAGGAGGTATTCTATTTGTAGTTAACAACACCAGTGACATAACTGACAGCTGAAGAGATGTCATTTATTCTGTAGAATAAAGGATTCCTGTCATGAGTAACTCAAAATTTAGATGGCCAGGGAGATAGTTTATGTATCTAGTAAGTGAATGGTCCAAAGAAGTCAATTATTAAGCTCTGTGGAAGTCTAAATTGAAAAGTGGCTAATT
>PVHT020004020.1:39374620-39478334 GCA_004024745.2 Catagonus wagneri | reverse complement strand
GAATCCGACTAGGAACCATGAGGTTGCGGGTTCGGTCCCTGGCCTTGCTCAGTGGGTTAACGATCCGGCGTTGCCGTGAGCTGTGGTGTAGGTCGCAGACGTGGCTCGGATCCTGCGTTGCTGTGGCTGCGGCGTAGGCCAGTGGCTACAGCTCCGATAAGACCCCTAGCCTGGGAACCTCCACATGCCGCAGGTGCGGCCCTAAAATGACAAAAGGCAAAAAAAAAAAAAAAAAAAAAAAAGAAAAGTGGCTAATTCTGCCTGGGACAGTTTAAGATCTAATGACTTCTCGGAAACTCTTGAATGCTGAACATATTTTTGCCTTAAGTGGGGCAGTCCTGGTCAGCATAGCATAAGTGGTTTTGCTTATAAGCTTTTATTCAAGTTTACCTTATGTTTCTTGGCTGTCCTTAAGTTTGCAGAGTTTAACTCATCATCATCTGACCTGAAACACCATATATTGTATGAATAAATAAGGGCAAGAACAACTTAATATTAAGACCATAGTTCATTGAAAATTTAGCTTAAAATATTATGTTTTGTGTAATTTTAATAAAATTAAGAGGGTTGATAATTAAAAATTTTAGAGTATTTAGGAATGTGTTAGATGTGAGAAAGGCGTGGACCAGAAAAAAAGATGAGGCAAAGAGTGCTAATTCTCAACATCAAGGTTCCTTCTCTCCTTTTTGGGCATACAGACCATATTTCTAAATTTTTCTTTTAGTCACATAGAGAAATCTCCCTGATTTCTGACCATGACTGCACAAGAAATAAGTTCAAAGCTAAGATTTGAACCCAAGTATCCTGGCTTCTGTCTCCTTGTCCTTAATACACAAATCCTGATTCTAGCCCTTACCAAGTGTAGTATGAATAAGGCGGTGAAGATAGTTGAGAGTTCCCAGGTCCCAAGAGAGAAAAGAGAGATGAGAAGATGGAGTTGGAGTTATATAGAGGCATTTAGGCCATAATAGTTTGGCATTTTATAATAAAAGCAATAAGAAACTATAGGTGGATTTTAAGTATAGAGTGATAAAAATCTCATTTATGATTTTAAAATAACACTCTGCTATGTAGCAAATGGTTTTATGTGACAGTAAGAGAATTATTGCAGTAGTCCATAAGGGACAATAGCTTAGACAAAAGTAATATGATAAAAATAATTGGAGAGAAATGATTGGATTTATTCATATGTTTAAGAGCCGGTAAGTCTTTCTGTTGGATTGGATAGAAGTTGAGAGAAAAAAAGGGAAAGTCAGGGATAATAATTAAGATTTCAGCTTTAAGCAAAAGGGATAGTGGTGGTGTCATTTACTAAAGTAGTGAAAATTAGGGGAAGGATAAATTAGGGTTAAAATGAATAACTTTTTAAAACATGGTATATTTAAAGTATAAATATCCTATTAGAAATTTATGTATGTGGGATATTTCAATAGGATTGAGCCTGGAGGTATCTATTTGGATGTAGTTAGCACTGAGAAGGAAGTTTAAGTCTTTGATATAAATAGGATAGATACAGAGTGTCCCAGCTTAGGTTGAACAGATATTTTTACTGGAAATAGTGCAACTTGGAAACAAGATTGATAAAGAGAGGAAAGACAATATGTAGAAACATTTAAATGGACATAAACCTTCCAACAAGGAAATGCTCCTCTTTATCAATTGACATGAAGGCACAGATGTACCACTGGATCTGGTCTCAAGGAAATATTTTGATAATGTCATTTATCTATATTTTTAACATATAAATATACTGAGGTAAAACTGAGATACAGTGAATAAACTTATCATATAAAATGTGATACAGTATTTGAAAAATTTTGATGTAAGTATACACCCATGAAATTATCTCCATTATCAAGAGAATTAACATAGCTATCCCTCCATGAATTTTGTTCCCCTGAATAGACCTTCCCTTCTCTTCTCCCTAACTCCCTCTTTTGTCCCCAGCCAATCACTTACCTGCATTCTGTCACTATGTATTATTTTGAGTTTCTAGTATTTTATATGAATGGAATCATACAGTGTGAATTAATTTTTTCCTGATTTCTCTTACTTGACATAATTTGGGATTCTTCTCTGCTGTTGTGTTACCTGCTTTTATTGCTGAGTAGTAATCTATTGTATGAATATTCCATAATAGTTTATCCGTTCCCTTATTGAAGGACAAATAGTTTGTTTTCAGTTTGGGCTGCTGAAATCAAACCTTCTGTGAACACTTGTGTGGAAGTCTCTGGGTGGGTGGATCATACGGTAGGCTAAACTGCTTAAAAACCTGACGCACTATTTTCCTTTCATGGCCTATAATGTTGGTGTCGTATTTGAGAAATCTTTGTATAATATCTTTCACAAAATGTCAAGACATCTAAAATGGATAGATGAATCCTTCTCAAGCAAGCTAGCCATTGGATCATGGTCTGGGTATGCTGGTAGGATTTCAGTATCTTCAAATATTCAGTATCTCACTGTTCTTCTTGTAAAATAACTGAGAGCAGTTGCTTAAATAAGAGAAGGACTATACATCCAGTAATATTTTGTCTTTATGACATTTCCTTAGAAATTTTCAAGAACCTCTACTTCTTCTTGAATAAGATTGTTTCAGTGCATATTAAGAAACTATAGAATTCTGAATTAAAACTTTGGCCAAAACCAAGAATAAAAGGGAGCATGCTATTTGTGATGAAATTATTTTCCTTACAAGAAGTGATACCAAAGAGCTTACTTGCTCTCTTTCTGGCTTGTGAGGACACAGCTAGAGGCAGCCATCTGCAAGTCAGGAAGAGAACTATCACCAGAACCCAACCATGTTGGCACTCTGATTTATGATTTCCAGCACTATGAGAGTATTGGATGGACTGGCCAGGATGGAAGGGCAGGAAGACCATGAACACACTTCCTCCCACACACATACATCAAAATTATAACTATTTACACAGACACTGTAAATAGTTGCAACTGTCAATGGCAACTACCTGAAGACTATCAGAGAAAATATCTTATCTAGGTAAGGCATAAAGAAAGAGTCAAAAATGAGATGGATAGTAGTGGGGAAAGATGCAGTATTTTCAATAACCACATCCCTAGGTAGTCAAGTCACAAACAGAAACATAAGCACAATTGTAGAGGACTATCCAAGGAGTGAAGGATCTGAACACTATGTTGGGCTCCCCTGCCTGGGGATCTTGCAAAAGAAGGTGAACCTCCAGAAAACTTGGCTTTGAATGCCAGTGGGTCTTGTTTCTGGAAGAACTGGAGGGCTATAGGAAACAGACTGCCTCTTAAAGGGCACACCCTAAATCATACAGAAATTGACAACCAGGATAGAATCAGTAAATTGAAAGGAACATTAATCAGGCCTTAATTAGAAATACTGATTATCCTGGGGAGCCTTCTAAAGAGGTAAGAGATGCCTGGGACTCACCCTGGGGACATACATTTTGGGGAGCTCACCGTACCTTAAGGACATTGGTGCTGGTAAGGACATTTCATAGTCCTCTTCCTAGCTTATTAATCAGCATAGCCCACCGATTGGTTGGTACCAGTCTTGAGGTGTCCCAGACCAAAGAGCTAGCTAGTTGCCCTAGGCTACCCTTAGTCCTTGGCCTTACCCTCTGTGGGTTGACACCAGATTCAGGACCCTGGGTCTGGCATCCAGGATACCTGGACCCATATCTATCCACCAGTGAGCAGCCACTGGCCCCAGGACCTGAACTCACCTAGCAGTGGGCAGGCATCAGCCTGAGACCACCAAAACCTCAAAACCAGAGATCCTGTGACCCAGCTCTACCCACTAGTGGAGTGATACTAGCTTCAGACCCCCAGAATACACAGCCAGCTGTCGGAACCCGGTGCCATCCACCAGCAAGATGATAAAAGCTCTGGGATGCTAAGGACCCAGCTCCACCTACCATTAAGCTAGTCCTAGAATCCCCTAGGTATCTTCATCTAGCCACCTTGAGGACCAGGCCTGCCCACCAATGGGTAAGCAGCAGGACTGGGACCACCTGGGTTGTGCAGCCGTTTGTGCCAAGACCCAGCCTCATTCACCAGTAACTACTTTTGTCTGAGTGCTAGCTTTGTAATATGTATGCCTTACTATAATCTACTACTAACTCTTTCCACTTACTTTTGAAAGTTCTGAGAAGTATCCTTGTGACTGTCATGTGCAAACGATCGATGAGTAACACATGTAGACCATAAATAGATCCAAACAAGAGACAATTCCCGAGAATGTTTTTAATTCACTGAAGACATGTTTAGGAAAAAATGTTTCCTACCCAGATAACATTACTGTGATAGGATAGTTGATTGGGGTGTTTTTACTTAGGCAACACTGGTATGAATTTTTTTTAATTTTTAATTTTTTTTTGTCTTTTTGCCTTTTTATGTAGAGCCGCACCCACGGCATATGGAGGTTCCCAGGCTAGGGGTCTAACAGGCGCTGTAGCTGCCGGCCTTCGCCACAGCCACAGCAACGCGGGATCCTTAACCTACACCACAGCTCACGGCAACGCCAGATCCTTAACCCACTGAGCAAGGCCAGGGATCGAACCCGCAACCTCATGGTTCTTGGTTGGATTCGTTCACCACTGAGCCACGAAGGGAACTCCTAATTTTTAATTTTTAACAAGAATCTGAGAACTATAGTAATAGCCTACTGTGAATTTCCTGGTTGGTTAATATACATGTGAAATTTACTGCATTGCATCCAACACATACATGTATGGTTTGTTGAGTCACCCTTCCTTTCTCATGCATGACTTGTCCTCCTAGGTTGTTTAATTCTGCTTCAAGTAGTGCTATGAGGCATTTAATAACAGCAGGACTTTTTTAAAAAGCTTTTCTTATACGAAGATGGAAAATTCTACTGCCCTATGTTTTTCTGTTCAAAATGCTATCACTCTTCAACTTCAGCTCTCCTTCACCTCTTACTCCTTTCTCTGACCTTGCTTTTTTGACTTCTGATCCCAGTAATATGTTGCTACATGATTTACTAAAAGTGACCTCTCTGTAGCAGAAATTTTAATTTTTTAAAAGTGTTTTGGGCTCTATTTACTGATGGTACTCAAGTTTTTATTAGATTCTGTGTCTCCATGAGCCATTTTCTTTATTCCCAGGGCTCTTCTTTGGTCAACTACTCTGTAAAGTAAGACTCTTGAGAACCCATATGATTTCACAGACATGAAGTTGATGATCTAATTGGACACATGAATGAATTTAAAATGGTCATTTCTATTTTAATTTCTTTAGAATTGTTTATATGAACAATATAATGTGAGTGAATACTACCCTTTTCTGTCATGGATATAACAGTAATTTCATATTTATCTAAAAAATACTTTCCCTGTCCCAGAGTGTGGAACCATTCATACATTCATATTTCTTATTTTAAAGGCACCAGTTTTCTGAAGGAAGAACTCAGTAATAGTAAAGGCAATCAATATTTTAGTAAATTCCAAGATCTTTTCCTGAATGCTTTGATCATCAAACTGAACCAATTTGAAGATATCTTCTACATACTATAGCTGTAAACTGAGAAGAAAAAAACAAAAATAGAAATTGTAAGAACAAGCAGAACATCATGTCTCATTGGTTTAGTTTATTCCCTGAGAAAGTGAATTCCTTTGGTGGACATCTCAGAATACTGCCAGAAGTATTCCTAAAATGATAAAATTTAACTATGGAATTATCTAATACAATAAATGTCAGTCTCATTTAATTTGAGCAAATTCTAAGAAGCTCGGTTTTACTGTGGTGAAAATTCGTTTCTCTAGCATAATGATAAAAGCTACCAAATATAGCGTTGTTTTTAAACCAGATTGTCATTCTCTCCCTTAGTGACTTTTGTGCTGAAGGTGGAGTTCAGACTGGGCCAGGGTGACTCTACATGATTCTGAGCTTATATTAGTAAGAGTTCCAAAGTGTTCATTTACTGGGAAGAGTAAATGATAAACCAAAACAGATGGACAGGTGAATGTTTATGTGCAAAAACAAAAGCATTAACAGATACATTCCAGTGTAGACCAAGGATTTTTCAAAACTGCTCAGCTCTTGAAAGACTGAAGCCCTAGTCTATGCTGTCAAGGCACAGCTTGGTATATGAAAATATGAAACTACTGCAAGCTTTTGATCCAGATAGTAGATTCTTTACAGAAACCCAGGAAGAGTTATTTGCTGATAACTATGAAAAAAAAATCTGTTTTGTTTTTTCTGACTCACTTTTACATGCAAGAGTAGTTTTAGTGTAGGTTTAGACAAAACTGGCAAGACATTTCGACAGAAAACATAGCTACCTAGTTTTGAGGTGTGTGAGGAAAAGTTCCTTTGCCTCCAGCAATAAAATATAGAGCCATTCTTTTATTACACATTGCATGTATAGAGTTCACACATTTTGATTAAGAATACTTTTAAATGTCCCCTAATTATAAGCTCTCTGATTTGGGGCACTTCTTTATAATTCTGATCCTTAGTCTATCCATTTCCAAAGGGGATAATGTATGGATATCATAAAATTATTTTGAGGGATAATGAAACAGTTCATATAAAGTGTTATTAAAAAGTTAGTTCTTGATGTAATTATTATTACCATCATCAACAGTCCTTCATACACCCTAATGCTTTTTTTTTTCTTTTGATTGCACCCAAGACATATGGAAGTTCCCAGGCTAGGGACTGAATCTGAGCTGCAGCTGCATTCTGTGCCACAACTGCTGGATCTTTAACCCACTACCCTAGGCTAAGGATAGAACCTGTGCCTCTGCAGCAACCCAGACTCTGCAGTTGAATTCTTTTTTTTCTTTTTTTGGCATCCCTGTAGCTCATTGATTTCTTGGATCAGGGATCAGATCCGAGCTGCAGTTGCAACCTACACTGAAGCTGCAGCAATGCAGGTTTCTTTAACCCATTGTCTGGGTCAGTGATCAAACCTGCATTCTGGCACTGCACAGATGGCAATGATCCCTGTGCACACAACAGGAACTCCTGCAGTTGGATCCTTACCCACTGTGACATAGCAGAAATTCCCCTAATGTATTCTAGAGTGCTCAGTCCTAAGCAGTAGGAGGAAGGAGAGAAATCAATCAATGGAAGAAGCAACTATCGTTGTTGCTAAGTCAAGCCAATTTGTATCAGTTACCTGAAGCATGTGTTTTTCTGTCACTCAGTGTTGGACCTGCTGAACATGTACCAAGGGCTATAGGTAGAATAAAGGAAACCACGTTACCACATTGATACACTCAGACCTGATATACTTTCGCACTGACTAAGCTTATGGCAGGAGCAAGGCACAGATCCACAACGCAATAAAATTCTCCATGATGAAACTTCAGTAAGTTTTTAAAGAGTTATCACCTGCGGTCAAGGCACTGTCATTTCACCCATAATTTACAGTCTGAATTCCTTACCCTACTGAACATCACTCTATCCCAAATTAATATCATCACTTACATGTGACTTATTTCATCAGTGTATTGTTATTTAGAGGAGGATGCCCACAGAAAGGGCAGCCAGAAATTATGCCTGTGAATTTCATTCTTTGTGGTACTTTCTTTTCTTATTTGAATATACTAGACCTGTTTTTTTTTTTTTTTCGAAGTATAATTGACATATATTAGTTTCAGGTGCACAATATAGCAATTCAATATTTATAATTATTTCAAAATTATAACAATAAGTCTAGTTAAGATTTGTCACCATACATAGTGACATAATTTTCTTGTGATGGAAACTTTTATGATGTACTCATAGCAACTTTCAGATATGTAATATAACATTTGTAACTGGGAGTTCCCATTGTGGCTCAGCAGTTAGCAAACCTGACTAGCATCCATGAGAACATGGGTTCAATCCTCGGCCTTGCTCAGTGGGTTAAGGATCTGGAGTTACCGTGAGCTGTGTCATCAGTCGCAGATACGGCTCGGAACCCACATTGCTGTGGCTGTGGTGAGGGCCGGCAGCTTCAGCTCCAATTGGACCCCTACTCTGGGAACCTCTATATGTTGTGGGTGCAGCCCTAAAAAAAGACAAAAAAATATATTTGTAACTGTAGTTACCATGCTGTACGTTGTATCCCAGAACTTACTTATTTTATAGTGGGAAGTTTGTAACTTGTGACTGCCTTCAACTATGTAGCCCACCCCTTACTCCCTTGCCTCTGGTAACCACAAATTTGTTCTCTGTATCTATAACTTTTTTTTTCTATAAGTGAGATCACACAATATTTATCTTTCTGTGTCTCACTTGTTTCACTTAGTATAGTGGCCTAACGGTCCATCCATTTTTGTCACAAATGGAAAGAATCCGTTCTTTTTTATGGATTAATAATATTTAATATTTGTATATACTACATCTTCCTTATCTATTGATGGACACAATTTGTTTTCATATCTTGGGTATTGTAAATAATGCTGCAATATCCATGAAGGTGCATATATTTTTTTGGGTTGGTGTTTTCATTTTCTTCAGATAAATACCCAGAAGTGGAATTACTGGATCATAAAGCATTTTTAGTTTTTTTCAGGAACTTCCATAATGTTTGAACCAGTTTACATCCCCATCAGCAGTGCACAAAATTTCCTTTTACTTCACATCCTGGCCAGAATTTCTTGGTTTTTCTCATAGTCATTCAGCCTGGTGGGAGGTGATATCTCATTGTGCTTTTGATGTGCATTTGCCTAATGATTAGTGATATTTCACACATTTTCATGTACCTGTTGGCCACCTGTATGTCTTTGAAAAATGTCCATTGACATTCTTTGACCCCCCCCTTTCTTTTTTTAGTTTTTAGGCTCACACTCACAGCATATGGAAATTCCCAGGCTAGGAGTCCAATTGGAGCTATAGCTACTGGCCTGTGCCACAGCCACAGCCATAGTTACTGGGGTCCAAGCTGCATCTGTGACCTACACCACAGCACACAGAATCACTGGATATCCGACCAACTGAGCAAAGCCAGGGATTGAACCCACATCCTCTTGATTACTAGTCAGAGTTGTTTCCTCTTTGCCCATTTTTAACTGAATTATTTTACGTTTTTGTTACTCATTTATATGATATTTATTTTGGATATATTATTTGAAAATATTATAAATATATATATCTGTAAATTTTATATATATATATGATCTATAATTTGCAAATATTTTCTCCCATTTGGAAGGTTGCTTGTTCATTTTGTTGAATGTTTCTTTTGCTGTGCAGAAGCTTTTATGATTAATATAGTCCCACTTTATGTTTGCCTTTGTTGCCTTTACTTTGGGGTATCAAAGCCAAAAAAACTATCTCCAAGCCTGATGTCAAGAATCTTACTGCCTGGCAGTTCCCGTCGTGGCTCAGTGGTTAACGAATCCGACTAGGAACCATGAGGTTGCTGGTTCGATCCCTGGCCTTACTCAGTGGGTTAAGGATCTGGCGTTGCCGTGAGCTGTGGTGTAGGTTGCAGATGAGGCTCAGATTCCGTGTTGCCCTGGCTGTGGCGAAGGCCGGCGGCTACACCTCCTGTTAGACCCCTAGCCTGGGAACCTCCATATGCTGCAGGTGCGGCCCTAGATGAGGCAAAAAGACAAACAAACAAAAAGAATCTTACTGCCTGTTTTCTTCTAGGAATTTTATGGTTTCAGGTATTCAAGCTTTTGATGCATTTTGATTTAATTTTTGTCTGTGGTGTAACACAATGGTCCAGTTTTATTCTTTTCCATGTCTCTTGAGTTTTCCCAATCCATTTGTTGAGGAGACTATCCTTTCCTCGTTGTATGTTCTTAACTGTTTTGTTGTAAATTAATAGACCATCTGTTGCTTTGGCTAATTAGGGTTTTTTGTTGTTCTTTACAAAATTTAGGATTTTTGTTTTATATCTGTGAAAATGGCATTGGAATTTTGATAGAGCATTGACTCTATAGATTGCTATGAGTATAGACATTTTAACAATACTAATTGTTCCATTTCACGAGCATAGAATATCTTTTAATTTATTTGCACTTCTTCAATTTATTTCATCAATGTTTTATACTTTACAATATATACATCTTTTATCTCCTTGGCTAAATTTATTCCTAAGTATTTTTTTTTTGGATACAATTGTAAATGGTATTGTTTTCTCAATTTTTCTGACAGTTTTAGTGTATAGAAACACAACTCATTTTTTAATATCCTTCATTTTTACTGAAATTTTTTTTATTCTCACAGTTTTTGATGGAGTCTTTGGGGTTTTCTATATTTAATGTCACCTGCAAAGAGTAAAGTTTTATATCTTCTGTTTCAATTTGGATGACTTTTCTTTTCTTTTCTTGCCTAATTGCTTATGCTATGACTTCCAGTACTAGACTTTCAGTACTGTGTTGAATAAAAGTAGTTAGAATGGGCTTCCTTGTCTAATTTCCAATCTTAGAGGAAAAGCTGTCCTTTTCTTTTTTTTCTTTTTTTACCATTGAGTAGAATGTTAGCTGTGATCTTGTCATAGAAGGCTTTTACCATACTGAGGTTCTTCCCAATATCTGCACTTTAGAGCTGTTATCATAAGTGGATATTGAATTTTGTGAAATGTTTTTTCTGGATACAATGAGTTGACGATATAATTTTATTCATTTTTGTTAATGTGGTATATAACATTGATTTGTAGATATTGAACTGTACTTTCATCTGTGGGATAAATCCCACTTGATAATAGGTTATGATCCTTTTAATGTATTGTTGAATTTCACTTATTGATATTTTGAGGATTTTTACATCTTTGTTCATCAGGGATATCAGCTTGTAGTTTTCTTTCCTGTGGCTGTCTTGTATGGTTTTAGTGTCAGCTTAATGCTGGCCTCATAAAAAAAAATTTGGAATTATTATCTCCTTTTCCATTGTTTGGAAAAGTTTGAGAAAGATTAATATCAGTTTTCTTTGAATATTTGGTAGAGTTCACCAGTGACATTATCTTGTACTAGACTGGTTATTTGGGAGCTTTAAAATTATTGATTCAGTATTCTTAATGATAATCAGTCTGGTCAGATTTTACACTTCTTCATGATTTGGTTTTGGAGGTTTGATTATTTCTAGGAATTATTAATTTCTTCTGGGTTATCCAATTTGTCAGCATATTCATAGTAGTCTTTCATGATACTTTGTAATTTTTAGTATCAGCTGTAACATCTCTTTTTCAGCAATTTATGATTTTATGTATTTGAGTGCATCTCTATTTGGAGACTTTGACTAAAGTTTGTCACTTTTCATCTTTTTGAGTATTAGTTTTTCATTTTATCTTTTCTATCGTCTTTTTAGTCATTAGTCGTCAATGTCTATTTCATATGTTTACATACTAATTTTGTTATTTCCTGCCTTTTTTTATATTTGGGCTTTCTTTGTTCTTTTTCTGGATTCTTCAGATATGAAGTTATTTTTTTAGGGCCGTACTCAAGGCAAATGGACATCCCCAGGCTAGGGGTCAAATTAGAGCTGCAGCTTCTGGCCTGCACCATAGCCACAGCAATGTGGATCCGAGCTGCAACTGTGACCTGCACCACAGCTCATGGCAATGCCAGATCTTTAATTCACTGAGCAAGACCAGATATAAAATCCACACCATCATGGATACTAGCTGGGTTTGTTACTGCTGAGCCACAATGGAAACTCCAAAGATATGATGTTACTTTTGATTTTTATTTGTATGAAACTTTTTTTTTTCATCTTTGACTTTATATCTGAAGTGAGTCTACTGTAGGCTGCATACAGATATACATATATATTTCATAAGCCACTCTTTGCGTTTTGATTTGAATATTTAGTCCATTTACTTTTAAAGAAATTAATAATATCTACATACTTATTGTGGTTTTGTTAACTGTTTCCTGGATCTTTGGCAGTTCTTCTGTCCTTGTCGTGATCTCTTCTTTGTGGTTTGATAACATTGTTTGCTCAGACTCCTTCATCTTCTATGTATTTACTACAGGTTTTTGCATGGTGGTTATCATGAGGCTTACACATAACAATTGTTATTTACAACAGTCTATTTTATATGGTAACTTAAATTTGAATGCATTCAAAAGCTTTATGTTTTTGCTCTACCTTCACCATATTTGTTTTTAATATCACTTTTTCCTCTCTTTTCTTGTATATTCCTTAATTAATTATTGTACTTGTAGTTATTTTGGCTACTTTGGGTTTTAACCTTTATCCTAGTTTTAGAAATTATTAATATACTACCTTTACTATATATGCACCTTTACCAGTGAGATTTATACTTCTAGGTTTTCTTGTTACTAATTACTCTTTCTTTTCTGTGAAAAAAATCTCTTCAACAATTCTTACATAGTTTATTGGTGATGATTGTCTTTAGCTTTTGCTTGTCTAGAAAACATTTTCTCTCTCCTTGAATTCTAAGTGATAACTGTGGTTTGAAGTTTTCTATTTGAACACTTTGAATATATCGCATTATTTCTTCTCAGTCTCACCTTTTCTGGCCATTAGGATAAACTGTTATTATTTGCATCTTTATGTTGATTTTTTACAGAGCATTTTTACTTCCTCCAGAAAATTCTCTATATGATATTTTATTTTTAAAATTTAGATAATTGAAATCAAGTATATTAAAATTTTGTTTCAAATTTTGGGATATTAAATAGGATAGGTGCAAAGTTCTATCATGTGTCAGTCTCTGGCATTCCCCGTTGGCTGGGAAAGCAAGGAAATGTATTACTAACACAAAAGGCTTCATTCATCAACAACATGCCATGTTAGTAATACATTTCCTTGTTTTCCCAGCCAACGGAATGCCAGAGAGTGCCACATGAACTTGAAACACGTTTTTAATATGTTTTATTTCAATTATTCTCCTTGCCTTTTTCCAGCCAACAAACTCTGTAGAGGTGAAATATCATTCTCTTCCATAGGATGTCATCCATAGCATAGGCAGTGTAGTATATTGGAACTAGTTCATTCTCTCTCAACATTTGTTGCTGCTCCCAAATACCTGTTTTTAGATCTGTGATGGTAACACTGGAACATTTATTCTGTTGAAACTGATTCAGAGCTTAGCTTAAGTGTGTTTTGCCAATGTTGAAGCGGGATAAAAAACTCAGGAAAAAATCCATGAATTTCTAGAATTAATCTCTCCAAATTTTTTTGGATAAATTTTTCTAAAGCTTCTCAAAGATATGCGACTAGGAGTTTGTTTTTTGTTTGTTTGCTTTGGCTACAACCATGGCATGCAGAAGATCCAGGGGCAGGGATAAAATGCATGCCACAACAGTAACCCGAGCCATAGCAGTGACAATGCTAGATCCTTAACCCTCTGCACCACCAGGGAACTCCAGGAGATTTTTTTTAACTTACAGGAAATATTTTTTTTTTAATGAAAACTAGCCAGGTGGCCTATACTCCAGTAATAGCCTGCATATACAAATAATATGAGATTACACGGGTGTTTACTAAAACATCATTTTAAATGAAAAGCAATCACTTTATATGTTCAAAAATTTTAAGTTACATACAAAAAAATGACAGCAAAGGGAGTTGCTTGGTGACCTATCAATGAAAGATTTGGTATTGACACTGCTGTGGCTCAGGTTTGATCCCTGGCCTGTGAACTTTTACATGGCCTAGGTACGGCCAAAAAAAAAAAATAATAATAAGTAAGTAAAGGATAGCAAGTAATTGTTTTAACTTAATTTTTAAACATATTATTAGAGTATGGTTGACTTAAATATTATATTTCAGGTGTACAGCAAAGTGAATCAGTTATATATCTATTCTTTTTCTGATTCTTTCCCATATAGGTTATTAGAGAACATTTAGTAGATTTTCCTGTGTTATACAGTAGGTCCCTGCTACTTAGCTTTTTTTTTTTTCTTTTTAGGGCTGCACCTGCAGCACACAGAAGTTCCCAGGATAGTGATCAAATCAGAGCTGTAGCTGCTGGCCTAAGCCAAAACCATAGCAATGTCAGATCTGAGACGCGTATGTGACCTACAACCACAGCTCACAGCAACAAGGGCTCTTTAACAAACGGCGTATGACAATCGAACCTGTGTCCCCATATTAGTTGGGTTCTTTACCACTGAGCCACCACGGAACTCCTACTTATCTATTTTATATATCTCAGTGCGTGTATGTTAATCCAAAATCTCTCAGTTTAACTCCCAACCCCGTGTTTTCTCTTTAGTAGCCATAAGTTTAGTTTCCAAATCTTTGAGTCTGTTTCTGTATTATAAGTTCTTTTACATCACTTTTGATTAGATTCCACATATTAATGATCTCATATGATATTAGTATTTCTCAGACTTACTTAGTATAATAATTTTTAGGTCCATCTATATTGCTGCAAATGGCATTACGTTGTTCTTTTTATGGCTGAGTAATTAGTATTCCCTTGTATATATGTACCACTTCTTCATTTCTCTCTCTGTGGATAGACATTTATGTTGTTTCCATATCTTGGCTATTGTAAACAGTGCTTCAATGAATATTGGGCTGCATATATCTTTTCATACTGTGGTTTTTTCTGTATCTGTGCATAGGAGTGGGATTACTGGATTATATAGTAGTTCAGCATTTTGTTTTTTTAAGGAACTTCCATACCGTTTTCCATAGTGGTTGCATCAACTTCCATTTACACCAATAGTGTAGAAGGGTTCCCTCTTCTCCACTTTCTCTAGCATTTATTGTTTGTAGACCTTTTCATTATGGCCATTCTGATGTGAGGTGATACCTCATTGTAGTTTTGATTTGAATTTCCCTAATAATTTGTGATGTTGATCAGATTTTCATGTGTTTTTTGACCATCTGTCCACTTTGGTGAAATGCCTGTTCAAATATTCTGCCCATTTTTTTTTTTTTTGACTGTGGTGTTCGTTTTTTTATGTAAAGCTGCATGAGCTGCTTGTATGTTTTGGAGAATAATCCTTTATCGGTTGCTTCATTTGCAAAGATTTTATCTTATCCTGTGGGTTGTCCTTTGTTTGTTTCCTTTGCTGTGCAAAAGCTTTTAAGTATAATAGGGTCACATTTGTTAATTTTTTTAAAAAAATTTTTCATTACTCTAGGACGTAGATCCAAAAAGATATTGCTGCAATTTACAGCAAAGAATGTCTAGCCTGTTTTCCTCTGAGTTTTATCGTATACAACCTTAGGTTTAGGACTTGCATTAATTTTAAGTTCATTTTTGTGTATAGTGTTAGAGAGTGTTCTAATTTCATTCTTCTAAATGTAGCTGTCCAATTTTCCCAGCACCACTTACTGAAGAGACTATCTATTCTCCATTGTATATTCTCGCCTCCTTTGTTATAGAGTAATTGACCATAAATGTATGGATTTGCTTTGGGGATTCTATGCCGTTCCACTGATATACATTTCTGTGTGTGTGTGTGTGTGTGTGTGTGTGTGTGTGTGTGTGTATCTGTACCGTTCTCTTTTGATAACTAGTATTGTAGTATAGTCTGAAATTAGGGAGCCTGATTCCTCCAGGTACATTTTTCTTTCTCAAGATTGCTTTGGCTATTTAAGGTCTTTTGTGTTTCCTTGAATATTTTAATTTTTTTTCTAGTTCTGTTAAATGCCCATGGGCAATTTAGTAATGATTTACTGAATATGTAGATTGCCTTGGGTAGTATAATAATTGTGCCAATATTGGTTTTTCCAATCCTAGAATATGGTATATCTCCATTTGTTTGTATCATCTTTGATTTCCTTCACCAGTGTCTTATAGTTTACAGAGTGCAGGTCTTTTGACTCTTTAGGTAGACTTATTCCTAGGTATTTTTTTTGATGTGATGATAAATGGAATTATTCCCTTAATTTCTTCTTCTGATGTTTCATTGTTAATATATGAGAATGCAAGAAGTTTCTGTATTATTTTTGTATCCTGCAACATTACTGAATTTATTGATCATCTCTGGTAGTTTTCTGGTAGCATCTTTAGGATTTTCTATGATTTGTATCATGTTCTCTGCAAACACTGACAGTTTTACTTCTTTTCCAATTTCAGTTCCTTTTATTTCTTTTTTTTTCTCTGATTACTGTAGCCAGGACTTGCAAGACTGTGTTGAGTAAAATGGTGAGAGTGAAGATCCTCCTGTTGTTCCCAATCTTAATGGAAATGTTTTCAGCTTTTCACCTTTGAGAATTATGTTAGCTATGGGTTTCATATATGGCCTTTCTTATATAGAGGTAAGTTCTCTCTATACTCACTATCTGGATCATGTTTTACTATAAATAGTTGTTGAATTTTTCAGAAGCTCTTTCTGCATCTACAAAATGACAGTATGGTTTTTATTCTTTAGTTTGTTGATGTGGTATATATCACAGTGATTTTTTGCAGATACTGGAGAATTTTGCATCCCTGGGATAAATCCCACTTGATCATAGTGTATGATCCTTCCAATATATCACTGTCTTTGGTTTGTTAATATATTGCTGAGGATTTTTTCATCTATGTGCACCAATGCTATTGGTCTGCAATTTTCTTCTTTTGGTTGTGTCTCTGTCTAGATTTGGTATCAAGGAGATGTGTGGCCTCAGAGAAAGAGCTTGGGATTGTTCCTTCCTCTGCAAATTTTTTGGAAGAGTTTCAGCAGGATAGGTGTTGACTCTTCTCTAAATGTTTGGTAGAATTCACCTGTGAAGCCATCCAGTCCTGAACTTTTGTTTATTGGAAGTATTTTAACCACAGTTTCTATTTCCGTGATTGGACTATTCATATTTTCTATTTCTATTTGGTTCAGTCTTGGAATATTATACCTTTTTAAGAATCTGTCACACCTAGGTCATCCATTTTATTGGCATAATGATACTTTCAGTAGTCTCTTATGATACTTAGTATTTCTGTGGTGTAAATTGTAATTTCTCCTTTTGAATTTCTAATTTTATTGATTTGATCCCTCTCCTTTTTTTTCTTGATGAGTCTAGCTAAAAGTTAATAAATTTGTTGATCTTTTCAAAGAACAAATGTTTGGTTTCATTGATCTTTTCTATTATTTTCTTCATCTCTCATTTATTTTTGATCTGATCTTTGATTTCTTTCCTTCTACTAACTTTGGGTTTTGTTTATTCTTATTTCTCTAGTTGCTTTGGGTATAAGGTTACTATTTGGTATTCTTGTTTCATGAGGTGAGATTTTATTGTTATAAACTTCCCTCTTAGAAATGCTTTTGCTGTGTCCCGTAGGTTTTGCATTGTCATGGCTTCACTGCCATGTGTCTCTAAGTACTTTTTTTATTTCCTCCTAGATTTCTTCAGTGATCCATTGGTTGGGTAGTAGCATATTGTTTTAGCCTCTATGTGTTTGCATTTTTTGAAGTTTTTTTTTTCTTGTGGATAATTTCTAGTCTCATAGTGTTGTGGGTAGAAGAAATGCTTGATATGATTTCAATTTTCTTAAAATTATTGAGACTTGATTGGTGGGCCAAGACATGATTTATCCTGGAGAACATTTCATATACACTTGAAAATAATGTGTTTTCTGATGCATTGTGATGGATTGTTCTATAAATATCAATTAAGTTTATCTCGCTAATGTGCCTTTTAAGGCCTGCCTTTCTGTATTGATTTTATGTTGGATAATCTGTCCATTGATGTAAGTGGGTTGTTAAATTTCCCCACTATTATTGTGCTACCGTCAGTTTTTCCTTTTATATCTGCTAGCAGTTTCCTTAATAATGCGGTGCTCCTATGTTGGGTGCATATATATTTACAATTCTTTTATCTTTTAGATTGATCCCCTGATCGTTAGATAGTGTCCTTTTTTTTTTCTCTTATAACTGGCTTTATTTTAAAGTATTTTGCCTGATACAAATATTGCTATTCTAGCTTATGATTTCCAGCTCATCACTTTGAGTGTGTATGTTTCCCTAGATCTGAAATGGGTACCTGTAGACAGCCTATATACAGGTCTTGTTTTGCATCCATTCAGCCAGGCTATGTCTTTTGATTGGAGCATTTAATCCATTTACATTCAAGGTAATTATTGATATATATGTACTTATTGACATTTTCTTAATTTTTTTGGATTTGTTAATGTTAAGACTTTTTTTTCCCCTTCCTCTTTTGTTCTCTTCTCTTGTGATTTGATAACTATCTTTAGTATTGTATTTGGATTTTTTTCATTTTTTTAGGTGTGTATTTGTTGTACTTTTTTGGTTTGTGGTAGCATTTGATATAGCATTCTATATATATGCAAAATTGTTTTAAATTCCTGATCTCTTAATTTCAAATGAATTTTCAGTAGCCTGAATTTATACTCTCCTATTCTCCAGATTGCTGGTTTTCATATCATATTTGTGTATGGATGATTTCTAGCTTTATTGTATGTGTGCCTTTTCTAGTCCGATTTCCCCTTTGTAATTTTCTTATTTCTAGTTGCGATCTTTACAACCTTGAGAAGCTCCTTTAGCATTGTTATTAAGCTGGTTTGGTGGTGCTGAATTATGTTAGCTTTTGCTTGTCTGCAAAGTTTTTGATTTCGCTGTCATGTCTGAATGAAAGCTTTACTGGGTAGAATATTTTTCACCCTAAATATATCTTGCCACTACTCAATTCTGTCTTGCAGAGTTTCTGTTGAAAAAATAAGCTGATAACCTTAAGGGTTCTCTTGTATGTTGTTTGTTACTTTTTCCTTTTTGCTTTTAATATTTTGTTTTAGCCGGTTTGATTAGTATATGTCTTGGCATGTTTCTCCTTGGGTTTGTCCTGTATGGGATTTTTTGTACTTCTTCAACTTGAGTGTTTCCTTTCCCATATTAGGGAAGTATTTTCCTTCACCAGACACTACTGTGCTAAGTTGGAAATTTTGTATGATTTCATGATAGAGGAAGAAAAATATTCCTTGTTTATTTTAGACAAATCAACATTATACCTTGGAATAAAAGAAACAGTGTATATGTTTTAATCAATGTATACTTAATACTTGCAGTATAAATATTTCTACTTTATCTTAGAAAAGATTGCTTACTATACATTCATGTTATTATTCTTATTTTTAATATTTTTTCACATTTGTATTTTTCATATCTCCTTACCACTATCAGTGGTCAACCTTTTCTAACCTATACTTGTTAATTAATTAATGCACTCATTTCTAATCTGTTTATTCATTACTTTCTAACCTGTACTTGTTAGATTTATAGTACTTGAATTGGAACATGTAATTTCTAGAAATCAGTAAAAACATTAATCAACATTATTTCAAAGTTTTGGCATATTAACTCTTCTTAATGCTTTTATTCGGCATATAAACTCTTTTAATGCTAATATTCAGAGAAGTAGATTTAAAAAGGTACTCCTAAAGATGGAATGTATACTTACTTGCATATGTAGGATAAAATGATCCTAAGAGGCAATCAAAGATATAAAGCCATGCAGATTAGAAATCCAGTATCAGTGAGGCAATAATAAAGTATAAAACCAACCATGAAATTTGTAATATCCTACCTAGTACTAGGTGAAGACATATAGTCTCCCATCTTTTGGTATGTGGCAATATTCTTCCTCAGCTTTCTTCTCTTCTGTTTGTTTGAACAAACTGAATAATTATAAGTAAAGCAAAGAAAGGTGCAAAACAGAGGGATCTATAATTCATTTCTATTATTCCATTTATTTCCACTTTATAACATGTTAAAATGTTACTTCTTCTATGAAAAATAAGACCAGAGACTATAAACTTGTTATACCAACACACTGCATTTACAGCAGTCGTATAATAGGTTTATCACTGGAAATACTAGATGAGAAGTAGCAATTAACAGCCCAGGGGTGTTGACACCACTGTGACTGGTTTTATTAGAGAAAGGCCCTTGAATTTTATACCAAAGTCAAGAGTGGTGGATACTTGTCATGTTCTGGATAAAATAAATGATCAACTTTTTAAATATTAATGGTGTGGCAAAATAAATGTTCATATATATTAATTTACTTGTCTACATAGCATATAAAAATAGGTAAAATGAGTTGGCTTTCTATATACAATCATCTAAATGTTTGCATTCATTTTCAGTGAATGTCATGCTTGTCAAAAAGCATTTTGGAATATGTTTTGGTCACTTGAGTCAGCAAGCCAAAGAAAATTAAACAAGGTAGAAGTCTGATTTGAAGGGTAGTCATACTGCTTCTTATATTTCTAGTAAGCCCTATTACTCAACTTGCTTGTATACATTTACTCTTATGATATCTCCTATTTGGTCTAAATTTTCCACTGTATGCATATTCAGAAACTTCAAATATATTTTCATATTTTTTGCAACCATAGTGTTATGATTTAAAATTTTGCCCATGCTAGACTTTTCATTCCATTTGCTCTCCTTTTCAGTGTGGTTCCAGCTAAGAGTTGAGAGGAGCATTCAATTATTTATTAATGTTTCTTGAATTAATAAATTCATTCAATTCAATATTTATTGATCACTTGATATTTGGTAGTTACATAGATGCAATTGTTTGGAAAAAGTTTTCAATACACGATTATTAACTTTCTTACTTTCCTTCCTGAGACTGAAATCTTGTTAAGAAAGCCAAATTTTTAATCAGCAAAGAATTTCTTTCCTGGAACATGTGGGGAGAATTTTTTTTTGAGAAAAGTGTATCAGTTCTATTTCTTAGTACTTTTTAAAATCAATTCTAAATAAAACCTTTTCTTTCTAAAAATTATTTTGAATGTCCAAAGAACTGGAAACAAAACTGGAGATCTCTTGCATCCTTGTATAGCAAAGCAATGGTGCTATCAAACTGGGATACCACCACACAATGTCTGAAACAAACAACAGTGAACACATAAAGCTGAATTTACTGCAAATTTAAGTAAGAATCATTATGTAAGTAGGGCACATCACTCCAAGAAGACTAGGCTGCTGATTTTATACAAGGATTTTAGAGAGTGTAGAAATTAGTGATTGGCTAGTTTTAACTGGCATGGGTGAGTTGATGTTGTTTGTTTTTATTAGGTTGTTTATTGTTGTGTTCAATCGACTTTATAATTTGAAAGGCCCAGTGCCAAATGAAAATGTGGGGTTCTTTATTAATGTAATGGGGGGAAAAAAACCTTTTTTATTTCTTACATGGTCTATCTCTTAATCTGTCATGATATTTTTATTTTGTTACATAATGTCACACTCCTTTGAGGGCAATAAATGTGGAACCTCACAGGAAACCAAGGCCTGATACCTGGACCCTTTTCAAATCAGTGCTCAGCCCCCCAACAGGAAGGCAGAAGTTGGCAAATGGTCACTGAGTGGGATTAGGGGAGAGGGTTCCTGTGACCCCTCCCTAAATGTAGGCTGGTGATGGGTAGTGGGATCATCCATGAGCTGAGAATCCTAGCTGCTAACTCATGCTTTACTGACTCATTGAAAAAAGTCACTGCACTTAAAAAAACAAATTCAAAGATAAAATTATTGGGAATTATAAAATAATGACCACAGAGCATTAAATCTCAAGTATTGGACATCTTCTGCATGCAGAGTCCTGTGTCCCTATATTTGTCATACATTTATGAAGATGTCTCTGCTTTGCAGTGAGTTTTTTCCTGACTGACTAGAATTAGAAGTAAAGAGCTACAGTTGCAAGCAACTTGCTATGGTATGTTCACTGGGATGAGGTAAGCCATAAAAATCTGCTTCTCGTAGCAGGATTTAGAAAGTTGTCATTTATTGTTTAATTAGGTTGAAACTGGTTCCAATAGCCACTTTTTAGTATGGCTATAAAACAATCAGACATTTCCTGATAATATGGGAAATTTAAAATTTTTATTGCTTAGGCTACAGGAAAGCTCTTCTAGGGTTGTCGCATCTCTACCATTCTTACAGAATTTATTGAAGATAAAGGTTAGCTTGAGTAGGTATCATTTTCAGTTTGAATTTGATTAACATAAAAAAGTCTGTATCGCCTGTTAGGGCAGTATGAAGAAACACTTAAGACTGTGTGGCAACATAATTTGATAACTGTGAAACAAAAATACTGTTAAGAATATTGAAGGCTTCCCAGAACCATGAGCTGATATTCCTCTGAATTTCCTTTTGGCTTAGATAGAGATTGTGCCACCATACTCATCATGTTAATCCAGATAAAGCATGAAGTGTTAACAATGGCACAGATAGCCTCTGGTGGTCTAAATGAAATCCAATGCTTTTCTTTTTTAATAATGACTTTGGCTAAGAAATATAAGCTTAACTGTTATGTCCCAAGGGGATTGGGATTTAATATCAGCAGTGCTGGCCCAAATGAGGAACATATTTTTGATTATCACTTTGAGTTTTCCAACTACTGTGGATAAAATTTTTATGCTAAAGGTTATGTTCTGTGAGTTATTTAGTTTACCAGGAAAGGTTTTATCCCCTCAACTATATGTAAATAGACAAAGTCTTTTAAGTGTATTGAGGGTCATATACTGTGAATAGTCAACAACTCAGGGAATAGTTCATCTTGGCCCTCTTTTGGCATTTAAAAACCTGACTCCTACTCAGGGAAAAATCTAGTAGCCACATGAGATACGCTCAACTCTAGAGGATATGTGAACATACTGTCTGTGGGTGTTGTTGACATAAAACAGTTGAAATCCCAAGAAATCTCTATTTGTCTCTTAGGGAGTGAGGATTTTCCTATATTTATTTATTGTCCATACCATGTACTGTTACTGTTAAGGTTAGTGTAGCATACCTATTTTTTAAGTTGGTTATACTAGCAGTGAAGTTCAGGGTGAAGTTCTGTTCATAAAAATAGAATGTTCTGAATCTTATGGAAAATCAAAATATACATCCTTGAAAGAAAAGCAATTTAATAAAACTTTTAAGTAATTGATGTGAGAAAATAGAATCACAATAAAATATGGCACAATTGAATCTACAAACTGACTTATAAATCTGTTTTACTTCATGCAGTTTAAATAGATCATTAGGAAAATATTCTTTGGTGTCCTTTCAAAAAGACCTTGAGTTACTGGTCCTGCTGTTATGAATACAATCCTCGCTTCTCCCCACCCACATCAATTGTTTTATTGTGTATCATTTGGGGATCCAACAGAAAAAGCAATGGTATTTGAAAAACTGGATAATTTATTTATTGACAAAAGGACTATTTACAGAAGTGTTTTAATAAGGTACTAGAAAGCATGATGCAGTAACCTTGAACTAGCTTTTACCATCCCTAGGCTTAAAACCTGAGGCATAGAGTCCATTAACTAGCTGAAAGGAAAAACCTCATTCATTCATTTTTATACTCACAAATGTGTGTAACCATTACTAGAATGTAATTTTAGAAAATTTCATCATCCCAAGACCTATAAATATTAGCAGTCATTCCATATTCCCACTCCACTCTCTAAACCTTTGTAAACCTAAACTTTTGCAATCACAGATCGTTTTGTCTTTATGAATTTGCCTATACTGAATAGTGTACAGATCCATTAAAAGTTACTTTCACTTATCAGTTGATGGACCTTTAGGCTATTTTCACTTGTTAGTTATTATGCATAATAAACATTCATGTACAAGGGAACAAATACTTTCATTTTTCTTGGGTATATACATAAACCTAGAAATGGAATTGCTGGTTTAAAAGATAATTAGGTGATTAAAACTTCGAAGAATTGCTAAAATATTTTGCAAAGTGGCTGCACAATTTTACAGTCCCATAAGCAATATATGAATGATCCAAATTCATCTACAACCTAGGCTTTGGCTTGTGGCGATACTGGATCCTGGGCTAGGGACTGACCCTTCATCCTCACAGAGTGGTCCTTAACTTGCTAAGCCACAAGGGGAATTTAACAATTCTTTTTTTCTGCTGATAAGCACTTTTAAGGTCTACTATCTTAAAAACTTTCGAATATAAAATACAGCATTGCTTTATTTTCCTGATGGATTGACACTCTTGTCATTATCAAGTGTCCTTTGTTTCTAGTAACAAACTTGTTAAATTTTATTTGTCTTATATTACTAAAGTCTGCCATAGTTTCCTTTTGCTTACTGCCATCATGCTATAGAATTTTCCATCCTTTTACTTTAATCTATTTGTGTATTTGGTTCTATAATGTTTTTCTTGTATATAGCATATGTTTTTGATTAATCAGGGTTTCCAATATGCCTTTGATTGGTGTGTTTATCCATTTAAATTTACTCTTATTAAATTTACTCTTACTACTAATAATATGCTCCTGTTCTTATATATGTTTTAATGTCTTTTTATTCCTCTATTTCTTGACTCCCACTTTGTGTTTGGTAGACATTTTTTAGGATATCTTTTAAATTTCCTTATTATTTCTGCCACTACATTTTTTAATAAATGGGTATTTTTAATTGAAATGTAACTATAAATTTAAGGTTATATTGATACATTTATATGCTTAGCTATGGCAGAGATAATTAGCTTCTCTGTCATTTTATATAATTATCCTATCTTTTCAGTAGTTGGAGTGATTAAATTCTAGTCTCAGCACATTTGATGAGTATAATACCGTATTTTCTGTATTCATTGTACTATGCATTTTATCTTTAGGACTTAATACTTACTGTAAATTTGTACCCTTAAACATTATATGTCCTGTATCTCTATTCCTCATCCCCTGGTAACAACAATTTGATTCTCTATTTTTACAAGTTTGGCTTTTTAAAATTCCACGTGTATATGGTATCATATAGTGCTTATATTTATCTGCCTGAATATTCTCACTTGGAATAATGTTTTCAAGGTTCATCCATGTTGTCCTAAATGGTAGGATGCTCTCCCTTTTCATGACTTTCTAACATCACATTAATTATATATATACATTTTCTACATATCTTCATTTATTTTGGACAATTGAGTGGTTTGCTTTTATTTCTTTGGTCTTAGGAGACTGATCCAAGAAACTATTGCTACAATATACCTTGAAGTGTATTCTGCCTGTGTTCTCTAAGTGTTTTACTGTTTCTGGCTTTACATTTGGGTCTTTAATATATTTTGAGTTTATTTTTTATATGGTGAGAGGAAATGTTTTTAATCTCATTCTTTTACATGTACCTTCTTATACTGATTGATTCACTTATCATTATATAATGTCCTTCTACGTCTTTTGTTATAGACTTTATTTTAAAGTCTGTTTTGTCTGCTTTGAGCATTGCTAACCCCACTTTCCTGTCATTTCCCTTCATGTGAAATATCTTTTCCTATCCCTCATTTTCAGTTGGCATGTGTCTTTCACCCTGAAGAGTCTTGTAGGCAGGGTCTTGTGTTTTTTCCAATCAGCCACCTTATGTCTTTTGACTGGGTATAGTCCATTGACACTTCATTTCTTCTTTTTGTTTCTCCCATTATGGCTTGATAATTTTCTTTATTTGCATGCTTAAGTACCTTTCTTTTTGGCTTTTGTGTATTTATTGTACACTTTTGATTTGATTACCATGGGGTTCATATATGTTCATCCATAATTACATCTACTTGCTTTAAACTAATAATCATTTAGGTTTAAATGCTTTCTAAAAAGACCTATACTTTTTTACTCCTATCACCCTTATTTTGTTTTTGATGTCATATTTTACATCATTATGCTTATCCCTTTACTGTTTATTATAGTTATAGTTGCTTCAACAACTTTTGGTCTTGTAATATAAGTACTGTCTTACTTATGTGATCTTCAATCTTTATATTTGCCTTTCTGATTGAGATTTTCCCTTTCCTATAGGTTCTTACTACTTTTCCACTTAGAAAAGTACTTCCAACAGTTATTTTAGGGTAGGTTTAAGATGCTGAATTCTTTTAGTTTTTACTTGTATGACAAATTCTTTCTCTCCCCTATTCTAAATGATAATCTTGCTGAGCAGTATATCCTAGGTTACAGGTTTTTCCTTTCAAGAGTTTGAATGCATCATGACATTCCTTTCAGGCCTGCACATTTTCTGCAGAGAAATTAGCTGATAGCTTTATGTGGATACTCTTTGTTTTTCTCACTGCCTTTAGAATTTTCTGTTTTTTTTTTCTTTTTCCATTTTAATTTTATCTCAGTGTGGCTCTTTGGGGGTTCATCTTGTTTGGGATTCCCTGTGCTTCCTATACCTGGATATGTTTTTCATTATTTAAGTTTGGAAAGTCTTCAGACACAATTTCTACAAATATGTTTTTTATCCCCTTCTCTTTCTCTTTTCCTTCTGGAATCCCTAAAATACAAATGCTGGCAAGATTTATATTATCCCATATCTCATACATTGCTTTCATTTTTTAAAATTTGTTTTTTCTATCTACTGTTCTGTTTGATTTTCATTATTCTATATGCCAGATCCCTTATGTATTTTTCCATGTGTAATAATCAGCTATTCTTTGCTTCTAGAGCGCTTTTTATTTGAGAGGGAATTATCTATTTTTGATTGTCTTCTTTATAGTTTCTAGTTCCTTGTGAAAATAATCTGTGTTCAGATTGATTATCTCATTTCAGTTTGCATTTTTAATGACAACTTTTAAAATTCTTTGTCAAGTTTCATTATTTAGTTTTTAAGTTTTCCTATCCAACCCAATTATGTTGGAATCTTTCTTGCTGCCTTGGTTGTATAGGAATTCTTCTGTCAGTTTCTAGTTAGTTTTCCGTGAGAATCATGCCACATGTGGATATATTTTTAATGTGTTGGGGGGGGTGGATGTGAGCTCGAGATCCTGTTAATCTGTAATTGTGATTCACTTCCATCTCATATCTTCTTGATATCCATTCTAACAGGTATGAGTTGATGTTTTCTGGCTTTCATATACATTTCTCTGGTTATTAGTAATGTTGGGCATCTTTTCAATTGACCTATTAATGTCTAGTTCTTTGCTTTTTTTTGTTTGTGAGTTTTTGAGTTCTTAGATGTTTTGGATATTAACCCCTTTCTGATACATGGTTAGCAACATTATCTCTTTCTATAGGTTGCCTTTTCATTTTAATTGTGTCTTTTGCTGTGGAAAAGATTTCAAGTATGATGTAGTTCCATTTATTTTTGAATTTTTTTTTTTTTTGTACTCTTGGTGTCATGTTAAAACAATCATTGCCAAGTCCAATGTCAAGGAGCATCTTCCCTATATTTTTTTGTGGGACTTTTAAAATATCAGGGCTCATGGTTAAGGCTTGGGTCCATTTCAAGTTTAAGATAAAGGCTCAGTTACATTGCTCTGTCAGTGCAATTGCTCTGTCAGTTTTCCCAATACCATTTCTTATAGAAACTATCTTTTTTCCACTTGGTGTTTTTGGTTCCTTATCAAGTATTAGTTGGCTATATAAGTGGCAGTATAATTCTGGGCCTCCCTTCTGTTTCATTGGTCTATGTGTTGCCTTTGTAGCTGTGTCATATTGTTTTTATAATTGTAGCTTTGTAATAAAGATTGAAATCAGATTATTTGCTACCTCCAGCTTTGTTCTTTTTTCTCAGGATCACTGGCTATTCAGAGTTCTTTAGGCTATATTCAAATTTTAGGATTATTTTATTTTTCTATTTCTGTGAAGATGCCATTGGTACTTTGTAGGGGTTTGCTTTGAATCTGTAGATAAACTGCGGGTAGCATGAACATTTTAATAGTATTCCTCTGATCCATGAACAAGGGTTCTTTCCACTTGTTAGTGACTTCTTTGATTTATTGCATCAGTCTTAAAGTTTTCATTAGACAGAAGTTATAACTCCTTAAATTTATTCGTATTTTTTTGAGATTTTTCATCTTTAATGTTTAGACATGCAACTGATTGTTATGTATTGATTTTGTGTATTGAAACCTTACTGAAATCATTAACTCCAATTGTTTTTTGATTAGTACTTGGAATTTTCTGAATATAGAATTGTATCATCTGCAAATGATGAGAATTATATTTTTTCCTTTTAAATATAAATGGTCTTTATTTGTGTTGCATAATTGCCCTAGCTAGGACTTCCAGTAGTACACTGAATGAGTGGTGAGAATATATATATAGTTTTCTTATTCTTGGTCTTAACAGAAAAGTTTTTGACTTTTCTCCATTGAATATAACATAAATTGTAGGTCTCTCATATGTGGCCTTTTATATGTTGAGGTATGTTCCTTCTATACCCAATCTAGTGGAAGTTTTTATCATGAAAGGGTGTTGCATTTGGTCAAATAAATTTTTAAATCCATTGAGATGACCATGTCATTTTTCTTTCATTTTGTAAATGTTATGTATTACATTGATTATATATGGTAAACTATCCTTGCATCGAAAAAAATCAATCCCACTTGGTCTTAATATCTAATGCTTGTTATGTATTTTTAAGTTCGATTTCTATTTTTTAATATTGTGTTGAAATTTTTTTCATTTATATTCATCAGGAATATTGGTCTATAGTTTTCCTACAGTACCCTATCTGGCTTTGGCGTCAAGGTAATGCTGGCATCATGGAATGAGTTTAAAATACCCCCACCTCTTTAGTTTTTTTTTTTTTTTTTTTGAAGAGTTTGAGAAGGATTGGTATTAATTCTTTGAATGTTTGATAGAATCCACCAGTGACTCTGACTGGTCCTGAGGTTTTCTATGTTGGGAAAATTTTGATTACTGTTTTAATCACTATTACTCTGTTCAACTTATCTCTCTGTTTTTTAGTTTTAGTAACATGTACATTCTAGAAATGTATTCATTTCTTCTGTTTTATTTAATTTTTTGGCTATTAGCTTTATGGACTTGTATATCCAATTCCTTCCCCAGGTTTGGGAAGTTCTCGCTATTTTTTCCCTAATACAATTCTCCTTTCTTCCTCTCTTCTCTGGTAGATTACTTTTTCTCATCATACCTGACAGCTATTGTAGGGCTTCTAGAATTTAAAAACAAATACTAGTTTTTTTTGTTTGGGGGGGCTGCATTAGTGGCATGTGGAGGTTCCCAGGCTAGGGGTCATAACGGAGGCACAATTGCTAGCTTACACCACAGCAACTCGGGATCCAAGCCCTGTCTGTGAGCTACACCACAGCTCACAGCAACGCCGGATCCTTAACCCACTGAGCAAGGCCAGGGATCGAACCGGCAATCTTACGTTTCCTCGTTGGCTTCATTTCTGCAGAGCCACAACGGGAACTCCAGTTCCTTTTTTTTCCTCTTTGTGTCATTTCTAAATTTCTATCCTCCAGGTTACTAATTCTTTCTTTGATCTTATCTTTCCTATTTTTTAAGCTCTCTAATACATTCTTCATCTGATTCATTGAATTTTTCACCTTCAGAGATTGTCTAGTTTTTTCTTTTTTTAATTTGAATCTCTTTGGTAAAGAACTCCTCTGTTAATAAGTTTCTAAGTTCATCAAATTTCCTCTCTGAGTTTTCCTATAGCTCATTAAATCATTTCTTAATAGTTATTCTGAATTCTTTATCAGGTGGATTACAATATTCTCTGCCTTTGGTTTTGGTTGCTGATGAATTACTGTTTTCTTTTTGTTATACCTTATTACTGTGACATTTCATATCATTTGAAATGTGTCTCTGACACCATATTTGAAGTAGTACACACCTTTTTTTTAACTTATTTTGACAGTCTCACAGATTAGCGATGTAAAGCTTTTCTATTTTATCCAGAAGGTGGCACTATAGCTTAGGGTTTTTTTCATTTCACTTTCGCTGACTTGGCTCTGCTGCTGTACTCTTGCGAATGCATAAAAGTAGCTAGTGTAGAAAAGCTGATGGTAGATGTAGGGATGTAAGGGCTTAGCACCTGAGGATTTGTGAGTGAGTGCCCACAGCCTAGTAAAGAAATCCTCAAGTGGTGGTGCTCCCAGAGTTACAGAGGCAAACTTGCTGGAAGCAGACAGTGGGGAATGTTGCTTCTAGGCCCTTTTTATTCTTGTCTGCCTTTTCCTTTCATTTCCCTACCCCCAGTTACAGAAGTCCTTCCTTAGAAATCATGCTGCTGGAGTGAAACTGGTATCTAACTGTGACCCATGCAACTCTTGGTCAATCACTCACCACTTCTGCTTTCCACCACCTCTATGAAGGAGGTCACCATTATCACTGGCAAAAGTCCAGCAAATTGCACCATCATCCTGGATAAGGGGACTGGTTCCTCAAGATCCTCCTCTACCACTTAATGCGTAAGGGGATTTGCTATAAGGGTTGCTGGTCCTCCACAAATTCTTTATCTTCCTGGTGTTTCTCCTGTGTCTTACAGTCTCCCCGTTTGATTTTTCTCTGATCATGGCAAGTAGTGTTACCCAATTCAGACTTGGCTACTCACTCCTTAAAGCCGATAAATTTGAAAGGCAAGTGTCAGTAGAAAGGAAAGTGCTTTAAAAAAAAGCCTGCAGTGTGAGGAGATGATGAATTTGTCTCCACAGACCAACTCTGAAGATTCTGCTCAGGTATTACAGTTTTTAAAGGGAAAATTAAAGAGAGGGAAGACACTCAGTGAATCATTGTGGCAGGAAGTTGGATTCTACACCATTTTCCATTGTCTGCAGACTGGTTGACTCTTCAGATGTTATCTTGCACATTTGATTTGCCTACAGGATGCCTTAAGGGGCTGTTGAGGGTCAAGTGTTAATCATTCTTTAAATTCTTAATTCTTTTTATTTAGGAAAAGAATCAACAGGTTAGGCAAGGCATAATTTCCATTCCCAAGAACATAAGCCAGGAGTAAGGTTAAACTGCCTCATGATCTCATTCATATAATTAGTTTCCTTTAAGTTTAGAGGGAATGGAAAAGGCAAAAGAGCTGTTTTCAGTAGGAATGGAGCAGGCTCCTAGGAAATTGCATCTGAAGCACAGAAGTGTAGAGATCTCCTGGGGGTGTTCTGGTGTAATGGGCAGAGACTCTTTTACAAAGTCACCGTGAAAAACTTCATTATCCCTATTTTCTTTACCCTTTATTGAGAAGTCATACCACTGCAATGTTGATGTCTCTCCTACTACTTGGTTTTTGAATTATTTTCTTATGGTTTTCTTGGGTATTGCAATTGGCATCTTAGTTTAAAACAATCCAACTTAGACTATTTCTAATGTAATGCCAGTAGTAGACACATATTTTGCTCCAGTATACCTGCTGTCTTACTGTTCCTTTGTGATATTACTGTTATATGAATTGCAACTTTATATGTTATAGCCATGCAACATAATTTTATTATTGCTTTATGCAGTTGTCTTTAAATACATATGAGAAGAAAAAAAATAATTCTTTGTACTTGTTCCTAAATATTTAAAAATATTAACAAGCATTCAAATAGCTTATTTAAAAATCTTTATTAAATCCAAAATATGTTCCCTGTCATTGACATTTATATAGACTAATTTCCCCTCCCTTGTGTATGTGGCACACTTTCCTGTTTCTTTGCATGTATAACAGTTTGTGTGTGTGAGAAAACTGGACATCTAATAGTATAATCCCTCCCCTGCTTTCTCTCAAGTCTATGTTCTCGCTATTTTTTGTTTGTTGCTTGTGCTTATTACTACTTAATTAATTAACACTTTCTGGAATAATGCTTTAGATTCTGTATTCCCTGCAGTATGTGACCTTGGAGTTCTCTGTGGTCTATATTTTTTAATACTTTTTAAAAAATTTGAAGTCTGATTTACTAGGTTTCACACCTAGGGTGGATGACTGGTTGATTGAGTTCCTTCATTCCATTGTGTGTATTTTACCCCAGGAAAAGGTGACCTGTGTGAGAAAATATTCCTTAAAACTTTGGCAGTTTAATAAGAAAGTCTTAGCTTTCTCTTCCTGCTCTGCAAGGCTTGAGGTTCAGTCAAGGATAAATGACTACCTTCTTTCCCAGGTCTTTTCAGGAATGTTCACTGGATTGAATATGTAGAGTCTTTAGAAATCCCAATGTACAGCGTCTTTAAAATCTCTGATAAGTGGGTACTTTTCAGAGTTCTTTGTGGTCATCTAATTTTTCTAAGTTTTCCTTTAAAATCTGGATTGAACTCAACTTTTGCCTCAACTACAGTCACAACTTTATATAGCTAAGATATGGCCAGCAGTTGGCTACTACTTGATTGATGGCCAATGGTATACTCTGCCTTCCCTTTTTTTGTTTATGATTTTTTTTGCCATTATAACTGGTTTACAGTGTTCTGTCAGTTTTCTACAGTACAGGAGAGACCCAGTCACACACACAATACATATGATCTTTTTCTCACATTATCCTCTATCATGCTCCATCATAAGTGACTAGATAGAGTTCTCAGTGCCATGCAGCAGGACCTCATTGCTTATCCACCCCAAAGGCAATAGTTTACATCTATTAACCCCAGATTCCCAGTCCATCCCACTCCCTCTTGGCAATCACAATCTGTTCGCCAAGTTCATGAGTTTCTTTTCTGTGGAAAGGTTTCTTTGGGCCATATATTAGATTCCAGATATACGTGACATCATATGGTATTTGTCTTTCTCTTTCTGACTTACTTCACTTAACATGAGAGTCTCTAGTTCCATCCATGATGCTGCAAATGACATTATTTTGTTCATTTTATGGCAGAGTAGTATTCCATTGTGTATATATACATCTTCTCAAGCCATTCATCTGTTGATAGGGATTTAGGTTGTTTCCATGTGTTGGCTATTGTAAATAGTGCTGCAGTGAACATATGGGTGCATGTGTCTCTTTCAAGGAAATTTTTGTCCAGATATATGCCTAGGAGTGGGATTGTGGGGTCATATGGTAGTCCTATATTTACTTTTCTGAGGTACCTCCATACTGTTTTCCATAGTCGTACCAATTGGCATTCCCACCAACAGTGTAGGAGGGTTCCCTTTTCTCCACACCCTCTCCAGCATTTGCTATTTGTAGACTTGTTAATGATGGCCATTCAGACATGTATGAGGTGGTACCTCATAGCAGTTTTGATTTGCATTTTTCTAATAATCAGTGATGTTGAGCATTTTTTTTTCATGTGCCTGTTGGCCATCTGTATATCTTCTTTGGAGAAATGTCTGTTTAGGTCTTTTGCCCATTTTTCAGTTGGGTTTTTGGCTTTTTGGCTGTTGAGTTGTATGAGCTGTTTGTATATTTTAAAGAAAAGCCATTTATGACAAACCCACAGCCAATATAATACTATATGGAGAAAAGCTGAAAGCCTTCCCACCAAAATCTGGAACAAGATGAGGATGCCCACTCTAACCACTTTTATTCAACATAGTATTGGAAGTACTAGCCACAGCAGTCAGAGGTATCCAAATTGGAAGAGAAAAGGTAAAATTGTCACTGTATGCAGATGACATAGAACTATATATGGAAAACCCTAAGGACTCCACACAGACACTACTTGAACTGATCAACGAATTCAGCAAAGTAGGAAGACACAAAATTAACTTTCAGAAATTTGGTTGCATTTTTGTATAATAACAATGAAATATTAGAAAAGGAATACAAACATATAATACCTTTTTAAAATTGCACCCAAAAAAATCAAATACCTGTGAATAAACTTTACCAAGGAGGTGAAAGGCTTATATGCTGAGAAGTACAAAACATTAATCAAGGACATTACAGAGGTTTCAAAGATATGGAAAGATATTCAGTGCTCCTGGGTGGGAAAAATTAATATTGTAAAAATTGCTATACTACCTAAAGCAATCTACAGATTCAATGCATTTGCTATCAAATTACCCATGACTTTTTTCACAGAACTAGGACAATCAATCAAAAACTTATATGGAACCATAAAAGATCCAGGATTGCCAAAGAAATCCTGAGGAACAAAAACCGAGCAGGAGGCATAACTCTTCCCGACTACAGGCAATATTACAAAGCCACTGTAATGAAGACAGTCTGGTATTTGTACCAAAACAGACATACAGACCAATGGAACAGAATAGAGAACCCAGAAACAAAGCCAGACATGTACAGTCATTTAATCTTTGACAAAAGCAAGAATATGAAATGGGAAAAAGACAGTCTTTTCAGCAAGTGATGCTGGGAAAACTGGACAGCCTCATAGAAATCAATGAAACTGGGACACACTCTCACACCAAGCACAAAAAATAAATTCAAAATGGCTTAAAGACATAAGACACCATCAAACTCCTCGAAGTGAACACTGGCAAAACTTTCTCTGACATCAACCTTACAAATGTTTTCCAAGTCATTCGCCCAAGAGACAAATAGAAGCAAAAATAAAGCAATAGGACCTAATCAAACTGACAAGCTTTTGCACAGCAAAGGAAAGCATAAAAAAACAAAAAGACAACTTCAAGAATGGGAGAAAATAGTTTCAAATGATGCAACTGACAAGGGATTAAGCTCTAAAATTCAATTTAGAAATTTAGGCAAATATTGACTGTGCTCTGAAGATGCTTCTAATAGTGGATACAAGAAAGTTCAGATCCTTCTTGTTTCCTGTGTTGTGTTTTTTTTTTTTGGTTGGTTGGTTGGTTTTTGGTTATGTGGTTTATTTGCTTGTTTTGGCTGCTATGAAACTGAGGTGAAGAAGAAATGATTATGGGAAGAGTTCCAAGTAAAACATCACAGATCTCACTGTCTTATCAAGGTTCAGTAATTTCTCTTGGGTGGAATTCCAGAGTGCTTAAATAGTTGATTTTAGTTGTTTGATTGTTTTAGAAAGGGAGCTATTTCACTATTCTCACTCTTACCATTTCAGAAGTCAACTTCTCAAAGAGTCTTCTTTTATTAGCAGTGACCTGTAGTCAAAGGACACTGATTTCCAGGAGCAATTGTGAAATCATGTAGGAAAATTTCAAAGGAATAAATAGATACCATGGCCTCATTGTCCTTACACTACCTGATATCCTTTCAGAATTCTTTGGTCAGAATAACCACAACTCAGAAGCTGCTGGATTCTTACTCATTATTCATGCAGTCATGCCAAGAAAGAAAGGAAAGATAATAGAGTTCTCTATTTTGACATAAGCTTTGGAACAATATAAATTATATATTAATTTGAAAAGTGTTGACATTATTTTTCCTATCAGTTAAGTTATAGAATTTAGAGCTTATTTCAGATAAATTAATTTTGTGTGAGTGTTATTACAAACAACGGTAATAGGAAAAAAAAACTACGCAATGATTATTTAGGTAAGATATAAAAAGTGTCAGAATTCCCCTCGTGGCTGAGTGGTTAACGAATCCGCCTAGGAACCATGAGGTTGTGGGTTCCATCCCTGGCCTTGCTCAGTGGGTTAAGGATCCGGTGTCGCCTTGAGCTGTGGTGTAGGTTGCATTCGTGGCTCGGATCCCACCTTGTTGTGGCAAAGGCCAGCAGCTACAGCTCCTGTGAGACCCCTAGCCTGGGAACCTCCATATGCCGCGGCTGCAGCCCTAGATAAGGCAAAACAGACAAAAAAAAAAAAAAAGTGTCATTTGCCAAAAAAAGTTAGGGGCATAAGTTATTTAATAAATTTTTTCTTTAATTTGCCTCCCAGAAGTCCTCATGTATGAGGAGTTTGAAAATGTTTGATATCACACAGTCATGCCAATAAACTGTAGTCTGCACTGCTCTTATAATACCATGTTTTCATTTCTTAATTTAAGTTTGAAAACTATAGAATCTAGAATTAATTAGCTACCTGGAGAAAGTTGACTGAAGAATTAGAAAGAAATGATTAAAGAACCTTGAACTGATTTTCTGTGACTAGATGAAAAGTGTTCAATATGTACAGTCAGTCAAAGGATGAAATGAGGAACCAGATAACTGCTTTCAAACACTAAACTGAGGCATTAACAACGAAGAAGGGCTTAAAATGCCAAATAATATAGTGAAAAATGGATGAAGACAGAGAAGATCTTTAAAAGTGGACTAATGTCCCTAATCACTGAAGCTTTATTGAAATGTATGGCTACTGAGTTTATCTAGCAGAAGTGTGAGTCCAAGAATAACCTGATTCATCAACTATATACATAGTGCATAAAAGCAAGTCTCCTAAGTGAAGCTGGGAAAACTGGACAGCTTCCACTAAAAGAATAAAAACAGAACACTCTAAAACCTGAACCCCAGTAATCACTGTAGCACTATTTATAATAGTGAAGACATAGAAACAACCTAAATATCTATTGATAGATGAGTAGATGAATTTGCAATATGATATGCAATGGAATATCACTCAGCCACAAAAAAGAATGAAATAATATTATTTGCAGACTACATGGATTGACCTAGAGATTGTCATACTAAGTAAGCCAGAGAAAGTAAAATATCATATGTATTGCTTATATGTGGAATCTAAAAAGAGATACTTATATACAAACCAGAAATAGACTCACAGAGGAAATTCCCGTCATGGCTCAGTGTGTTACGGACCTGACTAGTATCCGTGAGGTTGGTTGGGGGTTCAGTTCCTGGCCTCCCTCTGGGGGTTATGGATCTGGCACTGCCATGAACTTGGTATACATCACAGACGCAGCTTGGATTCCATGTTGCTGTGGTGTAGGCCAGCAGCTCAGCTCTGATTCCAGTCACTAGCCTGGGAAGTTCCATATACTGTAGGTGTGGCCCTACAAAAGCAAAAAAAGAGGGGAAGAAAAAGAAATAGACCCACAGACATGGAAAACAAACTTACAGTTACCAAAGTTGAGAGGTTGGAGAGGGATAAATTAGGATTTGGGGATTAACAGATACTATTATATATATATAATAGATAAGCAACAAGGACCTACTGTATATAACACAGGGAAATCTGTTCAATATTCTGAAATAACCTATAAAGAAAACAGATCTATCTGAAAAAAGAATATATATAATGTATAAACTTTTATATATTACATAAAACTATATATATTACATTTAAGCTATTATATGTATACACACACACTTTACTGTACACCTGAAACTAACACGTTGTAAATCAACTGTTTTAATAAAAATGTAAAAAAGAAGATACAGCAATTGGAAATATCTATGTAAGCAACATTGAGGCACTTAAAGCAAAAAGTAACATAGGTAAAAGGAAAAATATATTTGGGGACTTTAAGTACTCTACTTAACAACACTATAGATCAAATGGACCTAACAGGTGTATATGGAACATTCTGTCAAAACAACAGCACCTTCTCAAGCACACATGGAATATTTTCCAGATAGACCATATATTAGGCAATAAAGCAATTCTTAGCAAATACAAGATGACTAAAATCATACCAAGTATCTTCGACTATGAAGGCATGAAACTTGTATCAGTAACAAGATGAAAACTGGAAATATCATGGATGCATGGAAAGTATGCAAAACCCTGCTGAATAAGGAATGGATCAAAAAAGAAAGCATTTTAAAAAGTTTCTTGAGACAAATGAATAGGAAACACAACATGCCAGAACATGAGATGCGGGAAAAGCAAATCTAAAAGAAAAGGTCGTAGCAATAAATGCATACAGTGAGAAGCAAGAAGGATCCCAAGTAACTAGTTCTATGCCTTAAGGAACTAGAAAAGGAACATACTCAGCCCAAAGTTAGCAAAAAGAGGGACTAATAAACATTATAGTTGAAATAGAGAACAGGAAAACAGTAGAAAAGATTAATAAAACTAAAAGTTGGTTCTTTGAAAAGATAAAATTGACAAGCCATTACCTAGACCAATCACAGTAAAAAGATGACCCAAATCAACAAAATTAATTAGAAATGAAAAATGATACAACTGATACCATGGGAATGCAAAGAATCATAAAAGCCTAATATGAGAAACTATAATACACCAAACTGGACAATCAAGAAGAACTAGATAAATTTCTAGAAACATACGAACTACTGAGACTGAATCATGAAGAAACAGAATGTGAATAGACCAATCACTAGTAAGGAGATTGGTAATCAAAAATCTCACAGGAAACAAAAGCCCAGGACCAAGAGTTCCTATTGTGGTTCAGTGAGTTAAGAACCCAGCTAGTATCCATGAGGATTTGGGTGGAATCTCTGGCCTTGCTCAGTGGGTTAAGGATCTGGCATTGCTGCCACAAGCTGCTGCACAGGCTGCATATGCAGTTTGGATCCCGTGTAGCGGTGGGTATTGCACAGAGCAGCAGCTACAGCTCTGATTTGACCCCTAGCCTGGGAACCTCCATATGCTGCAGGTATGGCCCTAAAAAGACAAAAATAAAAAAAAAAGATGAAGGAAGATAATGAAGAAGCAGCTCAGGAGCAGATGGCTTCACTGATTTTAAAAAAAAATAGTTTAAAACTCACAATAAAAAGACAAGTATAAAAGAAACATCTCAACATAATAAGGGCCACATATGAAGGCCCATAGCTAACAATATACTCAATAATAAAAGACTGAAATCTTTTCCTTTAAAATCAGGAACATGACCTATGTGCCCACTCTACTAGTCCTATGCAACATAGTAATGGAAACCCTAGCCCTAGTAAGTAAGCAAGCTAGAAAAAAAAGAAAGAAAACAAAATTTGAAAAAAATAGTCTATTTGCACATGACAAGATTTTAATACAGAAAATCCTAAAGAATCCACCAAAAAACCTGTCAGAAATAAACAAATTGAGTAAATCTGCAAAAGAAATCAATCCCATTTACAACAGCATCAATAATAAAATAATAAAATACATAGCTTATACATTTAACCAAAAATGCAAATGATTGCTACTCTAAAACTATAAGACATTGATGAAAGAAACTAAAAAAGACACAAAGTTACCTCATGTTCATGACTTGGAAAATTAATATTGTTAAATATCATTATTACTCAAAATTACACTTATATATTAAATGCAATACCTCAAGATTTCTGTGGCATTTTTTACAGAGAGAAAAAAAATTCTAAAATTTATATGGAACCACAGAAAACCCTGAATAGCAACAAAATCCTGAGAAACAAGAACAAAGCAGGAGGTATCACATATCCTAATTTCAAGCTATACTATAAAGCTATAGTAATTATAGTAATGTGATATTAGCATAATAGCAGGTAAACAGACCAATGGAATAGAATTAAGAACCCAGAAATCAACCAAAGCATATACAGTTTACTAATATTTGGCAAGGGAGCCAAGAATACTCAGTGGAGAAAAGTCAGCTTTTTTAATAAATGAATTTTGGACAATTGGATGTTCACATGTACAAAAATGAAACTGGAACCTTATTTAATACCACTCATAAAAAACAGCTCTAAAGGTATTAAAGACTTTTAAGTCCTGAAACACTAAGACTCCAACAATAAAACAAAGGAAAAAATCTTGATATGGGTTTTAGTAATGATTTTTTTTTTTGGATACTACACCTAAAGTGTAAGCTACAAAACAAAAAAGTATGTGGAACTGTATCAGTATAAAAAGCTTCTGCACAGCAAAAGGCTTAAGGCGATATGTTACATATATACAATGGAATAACTACTCAGACATAAAAAGAAAATAATGCCATTCACAGCAACGTGGATGCAACTAAAGATTCATACTAAGTGAAGTAAGTCAGAAAAGACAAAATACCATATGATATCACTTATATATGGAATCTAAAATATAACACAAATGTACCTATCTACAAAACAGAAACATACTCACAGACGTAGAGAACAAACTTGTGGTTGTCAAGGGTTGTGGGGGTAGTGGAATGGGTTGAAATTTTGGGGTTAGTAGATGCTAACTATTACTCTTAGAATGGATAAACAATTCAGGTCCTACTATATAGCATAGGAAACTATATCTGATATTCTGGCAGAAACCATGATGGAAAAGAATATATATTAAAAAACTATACACACACACACACACACGACTCACTTTATTATACAGCAGAAATTGGTACAACATAGTAAATCAAGTTTACTTAAATTAAAAAAAAGTAAACTATCAACAAAGTAAAAAAACGTATAGAATGGGACAATATTTGAAAACCATATATCTAATAACGGATTAATATCTAAAATATATAATCAACTCATCAATAGCAACAAAAACAATCTGATTAAAAATTGGTAAAGTTCCTGTCATGGCTCAGCAGTTAACAAACCTGACTGGCATCCATGAGGAAGTGAGTTCTATTCCTGGCCTTGCTCAGTGGGTTAAGGATCTGGTGTTATGTAAGCTGTGGTGTAGGTTGCAAACACGATTTGGATCCCGCATTGCTGTGGCTCTGGCATAGGCCAGCGGCTACAGATCCAATTGGACCCCTACCATAGGAACCTCCATATGCCATGGGTGTAGCCCTAAAAAGAAAAAAGACCAAAAAAAAAAAGAAAAAATTGGCAAAGGATCTGAATAGGTATTTTTTTCCAAAGATATACAAACTGCCAATAGGTACGTTTAACATAACATCACTCATTAAGGAAATGCAAATTAAAACCACAATGAACTATCACCTCACACCTGTTAGAGTGGCCTGCATTTGAGATAACAAATGCAGGTATGGATGTAGAGAAAAGGGAACACTTTGAGCTCTCCTGGTCTATTATAAATTGGGACAGCCAGTGTGGAAAGACTATGGGCTTTCCACAAAAATTGAAAGTAGAACTACCATATGATGCAGAAATTCTACTTCTAGGAATATATCCAAATATAAAAACACTAACTTGAGAAGATATATGCACCCTCATGTTCACAGCACTATTTTCAATAGCTAAGACATGGAAAAAGCCTAATTGTCCATCTATGAATGAATGGATAAAGATGTGTGTATGTATATAGATATAGATATGAATATAGATTTATATAATCAAAATTTTTGGCAAAAAAGTGAGGAAATCCTGCAATTTTCAACAAGACAGCTGGACCTTGAAAGCATTTTATTAAGTGAAGTAAGTTATACAAAGATAAATACTGTATGATCTCACTTTTATGTGGAATTGTAAACAAAAACAACCAACCTCAAGAAAAAGATCAGATTTGTAGTTGTTAGGGTGAGATAGAGGAAGGAAGAAATGGAGGAAAGTGGTCAAAAGTACATACTTCCAGTTATAAGATAAATAAGTATTACAGATGTAATATACAACATGATGACTATAGTTAGACTGTTCTATGATATATGGGAAAGTTAAGGGAGTATATATAAGAATTCTCATCACAAGAATTTTTTTTCTTTAATGTTTCTATATGATGTTAACTAAACCTATATGATGTTCACTAAAGCTATTGCGGTAATCATTTCACAATACACTTGCCCTTCAGTATTTTCAGGAAACTAATTCTAGGATATGCCTGTGAAAACCAAGATCTGTGGGTGCTCAAGCCCACTGCATAAAATGTATTTCTATGTAACCAACATACATCTTCTCATATATTTTAAGTTATCTTATAGATTATTTATAGTATCTAAGACAATGTAAATACTGTATAAATAGTTGTCAGCACATAGTGAATTCAAGTTCTGGGGGGAACTTTCTGTACCTTTTTTTTTTTTTTAATACTTTTTGATCCATGGCTGGTTCAATCCATAGGTCTAGGACCTGATGGATACAAAGGGCCAAACGTATATACATAAATCAAACTATTATGCTCTTCATCTTAAACTTACACAGTGAAGTACATCAATTATTTCTCAATAAACTAAAAAAAAAGAAAAATATGGTCTATCAAAATTATAAAAAATAAATATGTATCACTTATACTATGTTTAAGTATATGGTGCCTTTACTTCAAACAAAAGCCAGAATTTAATGCGTGAAGCTAAAAGAACCATGAAGGAATTCAAATACTCTGTATCAGTGATGGGCAGAGTAGATCCATACTGAAGCTTTGTGAGTGTAAAAACTCTCATGAGTTAGGAAACAGAAAACTATCTGCTCCATAAACTGGACCATATTGAGAGGAGGGTCAAAACAGAGCCATATAAGGAGTAGGTGAATAAAGACACTAAACATCAAAGGCTCAGCTGACCTTCACTGTGTTAGTACCTATACTATGCTGGCAACAATGATTTTTTTTTTTTTTTCCTAAAGAGTTGCTCCTCACTGAAGTAACTGAATGCTGAACACGTAATGCTATATCAGATAAAAAGCTAAGATCAGGTGGAGGCAGTTTGAAGATAAAGGAGCTTAAACTTTTAGGATCATTAATCTGCGTGGTTTTGAAAGTCTCTTTTGCCAATATAATTGGTCAAAATAATGCATAACAATAATGAGGACAGTACTTACATACTTTCCTTTTGTTTAATTTTATCACATGCTTGATACTGTGCCAAATTTTTTATGTTAATATGAGGTGCTCTCTCTGCATGTTGTATTTCTTTCTCCTTTGAATGTGGAAAAAATTATTTTTGTGATGAAACATAATATTACTATATTACATTTCTGATACATTCCTGATCATGTTTAAGACCTTTATTTAAATGGTTCATATCTCTTCACAGTCCCTGCACTGAAAAACTAAAGATTAATTTTGCGCCTCAAAATGGCCAAGTCCATCTCTACCTAAGAAATTTTGTATTTAGGTCTGTTTTCTCTCTAAAATACTCAGTCACCAAGTTTTCACCATGGCTGACTTTTTCCTAAACATTGAGTTCTTTCTTCATTATTACCTCCTTGGAGAAGCCTTCCTCAACCAACCAACTACCACACTCCAACCAATTCATCACAGAATTCTGCTTTGTTTTTTCATGATATAATGATCAGAAATACGTATTATTTCCATAATTGTTCATGTCAATGTTTTCCTACTAGAGTATGCTTCAGAGAAAGAGATTATCTGTTTTGTAAATGTCTTTATTCACTTTGTATATAATAATACCTGACATTAGTGGTACACAGTAAATAATTTCTGTTGAAATAATGTAGCATGGGGAGTTCCCATCGTGGCTCAGTGGTTAACGAATCCGACTAGGAACCATGAGGTTGCGGGTTTGATCCCTGGCCTTGCTCAGTGGGTTAAGGATCCGGCGTTGCCGTGAGCTCTGGTGCAGGTCACAGACGCAGCTTGGATCCTGCATTGCTGTGGCTCTGGCATAGGCCTGTGGCTACAGGTCTAATCAGACCCCTAGCCTAGGAAACCTCCATATGCCGCGAGTGCAGTCCTAGGAAAGGCAAAAAGACCAAAAAAAAAAAACATGTAGCATGAATGTGTGCTTGCATAATTGGAAAATGTTTTGCAAGAAGAAGTGAAACAAGATACTGTGAAACCTGATCCTGGCTCAGGTTGTAGCATGAATAAAATAATCGGATAATTAGTAAACAGAATAAAAAATACTGATTCTTAGCACTCACAAATTCATGAAGAAAGCATGTCATGTTATGACCCATGCTTATGAAAAAATATAGGAAAATATTTTGGAAAACACTTGCATTCACAGATAAGCCTGTCCTTCAGTGATAACGTAAGTGTTTTAGTCTCCCCTAGAGGGTGAGAGTATATGCCCTGTAATCAGTCTGCCTCCATATGCCTTAATTCTACCATCTAACAGCTTGGTGTCCTTATGCATGTTATTTACCTTTTCTAATTAAACATTATGACTTATTTGCCCCATATGTAACTTTAGAAGGTTAGAGTAAAGATTAAGATAAACAATGTAAAATGCTTCATGGAGTGCCTGGCGTACGGGCATTTAATAAAATGTTACTGTTATTATCATTCTTATTTTTATTGTTAATAGGTTTCTCTATGTTTACATACTAAGTTGCAATAAATGATATTATCTTCTTTTCAGTACTATACTCTCTTCGATTGATATATGTTCACATTAACAAATCTAAATTTAATTTTATACTGTATAGTATTGCATTTTATGAACACCCAAAATTTTTCTAGTCATACCCACTGTTGAACATTAAATTGTTTAATTCTTTTATAAGATATTACATTTTGAACTCTTAGATATGAAATAACATCAAATGTCTCAACTAAATCAAGCAGAATGTCACAGTATACCTTACTATTACAATCACAAGGTAGAACTGGGACTCATTTGCTCCCAAAGAAATTTTATAAACTTGCTCACGACTTGCTGTTAGATTTTTCAAAGATAGAACCATATATATGATGCTCTAGAGAAGAAAGGGATATATCTTTCTCAGAGTGGTATATCTTCTTCCAGGGATTTGGAATGTGGGTGAGTATGCAGGACTTAGTGCCAAAGTCTAAGTGTTAGAACAAGTGATGGATGCAGGCCCAAAATGTGAGTAGGATTTAGATACTCTGGTGCTGAGATGGCAACATAGGGAGGAAACTGGAAAAGTATATTTATTTTGAGTCTAAGACTATTTCCAGAGTGTATCACAGAGGAAGAAGGATATGTATGCTTCCTCTGATTTTGCCAGGCTTGACTTTTCCAGGAGGAAGCAAAGGAAATATATCCCTGCCCTGGAGTACATGCAGAAATCTCAGCAGTTATTTCGTTCTGTTATTCCTTCAGGGCCAGCACTACAAAGTCCTTGACTAGCTGGCTTTGGTACCTACACCCTCTGTGGAATTCCCTCTTCCTGTGTTTGTCAGCAAGTCTCTGGAGTTGCCACCAGAACTCTACCTGTAGCCACTTAAGACTATGAGACATGAGTGACAAATCTAGACTGAGTATTCTCAAAAACTCTTACATAACTCAATGGTGAGCCATAAGGCCTGTTTGCTAGGCAACAAAATATGAAAAATAAAAGTGTTTTCACTTATTCATACACATAAATGTAATGTATCCTTAAAGCTCAGTTTTGTACCTAGGATTAAGGGAGTAATGACTAACTGCATTACTAATATTGAACACATATGGTACTTCTCTATATCAGGCACTTTTCTGGGAATTTTTCATATACTGATCAATTTGACACTTAAAAAACTTGGTGAAATAGGGACTTTTGTTATTCCAAGTTTCTCAAATGAAAAATGGAAACTCCGAGGTTAAATGACTTACACAAGATTACTTAAATGTTGAAGCTAGGACTTTATCCTTAAACTATTTAAATATACCTACATTTGGTTTGACTAAAATAAATAATAACAATATACAACTTTCACGGTTTTCTTTAATCTTTAGAGTGTAAAAGTATGTGGCTTTTAAGTGGTCCTTCAGTTTTTTTCTCCCCATCTATAAGGGGTATAGAGAAAGCAATTAAGAACTGATAAATCAGAAGAACACTTCTGATAGAGAGTGAGAAGATAGAGAGACAGAAGAGTGTTCTTGTGTTTCCAAACCTGACTGCTGGCAGTGGTGAGAGAACAGGGCAAGGATTCATACCTCAGAGGACTAAGGGAACTTTCATATAAGAAGAAAAAAGAAAAGACATAACAGAGATTAATACCAAAGGAGGCAGGAGCTCAGGGTGTTGATATTTTAAGATTATATTTATGTCCCTAATTTGTACTCTCCACAGTGGGGCCACTTGGAAGAGTTTCATGTAGATTAAAAATAATTTAAGCCACAGTTTCATACAGTGATCATAATAATCAATCAACAATTTCAAAACAGTTAAAATGACTATATCTCCCAAATGTGCTGTTTTCATCTTCCAGACTAGGCAAGTTAGCTCATATAATATTACATAAAGAGTTCTAATCATGAAAAATTAGGCATTTTAAAATGATAAGCATATGATAAAATGTAGTTGCTTGGGAATTTGGTAATAAGCTTTAATTATCACAGTTGCCATGGTGATTAGTTTAATTATGTTATTTTTGAAATATTCTGGAACAGTACTTATTTTCTAGTATAATTCCCCAGTGTCTCAGTTCAAGAAATGGCAGTATAATACCAAAAGATTTAACACTATGAATAATTTAAAAGCTGAAATAGTAATGGCTATAACCCGAGAAGATACCTAAGGACCTGGCCACATCATATAATCACTAATTATGACCTTGTAAATAATTCTTGATAGAGTTAACTGCACTAAATGTTTCTCATAATAACATTTGATAGAAAAATATTAAGGAAAGTTAACCTTACCGTTTACTGCCAACACAGAAAAAATCTAAACAGGTAAGCATTCAATCCTACAAATCTTTAACTTCAAGGTAATATCTGCCACATTATTTTTTTCTACTTAAAATATACAGATAAAAAGTATCTAGTAATGAAAATTGAAATATTTCATGTTTTGTTTTCTACTTAACATTTTATTTTCCTTTATTTTAATTCAATACATAAGTAAGATCTATGAGTAAGAAAATACTACTATGTTGTCACACATCTGTCTCATGCATTATACAATGAGATTCTTGAGTGCATGGATACTAGTCGGGTTCTTAACCTATTGAGCCACAGTGGGAACTCCCTGGCTTAAAATTAGATATACATTTGTACAGTGAAACACTTATCTATATTAACAAGATATCAGAACAAAGGTAACAGTGTTTCTATAGAATATTTTCTGTGATTTTCTTTGTTTTTGACAGGATAATTTTGGAACTGGTCTGAGTCCTCAAAACTAGTTGAATTTCAAAACTATTTTAGTATGGGGAATAAAAAAAGGTTATTTTGTTTCACATCTCAAAATACAGCACTACATACTAGGGAAGGTTAGCATTTGTGCACAATAAGAGAGTTTAGATTAATTAAAAATTCTAATTGCTTCCTCTTTTTCTTTTCTTCTGACTGACATGACTTCAAAAAGATAAGACCCACCAAGAACAATTAAGCAACTTCTACACAGCTATTTACAATATCTCTCCAGCATCCACACTGTCATAGCTCTGGTAGGCCTGACCACAGACACAGTAGAGTGGTAGCCTAGGTTTAATCTAGGCTATTTTCCTGTAGTATCTAAGCATGGTTCCTTACATATACATTCAGATCTGAAGACAGGATCAACATGATAGCTTGTGAGCAAAAGGGCCATATAGATTTCTCGCTAGTGAAGTTGTTGGCATAGCTGTACTAGGAGACAGTCTCCTCAAAAGGGCCCAGACAGAGCACAGAGAAGTATGTGGTTAAGTTCAAACAAAGGAATATCAATCAGCCAATTTGAATTAAATCATAAATTCTCTATTATGTATGGAGCTTAGGTTTTCTGTTATAAGATTTGAGTAGATGACATACAGCTGGTAAATATGAATATGTAGAAGCTGAAGAGCTATGGAAGCTAACTAACTCAGCGAGAATAACAGCATAGGGATGAGGATGGTATTTTTTTCACTAAGTTTGTTTTGTCTCTTACCTTACATAATCATGCATGTTATATCTATAGAAAGCTAAAGAGAAACTCCTTGAGGTAATCCAAGTGTTTAATTTTTGTTGTTCAATTCATAAAGTAAGTGCCTTTTGATAATAGCCATTTGTAACACTCAAATAAATTTTCTATTTTCCCTGGCATGTAACAAAAATTTACTAAAAGCTAGTTATTATGATTAATATTATTATAGCATTTACTCTATGAAGGACCTGGTAAAAAATACAAAGATATATAATTTGTGCTCTTGCCAATACAAGGTCTTGCAACCTAGTTAAGAAGACCAGAGAGGCAAAAAAAAAAAAAAATCAGTATATTGCAGGATGTTTAGAAAGGGGGGAATGACTAAGTTATGGAAGAAATTTCCAAAGAATGAAGTACTTGAATAGGAACTTTAGGGATGACTTATAGCTAAGAACTTGAAATGAATTTAAAAGAGAAACAGAGGTACTGAGGACAAAGATTACCAAACTTGAATGAATATACCATATTTAAAAAGACTATAAATACAAAGATAGATACATAATAGCAAATGTTTTTTTCACAGGGACCTTATTTTATACCATATGCAAAAAAATCAACTCAACATGGATTCAAGACTTAAATGAAAGATACAGAAGTTTCAAACTCTGAGTAGAAAACTTATCCTGACATTGATCTGGGAGATTATTTTTTGGATATTACACCAAAAGGATAGGCAACAAAAATTAAAATAGACAAGTAGAATTAACTTAAACTAAAGGGTACCTTTTCACTCAGGAGAGTGAAAAGGCAGTTTACAGTCCTACATTTTAATAGTAAAAGCTAGATGATTTTATTTTAAAATAGGTGAAACAATTGATCATATTTATGTATTCCTAGAAGAAATGTCTATTCAACAGGTATATGAAAGCAACATAAATCATCAGGTAAATACAAATTAAAAACATATTAAAAACATCAACACAAGATAAACTTCATGCCTGTAAGAATGGCTATTATCAAAAAGACAAGAAATGACAAGTTCTGAGTAGACTATGGAATAAAGGGAAGAACCCTTGTATACTGTTGATGGTAATTGTAAATTGGCACGACCATTACAGAAAATGACATGGAGGTTCTTCAAAAAATAAAATAGAACTAGAAATATCTTATGACTGAGCAATCCCACTTCTGGGTACGTAGCTAGTGGAAATATCATCAGTATCTTGGAGAGATTTGTATTTTCATGTTTACTGTAGTATTCACAAAAGTAAAATATGAAAAAAATGTTCATCAATAGATGAAGAAAACAAGTTATTTATGTGTATACACTCTCAGTGAGATATTACTCAGCCTTAAGAAAAAAAATTTCTGCCATTTGTAACAAAATGGATGAATATGGAGGATACTAAGTGAAATAAGGAGGATACTAAGTGAAATAAGTCAGGCACAGAAGGATAAATACTGCATGACCTGATGATATATGAAATATAGACATACAATGTAATTATCAGGAGCTTGGAGGAGGAAAAAATAATATTGGTTAAAGGGTCCCAAGTTTCAAATATATATATGATGAATAAATTCTGGAAACATAGCAGTGTGACTATAGTTAACAATAATGTATACTTTAAATTTGCTTAGAGGGTAGACCTTAAGTGTGCTCAAATGTATAGAAGGGAGGGATAGAGGGAGCAAAATGAAAGAAAAGAAAGGATGATAGAAAGGAATAAGAGATGAAAAGACAAACAAGGGAGAAAGAAGGGAAGAAAAAGGCAGAAGGAGGGAAGTTTAAAAAGGAGAGAAGGGAAGGAGGAAGAAAGGAAAGAAAACGGTAACCAAAATAATAAATTTAAAAAATGTGGTATATACATGGAATGAAATATTATTCAGCCATAAAAAGGCAATCCTGCTATATGCAATAACAAGGGTGAATCTTTCTCAGTGAAATAAGGCAGTCACAGAACAACAAACACCTCATGATTCCACCTACATGGGTAATATATAATAGTAATACTTAAGGAAATGAAACGGTTGTTTCCAGGAGCTGGGAGAAAGAAATGAGTTGCTGTTGAACATGCATAAAGTTATAGTTACACAAGATGAAAAAGTTACAGAAATCTTGTACAACACTGTGCTTACCATTGAAAATACTGTACTGTATAATTAAACATATATAAAAAGGTAGGTCTGATGTTATTGATTTTTACTTGCTATTGTAATGCACACAAGGCACTACATCAGAAAGCTTACTACTATTTCTGCGATTGAACTATACCAGAACTCAGTTTACAGGATCCTTGGCTGGGGTGTAAAAAAATGCTCATATTTAGGTATGCAAAAATAAAAACACAAAATACGTTTACAGCCTACATATCACATTAAATTCTGTTCATAAATAGAAGCAAAGAATACGCAATTTTTGCCACTTGAAAGGGATATTATTAAAAATCCCTATGGAGTTCCCGTCGTGGCTCAGTGGTTAACGAATCCGACTAGGAAACATAAGGTTGCAGGTTTGATCCCTGGCCTTGCTCAGTGGGTTAAGGATCTGGCGTTGCCGTGAGCTGTGGTGTAGGTTACAGACGTGGCTCAGATCCTGCGTTGCTGTGGCTGTGGCGAAGGCCGGCAGCTCCAGCTACTGTTAGACCTCCTAGCCTCCTAGCCTGTTAGACCTCCATATGCCACGGGTGCGGCCCTAGATAAGGCAAAAAGACAAAAAAAAATGCCTATGAATATGATGAAATAACAGATAAAAATTGAAATCTATATAAAAGCTGCAATATTTTAACATTTTGGGGGGCTGCTCAGATAGGTTAGAATTTAATAATGGGTTTTCATAGACATCTATTCTGAATAATGAATTTTCATTTTAAACTTTCTCAAAAGAATTTAAACAATTGTAGGTAATTTGTAATGTGTAATTATACATAATTTATTATTCAATGAATAATAAGAATGATCCATAATGTGTCTGTCACATATGAAAAATGCAATACTTAATTTTATATGTCATAGTTATAGATTAATGACTCGAGTCATCTGGCAGTAGCATTTCCATCCATAAGTTACCATGTTTGGGATAGAGCTCAAAAAAAAAAAATCTGAGGCAACAATAAATCAAATTGAAAGATAATATGTACTTACTATAATAAACTAACAGGAGATACTGGGGGAGAAAAGCCTTTGGCATAGCACTGTGTTTTCAAAGATCAATCCAAATAATGAAAACAATAAAAACAAAAATTTGTCTTCAATTAGGAAATGGTTACATGCTAAACCATAAGATACTTAGAATAACTGATAAATACAAGGAAATCTGGACCAAATACAGGGATAATAGCTATATCAGAGTATAGGCTAGTAAAGACACAGAATAGGTGGAATATATACAACAGTTTATCCAGAGTTCCCATACTTGGTGAGGTCTGGTATCATTAGCCTGAGAGATCCTTTTTGTAGCAAAAGGGAAGGCATAATGAAGCGAAGAATGAATCATGTTTATCTATACAAAGTTAGGTAGTAAACACCTTTACCGATGCCAATCAGAGAAAATCAAACCAATATGAATTGATGCAAAATCAATATACACTTAAACCGGAAATATAAAGGGTTTTACCAGCAAACGAGAAAGAGAGAGCATCCTTATCTTCCAGTGGAGGGGGATCCCACCATATGCTGGGTTAACACAAAAATATATAATTCTACATGTTTTCTTAACATACTTAACATATCCAAAAGAAGACTTCATCAAATTGTTTTAAAATGTATTTCAAAAGTGGTAGTTTGTAACAGGAGTGCCAACAAATCGAGGAAGGGAAATGATCAATGTGAGTAGGTCTTGTCAATGAAAAGTTTCAGTTAGGAAGTATTCCTAATACTGTGTTTTGCACAATATTTAGATGTATGGCTAAAAAAGTAAATAAGCAAATGTCAAAGAAGTGAAAGAATAGAAACAAATCTATACTAGAAATAAAGAATATAACAAACTTCAAAATACTTAGTTGGGAGACACAGCAGGAAGCTTAAAAATCAGGCATGGATCTTGGGCTTCTGGTTTGAAGTAACAATTTAAGTAATTGAAGCCAGTTAATTTATTGATAACAGTGTTATTGCTTCATCCTGTATTTCTTTGTCCTCTTGCTATAATTTCTTGATTCAAGAATATTTTACAGTGGCAGAGAGTAATAGTTTCTTGACAATTGTCTATTCCCATGTTTTGTTAAAATTTAAACTCACTCAATGTTCTAGAAAGAGAATAAAAGCAACATAATTTGACAGCCAAAAGGCAAGGAATTTTCCTGCAGGCAGATTTGTCTATATGCCCAGCACACAAGTACCCCAAGGCACTCTCCAGAGAAATAAACATTTCTTATAATATAGCTGTATCTATCTATATTGATATATTTTTCCCCCAAGAAATTGTTCAACTCATTATTTTTTGGAGTTTTTAACTAAGAGCAGATGTTAAATTTATAAAATGCCTTTTCAACTTATATAGAGATAGTTGTATAATTCTCCAACTAATATAGAAAATTATTTGAATAATTACAGAGTTCCTGATAAGCCATACCTGTTAGTAGTATGTCAGTTTTAAAGAATGCTATTGAGTTATTTGCAGCTGTCTGTTTAGTACTATTTTCCTTAGATTTTAATAACAGTATATTTGATAGCCCCTTAAAAAATTAAAGCTTGTCTCCATTCAAAAGGTTTAAACATAACTGAAAATTTTATTTCTTAGAAGTTTAATGGACTTCCCCATCAAAATATTTGGGTGCTTTTTTGAAGACTAGCTCTTCAATCATTTTTCTCTATTTTATTTATTGTGATTGGTGAGTTTACTTTGTGTCCGAGGTCAGTTTTGGTCATTATATTTGCTTATAAGGTTATATATTCCATTTATATTAAAATTTATTTGAATAGTAATCATTATTATCTCAAGTCTTTTAATTAAAACCAGCTTTTTTGTGTGTTATTTCCTAATAAGGCTTTCTTAATTTGTAGTTTATCCTTTTTTTCTCTATATTATGTTTCCTAAGGATTTATCATTTTCCCCCAAAGATCAAGAACTTATATTAATTTATTAGTGCTGCCATATTTTCGTTTTCTAATTTTAAAATTTCTATTTTTACCTTTATAAGCTTAATTATTTTTTCTTTGGATTTTTATCACTGTTGTTCTCACTTCAGTTGGCTGCTCAATTCACATTTTCTCGTTCTATTATTTACTAATATGTGAATCTTAGAGAATAATACTCATCTAAATGCTGCTTTAACTGTATTTAGGGCTGTACTGAAGAGTTTTTAAGAATTCTGACACTGGAGAGCGGCTACTTTGGAACAAATCATCTTTACTTCATTTACTAGTTGTGAGATTACAAAGCCAGTCACTATGCCTTGCTGTGGCTATTACTTTTCTCATCTCTAATATGCGGATAACAACAGTTTCTTTATGAGTAGTTCTCATGATGATTCAGTGAATTAATGCTAGAGCAATTCCCGATACCTAGTATGAACTTTAAAAAATTCTTCTCAAAAAATATATGATATATATTTAATCTCAACTTTAATTCGCATTTTTCAGAGTGACTAAAAATTCCAGTTTATAAGCTAGGCAAAAGAGTTTTCAAGCCACATTATAAATTTCTGGATCTTAAGCATAATTCAAACTCTAAAGAGCACTGGACCTGATGGAATGATTTTGGGTAAAAAACAGCTCTTCTGAAAACTACATACACTCAAGGCAGTGGACCTTCCCTAGTGAGCTGCAACATGATCTGGTTGGAAGTGGGAAGCAAAAAACAAAAATAACAGGTTTATCTTTCTAAGAGGTTAAAATTATTGGAATTCAGAAAGAACACAAATTAAGTCGAAATGAAATAAATATGTAAATGTCAACTACCCTTTATGGCAGTGGCCTGAGTCAGATTTAGCTTTCTGTCCCAAGCAGAGAGAAAACCAAACAAAATACATAAAACATGTTTTTAAGTATTGGCAACACAGGACTGTTATTCTTGAGTAAATGGAGGAGAGAGAAAAAAAAATCTGGAAATACACTATCTGAAGGCAGTTTCCAGGGCACAACATTAATTCTAGCTCATATTTACCAGTTAACATGAATTGGAGAGGTATAGATAAGAGTACCAGCAGGTGAAGTTGCCTACAATTTAGGCTACACAGAGTAATCGCTAGAGATGAGGGATATCTTCCAGGCTTTTGCTGTGTGCTGAACTAGGCAAGTATGAGAATAAAGCTCACTCTCAGGAAAGAACTCCAAGAAAGAAGTAAGTAGAACAATTTTGGGAGCTCACAAAGGGCTGGGAAATGTTTATGTTTCCATAATTCAGAATAAAAATAAAAAACACCTTTAATACAACAGTTTTGAATAAAATTATCTAAAAAGTGTTTACATAGTAAGAGGTCAAAGTTAACTCTGGATTGAATGCTTCTCTGCCTCCCTTAACAAAAGTTCAAAACAAGCCAGCAAACAATTGAAACTGATTCCAAACAACTGCATAACAGAAAAAAAAATTAATCTACCATTCATTTAGGAAAACAGCAAGATGTAGCATAAAATTGACTGTGTCCAGTAATTCAGGTTAAAATTATCATTCGTGAAAATGAGCAAGAAAATAAGACCCATAATCAAGAGAAAAATAATTCAATAAAAACAGACCCAAGAATGGCATAAATAGCATAACTGACAAATGAGGAGTTTAAAAACGTTATTGTAAATACTTCCAAAAGGTAGGGAAAGAAAGACAAATGAAGAGGAGAGAAGTGGAAGATATTTAGTAAACCCAAATTAAACACTGACAAAAAATAACCTGTGAAATGAAAATCATTACTACAAAAGACTGTATGGAAAAGATCAATGAACTTTAGGACATAGTAATAGGTTCTATCCAGATAAAACAGAACAAAAAGTACACCAACAACAAAAAAGTCCAGCAATCTGTGGCACTAGAAAAATCAAGAGTATCAAATAGTCAAAAAGTTTTAAACAGCTGTTGAAAATTATACTGGTCTCAGAATGTAAATTAAGCTCAAAGACATTATTTAAGAGAACACACATAAAAATAGATTTCTTGTCATAAATAATGTAAGCCAGAAGACAATAGAGCAATATTTTTAAACTATGGAGGTGAGGCGGCAGGGAATAGGATAGGGAAGGAAATAAATATATTATAAGCTTCTTTAAAAATCTGTGAAGTATACATTTATCTGAAGGTAAATTGATTTAAAGATATAAATGGTATGACTTACTACTAAAAAACTCACATAGCTAATCATCTAATAGAGAATTTAAAATAGATTTATAAAGCATTCTCAATTAAATGGAGGACAAAAAAATGATAAAAAAATGTACAAGGAATAAGTAGGGTAAATATAAAACCGAAAGGAAAACAATATAATTAACTCCAAATATGTCAAATATAAAGAGTCTAAATACCCAATCAAAAGCCAGAGATGGCCAATTATAGAGTAGTTACCAATCATGTGCTTCTGAAAGATATAGTTTTACTGCAAAGCCACAGATGTGTTACACATAAACTGTTGGAAAAAGATATACTATGCAAACACTAAACACAAGAAACCTGGTATGACTATATTAGTATCAGTAAAGTAGATTTAGGAATAAACGTACATCTAGGGATAAGAAGAGATTTCATAATGATAAAGTACTCAAGTCATCAAAATGTTTTCACTAGTCTAAAAGCATATATGCACTTAATAAAAAAAACATTAAATAGAAATCAAATATATAACTGACGAAAAAAAGAGATAAATCTTTTATGAAAAATGGAGTTGTAAGCTCTCCATTCTCAATGAGCAATAAGTAGGAAGACATTCAGTAAGAATGCAGATGGTTTGAATAACATTATTAACCAAAAATGACAGGACACTTCATCTAGCAATAGGATAAAAACATTCATCAAGATAGACCATATCATTCCCTGTAAAATACATCTTAATAAATCTGTAAAAAGTGAAACCATACGAAGTAGGCTGACCACAAGAAACTTTTAAATTCAAAACACAAAGACCAAAAAAGTGGTATCTAGCAAAAATATTTTGAAATTGAATAACATACTCTGACTCTTCAGTTAAAGAAAAAAAAAATCGCACAAAATGAAACATTTTTAGCTGAATGGGGGTTAGAAGGGAAAATTAAATATCTCAACTGAAATAGTGGTTGCAAGAATGTATATATGTATGTAAAATATAAAACTGAATTGTAAACTTAAAATTGGTGAACTTTTAAATAAAAACTGTGCCATAGTAAAGCTTAATAATGGTATTTGGTTCATACTTGAATTTCTTCATTGAATATATCATCACTAGAAATAAAAAAACTATATTTAAACAGAGTTTTAGAAGAAATCTTGGAAAAATTATTTTTTCAAATTTTGCACTCAAATGTTTATTATTCATTTCTACCACTTTTTCACATTAATCACACATTTTTGCCACCATTTAATGCTAGTTTTATTGATCATATTTTAGTCATAGACAATCTTTTATCTACATTTACTCTACCACCAATGTTAACTGCTTACTTATGTATTGTGCTTGTATCTGCCCTAGTGTATCCTAAATCTCACAATTTTGTAGCTTTCTGCCCCCAATATACGAAGTTAGTTAATATTACCGATTTGTGTTCTATTTATTTTTCTCTTATATGGACTAGTGATCTAACTCGAGTTGTTTTAAGAACTCTCTCAGTTTAAATGTATATGAACCCTGAAAAACAATAGACCTTTATAATTTACTTACCACAATTATGACACTAAACAACATTAAAAATAAAATATATTAACCTGGTCGATTTCCCATTGTGGCTCAGCAGAAATGAATTTGACTAGAGTCCATGAGGATGAAGCTCTGACCCCTGCCCTCGCTCAGTGGGTCAAGGAGGAGCTGTGAGCTGTGGTGTAGGCCAGCAGCTACTGCTCCAATTAGACGCCTAGCCTGGAAACCTCCACATGCCATGGGTGTGATCCTAAAAACTGTGTGTGTGTGTGTGTGTGTGTGTGTGTGTGTGTAATATACTATATATAATATATATATATATATATAATTTTTACATTTATATATAATATTAACCTGGCTCAAAATTATATCAAAATTTAGAATGCTAATGCAAGCATTAAGTACCAAAATATGAGATGAAACAAGTGAAATCAAAGGAATAAGCAAATAGTTATTGTATGTTATATATATTATACTATATATTTTTATACTATATATTAATAGTTATCATATGTCAGGCACTATGATAAATAAACAAGTCAGGTCCTGTTTGAAATCCTTACAGAGTGGAGAATTGAGGAGGCAACATAAGATACAGAAATGTTACAGGGCACATACGAGATGAATCTAAATGGCTTGGGGAGATAAAAAAGGCTTTATGGATTTAAGAGTTCCAAGAAGAATGAATAGCAGTTGCAAAGGACAAAAGGAGAAAAACAGACACATTTTTGGAAAGGAATTCAGAATGCCTCAAATGGTGAAGGTGGGGTTAGAGACAGAGGGAGACCTAGAGAAACTGACAGAAGTAATACTTCTAAAATCTCATCTAAAAATCAAGGGTCAGTGTGTGAAGGAATAATATGACAGGGTTTTTGTATGAGGAACTTATCTCTAATTCAAGTATGGGGGTAGGGTGGCATACCAGATTAAGAGTAGAGAAGACTTTGATGGGTCTGCTATATTAAGAAAGAAAAATAGGGAGTGGTTAAAATAGAGGTTTACTGGGGGAGATGGACATAAAAATTCAAAAGATATTTTTAAAGTAGAATATAAATAGCTCAGCAACTGGGATGATGTGGTGAGAAAAAGCAAAGGACTTGAGGATGATTCCTGCCTTCTTGCTGAAAAGACAGTGGGGAAAAAAGCTGAACTGAATTAAGATGATAAATTCAGCAAAGGACATATGGATTTGGGATGACTGTGAGACACTGAAGACAAAATATCAAAAAGTAGTTGGATATAAGTAAAATGATTAGCATTCCTATTTGTCCCAGACAGCTTGTTTATTCTTGCTGTCAACAAGTGCAGTGCCACCTTCACTTTCACAAGTCCCGGTGTGATGAATAAAATGTTATAGTACTAACATTGAAATATTAGAAAAGGAATACAAATACACAAGACCTTTTAGAATCACACCCCACAAAATTAAATACCTAGGAATAAACCTGACGAAGAAGGTGAAAGACTTATAGGCTGAAAACTATAATCCATTAATCAAGGAAATTAAAGAGGATTCAAAGAACTGGAAAGCTATTTCATGGTCCTGGGTTGGAAGAATTAGTATCATAAAAATGGCTATACTACCCAAAGCAATTTACGGATTCAGTGCAATCGCATCAAATTACCCATGACATTCTTCACAGAACTGGATCAAACAATCCAAAAATTCATATGAAACAATAAAAGATCCAGAATTGCCAAGGAGATCCTGAGGAACAAAAACCAAGCAAGAGGCATAATACTCCCAGACTTCAGGTAATATTACAAAGCCACAATATTCAAAGGCAGTATGGTACTGGCACCAAAACAAACATAAAGACCCATGGAACAAAACAGAGAACCCAGAAATAAACTCAGGCACCTATAGTCAGTTAATCTTCAACAAAGGAGGCAAGAATGTAATATGGGGAAAAGACAGTCTTTTCAGCAAGTGTTGCTGAGAAAACTGGACAGCCACATGTAAATCAATGAAACTAGAATACATCCTCATAGCATGCACAAAAATAAACTCAAACTGGCTTCAATACTTAAACGTAAGACAAGACACCCTCAAATTCCTAGAAGAAAACATTGGCAAAATATTCTTTGACATCAACTATGGAAATGTTTTCGTAGGTCAGTCTTCCAAGGCAATAAAAATAAAAGCAAAAATAAACCAATGGGACCTAATCAAATTGACAAGCTTTTGCACAGCAAAGGAAAGCATAAAAAAACCAAAAAGACAACTTACAGAATGGCAGAAAATAGTGTCAAATGATGCAACTGACAAGGGCTTAATCCCTAAAATATGAATGATTATTTGTTATTGTTAAAAAGGTGATTAATTATAGTCTCTTGGTTGCCTTTCAGTGATATGAAAGGTTAGCCAAAGAATGCTGTTAAAATAGTGGGTGAAACAATAATTGCTGAAAGTTCATTTATGTCCAAATATAAAGTTCTGGTAGAAGTAATTATCTTTGAACTTCAGACTCCAGGGAGAAGAATATCAACCACATTCTCCAAACTGTGGGAAGATGAACAATCAGAAGAAAAACAAATAATCACTTAATGTGAATATATGTTTACTTTAGCTGTGATTATTTCCTCATAACGTAAGTCTGCACTTGTAATTAAATGTTTGAATGTGATGCTTGTGTTCATGTCGTGTTCATATTTGCCTATTGTAGCTATCAATTGAGATGCAATAAAGAATTTTTTTCCTCAAAGATTTGTTATCTAATATATAGAAGATGCCTGTACAAATTATGTACACTTTCTCAATTCCTACATCTCTCAAAGTATATTATACTTTCTTCAAAACTTAAGTTCTTGACCAAAGCATTTACCTTTTTCTTCATTATTTTCACATATTCAGAGATGTTCAATATTTTTACTCTATCAACATGGTACTATATGACATCATTCGTTGATATGGTTGTCAGTTCACTACATAAAATATTTCTTTAGGTCTAAAATAAGAGGTGCCAGTGAGGACGTGGAGAAATTGGAATCCTTGGGAGCTTTTAACAGGATTGAGAAATCATGAAACACCTCTGGAAAACATTATTAGCAATTCCTCAAAAATTAAAAGTAGAACTGCCATATGATCTTGGAGTCCCACTTAAAAAAAATATATATATATATATGTATATATATGTATATATATATGTGTGTGTGTGTGTGTATATATATATATTTAAAATAACTGAAAGCAGAGTATTGAAGAGATTTGCACATCATGGTCATAGCAGCATTATTCACAATAGCAAGAAGTGCAAACAACCTAAATATCCATTGACAAATGAATAAACAAAATTTAGTATATAAAAAAAATAAATAAAATAAAATAAAATGCATTATACCATACTAGAAACTCAAGCTTTATACAAAAATGATATTTTCATAATTTTATTTAATTAAAAATCTTAATTTAACTTTTCAGGTAGGGAAAATTATACATAGTGGTTAAGACTATAAGCATGAAGATCTTACAACCACTGTGGAGAACAATATACAGCTTCCTTAAAACACTAAAAATTAAACTACTATATGGTCCATCAATCCCATGCCTGGGCATATATCCAGAGAAAACTCTAACTCAGAGAAGATACATGAAACTCTATACTCATAGCAGCCCTGTTTACAATAGCTAAAGATATGCAGGCAACCTAAATATCCGTAAACACAGGAATGGATAAGTAAATGTGGTAAATATATCCAATGGAATATTACTCATCCATAAAAAAACTAAATAACACCATTTGCAGCAACCTGGTTGAACCTAGAGATCATCATACTAAATGAAGGAAGTCTAATAAGACAAATGTCATATGGTATCACTTATATATGGAATCTAATAAAAATGATACAAATGAACTTATTTGCACAAGAGAAACAGCCTCACAGATTTTGAAAACAAACTTATGGTTACCAAAGGGGAAATGTGAGGCCTATGGGGAGGAATAAATTAGGAGTCTGGGATTAACATATGCACACTACTGTGTATTTATATATATATATCCAAGGACACACTGTATAACACAGGTAACACTATGCAATATTCTGCAATAATCTATAAGGGAAAAGAATCTAAAGAATAGATATGTTTAATTGATTCATTTTACTGTATACATTAATACCACATTGTAAATCAACTCTAAGATAAAATAAAAATTACATTGAAAAAAGGAGAGGTAAACCAGTTGAACGCTGATAGTACAGGGCTTCAATAATTTATTTATTTACTTGTAGTTCTATTAGAAAAGATCATTGCATTGTCCAGATATATGAAGAGTTTGTCATTTAAGAATGTGAACAACACTGAAAGTCTTAAACTGAAAATTGGTAAGCTTAAAGCAATTTGAAAGCCTTAATTTGGAAAAAAAAAAAGTATGTAACAATGTGTGGTGACAGATGTTAGCTACACTTATTATTGCGGGGATCATTTTGCAGTATATACAAAGAGTAAATCATTATATTAACACACCTGAAACTAGTATAATGTTAAATGTAAATTATGTATTAATAAAAACGAAAATCTTAGAATCAAAAGAATTCTAAGCCTGAGATTAGACAAAATTAAGTTTATCCAACTAATTTTGTATAAGAAGAAAATAAAGCCCATCAAATTATTGAAACTGTTGCCCAGGAAAGTGGAATAATTTAAAACCCTCAAAGTGATAAACATATTTAAACAATTGAGAGAGTTCCTCAGAACACTAAGAAAAGAGCTGAGTCAGGACCATAGAGTTTCCTGACTTACTAATTCAATGTCTAGACAACAGAAAACCTCACTCCTATTTTTAAAATGATTACAGACAACTAACATACTGATTGCAGTGAATATCATCTATTCATTAATACTAGAAAGAAATAGAATATATCATATTCTCTATAGGAATATAGAATATGTATAATATATACACGTGGGTGTGTATTAAGACTTTTGTATATTACATATATAATATACGATAATACATATATCTAAATAGATTTCTTTTAGAGCATTCTGTAAGTGGTTCTTTCTACTAATTTAGATCCTTACTGAAAATTTTGTATATCTTTACTGTCTTATTATAAAAGAAACACAAACTTGGAAAATAAATATTATAAACCTATAATTTATTTTTTTACAGATTAAGGTATAATTGATATGCAAAATATACACTACTCAGATTTAATGTCTATAATGTGATGAGTTTGGATATAAGATTGCATACCTTTCATAGCATCACCACAAACAAGGTAATAGACATAACTTCCAAAAGTTTTCTTGTGATAAAAACACATACCATGAGATCTACCTTTTTAGTAACTTTTTAAGTGCACAATATCATATTGTTATTTGTAGGCACTCTCTAGTACAGGAGATTTCTAGAATTTATTCATCTTGTATAACTGCATCTTTATACCCATTAACAATTCACCATTTTCCCTTCCCTCATCCTCTGGCAAGCACCGTTCTATTTTCTGCTTCTTTGCTTACTGCTATTATGTATCCCTCATATAAGTGGAATCATGCAGTATTTGTTCTTTGACGGATACTCCCTTAGCATAATGCCTTCCAGAGCCATCCATGCTGTTGCAAATAGCAAAAATTCCCCATATTTTATGGCTGAGTAAATTTCTGTTATACGTATATATTTTCTTTATTCATTCACCTGACATTGGACATTTAGTTTGTTTCCATATAACGGTTATTGTTTAATAAGTTGCCATAATCATATGGATGCATATATTTTTGTGAGATATTGATTTTAATTTTTTTTGGTTACATATACCCAGGAGTGTGATTGTTGGATCATATGGTGGTTCTGTTTTTTAACAAAACTCCACAGCTTTTTCCACAGTAATGGAACTATTTTACATTCCCACCAAGAGTGTAGAAGGGTTCTAATTTCTCCACCCTCAATGACATGTTATCTTTTGCTCTCTTAGTAATAGCCATTCTAATAGTGAGATAATATTATGTTATGGTTTGGATTTGCATTTCCCTGATGATTAGTGATGTTGAACATCATTTTATATTATCTGTTGGCCATTTTTATGTCTTCTTTGGGATAATGTTTATTCAGTTCCTCTGCCCATTTTAAAATTCATTTTTTATTTTTTTGCTATTAAGTTGTAAGATTTTCTTATATATTTTGAAAATCAACTGCTTATCAGATATGTAGTGTATAAATATTTCCTCTCATACTGCAGGTTGCTTTTTCCCTGTTATTTTATGTGCAAAAAAAGCTTTTCAGTTTGATGTGGTCTGACTTGCTTATTTTGTTTCCTGTGCTTTTAGTGTCATATGCATGAAATCATTGTTAAGATCAATGTCCTAAAATTTTCATACTATGTTTTCTTCTAGTAGTTTTCAAGTTTCAGGTCTGACCTTTAACTTTTTAATCTATTTTGAGTTGATTTTTGTATAAATGACTTCTTCTCAGATACCAAACTAAAAGGCAATAAAGTGAAATTTTTACAGCATTTAAAAAACTTTTAATTTGTGATTCTATACTCAAAATATCAAATAGTGATTTAAGAATATCTCAGACATAGTAATCATAGCAAAAATTGAGAAAAATCTGTTGTTACTAGACACACTACAGAAATAAAAGAAAGTTATTCAGCTAAAAAGAATTTGATACCATAAAGAAGCTTGGATCTCAACAAGTACAACTAAAAAGAGCACTGAAAATGAGATACATGTAGATAAAGTTAAGTTTATTTTTTTCATTTTAAGTTACTCTATAAGAAAAGTAATGACTAAGGTGAATGAAATTACTGAGCTAAGTGAAAATGAAAATACAGTGTACCCAAATTCGTGGACTGCAGTTAAAGCCATGCTTAGAAAAGGAAAATTTTTTGCACTAAATGCTTATGTTAGAAAACAAGAAAAGTCTCAACTACAGATTCTATTTTAAGAAATCAAAAAAACAAAAACTAATCCAGCAGAATAAGGAGAAAAAAAAATAGGACTAGAAACTAAAGTAAATGATAAAGACAATAAAAATATATATTGAATATCCACACAAAAAATTTGGCTGTTTGATATCAACAATTTATTAATTTCCAATTAAGGTAATCAGAAAAAGACGCAAATAACCAATAACAAAAATGAGAGAAGTGACATCACTATAGATGCTTCAGATATTTTAGGATAACTAAGAAATACTGCAAGATGACCAAATGGCACATGAAATAATGGTCAACATAATTATTGGAGAAATGCAAATCAAAACTGCATGGAGGTATCACCTTATACGGGTCAGAACGGGCATCATTAAAAAGCCTACAGGTAACAAACGCTGGAGAGGGTGTGAAGAAACGGGAACCCTCCTATACTGCTAGTGGGAATGTAAGTTGGAGAAGCCATTGCAGAAAACAGCCTCATGATTCCTCAAAAAACTAAAAATATATTTTTCATATGATTCAGCAATCTCAATCCAGGGCATATATCCAGACAAAACTATAAATCAAAAAAATGCATAACACCTCTATGTTCATAGCAACACTATTCACAATGGCCAAGACATGGAAACAGCCTAAACATCCATTGAGAGATGAATGAATAAACACGTGGTATGTATATATAATGGAATACACCTCAGCCATAAAAAAGAAGAAAATAATGCCATTTGTAGCAACATGGTGGCCCTAGAGATTATCATACTAAGAGAAATAAATCAGTAAGAAAAATACAAATACCATATGATCACTTATATATGGAATCTAAAAGGCAACATAAATGAACTTATCTGTGAAGCAGAAACAGACTCATAGACATAAAAAACACTTGTGGTTGTCGAAGAGGAGTGAGTGTGGGGGAGGGATGGAGTGGGAATTTGGGATTAGCAGAAAATTTAATTTTTCTGTTTAAGATAGGGAGTTCCCGTTGTGGCACAATGGCAACAAATCCAACTCATATCCATGAGGACACGGTTTTGATTCCTGACCTTGCTCAATAGGTCAGGGATCCTGCATTGCTGTGAGCTGTGGTGCAGGCCAAAGCTGTAGCTCTGATTTGACCCCTAGCCTGGGAACTTCCATACGCTGTGGGAGTAGCCCTTAAAAAAAAAAAAAAGTATCAATAAGGATTTAATGAAATACTAATGCTGGAAATTATAAAATCAAATGATTAAATCTGTGACTTTTCATAAAATAACATTTCACCAAATGAGACTGAATAACATTATTTTAATAACATTTTCTTTGTAAATAAACATGATTGTTGTGATTGAAACTGATATTTTAAGTAGAAATTGTTTACTTAAACTCTACCTTTTTTATTGAATACATTTAGACTATTATTTTTCTCTAAAGGTTAAAATACTTAAATGCTGCTAAAGCAATACTTTATACATGCCATTGTGTTCCTTTCCTCAACCTCAAAAAGAAAACTTTACCTCAAGAAAAAACACTTGAAGAGTTCTGCTCTTATTACAGTGGTGTTGAAGTAAAAATCATCATAATAATGCATAGTCAAATAAAAACCACTCAATTAAATACAGAAATGTCTCTTTAGCTGCTTTTAAAAAATTACAATCATTTGATCTCAAAATGAGAGCAATTTCTTAGAGAAATTATTTTTATTGTGATAAGAACCCTTCACATGAGCTCTTCCCTCTTAACAGATTTTTAGTGTTACAATGCAGCATTGCTAACTACAAGCACTAAGTTGTACAGCAGATCTCTAGAATTTATCCATCTTATGTAACTGAAGCTTTATACCCTTTGAGGAACAACCTCCCATTTCTACCTCTTTACAGTCTCTAGCAGTCACCATTCTATGCTCTTCTTTTATAACTTTGAATATTTTCACTATCTCACCTTAGTATTTGTCCCTCTGTGATTGGCTTCTCTTAATTATCTACTATATGTTGCATTTCTCTCACTTTGGGGCATCTTTCTTCGAAATAATCAAGTATTTTTCACTTATACATGTTTGCCCTTACTTCACTTGATATACATTTTAAACTATTAATTTAGTCTTATTCTAGACACTGCATTTGTATCTATGCCTTAGTAGATCTAAAATAAATTAAATGTTTTATGGTTTTTGGTAACTACAACTACCTTTTTATTGCCCATTATTTTTATTGTTGTTATGCATTTTAGTAACACATCTATTTTAAACTAAACAGAATATTAGTACTGCTTTGAATAATCAACGTTCAGTTAGGTGATCATCCTTCAATATTCATTTCTTCCTGTATCCTGGGCTTTTACTAGGATCTTTCTCATTTTTCTGAAGATCTTTCTTTTGGGTTTCCTCTGGTTGAGTCTGCGAATGATGAATTTTCTAAGTTTTTGTTTAAAAATACTCATTTTTGGATATTATATATAATAGGTATATAATTCTGAATGGACATTATTTCTATTCAGATTTCAGCTGTCATTTTTATTTTTACTGTGTATGGTTATCAGCCATTTTATAATACTGTGTTTCCATATGATTTTTTTTTTTTTTTTTTTTTTTTTTTTTTTTTTTTTTTTTTTTTTTTTTTTTTTTTTTTTTTTTTTTTTTTTTTTTTGCTTTTTAGGGCCACACCCATGGCATATTGAAGTTCCCAGGCTAAGGGTCTAGTTGGAGTTACAGCTGCTGGCCTACACCACAGACACAGCAATGCAGGATCCAAGCCATGTCTGTGACCTACACCACAGCTCATGACAACTCCAGATCCCTGACCCACTGAGCAAGGCCAGGGATTGAACCTGCATCCTAATGGATACTAGTCAGATTCACTTCCACTGCACCACAATGATAACACCCCATATTATTACTTTGTGTTTGTCCTATTTGGGTTCCTTAACATTTCGTGAATATATGGGTTGTTGAATTTTAGCAGTTTGAAATAATCTTAGCTAGTATTTCCTTATTTATTACATCTGCCCCATCCTCTATGTTATTTCCTTCTAATATTCAAATTACAAACCTGCTACACCTTTTTTTTTTTTTCCTTTTATGGCCTTACCGTAGCATATGAAAGTTCCCTGGTCAGGGATTAAATCTGAGCTGCAGCTGTGACGTATGCCACAGCTGCAGCAATGCTGGATCCTTTAACCTCCTGCACCAGCCCAGAGTCAAACTTACATCTCTGCTGCTACCTGAACCACTGCAGTCAGATTCCTAACTCACTATGCCACAGTGGAACTCCAGCTATACCTTTTAACTGTGTCATATATGTCACTTAAAATCCGTATTTTAAATAATACAACAATGGAATACCACCGTACACCTATTTGAATGACCAAAATCAACAACATCAAAACACCAAATGCTGGGAGGATTTGGAGCACAAGAACAAACAGACATTGCTGGTGGGAATACAAAATGATACAACCACTTTGGATTACAGATTGGTAACTTCTCATAAAACTAAACATACTCTTAATATATATGATCCTGTGATCATACTCCTGGCCATTTACCCAAAGGAGGCAAAAACTTAAGTCTACACAAACTTGCCTATAAATTTAAGTCTATAAACACTTATCTGCACACAAGTGTTTATAGCAGCTTTATTCATAATTGTCAAATCTTAGCAGCAGTTAAGGTGTTTCTCAGGAGGAGAACTTATAAACTGTGGTGATCCAGACTAGAAAATTTTATTTAGTACTAAAAAGAAATGAGCTTTCAGCAGGTCCCCATTGGCTAATCATGCCTGTTGTATATAGCACAAGGAACTCTACCCAATATTTTGTGATGGTTTATATGGGAAAAAATCTGAAAAGTAATGGATGTGTGTACATGTATAAATAAATCACTTTGTTGTGTAGCAGAAATTATCACATTATAACTTTAAAAAATGAAAAAATAAAAACCATCTTAAAAATAAATGAGTGTTCAATCTATGAGTAGACATAAAAGGACCTTAAGTGTGTACTACTAAATAAAACAATCCAATCTGAAGAGCCTATATGCTGTGTAATTCTAACCATATGGAATTCTGGAAAAAACAAAATTAAGGATACAATGAATAGATAAGTGGTAGCTGGGGTTGGTATAAGAAGATGAATAGCAGAACACAGCAGCTTTTTTTAGTGCAGTATTCTATGTGGTATTTTAATGATGGGCATATGTCATGATACATTTGTCCAAACCCACAGTATGTACAACATCAAGAGTGAGTGTTAAGATAAACTATGGACTTTGGGTGATGTATCCATGTAGGTTTATCCTTGGTAACATGATCTAGAAAGTGATGTTGATAATGTGGGTGTTCATAGATACATGAAGGTAGAGGGTATACGACAAAACTCTGTACATTCAATTTTTTTTGTAAACTAAAGTTTTAGCTCTAAAAACAAATTTTTAAATCTATATCATTATTTTCTGTGATTCAGTCCGGAAATGTTCTACTGAATTATATTCCAGTACAATCTCTCGTTTTCAGGTCTATTTAATCTGTTGCAAAACTTATCTTTCGGATTCTCAATTTTATTTATTATATTTTTATTGAATAATTTTATTTGATAAGTTTTATAGATTATTACTCTTTGGATCTTTTAAAATGAACATATTTAACTATATTTCTAAAACAAAATACTGGATTTCTTGTGGGTCTGTTTCTAATGTCTGTTTCTTTCACTTGGTTTTTACTTATTTTTTTCTTGCATACTAGAATGCCAAATTTCAGATCAAATGTCAGGTATTATAAATATTGTGGAGATAATTTGAAACTCTAGATGATATTATCTTACTCAAGAGAGGATTTTCTTTTGCTGTTAACATACACATAGACTAGAGACATATCATTTTAACAGCAACCATTATACTGGTTTGAAATAAATAATGTTTGTTAAGGTGGTCTGTTCTTGGATAATAATTACTCATATGGTTGGCCCTTCACACATCTCAACTGACAGTCTGGGGTGTACAGCTAGATTATTGTTCTTTGGATGCCCTTTACTCCTAGCTTCATAAAACCATCTACAACTCTACTCAGTTTGTCAATATCTCAGTCATGCATTTCCACTTGGTTCTCTGTTTCCTTTATCTTTTCATCTGAGCTTCTTTATCACTTGGTTTTCTGTATCAGGTAATTTCAGCTACTTGTTTTCTATACCTAGATGCTTTAGCTTAGAAATTATTTCACCTTAAGGTAAAAAAGTCTACCCAGAATAACGTACTTACTTATGTTCTTTATTTCTCTCTTTGGTCTATGTCCCCTCATATTTTCAGTGTGTTGGTAGTTTGCCTCTGCTTTTAGGTGGTATTTATTCGACATTACTCAGATTTTTCCAGTTATGAATTAAAGGAGACTTTTACAATTTATTCCTACATAGCTGGAGGTAGAATTCCTGAATTTTAATATATTTATTAATAAAATATGTTCATTTTTACTTATTCAGTATATATTCATTGAGCATATACTATATGCCTGCTATACTTCAAGGATGACTCTATTCTTATATAATGTATATTCTAATGTGTAGGCATGAACCAAAAAAAGATAAACATTTAGGCATATAATATTATTTCTTACAGGTAGGTAAATATTCTGCAAGGAATAATAATGTAGGATTAGGATAAGAAAACTGTGATAAGAAGTGATGCTTTTCTTTTTTCCTTTTTTTTTTTTTGGCTGTACCCATGGCATGCAAAAGTTCCCAGGCCAGGGATCAAACCCATGCCACAGCTTTAACCAGAGCCACAGCAGTGACAATGCCAGACCCTTAACCTACTGAGCCATGAGGGAACTCCAGAAGTGCAGTTTTAGAGATTTCTCTTTGAGGAGGTAAAAGGAGCACCTGGATGAGGTAAGGCACTAAATTATTTTGAGGGAGGTAATAATAGGGAGAGAGAGAAGAGAGTGCAAAAACCTAGAGGACTACTTGTTTGTCCTGAGATTAGCCAAAAGTCCAGTATGATGGAGAAGAATTATTGAGTAATAACAATAGGATGTGAAACCAGAAAGATTTGGGGTACAGAACATGTAGCAGCTTTCAGTTCATAGGAATAACATGGGATTTTATTCTAAATGTGAAATCATTAGAGGGTGATAGGATATGTACCCAGAAAATATACGAGGATGAGGGGATCAGAAAACTGTGAAAGAAATCATTTGGGTCACTGAATTAAAGTCTGATGAATATAAAGAAACAAACTAAATTACCAGACTACACTAAAATGTAACACTACTTTCTTATACACACACACACACACCTTAGTGAGTTTGCTACTCATCAAAAACATTCTAATTATAGAGAAAGACAATAATTCTTCAAACACTTAAGAGTTGAAACCATATTTTAGGACGAAAGAGTAATATGCACTGACTGAATATCCGAGAGGTGGAAAAAAATCTCATAGTTTATTTAACACTAAGTGCAAGGGAAGTAAATCAGAGTAACTTATCCAAACGAGTTCAAAGTGCCATTTCGGGGCTCATGGGTACCAAGTTAAATCAGCAAATTACTGAGAAACAATATAGCTAACTTTGCAAGAACTATTTCCAGAATGAAAAAAAAAAGTATGTAAGAACAAAGAAGAGGAAAGAGAGGAGTAAAACAGGAAAAAGGATTTTTAATAGAAAATCTAAGAGCTGAAAGGAGTTAACAATCAAAATAAAAAAAAGATAAAGGCCAAACCCACATATACTGTAGAAAAATATAACACTATTTGAGGGACTTCTGTAGGTTTTTTATGTTTGATAAAAATTTGTCTTCCTTGGTTGAAAAGAAAACCCTGGCCTCAAACCAAATGAGATGTTCTGAACATAAAGTAAACTTGGATTACCGAAATAATTTGAAAAATGTCACCTTAAAAACTTGACTTTAATAACCAATTTTTGTAGAAGCTCAATGTTTCATTTTAATTATAAATCTGACAGGGGCAGTGGCAGAGGCCTCTGAAAAAGTTTTATGATAAAAGGACCAAGCAGCAGCTTTTCATGTTAAACATGTGTGCCTCCTAAAGGTACGCAAAACATATTTCCATTAAAAGTATATGCAGCAGAGCATCAAAGATATAATGGAGACATATGGAAAAATATTTGAGTAAATGAACAAATTTACTCAATACAGAATTTCTATAATATAGAAATTAAAAGTTTCTATATTAACGCAAGTATGAAGTGTTATAATGTAGTCTCAAGAGCATATACTTTGGTGTCAGACTGCCTGGATTCAAATGGTCACTGTGTCACTGATGTGGTGTAAAAATGGTATGAGACAAGGAAATACATTACCTTTGCATCCATTTATGCATTGATAAAATAAACACTGTTACAGTAGGTACCTCACAGAGTTATCATAAACATTAAATAAGAATATATGGAAACCTGGTCAGCTGCATGCAAATCAATGAAACTAGAACACACTCTCACACCATACACAAAAATAAACTCTAAATGGCTTAAAGACTTAAATATAAGACAAGATACCATTAAACTCCTGGAAGAAAACATAGGTAAGACATTCTCTGACATCAACCTTACAAATATTTTCTCAGGTCAGTCTCCTAAAGCAACAGAAATAAAAGCAAAATCAACCAATGGGACCTAATAAAGCTGACAAGCTTTTGCACAGCCAAGGAAACCAAAAGGAAAACTAAAAGGCAACTTACAGAATGGGAGAAAATAGTGTCAAATGATGCAACTGACAAGGGCCTAATCTCAAAAATATGTAAACAACTTATGCACCTCAACAGAAAAAAAAACAACCCCATTGAAAAATGGGCAAAGGACCTAAATAGACAGTTCTCCAAAGAAGATATACAGATGGCCAACAAGCACATGAAAAAAAGCTCAACATCACTGATGATTAGAGAAATGCAAATCAAAACTACTAGGAGATATCACCTCACACCCGTCAGAATGGCCATCATTAACAAGTCCACAAACAACAATTGCTGGAGGGGATGTGGAGAAAAGGGAACTCTCCTGCACTGTTGGTGGGAATGTAGGCTGGTACAACCACTATGGAAAACAGTATGGAGGTACCTTAGAAAACTATACATAGAACTAGCATATGACCCAGCAATCCCACTCTTGGGCATATACCCAGACAAAACTTTCCTTGATAAAGACACCTGCACACACATGTTCATTGCAGCACTATTCACAATAGCCAAGACATGGAAACAACCCAAATGCCCATCAACAGATGATTGGATTAGGAAGATGTGGTACATATACACAATGGAATACTACTCAGCCATAAAAAAGAATAAAATAATGTCAATTGAAGCAACATGGATGGAATTAGAGACCCTCATACTGAGTGAAGTAAGTCAGAAGGAGAAAGACAGATACAATATGATATCACTAGTAACTGGAATCTAACATACTGCACAAATGAACCTTTATGCAGAAAAGGAAATCAAGGACTTGGAGAACAGACTTGTGGTTGCCAAAAGGGTGGGGGAGGGAATGGGATGGCAGGGGGGTCTGGGGTTAATAGCTGTAGATTGTTGCCTCTGGGCTGGAAAAGCAAGAAGATACCACTGTATAGCACTGGGAACTATGTCTAACCACTTGTGATGTGTAACCTTGTCACCACGCTGTACAGCTGGGTATAATGTAAAGAAATAAATTAAAAAAAAATTGTAATCAAAGGCATTTCTGTTATAGAGGACAGGACCCCCAATGACTCCCTTTTAAGAACTCCAGATTTTATTTTTTCTAATGTACATGACCATTTCTGCTCCCCCCCCCAAAAAAAAGAATATATATCTTAACAATTTAACTCAATTCCTAATAAACTGTAATAAAAAAACTCAGAGGTGGAGTTCTGATTGTGGCTCAGTGGATTAAGAATCTGACACAATCTCTGTGAGGATGTGGGTTTGATCCCTGACCTTGCTCAGCTGTGTGATCCACCATGGCCGCCAGCTGCCCTGTAGCTCACAGATGTGGCTCCAATCTGATGTTGCTGTGGCTGTGGTGTGGGCCAGAAACTGCGGGTCTGATTCAACCCCTAGGCCAGGAACTTCCATTTGCTGCATGTGCAGCCATAAAGAGAAAAAAAAAATGAAGTGGTGATAATGTTATGATTTTTTAGTTATGGGGAATGTTTTTGGAATTTCTACTCCTTTTACTTTTCATAATATAAGTAATAAAAGTATTAAGTTAGGAACATTCAAAAAAGATCTTATATTTGTCTCAGTTTTTATATGTTACCCAATCTAGATATGCTGTAAAGAATTTGTATCTGAAGTATACAATATCTAAAATTCTCATTTTTAATTATATGTTATGTTAGGTACTTCCTATATCGACCTTTTTTTTTTTGCTTTTTAGGGCCGCACCTGTGGTATATGGAAGTTCCCAGGTTAGGGGTGGCATTGGAGCTGCAGCTTCTGGCCTACACCACAGCAACAGCAACGTGTTATCCAAGCCGTGTCTGTGGCTTACACCACAGCTCACAGGCAATGCTGGATTCCCGACCCACTGAGTGAGACCAGGGATTGAACCTGCATACTCATGGATATAGTCGGATTCGTTTCTGCTGCACCACAACAGGAACACCAACAAACAGAAAGTTCTTGATAAATGGCTGTTGAATGATAGGAGGAAGGAAAAGATGGAGGAAGGAAATAAAGAGAGGATGAGGTGATTTGCTATTAATTAAATGTATTTAATGCAAGTAAAAAAAGCTGTAAATAAGAGTTAACCCTAAGATTTTATATGAATTCTAAATAGCTTACATTAGCAACTAAAAATGATTAATCCAGGCAGATGATTAACACAGATTATCTTTATAATACTATACTGACAAAGCAAAACATTAGAAAAATATGTTCATCACACAACTGCTCCAGTCATAGCATTATTTGGTGGATGCATTTTGCATAAAAAATTTGAAACTAGATTTTCACATGTGACTTAGAATTAAGTACAGTAGGATTCACTGCACTAAAAGTAATTTGAAAAAACTACACTATTTATAAAAATCTCTCAAATTCATTATATAAGAAAGTTAATAACAATTCCTGTCAATGTATCCATATAGATAGGTGATTCAAATGACAATGTTCATTCTACATAGTTTTCAAACATTTTGATATGAAATATTTGAAAACTTAGTATGTAAATGAGCTATGGTGATTTGGGAACTCAAACCTTGGTTAGGAAAAATAAGCTTGGGGCCAAGTTTGACACTCCTAGTTCTATACAAGCTTCTTCATAATTCTCAAGAGAGGATTCAACACATAGCTGAATAAAATGACCAGATGGAAAGACTAGCAAAGGTATTCTCATTAAGTAACAACTTCAAGTAAGTGTAAAGACTCCTTGGGATTCCTTTCCTGATGTCATACTCATTCCATGCAGTTATTTTTATTGGTCTGTTTGTATTCTGATTTAAAGATGTTCAAGTATAACCAGCTAATTCTATAAAACTGAGTACATATGGTACTTCAAATAGTACAGTAAAACATAAAAAATAGAGATGGAGTGAAATTTTTCCATTTTATTAATTTCCTATTGAGATAAGGATGAATTAATTAATTAATTAATTAATTTTGCTTTTTAGGGCCACAACCGCAGCATATGGAACTTCCCAGGCTAGGGGTCGAATTGGAGCTGCAGCTGCTTACCTATACCACAGCCACAGCACCACCAGATCTGAGCTGCATCTGTGACCTACAGCATAGCTCACAGCAATGCCAGATCCTTAACCCACTGAGCAAGACCAGGGATCGAACCCATAGCCTCATGGATACTAGTCAGTTTCACTACCACTGAGCCACAAGAGGAATTCCCTGAATTTATTTTCAAGTAAATAGCAGAGAGGGATACTTTTTATCCACAGAATTACGGAACTGTTTCGATGAGAAAATGTACAAAAGGGATAAAGATCAATTTCAAGAGTGAAAAATATGTCAGTTAAAGCATTCTCCAAATGCTGTTTTCTTTCTCAAAGTTATTTCATCTGAGATATCCTGAAACTATTGGAAAAACTTCCGTAAGAGGGTGGAATAGTGTACACTTGGGAAATAGTTCTATTTGTAAGTCAAAAAATCCAATCAATATTTCACCAACCCATCTATTTTTAATTATCTAAAAACATGGCCCAGGAGCTTTTAAATAGTGAGTACTTTTAGCAACAACAGTAAGCATTACCAAACAGAAAATATCAAAACAAAAAGAACTGTATATTGGTAAATTCTAAATATTGCTGCTATTAAAAAGTTAATCTAAGATAATTAAGATAATTTTCTGATTTAATTTAGATTTAGATTTAAACATACAGGCCTCTAGTTTAAGATGGTGACATAGGATGATCCTGAATTCACTTCTTCCCATGGACACATTGAATCAACCACTATATATGAAAAAATGTCCTCTGAAAAAATGTATAAATAGATGAGAGACCCCTACATATTGGGGAAATGAGAAAAAAATCCACATCAAAGTGGTTAGCAGAGGCTGAGACACAGTCTCACCATAAGACCAAACCCTGTCATTGCAACCCACAATCTAGGGGGAACTCAAAACCTGGAGCCTCTTTTTAAAAGTGTTTACCAAACTCAGGAGAAGGAAGGATGAGGACAGTAGAAACTTCAGAAAGTGAAAAAAATATATATAAAAGAATATCAAAAATAAATCAGAGTGGAAAATTTAATAACTGGACTGAAAAATACACTAGAGGGCCATGTTCAACAGCATATTAGATGAAGCAGAAAAAAAGAATTGGTGAAGTTAAAGATGGAGCAGCAAAACTCACCCAATCAGAACAGTAATAAGAAATAATTTAAAAGAAAGTGAATATAGATAGCTTAAACAACTTATGAGACAGCATTAAGTCAATTAACAAATAATGGCTTAAAACTTCCCTAACAAGGAAAAGGAAAAATACTCCACATTCAGGAAACTCAAAAAGTTATAAGAGGAATCCAAAGAGAACACACCAATACACATAATTAAAATGTCAAAAGTGAAAGAGAAGGACAGAGTCTTACAAATCAGCAAGAGAAATTAAAAAAAAAAAAAAACTTGTTATGTACAAGTGAACCTCCATAAGACTATTGGCATATTTTTCAACACAAACTTTTGTCCTTTTAAGTGTATTTTCCATCCTACCCTATATTTCCATTAGGATACCATTAGAAGATTAAACTTGGGGAGAGGAAGAAAGTTGGGATTTAGCCTCCTGGCTCCTTTCCCACTAAACCATTGCAGCCCCCTCCTGATAACTCTGGGTGTTGCTGGATTATTATAATTTACTCCACCTCCTCGTGTAGTCTAAGGGGAGTAGAGTTTCCTTGTTCCTTCTGCCATATGAAGCTATAGTGAAAAGAAATAAAATAGAGTTGATTATAAACTACCTAGGTTTTGTTATTTTTGTTATAGCAGAACAATCAGACTAAGAAAGAAAATCGGAAGTGGATAAATATAAGACAACAGAACCAGACACATTTTAGCAAAAAAAATCAAACTATAAAAGACAAAATGATAACCTTAGCAGTACCCAAAATAGTAAAAAGATTATCTTCCTTCAAAAAAACAACATTCAGACTGACAACTGACTTCTCAGCAGTAAAAGTTGGAGCCAGAAAAAGGAGAAATGATCTTTTCTTCTGTGCTGAAATAGATCACCAAACAAATTTATTTTATTTTATTTTACTTTTTAGGGCTGCACCTGTGGCATATGGAGGTTCCCAGGCTAGGGATCAAATCAGAGCTGTAGCTGCTGGCCTATAGCACAGACACAGCAATGACGGTTCCAAGCCACTACCCACAGCACAGCTCACAGCAATGCTGGATCCTTAATCCACTGAGTGGGTCCAAGGATCAAAACTGTATCCTCATCAATACTAGTTGGGTTCATTAAACACTGAGCCATGATGGGAACCCCAAACAATAAATTAATTACTGGCAAGAATATATTTCAAGAATATGGCCAAGATAAAATTCTTTCAGAAAGAAAAATTGTCTAAAAATTTTTAACGGCTATTATTTTCTTTTTTGTTTTTCTTTCTTTTTTTTTCTCTTTTTGTCATTTTAGGGCCGCAGCTGCAGCATGTGGAGGTTCTCAGGCTAGGGGTCTAATCGGAGCTGTAGGCGCTGGCCTACGCTGAAGCCACAGCAACACGGGATCCGAGCCACGTCTGCAACCTACACTACAGCTCATGGCAACGCCAGATCCTTAACCCACTGAGCAAGGCCAGGGATCGAACCCACAACCTTATAGTTCCTAGTCGGATTCGTTTCCACTGAGCCACGACGGGAACTTTTAACGGCTATTATTTTTATCATAACTAGAACAATTAAGAGGTAAGAAGGGCTGAGGGGCAGAAAGAGTGGTAAAATGGTAGCAAAACTAATTAAGCATTAAATATTTGAAAATATATGAATGTATTTTAGAAATAAAATTTTAAAAATATAATAAAATGAAAAGAGGGGGATCCAGATGGCAGAATAAGAGGAGCTGGAGCTTATCTCTCTCTATAAACATAGCAAAAATACATCCACACATGGAATAATCCTTAGGGAAAATGAACCAGAAACTGGCAAGGAATTCCTATACAACCATGGCTACATGAAAGATACCCACATAATCAGGGGGGAAGAAAAGCATCAGGTCATGACCTGTGTCCCTGGAGGGGTGACTAAGAGGAAAAAAGAGATTGTAGGAGTGAGCACTCACCCTGAAGAGTGAGCAGGTCAAGGCATAAACTAGGGGTCCTACACAGAGAAGACAAGCCCCTTAAGTGTTTATAGAACCACTGAGACAGAAATACCGGAGAAACCTAGACTCCACTAGGGAGGAGTGAGGAGGCGGTGCCTTGCCACCGCAGGAGGCAGAGAGAGTTCTTCCCTAGTGGCTTCAACCTTGCTGCACTCCTCAAACTGAGATGAGTGAATGGCCTACCTCCACTTACTCCATGCTACAGCTTTTCCCAGGGCAGCCAGGAAGCCAGGACCTGTGAATAGACTTGATCTAGGGACGCAGACATGACCCAGGTGCCTGGGGAGTGGTACAGTTATGATACAGGTGGCAAGTGTTGGCACTTGTTCAAAGAGCACCTCAGAAGTAGGCCATATCTCTGATGGCAGCCCAGTTGCTTGAACTCCCTTGACTAACATGACACCATCAGGACAGCTTCAACAGGGTAATTTCATCAAACCGACAAAGAAGAGCTAACCTCTGTTTTTCTCAAACTATTACAAAAAACTGAAGTAAATGGAACACTTCCAATTTCATTCTACATGACCATCACTATAAGGCAAAATAAATAAAAGCAAAACTAAATGAATGGGATCTAATTAAGCTTTCTATCATTTGCATGGCAAAGGAAATCATTACCAAATTGAAACGACAACCCATGAAATGGAAAAAAAACATTTTCAAATGTGACCAACAAGAACTAACTATGCAAAATATACAAGAAGCTTGTACAATTCAATATCAAACAAACAAACAACCCTCCCAATCAAAAAGTGGGCAGAAGATCAAAATAGACAAGAACGAACTATGCAAAATATACAAGACGCTTGTACAATTCAATATCAAACAAACAAACAACCCTCCCAATCAAAAAGTTGGCAGAAGATCAAAATAGGTGAGCAACCTACACCACAGCTCATGGCTATTCAGCATTGTTAATTACTAGAGAAATGCAACTTAAAACCATAATGAATTATCATCTCACACTTGTCAAATGGCTATTATCAAAACTCTAGTGAGGATGTGGAGAAAAGGGAACCCTCACATATTGCTGGTAGAAATGTAAACTGGTGCAACCAATATGGAAAACAGTCTGAGACTACCTCAAAATAGAACTACCATGTGATTCAGCAATTTCACCCCTGGGTATATACCAGAAAAAAACAGAAACACTAATTTGGAAAGATATATGCACTCTGATGTTCATTGTTGCATTATTTATTATAACCAAAGACATGGAAGCAACCCAAGTGCCCATCAATAAACAACTGGATTAAGTAGACACACGCACACACACACGGAATATTACTTGGCTGTAAAAAGAATGAAATACTGCCATTTACAACAATGTAGATGAACTTGTAAATATTATGTTTAGTGAAATAAGTTAGAGAAAGACATACTATATGATTTCACTTATATGTGGCATCTAAAAAATAATACTAATGAATGTATATGTGATAAAGAAACAGACTTATAGATGTAGAAAACAAACCTGTGGTTACTACAGGGGAGAGGGAAAGGAGGAGAGAAAAATTAGAATAAACAAATACAAAAGGTATACATAAAATATATAAGAAACAATGACATGCTTTATAGCACAGGGAATTACACCCATTATCTTTTAATAACCTGTAATGGAGTATAATCTGCAAAAATAGTGAATCACTGTGTTATACACCTGAAACTAACACAATATTGTAAATTATACTTCACTAAAAGTTTTAAGAAAGGTAAAATAAGTTATGGCAACAATAAATTTAAGTCATAAAATGATTGAAGAAGATAATATTAATTAAACTTTGACAAAATAAATATCTAGACTATAATTTCTTCGGTAAGGAGTAAAGACTATAACAGGTTTTTTTAACTTTGAAAATAGTATGGAGGAGAATAATCCAAAGGTTAAAATAATTTTTTGTTTTTGGCCACACCCATGGAATGTGCAAGTTCCCAGGCCAGGGATCAAACCCATACCACAGCAGCAACCCAAGCTGCTGCCGTAACAACACTGGATCCTTAATTCACTGTGCTGCAAGAGAACGCCTAAAATAATTTCTTAATATCCAAAAATGTAAGAAATTGGAGGGGGGTAACATAGAACAAAATGGAACATGTAGAAACAATGACTATGTGGAATACAGAATTTATATACATTAATTTCTAGAGGAAAAGACAACAGCCATTGTATTAGAACTTTACTACAACCATAAAAATAAAATAAACTGTTTCTAAGAGAGACCTGTGAAACATAAGGATGTAGAAAGTTTGGAAGAAATAATGGTAGAATAAACTATTCCATGTGGAAATACAGGAACTATTGTGGAGGATGTTTCTATCTCCACGAAGACAATGCCACTGCTGGAAAAGAACAAAATGAAATGGAGCTAGAGGTAAATCTGGTGTCTTGGGAGGCATGCCACTATGAGAAAATTTAGAAGAAAGTGTGTTTCTGGCAGGACATTTGGGAGATTGTAGCCTATCAGCAAAACCAAGAGTGTAGGGGTGGGGTAGATAAGAAACTATTCTAATTCAGTGTTCTAGTTTTTCAAGTTGCTGTAACAGAATACTATGAACTTGGTGGCTTACAGTCAACAGACATTTACTTCTCACAGCACTGAAGGCCAGAAGTCCAAGATCATGTTGTGAGCACAGCTGGTTGAGGGCTCTGTTCTGGACTGCAGAATTCTCATATGGCAGAAGTGAAGTTCTGGCTCTTTGGGACCTCTTCTGTAAGGGCACTAATCTCTTTCATGAGGGCTCTGTTTTTATGACCTAGTTATTTCCCAAAGACCCAATCCTTGGGGGCACTAGGTTTTCAGCTGAAATAAGAAATAAATCTTGGAAGTAATCTAAGATTTTAGGAAGAAGGTATGGCAGAAATATATGTAAGTCGTGAAATGATTGAGGAACAACATAAACATATTAATGAAATTTTGAGTTTCAGAAGTTAAATATTTAGACTATAATTCCTTGGGTAGGAGTAAACATTATAAACAGATTGTTTCACTCTGAAAATAGTATCTTGTAGAATTTTCTTTTTACTGTTTACGAAAAAAAACTAAAGAGTAAACAACAAAGTTTTGATTGATGCAGAATTTACCTTGCTTATTTGACCTCATTTTTTATAGAAAAAAATTTTTAAAGAGAGACAGCTTCTACCACCTGTTCAGATTAGATAATTCTTTTTAAAAGGAAAAATAAATCACATGATAACCAATAACCACAGCATATCTCCAAGAAAGATGTTTCAAGTTGAGGGCAGTATTCTGACCTGTAAATTCTTAGAAAAATGTTGACAAACCTTAGCTGTCATCTCAATTTCAGTTTCTAACTTGTATGCTCAATCTTTGCCATCTTCTCCAAAGTATTCTTTCCTCAATATACAACCAAGAAGAAGGACTTAGAGGAAAATATTTTCATAAATGGAGGACCGTGGGTAGGGGGTACGAGAAGTAAGAGCAATTAATCTCAAATGGAAGTTGAAGACCTTCTACTTCAAAGGAAAAGAAAAAATGAAAATATAAATGCTTTTTAAGAAAGATTACACTCACTTTCCTTATCTATCTTTGTTTTATAAATCACCTCATGGCATCTTAGGCAAACCCAGGGAAATAATTTACAACAGCTAAGACATAGAAGCAATAACCCTAACCCTAAATGTTCATCGACAGATGAATGAAAGGATGTAGTATAAACGAATAATGGAATATTTCTCAGCCATAAAAAGAATGAAATAATGCCATTTGCAGCAACATGGATGGATCTATAGATTGTCCTACTAAGTGAAGTAAGCCAGACAAAGATAAATGTCATATGACATTGCTTATATGTAGAATCTGAAAAAAAATATACAAATAAACTTTTTTACAAAACAAATAGATCCACAGCCAGAAAACAAACGAGGTTACCAAAGGGGAAGGGGTGGAGGAACAAAGTAGGAGGATGGGATTAACATATACAGACTACTATATATAAAATAAATAATCAACAAGGACCTACTGTATAGCACAGAGAAAACTATTCAAAATTTTATAATAACCTATAAGAGAAAATAAACTGATAAAGAATATATATGTTATATATACACATATATATTCTATATGTAAGGATTTTATAGATATAAATATATATAAACTGAGTCATTGTTCTGTATATCTGAAACTAACATGGCATTGTAAATCAACTATACTTCAATTAAACTATTTTAAATTAACAACAGTGTAAAAGAATACGCCACAATGACAATGAAACCAACTTTCTTCTGGGACCCAAAGCTGTGAGAGCCTTTCTGATCTTTGAGTTCTCATTTTTAATTCTATTGAACTCAGTCTTGAGGACAGAGTAATTTTTTATCTTAGGATTTCTAGCACCTAACAAGTGATGCTCAGAGCCACTGATTAAAATAAATTATTTTGGCTAAGTTTGCAAAACCTTGAAAAATATGGAGTAAAACACAGATTTATAGCCAAGTAATTTGTTTACCTAGCATAGGTTTCTGGTGTATTAGCTTACATTTCTTTGAGAACTCTCAGCTTTGTTCACCTCAAAGACTACATATGCATGCTGAATGACAATACGCTCCAAGTCTAACGGCCAGGAATTTGTGTCAACGAAATTTGGGAAGTCTGTATATACCTTCCGAACTGAAAAAAAAAAAAAAAGCACCAGAAATTATAGTTTTGTATTCAGTTTTGTTCACATTTTAATGTGGGTAGTCTTAGAAAAGGTTTTACTCCGTTCCTGTACAGTATTAAGAAATCATACACAAGAATGTAAAGGCCTAAGCATTTTAGGGGGCTAAGATCCTTGACTCCACTGATAGTACAAATAAGTTCATTACTTAAGATTGTCCAGTAAGATTATCCTCTCTGCGTGTCAACACCATGGATGCTACCTGCATACAGAAGATCATAAAGTTATGGTCCTTCTCATGGGATAAGCACTGCCTGGGTATTCAGGAAGGCACATGGATATTACCAACTTTATTACATTCACCAGATATATAGTCAATGACTGCTCATTCTTTAGGTGTGAAGGCTAAAATAAAGGAACACTATTTTATAAAAAGAGTTCATATAGGTGATGGAGATAACATTAAAGGTGTCTAGTTGATCATATGTGAAAAAAATCTTCATATGTATACTTTTTTAGTGTAATAGGATCTATAAACATCTGTGTAATTCCTTTACTTTCCTTTAGTATGGGAATGAGAAAAGCATTTGGATAAGATAATATTTATGTAATTATAAGCAGAAGAGAAGAAAAATGATAATAAAGAATATTTGGAAATTACTCTGTCGTAAGAGGTTAAAAGCATACATGTTAACAAGATTGACCTTTGACATTAAGGTAATAAGATGTCACCCAAATTAAAATAATACAAAGGGCAGCGAGAAGGTCCTTTCCATCCAAATAAAACTGCTCCTCTGCTAGATTGCTCTGCTGCATTAAATTCAAGTGTTACTATTCCTTTCTTATAATATTTTTCTCATAGCTTTTATTAAAAATTTTACTCAGGACAGATAACTAACCAAACTTTCACATGATTTTTGCAATGACACTTATAAAGTAGCGGTTGGACATATGGATTGATAACAATAGGTAGCAGAAAAAAGAAAAATTAATTCATAGCAACCAAATTTACTTACTGGATATTTTATCCAGGGCTTTTAGACTGGGATAATCATAAAAAAGTTACCCCATCATGGATAATTCCAGCACTTTTCAACAAACATTTTACATCAAATTTGCATTTTTCTATGCTCACCTAAGGGTATAGATGTGCCAGCAAATGAAAAATGTGCAAGGCCAAGAAGAGTTTAATACTAAATTACCTGATACGTTCACAATGGCAGTTAGGAGAATGAGGTTGGGCATGTCAGGGTTAGGTTTCCAGGGAAACTTACTTGACACAGAGTTTCCCATTGGGGGAGTTTCTTAATGGGTGCTTTAGGAGTCAACAACTATGGAAGAAAGATTAAAGGATTGTGTAAAGGGAGAAGATGAACTGCAATGCAGTAACAGGAAGGCTTCAGCCCACCCTACAATCACTTCTGAATTTGCGATGCCCCTTCAGAGCCACCAGAATTTGGGTTTGGAGCCCTGTATGAAAAATTCACTGGCTATAGGCTATCCCTGGGAAAGGGTATGACCTCTGCAGCTGAATTAAGCTTTCTGAAGGGGTTCAAAACTCAGGAATGACAGTCAAAAAACTGCAGCATCTAGGGAATACATTCTTCAGCCCTGATGGTGGATCTGTGACCATCCATAACAAAGATGTGCTAGTTTCTTCAAATTTAGCCAAGTTATGGACTAACAACACTCTGATCAAAATAATTTCACACTTTCATGTTTTTAATAAAATATGTACTTAGGCGGGCTCCACTGTTTTCCTGTTCTTCTGCCATGAGTCCATCTTTTGACACCTTTAATGTGTTTATTCAGTTATCTCTGTGCCAAATATCTGAGTAGACCATTTGAAAATATCTAGGGAAGATAAAATATTTTCATTTTTTTAAAGGGAAATCATGTCTGGTACATGGTTTCTGGTTGTATTTTTTCATGGTATCTTTTTTTTCTAAACATAACCATAGAATGTCACTGTATCCTCTTTATTTACTTATTTATTCTCATTTACATGCAGAAAAACATGCCATGATTCTGCTACAATTTGTTAGTTGAACTGGCAGTAGTAAAGTAGCCACTCTTAGAACTGTGAGACTTAGTTCATTATGCTGTCTTAGACAGAAATACAAGCTGTCTGCTCATTAGTCAAATAAACAGGACAGGTGTGTTTTCTTGGACTGTTTAAGAAAACATAGTATCCAGGATGTAACACAAGAACTATTGACTTAAATATAACTTATTCACTGACACTCTAAAAAAAAAGAAGTTTTACTGTGGCAAGTTTTATAACAGTAAATATGAAAAAACAATTGAATTCTCATTTTATGTATTGTGTATGGGGGTTTTAGAGGTGTATGAGTAATTAAACAGAGCCAGTCCTAATGTTTCTCACAGACCTCTTGGTTGATTGTGGCTATCTATATCTGCTATTATAAAACTAACTAAATGTATTTCAGAGACCATTATATAACAGCCGTCATAAAACTAAATGTATTTCAAAAACCATTACGTAATAAATTTTCCAGATGAAACACTAATTCTGACAAGTTCTTGATGCACATCCCCCAAACACTGTTTTTCAACTTCTCCTGACACTGTCATTTTTATAAAATGACTCACCCAACCTCACTATCCAGAACTCAGTCTTACATGAATTCACCAGTCTCAAATCAAAACAATGTCATCACTCCATTATACTGCAACTTAGACTTCGCATATCTCTCACATCATGTTTGTCAGGTGAATATTAAGTATGTAATATACTTATTGACATAACTGTTTGTCATTTGTCTTATCTAAGATCTGTAAGCTCCATCAAGAACTATGTATGTTGTTCATCTACTGTATCTCCAGGACCCAGGACACGGCCCGTCATATAAAAGGCAGTTTCTGAGTAGCTATAGGTTGAATGCATGGATATCAGTTAACTTCTCAATGTATGTTTTCTCAAACATATTCACTGAAATTTTAAAAATAAATTAAAACTCTTGCCCTTATTCTTTAAGAAAGGATAATAACATTCATATAATAACTATGTTTTTTATTTAATCAATTGTTATTTTGTCCATTTGTTCATCTAATAGTTACTCATTTTATACATATTTGCCAAACACTGGGTATACAATAGTGAGCAAAACAGACCGTCTTGGCGCTCAAGAGTATTACAGTCAATGTGAAGAACCAACACTAAACAAGTATTTGCATAACTCTCCTTTTCCAGGGTATTATAAGCACCATACAAACATACCCACAAAATCATAATGAACTGAGAGTGTTTATGATGTGAGCTAAGGGGATTAAGGAAAACGTTTCTGTAAAAAAAGCATCTGAGCTGGGATTTGAATAGTAAAGAGTCAACAAGATGTGGGGTAAATCCCTCCACACATAATTTTGTAAAGCGGTCTTGGTGCAAACACCACTGCTACTACCTGATACAAATGGAGAAACTTGAGAGGATCAGATCAAGCACAGTCACTCATTCTCTCTGAAACCTGCAGAATGTCACAATGGTGTGCCTCTTCAGAAAGACCTTGCTACTCTGACCTTCCAAGTTATAGTGACTTGTGACTGAGAGAGAAATACTCTTTGCACATAAAGTAATTGGGCTGAGGTACAGGTTTTCCATGAAGTGCTGGAAATGCTGTCTATCCAGCACTTGGAAGCCCAATCCTATGGGAAACTGAGTTCAAATAAACCCACTCCAAAGAGAAAGTACCTTTTTAAAAGTAGCTTCTAGACAGGCAAACCCAGTAATTCACTAGGGGTAACTGTTAAACAATCCTGCTTTTCTCCAGGCAGAAATAGGGAATAACAAAAATGATAAAGTAGGATAAAGAATGGACACCTGAAGACATGAAAGATGGCTGTAAAATCTGGAGCAGAGATCATGGGAGAGTTCTACTTAATTGTTTCATATGTAAAGTCAAGTTTGTATTTAATCATAGTCTATTCATATATAGTCATTTTATTATAAAAATTTACTATTTACTGCAAGATTTGGCACAGTACAAACTGGACATCTGAAATAGGATAGTTTTTTTTGTGCTGTGTTTCTGTGTCTTTTTTTGGGGGGGTGTTTGGTTGGCTTATGCAGTTGGTTAAAAAACATACTGCCATATGGGAATTTTTTAGAGTTCAGTGTTCAGTATTTAATGCAGTATATAACTTTGTTCATGCTCTTCCTAAACCAGCAATAGTGTTTGACCCAGCTCACACTTGCTGGTTTTCATAAGAGCTTATTGTCACCATTTTTGCTGCCTGTCTGGATCTTTTTTTTTTTTTTTTTTGGTAGCACAGTCCTCATATTCTTGGATTTAGGTTTTTAAGCAAACTTATGTGGTATAAATATCCTTTTTAAAAATAGTTGTAAGAACACAATGAAAAACAGCAACAACAAAACTCAGAGTACTTATATAAGGTATAGGTGATATTAGCAGGTGCTGATTTTTAGCTAGAGGCAGTGCTGTGAAATACACACACACACACATCCTGCAAGGCACATGTTAATAATAGTAGACTGGTAGTAAATGTCTTTTAATATATGGCTGTATACATATAAAGCTTATCTGTTGGAGCTGCAGGAAGCAGTCTTAGCCATGTTTGTTCCTCCAGAGAGGTAAGCCAGGCATTTTTGGATCACTTATACAAGCATATATTGTTTTCTTAATTGCATCTTGATTAAACGCTGATGTGGCATAGTATAAACATTGACCATCACATAAAGGAAATAGTTCCAGGATATCCTGAAACGAAAGTATTTCTGTTTCTTTCCACTCTGCCTTAGTTTTCGCTGTCATCTTGCCACTGACTGATCACTTCTCTCCCTCCCTGGACGTATCCTGAGGCTTTCTTCTCCAGCATTTAATTTTAATCTCTAATGCTCAGCTTCCCTAGCTATTCATACTGCTTCTAGCAGACACTGTGTAACTAAGATGACACATTCATTTCATTCTGAGTACTGAACTTTATAGATTGGTAAGGAATGCCTGAAGTACTCTGTTAAATCAACATTTGTCTTTGTTGGAAGCTACAGTGGGCCTGGCAGCAAAATGCATTGATGTTCATTGTTACGTTAGCAATATATATTGGACAGGGTGATGGAGGAATAACAGTTTGTATTGGGTAAATTCCATCACATGTGGAGAAAAAATAACATGGACTTTGGCATTAGACCTGAAAGTCTGCTTCACAGAATGCTGGATGGAAAAATTCCTAAAAACTTTTAGTCTGAGAAAACCTGAAAATATTGTTTTACACAGAAAAATCTTAGAAGCATCATGTAGCTAAATAAGAGAATGGAAGATCTTTTGGGGAAGACCTAAATCTGGTTGGTAGATGAATAAATCATTTTGTAATGCTTTTGCACAGTGGGAATTAGCTGATTCAGAAGAGGTGATAAAGAGGCTCAGTATCACTTATTAGGACAACATTCAGACAGGCAAACAATGTTTCTAGTCCCTGGCCATAAAGAATTGTACAAATTCAAGATTTTTACCCAGTATCAAGTCTTACTAATAATTTTATGAATACAGAAAGACAAAGGCCTTAAACAGAATAGGAAGTAGTTGAGATCAACAACACAACCTGGTAGGTTCTTTCTTAATGCATTTGAATGCTTTCTGTGCAGGTCAGATTAATTAATATCTGAGGTCTCCAAGTTAAATATGTCATCACATCTTTTACACATAAGGGAGCAGATTTAGTGACTGCATATCACTGCTTTATATTGTGATAGTATAAACTATTTGGCATTTTTCATGATCCATAAATATGTAGATTCCATGTTTGTTTGCCATAAATAATCTAGATGGACCAATTATACAATATAGATAGGGACTGTACTATAGAAATACCATTAGTGTATTTGCCAGTAGGAGTATTATTAGCACATTTTTAAGATTTATCTGCCAGTTCTTTTTCAGTTCCTGGGGGTAACTCCATACTTAGTAAAGGGAGAAACTAGATTCCAGACCAGCTGCCAACCATTTCCTTTCCTGTATTCTTCTATTTCTTATATATTGGTGACATAATTAGAAATGTTTCTCTGTTCCAAGATAATAAAATTATCTTATGATTTTCTTGGCACTTAAACATTTGCTCCATTGCAAATTGTTTTTATATAGATAAAAAATATGAAGCTAAATGTATCATTAGTCCTGCATGCTATCCAAGTATTCCAATATTATTAGTTACTAACTTTCAGTTAAAACCACATTGAAAAATGGGCAAAGGACCTGAATAAACATTTCTCCAAAAAAGATATACAGATGGCCAACAAGCACATGAAAAAATGCTCAACATCACTGATGATCAGAGAAATGCAAATCAAAACTACCATGAGATACTACCTCACACCAGTAAGAATGGCCATCATTAACAAGTCCACAAACAACAAATGCTGGAGGGGGTGCGGAGAAAAGGGAACCCTCCTGCACTGTTGGTGGGAATGTAAGCTGGTACAACCACTATGGAAAACAGTATGGAGGTACCTTAGAAAACTATACATGGAACCACCATATGACCCAGCAATCCCACTCTTGGGCATATATCCGGACAAAACTTTTCTTGAAAAAGACACCTGCACACGCATGTTCATTGCAGCACTATTCACAATAGCCAAGACATGGAAACAACCCAAATGTCCATCAGTAGATGATTGGATTAGGAAGATGTGGTATGTATACGGGATGGAATACTATTCAGCCATAAAAAAGGATAAAATAATGTCATTTGCAGCAACATAGATGGAATTAGAGACCCTCATACTGAGTGAAGCAAGTCAGAAGGAGAAAGACAGATGCCATATGATATCTCTTATTACTAGAGTCTAATATACTGCACAAATGAACCTTTCAACAGAAAAGAAAATCATGAACTTGGGCAACAACTTGTGGGTTGCAAGGGAGTGGGGAAGGAGGTGGGAGGGAATGGGGTCAACTAGTGCTTCGGTGATGGAAAAGCAAGGAGATCCAGCTGTAGAGCACAGGGAACTATGTCTAATCACATGTGACAAATCCATATATGTACATGTAACCAGGTCACCACGTGGTGCAGTTGGAAAATTTGACAAAAATCTGTAAACCAGCTATAATGCAAAAAAAAAAATCATTATCATCTTTTACCCTATGAAAATGTAAAACACTTGGTACACATCCAGAATTAAAGGATCACATTATTCTTTTACATCTGTAAAAACTTGAATTTCTGAAATTACTAAACTTTTAATCTGCTTTTGTAATTACTAGAGTGAATTTTGTCAATGTTATATTGTGTTTTTTTTGGTTTCTACAGGTTATATTATATTTTCTTAATATTTATCTTTAAAGAACAAGTTCCAATCTTGCTTGCAAGGATTTTTAATATTTTCTGCTATTTATTCTAATAATAGAGTAATGTAATAACATTAACCATCAAGTCTTTGTTTCCAGTGTGTATTGTTGTGTCATTTTTTTCCTTTGTAGCCACTTTTGAGTTCATATTATATTTGATTTTAACTTTTCGTTATATTTTACATTTTTTTTCTTTTATACAGTTGACATTTTCCTAAGGCTCTGGCCGTGTCTCAAGTATCTGTTTTATCTATCATGTATAAATATCAGAATTTATGAGATTGAATAGATGGGGCAGGAATGGTAGTCATTTGTCTCATTCCAAAAATTTCAAACTTATCTCCTGGCTTTATCTCTCATTCTTGACATAGAAGTGGTGAACTGAATGGCATTCAAGGTGACTTTGGACTTACTTAATGACTTTATATTTAATCCAATATGGTGAAAAGTACCAGCTCCATAAGCACTTCAGTGTAGTTTTTTTTTAATGATCACATCCCATTAATTATACTGGATATAGTCATATTGTTTACCCTGATATTATTAAATTCCTCTCTATCCCCTATTAGAATAAGGAAATGAAAGGGGTAAAAGAGGAAAGAGAAAAAGATTAGGGAATTAAGTTAATATTTGCTGAACAAAAGGTAGGGTTGTCAAATAAATGTAAAATGAGTCTGATAAATAATTTGAATACATTTAAGAAAATATACAGGTACGATATCAGACAATCATATTTTTAATTTAAATGAACAGGAAGGCAGGCTTTATAGACTGGATGAAAATTATAAACTGCAATAATTCTCAGCTATTCAAATATTCATTTTCCAAGTTAGATGCTGATCCCAGTCTTTTTGAAAAACTGAAAAAAAAGTATATTTTGCAGTTATTAAATATATATCTTTGTCCTCAACCATAAAAGTCAGTAAAATTTATAGTTAATTTTATGTTTTTTTTTTTTTCCTTAGGGCCAGGCCCTTGGTGTATGGAGGTTCCGAGGCAAGAAGTCTAATTGGAGCTGTAGGTAAAGGCCTACAACAACACAGCCACAGCAATGTGGGATCCGAGCTGCATCTGCAACCTACACCACAGCTCACTGCAATGCCAGATCCTTAACCTACTGAGCAAGGCCAGGGATCAAACGCATGTAGTCATGGATACTAGATGGGTTCATTACTGCTGAGCCACAATGGGGACTCCTAAATAGTTAATTTTAAAGACATCATCTACATTTCTGTGTTCCAATAATTGTCTGTACAGAAGGAGTTCAGATTCCTTCCATTCAGAGTTTATATGGAAGAGTGAATTTGCTTTTCCTTTAATTTATGGAATAATTAAAACAGAATATGGAAAACAGTAAAATTAAATGCTATATGCTTATTACCTTGATTTAAGAACTGTCAACAGAACTATTTTCTTCAACAATTTTTAAAAGCATTTTAAAATAAATTGCAGGCATCATTACATTTCAACAATATCTGCGTGAATCTCTCAAAACTAAGAACTCCTTTACATAACCATTTGTCAGACATAACAAAGAAAGCAATTATTCTCTAATTATATCTAATATCCAATCCATATTCATAACTTTTCAATTTATTCTAATATAGTTTACTCCTATTTGAATAGATAATTGTCTATTCCAAGGCATGTTTTGGTTGTTATGGCTCTTAGACCTCTTAATCTGCAAGAGTCTTCCTTTTGACATAGCAATGCTTTGTTCAAGAGGTAGGATATTTGTTCCCTAGATATTCCTCACCTTTCATGTTAATCTGATTGTTTTTTCATGATGGCATTTGATACTTTTTTTTACTGGCAAAGTAGATGTCATGTCTAAAGGCAGATTTAGGTTGAGAAGACTGGCAAGATTACTTGAGACAATGCTGTATGCCACAGATTGTTTCACTTCAAGAGGCTTGTCATGTTTTGTTGTCGTAACCATTAGTGATGCTAAGATTCATCTCTGACTTAAAATAGTGACAGTTATCGCTTTCAATGCAAACTTATGTTTACTCTTTCAATAGAAAGTACTCTGAAGGATGATTCTTGGACACCTTGAGTCTGCCATCAACTTTTTTTTGCCTATTGTTTTATGCATGCTTTCATAATTCTCCCCAGCTCAATATTTCAGAGGCAAAAAGCATTGGAAAATTAGAAATATTATTATATTTATATTTATTGACTACTGATCTTCACTGAAGATATTTTTCTCATCTATTGTATAATTTTAATTACAAAAATATTTCCTACAATAAAGTCAGTATTAATGAATAATTCTTTCCGCTTATTGACTTTCTGAGAGTGGGTCATTTCTACTTATAGCAAATAAGTATTTGGTTACTATTTATTTGTTTTTCACTTCTTTTTGAACATTATTATAGATAAAATTTTCATGTATTTAGTGTATTTCACGGTAGTGAATTATTGTCTAGTAGTTTTTAAATTGGTTACAGGCTAGCTCCAGTGTCTTTTTAGAACTTCATTTTTGTTTGTCTGCTTTTTGCCTTTCTACAGCAAGACAGTCCTGGCCTTTCTCACATATTCCCTATGGTGCTCTAGTCTTCCAGTTCTCCAAAAAGTCCTGTTTCCTCTTTGTAAAGAGTGGGGTTTATTGGTATTTAGGGACTAGTGTTTATTATCAATGAGTATCCATTTCTTGTAAACTCTTTTGATAGAGTAGGAGATATAAAGTATAACCTGAATTTAAAATTTAACATTTTACAGTTTTAATTATTATGATCTTTAGAAATTTGATTTTAAAAAGATTGGTATAATGATATGTTATTCATAAAACATACATAAAATAGTTCCAAATGGCTATACAAATATTGCATTAATAGCAAGATTACTGAGAGAAATATATTTTAGCGGTTTTATATCTATTGAAATTTGGGGATCTAGACATTATTAAAGCATATATTCTTAAGTGTGACTGTTTAAACAGCAATTTTAAGTGAAATAACTTATTTAAGCTATTTCTAAAATTTTCATATTCATAGAGCTATTTTTCTGAATCATTTTTCAACTAGGTCATCATCAAAGTTTATATTGTTCTATACTATCCTTTTAGTCAAAAAAAAATGTTGGTAAGACAGCATTTCTTTACATAGTGCACATTACAATTTCTGGGGTTTTCATCCAAGCAGCTGGCACTAATTTGGGTATATTATTGTTTAAACATTTTTACTCAAGTTCAGCAGGAAGTCTTTGACAAATTGATGCACAAAGTCTTAAAGAATAACCTGATTAATGCATGAATCAGTCCCATTAGTCTATTATTGCTTTTAAAGTCTCCAACTATACCGTGAAATTTGTCAGTTCATTTCCTTCATGTGCACTGCTTAGTGTGCAGTCCGCCATGTTTATTACCAATTCACACACCACGCCACTTAGATGATGAAAACAAAAACTATTAAGAGGTTGATAGGTAACACTAATCAGGGCATCACCAAAGTTTACCCAACAGAAAGATGCCATTATATGCAGAATATAATCTGATTTTAGACGTGTAAAAAATGCTTTCTTTATAAAAAGGCTTTTTTTGAAATAAAGAGATAATGCCATCCATATAAGGATGAGTAAAAGAATCTCTTTTCACCTAAGTTTGTTCTTAAATTTATTTTTATGAACTTGAGAGATGAGTAGACATATTTAGTATTGTTTGGTTTGATTTCATTTTACCAAGGGTAAGTCTGAGTATGGTTTCCACGTGTTTAAAAACTATTGGCATTCTTTACCTGTGAACATTTTTTAACATATTACATTTTTATATCAGGTGCTTCAAGTTTTTTTTTTTTTTTTTGATACTTGATTTCAGGGAGGCGTTAATGAGTTTGTGAGATTAACCTCTTGTCTGTCATATTAATAATGACTATTTGCCCATAATTTTGTATTTTGATTTTGCTTATGACTTTAAAAAAAAAAAACCTTTTGTTTTGAGGCCCTGCCTGTGGTATATGGAAGTTCTCAAGCTAAGGGTCAAATTGGAGCTGTACCATGCCAACACTGGATCCAAGCCACCACACATGTAATCTATGCCACATCTTGCGGCAATGGCGGATCCTTTACCCCCAAGGGAAGCTGGGGATCAATTCTGCATCATCATGGATCCTAGCCAGGTTCTTAACCTGCTGAGCCACAATGGGAACTCCCTAAAATCTTTTAATTTTATAATCAAAATAATTAATATTTTCTTGTACTTCTGGAATTTGAATAATATTAAAAATGTTTTTTCATGCTAAGGTTATAAAGGAATTCAACCAAGGTTGTTCTAATAAAGGCATGGCTTAGATTTATATCTCAATCTCTGACCCATGTGGAATAGATCATAAAACAAAATGTGACATACATTTTAGAAATAGCCACCCAATTCATCCAACACCATTTACTAAAAAGTCAACTTTTCTCTCTTTGATTTGAAATGCCATCTCTACTAATTTCCCTAAGTGATAGATTTTCTACATGGATTTTACATTTTATTCCACTAATTTTCTCTTATGTTTGTGCCATATGTAGTGATTTTATTATTGAGGCTTCATCTTATATTTTAATATCTGGTAGGATTTTTGGTAGGTATTACTCAGCTATTGTAGCACTACTCACGCCTACTGCTATTTCTCAGGACCTACGTACATTTTCTTCATGCAAGGTTAACTATTTCTTATTGGATTTCATATTTTAATACTGAAAATGAAGTCTCCCATTATTTCTTCTAATTGATAGTGACTGTATATATAAGGATAGATTTTAAGTTAATTTCAAATCTTGCTCCTTTACTGAATTTCTCATGATTGTAGTAGTTTTTTGCATGCTTTCTCTTTGGTTTTCATGTTACATAAAAAAGTAATCTCTAAACTGAGTTAGTTTTACCTCTTTCTTTATAAGTGTTGTATATCTAATTGCCTTCTCTTATCTAATTTCATTGGCTAATATCTCCAGTATATATTTAATTTTATGTATTTTAAATATTTCATATATACAAGAATCCATATTAAATAAAAATACAGATCAATAAATTAATATAAAGTACCCATCATCCATGTAATAATAACATTTCCAGCTACCTCGCAAACCTTCTAGTTGATAATAATGTAGCCATATTGGCTTTCTACTGACCAGTTTTTATAGTAAAAATTTCATTTTGGATATTATTTCAGGTCTAGAGTTTCTATGTGATTCTTTTTCTTTTAACAATTACTTACTTCCTCATTATATTCGTTTTCCTTTAGATATTTGAGTACATAGAGCATATGTATAAAAACAATTTAAAATTCATATCTATTAATTTCAACATTTCTGTGATTGTTGCTTCTGTTTCTGTCGATTGATTTTCTCCTGTAGGATATACTTTCCTATATCTTGATGTATCTAGTCCTTTTTTTTTTTTTTCCTACTAGATGTTGGACTCAGTGATGTTACATTATTCAATGCCTGGACTTTGATGTCTTACTTTAAAGACGATGGTCTTTGTTCTAGAAGGCAGTTACTTACAAATTAGCTTGATCCTTCTGGGATTTGTTTCCAGGCTTTTTAAAATGATAATCCAGAGTAGACTTATTTGTGAGTTCATACTCATGACTAGAGTGAAAGCCTTCTTGGGTCTTCACCAACTACTCTGTATATTCAACAAAGTCTCTCTGTTTGGCCTGGTGGAACTCAAAGAACTGTCCTCCTTTAGAGAATCCTGTTAATTATTTGGCTTAGAGATCCTTAGATAGTTTTCTTTTTGTGACAGTTTTAATTTGTTCAGACCCTGGCAGTTTTACCATGTAAGTGCATACATACATAATGGTATTCATACAAAGCCTGAAGGGATTGCCTATGCAAATTTTTTAAATTTTTCTCTTTGTAATTTTCTCCTCAATCCCAGTCCAGAAATTCCAATCACTTTAGGCTCATCAAACAAATCTTTTGGGTTCTGTTTGCATTCCCTCTCATATTTTACTGTTTAGGAATTGTCCAAAGGAAAAAATCCAGAGCAATTATAGAGTTGACATCATTTCTATGTCCCTCTTTCCTTAAAAATAGCAGTCCTGTGCTGTCACGTGTCCAATACCTGAAAATAGTTATTTTATGTATTTTGGGCAGTTGTCAGGTTATTTATGGTAGAACAGTCACTCTGGACTTGTTATTGCACAATTCCTAGAAGCAGATCTCTAATTAGCTTTTTAGTTTCTTAGCAGTATATTTGTTCATTGTCTACCTCTCTGTATTGTTTAAAATTCAGCGATAAACACTGGGGTAAAAGCCTAGCAGAAAAACCAGTTTTCCATGAAATTGTGTTTTCTCTGAATTTTGCTATATATTTGTATGTATAATTGTGTTGTAATTTCATTTATCTTGATGTTTGAGTGTGTTATTCCTGTACTACCTTTTATGAAGAGATTTTTTTCTGGTTGAGGGGTGGGAGAGTTTTTCACGTTCTCTTAAAGAACTTAATTTTCTGTTCCTACGGCAATAGAAAGTTTCAATAATATACTGAATTCTTTTTGTTGTTGCTATTAGTTTTTGTTATTTTATAAGGGTCCTTGGTTCTAGGTGTTTTCTTCCACTGCTTTAATATCAGCTGTTTCCCCAAGGGAACCTCATTATGCCACACATTTTTCTTTTAATTTATCCACTGTGCTTTCTCTGAACTGTGTTTTCTCAGACAGACACATTAGTTTCCATTATAAACAGGGCCTTCCTCTTCTGGGAATAAATCTTTGCTTAAGTAATCTGTATTCTTCTCTTCCTAAGTAAGATCTGGCTGCTCCCTATATTTTGGTGCATCTACCATCAGGCTCCTGGCACCTCTGTGGATACTGGCCTTGATTCTGCTTGTCTCGGGTATTTATTTTTCCCCTTAAACTTGAGGTTTATACTTTTCTTAGTCATCTACTTACTGTGTACGGATAGGTTATATATATTTTCATTTTTGACTTTTGGAAGAGATGTTAGGATAATATGATCTAGGCAAATGTCTGTATTCTAGAGCAAACCAAAAGACCCATTTCATAGAATCTAATGTGGGCAGAGAAACTAGGCCTCAGTAAGAATAGGCAACAACAAAAAGACTCAACATAGTATATAGATAGGGCTCAAGCTTGAGTCTGCCTGGGTAGTGGGTAAAGAAGAAAAGTGTTCAAAGAAAACCAACAGATTTTCCCATGGGAATGCAATAATATTAAATGTTATATAGCTTTATTGTATGCTCAGGTCATATGTTTCATTACAGTAGGGACTCAACAAGGGTATGGTGTTAGATATAAGGCTGAAATCATAGAAAGAGATCGTAATAGCACACAATGATCAAGCAACGTTTAGTTCTGTAAAATAAGTCATAATAGAAAATTGAAGAAATAAAAGAACCAATATGCATTTAATGGGTTATACATTTTGGAGCTATATCAAAAGAAGTTGGGATAGGGTGTACTTTTAAAATATTCCCTGGCACCCTGGATATTAGTTTTTGTTTAACAAAGCATCTTAATTCTGAGGCATTTAGCAATGAGGATGAAGATCTTCATACTACACAGCTGCTATTTATAACTCTGAAACTTACAAATTACTGACCCACAGAAGCGAAATACTTCTATTGCTAACAATGTGATGCTACTAATTTTTTGAGTGGTTTTATATAATACATATATATATACTTGTAATTATACAAATGATTACACATGAAAAATGTTAGTATCAGAGTTGCCTTCGTGGCTCAGCGGTTAACATATCCGACTAGGAACCATGAGGTTGCGGGTTTAATACCTGGCCTTGCTCAGTGGGTTAAGGATCCGGCATTGCCGTGAGCTGTGGTGCAGGTTGCAGACACGGCTCAGATCCCGTGTTGCTGTGGCTGTGGTGTAGGCCTGTGACTACAGCCCTGATTAGACCCCTAGCCTGGGAACCTCCATATGCCGCAAGTGCGGCCCTAGAAAAGGCAAAAAGAAAAAAAAAAGAAAAAAAAGTTGAGTATCAAAAACAATACTGAATCACTCATTCATAGTCCTATCTGTGTGACTTCAAGGTGAACACCCTTAATTTCTGAATTTGATGGCCCCATGCAGACAGTAGAGTTTGTTTTGTAGATCTAAGGGCCAGTAGTATGGAATTACCAAGGTAAAATAAATTATCTAAGAGTGGCCATGCATCTTCTTTTCAAAGAAGTTCATTTTTAAAAACATGATTATGGACCAGGACGCCAATCACAGGGAATTTGTTTAAAAGTCTGATGGAAATACACTGGCTCAGGAAAAGGCAGAGTTTGGGCAAGACAAGATGATTAAGAAAGCAGAAACAACCTGGACAGTAGGTCTATGGATGGACTTTTCCTTTAAAGTAGATATAAAAAAGCAATGGAAATGTATTTCAATGTTATATATCAGTGTGTCCTTACAACTTCTATTTTTACAAGCAAATAGCTTATATCTTTCAATATACTAAAGAATTAACTATATCTTTTCTACTTCTGATCATTTCTGGAGTTTTGATCCTGGCATCATTTGGCTTCATAGGTAGTATTCTCACTGAAGTGGACATGATGTTTTCTAAGGTGCTGCTATTTGGTAATAAAAATTAGGAATCTTATTCTATTTGGAATTTATCTATTGAAGTTTAGTATGATCTTTTATAATGTTCACATTCTCCTTCAATTCTAGTTCAAGCATGAAAAGAATGTATAACTTTTAGATACAACTATACGGATTGCTACCAATGTTTAGCTACTAATTTTTGAGTGTTTATACCTAGAATTTTTTATAGAAAATATATTTAGTACTCTGCAACAAAAGTACATATGGACTGTGATTAATATGTTTTATAAAAATTAAAGAAACATAGCTTTGGTAAATATGAAAAAAATAAATGCATGTAAATAAGGCAATTTTATCTTTTCTGAAATAATTATTCTAAACATCTATTGTATGGTAAAACAGAATCTCTTAGTTAATAGCAGTATAATGCAGGTTTAATGGATGCCATTTTTCAGACATTTACATTTTTAATTGCTTTCCTTTCAGCTTCATTAACACAACGGCAACTCTTCAGTCATTCTAATTTTAGGTAAAAAACACTCCTGTAACTTTTTTCCTGGTTTCAAGAAAATGTGCTATTATTTATTTAAAGATGTTGTGGAAATTCAGATTTTTATACACAGCACCAAATTTCTGAGTGGCTAAAATAATATCCACTGTTTGGCTTTTCCAGCAACTCTTCACCTATAATCTAATAAAATTAATGCTATTTGACTTTGGCAATCACCCCTTCCTAGCTCCATCCCTTCCAGAGAGCCTGTCTATCATGATGCCTGGTTCAGTTCCCTACCCTCACAAAAGGTAGGATTGAGAATGGTCATGGAATTCAGAAAGAAAAAAAAAAAAAATCAAAGCAGCCCAGTCTTGGGCCATGAGCTGTAAGAACTATGTATGTTTAAACTGGTTGACAACCATTTTCTCTAGCTGTATGTAAAGAAATTCTCTCTACCTAAAACAACGCAGAGAGGGATTTTTGGAAATAGGATGATGCCTGCTTTGTTTGGTGTATTAACTCTGTCACACTTTAAGCCAGGTTAACCTCTGTACTTCCCAGTTATGTAAATCACTATATCACTGATTTTGATTTTTCTAACTAGTTCAAGTTAGGTTTCAGGCACAGGGGTCCAGGATCCAATATCATTTTTTGTTAGTATGATGATTTCAGTGAAGTGACTCAAGAAATCATAATGCACAGTTATAGAATCACTGGCTAATAGCCTCAAAATATCACAGTTATGTTATAGGCTTCAAGTCCTCTTCAAGGAAATCAAAGCTAAAAGCCATTGGCCGTGTCCCACTGTAATGCCCCTTCCCCCACCTTGAGCAACCTGTTCTGTTCACTCCCTATTAGGAAACTATGTGGACTCCTCACCCTGCCCATGTATCTATCACCTGTTCCCCAGGCAGATGAGTCATCCATCCTACTTGAAACCAACTGGAGGATCAAAATGCACCCCCACACAGAAATCAAATAACACTCAGCCCTTATGCACAGTTGTAAGGTGCCAGGGCAGGAGAAAATTAGTCGGCCTGGGGCAAGAGAAATAGGGTCCCTAATCAAGTCCTCAGCAAGGGGATATAAAGGAAGACTCAACTGTGAAAAGGGCCAATCTGTACTCCTAGTGCAGCCTATTCTCTGAGGGCATGAATAAATTTGCTGTATAGTTCATTCCGGTGAACTTGATTTGAACTTGATTATGACCTCCAAGGCAACCCATGGCAGCAGTGTTTTTGTTGCCACAGACCCAGAATGGCCCCTTAGAGCACCCTCAGAGAACTGTAACATTTGACCTTAAATGTGGCCGCTTGGAATGGAATGCTCCTGCCTAGAGAGCCTATCTGCCTACTTCCCTAATGCTGCATCAGTTCTGACACAGTGAGAGCACTGCCCCTCTCCTGGAGCCACTGCAGCACTTCCCAGCTGGAACAAACCCTCCATAGGGCCATCAGCTGCAAATCCTTGCTGCATGTGGGCAAGAATCAAGAGAAATAATGCAGAGAGCTATAACAGATGGGACAACTCCCATGGCTGAGTATATATCATAGATTTCCCAGGAAGTGACAAAAATACAGAAAGGCGGTAATCATATATTTGAAGTCCTTTGCTATTCCCGGATTATAAAGTGTGGCCGGATTGGCCCAATGTAATCAGATTTATCAACCTACTGACCAATGAACTCATTCAAAAAATTCCGTACAAGCAAAAGACAAATTATCTGTCTAAATTTTCTAGCTAATTCCTCCCAAATGGATGTTATTTTATGGTCTCAGAGGTCATTTTAAATGTTAAAAAAGAACTTCCTGGCAGCCATAAAAAAATTGTTTTATAGGCTCCTGCTATGGCTTTCAACTCAGTAGACTGTTGTCCTAGAAAGAGAAATGTGACTTCCCATATGAACTATTTTATTACACAGAGTAGGCATGCACACTGGCATAAGTCTTAGAAGACAAAAGAGAAAAAGAGAAAGAATGAATCTTAAATCTAGGAGCTATAGCTTCACTGAACTTACACAAGATAGACAATAATTCAACCCAGGAGAAATGGAAGAACATCTGAGACAGTGTGATTATTGTAAATATGACAAAGATTTACTATATACAAATAAAACAATTTTATCTTTTCCACTTATAATTGGAAACATATAGTATATGAAATAACATTATCTTATCCCTAGTAACATTATCTTATCCCTAGTAAGTAGTAAGGACAAATTAATGAAAATTTTAACATCTATGTATAGAAAACAATTAATGTTAACCAATTTTATATTACTATAAACAGCTGAAATCTTCATGAGGTGGCCTGAATGAAGTAGAATAAATGGAGCAAAAATTAGAAAGTAAACTATCGATGAGTAACCTAGTATTAACTTTGTCATTTAAAATTGTTTCTGTTTTTATTTCTGTATATAACAGTATATAATGGTGGATTTCATTATATGGTTCTAAGTAGAGACATAAAGACATTACAAAATATATAGCAATATATCTATTGTTTTATGTTTTCTAAGAATAAACAGAGCCTGCCCCTTTTGTTCTCTGGTGTACTCCTCGTTTGATGTTTCCCCAGTGAGACATCACTAACCAGTGGGGATTCTACTAGTTATTTAGATAGCAACCATGTCCAGATAAGAAGCATTAGCTTCAATATACCTCTTTTTTTTTTTTTTTTTTTGCTTCTTAGGGCTGTACCCATGGCATATGGAAGTTCCCAGGCTAGGGGTCGAATCGGAGCTAGAGCTGCCGGCCTAAACCACAGCCACAGCAAAGCTGCGTCTAAGACCTACACCACAGCTCATGACAACACTGGATCCTCAACCCACTGAGCGAGGCCAGGTATTGAACCTGCAACCCAATGGTACCTAGTCAGATTAATTTCCGCTGCGCCACAACAACAGGGACTCCTTCATTTTCCTTTTTATCAGTCTCCCTCTGTCTCTCTCAGTCTCTGCCTGTCTGTTTCCTTCTTAATCTCTCTCCTGTTTCTTTATAGCTTTCTTCCCTCAGCCCCAGTTACTTGAGCTAATTTTCACAGTATTTGATAAGATATTGCATAAGAAAGAGGAAACTGAGAGAAAGTAAATTTTAAGGGACTTGCTTAAAATTACAAAACTTGTAAACTACAAGGACAAGGGCACTGCAAATGTGCCTTTCACCTCTATGCAAAGGAAAATTTAGGATAAAAAGTAGAGTACAATTTAACAAAGGAAAGAAAACTTTTCCTTACACTATAGTAACAATATGTTGCCATCACATCAATGACTAAGACTATTTTAAAACGGGTTTTCTAACTGCATTTCATTTTCTGAAAGTCACAGTCTTTTAACCTCACGAAAGAGAATTGCTAACACTAACAAAAAGTCAAATAAGTACCAGCTTTTCACTAGTAAAGAGTTGCTCTTCTGCAATGATACTTCAACAGCTTCCATTTCTACCAAAATGTCTGATGCAAGGGAATGAGATGTAATACCACTATCTAAATTCCCGAAAGAGGCCAATCTCAACAACGAAGAAAATATCATAAGAAAATGATTTATGCATTTCAGACCAGTGAGGAATTCAAGATATAGATGAAGACTATATCTGTTTCCTTCTCATTACTTAATTAATTTAAACACTGATTAATGTACGACTGGGTCACTTTGCTTTACAGTAGAAATTGACAGAACACTGAAATCAACTATAATGGAAAAAATGAAAGTCACAAAAAATACTGATTAAGCTGTTCAAACATTTTAAAATAATTTTTTCCATTGTACATAAGAAACCTCAAAATAGGAGTTCCCATCATGGTGCAGCGGAAACAAATCCAACAAGGAACCATGAGGTTGCAGGTTCAATCCCTGGTCTTGCTTAGTGGGTTAAGGATCTGGCATTGTGGTGAGCTGTGGTGTAGGGCTCAGAGGCAGCTCAGATCTTGCATTGCTGTGACTGTGGTGTAAGCCAGTAGCTGTAGCTCTGATTTGACCCCTAGCCTGGGAACCTCCATATGCTGCGGGTGTGGCCCTTTAAAAAAAGGGAAAAAAAGAAACCTTAAAATGTTCACAAAATGTGAAGAAATTATTCCAGTTCCTAGAATTCAACACAACATGGGAAAATAAGTAGGAATTCTCATAGATCTGTAGTTATGTGAATTATCATATAGGCATTACATCTAATGTAGTAAAAGTGAAGCAAATTTAATGTCCCAAAAGTAAAGTGTATTTTAAAAATGGCAGTTCTTTTAGGAAAATGGAATTTTAGTTAGCTACTGATAAGTTTTGTGATTTTTAATTGAGAAAATGCTCATAATTCATTGTTAAATGAAAAAAAAAGATATAAAAGAATACATAATAAACCTAAATTATTTTATATATGTGAGTGTGTGTGTGTGTGTGTGTGTGTGTGTATCTAGAGTCACATCAGCAGCCTATGGAGGTTCCCAGGCTAGTGGTGTAATCGAAACTGTAGCCACCGGCCGATGCCACAGCAACGCGGGATATGCGTCTGCAACCTACACCACAGCTCAAGGGCAACACCGGATTCTTAACCCACTGAGCCATGCCAGGGATCAAACCCGCAATCTCATGGTTCCTAGTCGTATTTGTTAACCACCGAGCCACGACGGGAACTCCTAAAGTATTATATAAATAGGAAAATTTTAGAATAAAATAAACAAAGCAGGTTGACTTTGAGAACAGACTTGTGGTTGCCCAGGGGAAGGGGAAGGAAGTGGGATGGACTGGGAATTTGGTGTTAATAGATTCAAACTATTGCCTTTGGAATGGATAAGCAATGAGATCCTGCCTTATAGCACTGGGAACTATATCTAGTCACTTAGGAAGGAGCATGATCAAGGATAATGTGAGAAAAAGAATGCATATATGTATGTGTGATGGGTCACCTTGTTGTACAGTAGAAAACTGACAGAACACTGTAAACCAGCTATAATGGGAAAAATAAAAATCATTTTAAAAAAATTATGCATGTTATTTCTACCCAACTTCCTAGCAGTATTTTCCAGTTTTCCTGAGTTCTATGCAATGTTTAGGATTTGGGAGGTTTGTTTGTTATACTTACAAGTACCATATAAATTAAAAGAAAATTCTTTAAATATAGTTGACTTCTTCACACAGATAATTTAGAGAAGTTTAATCTTAGAAAATTAAAAGGTCAGTATTCTTAACATATGATTAAATATACACAGAATTATGTAGCTGAAATAGAACATCATAAATCTCACAGAAAAGACAGCTAGGATATACTATAGTCTTATTTAGTTCTCTTCTATAGCGTCCAAGCTCAGAATGAGAATCATCACTGATGAAGTACAAATGATGTCCATTCTGGTTCTCGGTACTTCTGAAGTCACTTTTTAATTATTAATTTACCTTATAGATAGTAATACATCTTTTTTAAAGAGTAAGAAAAGTCTAAAATCAAATATCAGTTTCTTTATCCATCTTCCCCATTCTGTATAGGTAAATATATTTATGTGTACATATCGAATTTTTCCCATAACTATCAAGTTTATATATAGTTTCTTTGTTAAATTTTATCTAAATTAGTTACTGAACTGTGATAACTCAGTCCCTTGAATTACCTTCTTATATCTATATCTTAACATTATTATATTTTAGACATTCTAGGAAGTTTCAGATAGATTACATTGTTTTCTACAACTGAAATCTTTCTCTCTTGTACATACGCATGCATGCCGTTAGGACAAATAAAATTTAAAAATTAAAAACTTAATTCTCCCTTTTGAAACATGGAAAAAGACTTCTCCCATCTCCTCGTACTTAGAGCACAGAACTTAAGAAAACTTTTAATTCCAAATGTTTTCTCCTTGCCTTCTACATGGAAAACTAGATAGGCCTTCTGTCAGCTCTGGGACCCAGAAATGTCTTTCTCAAGGACCTGGGAGACAACTCTTTGAAATGTACACATCAAAAGCTACCGCTCTAGGAAATCATTAAGGTCAGAGAGGAAATCAATAAAATAGAAATTCAAAAAACAATAGAAAAAATTAATAAGTCCAAGAGCTGGTTCTTTGAAAAGGTAAACAAGACTGACAAACCTCTGGCAAGACTCATCAAGAAGAGGAGAGAAAAAACCCAAATAAACAAAATAAGAAATGAAAAAGGAGAAATTACAACAGATATTACAGAAATACAAAAAACCATAACAGAATACTAGAAACAATTATATGCCAACAAATTTGATAATCTAGAAGAAATGGACAAATTTTTAGAGACCTACACCCTCCCAAAACTGAATCAAGAAGAAATAAATCAACTGAAAAGACCAATCACTAGAAATGAAATTGAGTATGTCATCAAAACACTCCCTACAAATAAAAGTCCAGGGCCAGATGGCTTCACAGGTGAATTCTACCAAACACACAAAGAGGAACTCACACCCATCCTCCTTAAGCTTTTCCAAACAGTTGAAGAAGAAGGAACACTCCCAAAGACATTCTATGATGCCAACATCACCTTAATTCCAAAACCAGACAAAGACACCACAAAAAAAGAGAACTATAGGCCAATATCTTTGATGAATATAGATGCAAAAATTCTCAACAAAATTTTAGCCAACCGAATCCAACAGCATATC
>PVHT020004020.1:39319841-39373620 GCA_004024745.2 Catagonus wagneri | reverse complement strand
AAAAAAAAAAAAAGCTACCACCCCTATAGCCTAGTTTCTGTGAAAGGGTAGGAGCCTAACCTCTATTCCAAGTTCCGAAACTACCTTCTGTTAAAGAGATGAGAAAATTTTTCTCCTCTGTGTTATGCCAATAAGCTAATAAAGGAAAATTTGTCTCCTCCATGTTACATCCTGAGTACATGTAAAGTCAGAATGATCTATGTGTAACAAACGGTGCTGCCAAGTCTTTTAATGTGAGGATGAATTGTTTATCTTGTAGACGTGTATTTAATGCTTGTTCTCTGCACCAGGTGAGATTCCTTAGTTTTTCCATCAGTAAGCTGAATTCCTGTGATATGCATTACATTTGGTTTAATGCATTTGGTTTAATGCATATTCCATAATACAAATGTTTTCTGTCCTTAATGTCTTTGGGGATGATTTCTGGGTTGGAGTAGATTTTGTTTTCTAATTATATTTCTCAGTAATGCACACACTCATTTTTCATTTATTATGTTTTCAAATTTGCCTTGCTTTTCTCTTTATTATTTAAACCTTAAAATGAGCAACTCTTTTCAGTTCTATTTGGTCTAATATAGTTTGGGGAAATTCTCCTTGGCACTGTCCCATCTAAGACCTTTCTGTCATCTTCCTCCAAACCATACTTTGGGAGTAGAGCATGACATCGCCTTCCAGGAACACAGCACTATGGCTAATCATATAGGTTTAAGTCACATGTTGGCTCAATATGCAATTGGCTTCTCTATCAACTGATGAACTTAGCAAGACTTTCACCCTCTCCTCTTCCCCCATCCTTGTATATCTTTGCCAATGCATGACAAAATCTATTACACCCCTTTTATATGTTTACTTCTGAATGCTGTATACTTTTAAAAAATGGTTTTGTCTTGTTATTGGTGAATTCTTTGCTTACTTTTAGTACTTTTAATCATTTGGCTAGGTGATAAGAGATTTTAGTGACACTACCTCTTTCTCCTGTCATTATATAGGAGTGTCTATGTACTTTAGACAGTACAGATTTTACTGTGTTTTCTATACTTTCTATGTGAAGATTAAAGGAAGGAAATACTTTCTTCTCCTGGATGACATTAACCGCTTTTTTTTTTAACTCCCTTTTTTTTTCCTTTAGCATAACTGAGACAACTCAACAGAAAAACAATAGTGTCTAGTTGACAGAAGGTGTGTTTTATATAAATTACTCTTCCTTGATATGCTTACTCCCCTTTTTAAATTAGACTATTTCCCCAGCAAAGAAAATACTAATTCCTACATGTACCTCCCACTCCACCTCTCCTATATATATATACACAACCACGAGACCATGTCATTCTCCTGAAGCACTTTCCATAGTCTCTAGTGGTGTCTAGCTTATCACACCTTTCCAGTTATTAATGCATAAATAACTTGGGAGTGTGGGAGATGGGGAATGTCTGTACTCTTTATCAGCACTTCACAGTAAACTTTTTCCTATGCCCATATTTTTTTGTCTATGCCCTTTACATGACAAAGATGAACCACATTTATTTAAAAAAAAAAACAACAAAAGTACACATTTAAACAACTCTGTTCTTACTATGTTTAATGGCCTATGCTGCAAGTAATTATCAAGCATGACAGCATATGATTATCATTCTATAAATCAAATAGATAATAGCTGTCATACAATTTCAAAGAAAAAAGATTACTTAAAAGAGGAATCACTTCAAAATTTTGAAACTTGCCTTCTTTACTTCAAAGATGTTTGCATTGTCAATCTGTTATTCTGGCCTGGCTTGTATTTTTCAGCCAAGAGAAAACTCAAAATAATTGGTTCTTTGGAGAAAGTCAAGAGCAAGTCATCCGTAAAGGGGTATTTTTCTTCAAATTTGACACATTTGTGACTTGAACTAGGGAGTTGGAATGCCCAAGTATTGGTTCCAAAGTTATAAGGGTCCATTTGAGGGCATATACTTCTCTATACCTAACATTACAAGTTACTACATTTTATGATGAACTTAAAATATCAGTCAATAATTATGCTGGAAAAGTATAAATGCAAATAATCAATTGCAAATTTCAAGTTAGAGTTGATTGGTCAATTTTATAATAAGACATACGTAAGAGGCAAAAATCTGATCTTGCCAGAGTCAGCTCACCTTTTTCACTTATTTCTTTTCCCTCAGAGTTTCCTCAACATCACCATGGGGGTATAATGGAAATATAGGGGTTATATGTCTCTATTTCTTACTATTTTTTTAACCTAAGATGTTCTGCTATTCATTCATTCACTCATTCAACAAATAATGATAAAGAGGTAATTTAACCAGGTGCACACTGAATATACAATGGCAAACTCAAAACATGGCTTACAGTTCAATAAGGGAGACATATCTTAGATATGAAAAATATATATATATTTATAATTAAAAATCGTTAAAAATATTTGAAATAAAGACAAAAAAATATTCTATTAGAAGCCCAGAGGAACAAATTTAGATGAGGGTCAGGGATGGTTTCTCTTTGGAAGAGATTTTGAGGCTTTAAGAATGAGCGATTAGGCATTGTTCCTGGTGCTATATAGCAGGATCTCCTTGCTTTTCCATCTAATCACTTGTGACAAATCTATATATGTACGTGTAACTGGGTCACCACGCTGTATCGTTGAAAAATTGACAGAAAACCGTAAACCAGCTATAATGGTAAAAAAAAAAAAAAAGAATGAGAGTAACGGGAGAGTGATAGAGATACCATAATACATGAAAGGATAAGCCATAAAGAGCAAAAGAACAAAGGCAAACCTTTCTAGACCATGTAAGGAAAAGCTAGGGGAGCAGGAGATTGTGGAGGAGAGGTAAGCTGGGGTCAGACATTGCCTTGTACACTTACCACATATTGAAAAAAAGTATGTAATAGTAATTAACCTTTAGAATAAATTAAATATTTGTAAACTCATGAATTATTCTCCTTTCTCTTCCTGTTTTTGTGTAAACACTCTGTGCCTGTCTCAAACTGTTCTTGGAAGTTCAAGTTTCCAAAGCATCGTTCCTAAAAGCCTGTATTCCCCAAACAGTAACCCATTTGTCAAGGCCTTTTCTGATATCTTAATTCAATCCATCTCAAATTAGACCTGTCCAACTTCATCTCCTTTGAATTTTGGCGAAGAGTTACTTCAATGAACTAATAAGCGCTAAAATGAAAACAACTGGTAATCGTCCTAAATGTCATTCCATCCACTGAGTATTTCCATTTACTGGTGATTTTGAAAGTGCTAACATGAACTGAGAAATGTGAGAATTTCAACAAACTGTCAAGGGAAATGGAGGTGATATTGTGACTGAGAAAAATGTCATCTGAACAAATTACATCTGTGGCCATCTTCCATCCCTAAATATGAGTGTGTGACCAGTGACATTTTAGCAAAGCACAGTTTCAGTAAAATGTACTGCCTAACTAACACTTCTTCTGTAATCAAATAAATATTTTAGGCCTAGGGATTAGTAACAAATATCTTTTAGTTTTGTTCTTCTCCAGGGAAAATATATTAAAGGATGTAAAAAGTAAAATAGTATTTAAAATAATTTAAATGCTCAGGCCATAGGATACAAATCAGAAGAAAATCTTTCTCAAAATGCAATGTCTGTAAAAAGATGCCTTATGTGTGGTATGATTAGTATAAGAAAAAATTACTAGGTTCCAATAGCAATGAAATTCTGAAAAAATATTAATGGAGATTCTTTGCAATTTTAATATTTTTAAAAGTAAACAGAAATTGAATAATGACTTACTCTATGAGTTAGTGAGGTAATAAAACTATGAGAGAGGCATTCCCTTGTTCCAAAACCAAATCTATTTATTTCTCTATCAGTATTTTCCTTCCATTCTAGATATGAATCCCACTTTTTCTTACCTTTTCAGTTTATTTTTCTTAGCCATTTATCTATTACTAATTCCTCCTTGTATGTGGTCATCTCTTGTCCTTCACATCTCTTTCCAGTAAATCCCTCCAATTTCTCATGTCTCATCTACCCTGCAATCCAACTTGACTCAAGTCTATACCATTGGACTCAGACCGCTGTTCTTAAATACCCTTATTCAGTGGAATAGATGTATGTACCTCCTGAATGCTAACTCCAGCAAACATTAAACTGCTTACCTGTGATCTACCAGTCAGTGTTAAATAAGTACCTCCAACTTAAAATGTTAAAAAGAATCTTTCTTGGAACAAAAACAAAACGATAATGAACTACTTTCAATGCATTATATACCTAAGATGGAACTAACAAAAATTGGTGCCAGAACTAGAGTTTTAACAACTTCTTTGGTGATAATGATGGACACCAAAATTTAAAAGCACTAAATTATAATTGGATCCATAATTTCATTTGCATTGCATATAAGTATACCCAAGTAAAACATATCTAAACATTTATTATAAAATAATATTTAAAAGTACGTCAATGGCTCTAATTTATATTTCTGTTACTTTGAAATATTTAAGTTTCTGTCTTCTATTTAAAAGTGAGATGAAGCTATTTCTGTGTTCACGCATGTATGTACATATATAAAGATACAGTTTCCCTGATTTCATTTTTTTTTAAAGAAGAGGACACTTTCTATTTTATAATTTGATTGCTCAGGATTATTGATATCTATAAAATACTTTTTTTGTATTTGACCTATAACTATAGCATTAAATTTAGTTTTATACACATCAAAATAAGATAAATGGCATTGTAAAATAACATGCCCTTTGGTAGAAAAGAAAGTACAGGATACTAGTGCATTTACCATGACAATGAGTTTAACAGTTGTGTTATTGTCAGTCCTGAGAGTAATGGTCATTAATCAGAATAAGGAGTGAGCATAAATACACAAAATACTGGATGAACTCAATTCATATTCATGCTCAGTATTTTTAATCTATTTTCAAAGTTATATTCAGATACAGAGGCAAACAGACATATTTATAAAAATCAAGAGCATAATGTATGTGGTAGACAGAATTCTAAGATGACCCTGAGGAGGTGCGCCCTTGTTTAACCCCTCCCTTATCATTTGCTTCTAGTCAATAAAATATGGGAAAGGTGATAGGATGATCACTCCCTTAATTACTTATGTTACATGGCAAAGGTGATGGATAGTCACTGTCATTGTTACCTCATATAAGACTCCATCTTTGCCAAGTGCAACAGGAGATTCTAGAGTGAGTTGCCACTCTGTGAGTGGCTCACACAACAGGGTTTGCTAGTTGCTAAGAATAGACCCTGGCTGACAACCAGCAAGTAAAATGGACCTTAGTCCTACATTTACAAGAATGTGAAAACAACCTGTGAGCATGAAAAAAGATCCTGAGTTCCAGAGAGGAATGCCAACACCTTGACTGCAGTCTTAGGAGACTAGGGGAAGAGAACCCAGTTTAGCTGGGCCCAAAGGAGGTAATAAACATGTGTTATTTTAAGTTGCTAAATTCACGTAGATTATAATAAGCAATGAAATTCCTTCTCTGTTCATCAAACAGTACTTCAAGTTTATATCCCTACATCATTATATTTTTAAATAAGTTTCTAACTGGAGTAAAATATTCAAAAATAGAGATATCATACACTGTCTTACCATGTTTTTACTGTTGAACATTCAGGTGTTTTAATATTTGCTTTTGTAAACAATGTCCCATGAATATCCTCAAGTATATTTTGTTTTCCATGCCATATTAGTTTTGTGAAAGATTGCAAGCAATAGAAATACTCCTGCCTATTGGTAGGAATGTGTCAAGGATTTTGAATCATAGTCTCAAATTGCCATCCAAAGAAAGTGTAAAAATGTATATGTTTTAAAAAGTATGGAAATTTACATTGTACACTTCACCAATAGTCAGAAAATAATATGTATATAAACATGTTTATACATGTGTGTATATGTACATATATGGTTACAGTTGACCCTTAAGCAATGCTCATGTTGTTCAAGGGTCAGCAGTATATTAATATCATTTTCATTTTCATGCAGAGTCTCAAGGAGTTAACACTGAACTACATTTTGTTAATAAGTATTGGTTCGGAATATACACATGATGTGTATGCATCTAGATATTCATTTTATTGCCTCAATTATATTTTAAAAATGTCTTCATTATTTCAGAGCAGTTTTAGATTCACAGCAGATTTGAAGGGGAATTACAAATATATCCATGTATTCCCTGCCCTGACACATGCATAGCCTCTTTCATTATCATCATCCCCCAAGAGAGCGGTAGGTAGGTATATTTATTAAATGGCTAAGCTACATTGACACATCATAATCACCAAAAGTCTATAGTTTACATTTCACCCTTGGTGTTGAATATTGTCTGAGTTTGGACAAAGGCATAGTGCCATATATCCATCATCATGATATCATAACAGTATGTTCACTGTTGTAAAAATTAATCTGTGCTTTACCTGTTCATCCGTCTTCCCTTCCTATAATCAATCACTTTTTAGTTCCATCGGTTTTTCTGATCAATTCTTTTGGATTACATGTTACCTATAAACAAATACAGTTTCATTTCTTCCTTGCTTGTCTGCATATTGTTTATTTCCTTTTTTCATCTCATTATGCTAGCTAATACCCCAGTACGATGTTGAGAGGTAGTGATGAGAGGGAATAATCCTGCCTGATCTTGGGAAATTTTCAAGTTTCTCACCATAAACTGTGATATACTTATAGTTTTCTATAGATATTCTTTATCAAATTGAGTATGTTCCCTTATGTTTATAGTTTACAGATAATTTTTTCAAGAAACAATGTTGGACTTTTTTCAGATACTCTTTCTGAAGTATAGAAAGAGTATTTATTGATACTATTATGTGACTTTTGTTTTTTAACCTGTTTATATGATGGGTTACATTTATATTTCTTTTAAAATAAAATTTGGGTTATGTTTGTCCATTTTCAGTTATAGTCATCCATATATTCTGGATGTTAATCGCTGGTCATATTTTTTTTTATTTCATTTTAATTCTATTTTTTTCTGTTAATACACAACAGTTTGATATTAATGTATAGCAGATATTTCAATCATTCCTTCACGGTTTCATGCCTTTGTTTTGAGAATGTACTGCTCGGAGTTCCCTTCGTGGCTCAGTGGTTAACGAATCCGACTAAGAACCATGAGGTTGCGGGTTCGATCCCTGGCCTCGCTCAGTGGGTTAAGGATCTGGCGTTGCTGTGAGCTGTGGTGTAGGTTGCAGAGGCGGCTTGGATCCCGCGTTGCTGTGGCTGTGGCAAAGGCCGGCAGCTACAGCTCCTGTTAGACCCCTAGCCTGGGAACCTCCATATGCTGTGGGTGCGGCTCTACATAAAGGCAAAAAGAAAAAAAAAAAAAAAAAAAGAGAGAATGTACTGCTCAACTTCAAATTAAGTAAGTGTTCATAACTATGTATTTGATAAATAAATGATATATATGGAATCATGAGGTTTGGTACTTCCAATATTTTTCCTTTAATGTTTCCAGATATTTTGGGGACTATGCTAGAAGATTTTTCCTTTGAATTTTTTAATTTGAATTTTTCTTCTCCCACAGACATTGAATTTTGATTTTCCCTGTTGGTTGGTTTTATATATATGTAAATATATATTTTGAGTGTATGTGTAAATAATTATAAATAATTAATGCCTTAAAAATATCAATATCTAATGTACTGTTAGCATTAATAACCAATAATTATAATTATTAAATGTATCAATTGCCAGTTTATATCCTTATAAGGATATAATATGGTAATAATAATAAAGTGATACATATATAACTATATATTACTTAATGATTAGTTATATAAATAATTATATAAGTGTATATAATTTCTATCTATAAATTTTGCTAATATGATAATTCCACATCAAGTTTACTCGCCTTTATTTTTGTATTTTCATTGTATGGCTTTAGAATCTAACTGGCAAGTCCACACTTCCTCTTTTGTTCATACTGGTATTAGCTCCTAACTGCTTTATCATTTTAGGAAAACTTCATATTATTTCCTCAAAACCAAATGAAAGTAGAATTTGGATTTTGGTTAGAAACTGAATATGATATTTCTATTTAAAATAAAGCTCTTTAACTTTCTATACGCATCTTCAGCATATAGAAGTTCCCTGGCCGGGGGTCAAATTTGAGCTGCAGCATCAGCCTATGCCACAGCCACAACCACACCAACACCAGATCTGAGCTGCATCTGCAGCCTATGTCGGGGTCACAGCAATGCGTGATCCTTAACCTACTGAGCAAGGCCAGAGATAGAACCCACATCCTAGCCAGATTCTTAACCTGCTAAGCCTCAATGGGAACTCCCTGCAGAGTATAATTTGATTGGAAGTTCTCTAATATAACTCAGGCTACAGTGCCATTTTTAGCATCTATGAGATTATGTCACAGAATTTCGTGAGATACATATGGATATGATAGTGTTTATAAATAAAGCAAAATAATCTATTTTTATTTTTATCTAGCAGCATATTTGAAACTGGGATCTGACCAGTCATAGAGAATTCTGGAGAGGCTTAAAAGAAAAGGCCAGAGAGGGAGACTTAGCAGTTAGTTCTAGATCCTGCTTAAAATGCAATGTTTTATTAATATGTTTCAGGTACAGGAGAGTTTTTTTAATGTCACATATATATATTTTGAAAAATATATATTATATATATATATATATATATATATATATATATATATATATATTTGCTTTTCAGGGCCACACCTGCAGCATGTACAGGTTCCCAGGCTAGGGGTAGAATCAGAGCTATAGCTGCCGGCCTCCGCCAGAGCCAACACCAGATCCAAGCTGCGTCTGCAACCTACACCACAGCTCATGGCAACACTGGATCCTTAACCCACTGAGCAAGGCCAGGGATCGAACCCGCAAACTCAGGGTTCCTAGTCGGATTCGTTTCTGCTGTGCCATGATGGAAACTCCTAAAATTTTAAAAATGTTTTTGCAAGCTGAGGTCTAAATTGTGGTTAGTTTGAGTGTTGCCAACTTCTTAAAATAAATTTTGTAACTTTCAATGTTACTGTCAAAATTCAAACAGTATATCTAATATGAGAATTTCCTATTGCTTCCAAGTTAGATGGGACTGACTGATAATATTTGGGCAGTGGTTTAAGAAAAATACTCTGTTTTAAAAGTACTCACAGTATTATTATAATGTAATGAATCTGTTCATACATTTTTAATATTATTATACACAGATTATATTGTCTTTCAAATTACCCATTTGGTGATTTTGAAATTGCCAATGCAAAATCAAATATTTAATTCCCATATCTGCTTATTAGAATATCCATTTCAATTCTAATTATAGTAATCTTTTATTCTCTTCTGCATAGCAAAAGAACAGGTAAAACAGCCTATGGAATTAGAGAAAATATTTGCAAACCATACATCTGTAAGATGTTATCTCTAAAATATCTAATGAACTCCTACAACTGAATAGCAACAAAACTAGTAACCCAATTAAAGCAGGTTAAGGACTTGATAGTCATTTCTCTAAAGAAGACGTAAAATAGCTAACAGGTATATGAAAATAAATGTTCAACATTACTAACATCAGGGAAATGCAAATCAAAACCACAATGAGGTATCACCTCACACCTGTCAGGATAGTTATTATCAAACAAGAGAAGACAAATGTTGACAAGGATATATAGAAATTGGAACACTTGTCCATTGTTGATGTGAACACAAAGGACTGTGTAGCCTCTGTAGAAAAGAGTATTGAGGTTCCACAACATATGAAAAACAGAACTGGCATATATAACACATCAAAATCTCACTTCTTAGTACTTATCTAAAAGAATTGAATCAGGATTTTGAAGAGTATTAGGATTGTCTTGTTTGTTGCAGCACAATTTACAAATTGCCAAGATGTGGAAACAACCTAAATATCAACAGATGAATGGATAAAGTGTGTCATAGATTCCAGTTCAAGATGGTGATACCAAAATATCGCAAACTCACCTCTTCCCTTGAATACACAAAATCTCCTGCTACGGATGGAACAAAACCTAAAAACTATTTGAGCTACTCCTACACATCTGCCAAATTAGGGGGAAAAAAATAAAAACACTGAATCACTGTAAACCCCACGCCCAACACAATGGCACAGAACCTGGAGGGAACTCAGCCTGGTGCTACCCCCCAAGGAGTGTGGAATTTGAATTCCAAGTTAGGCACCACAACTTTAAGACCTGTACCTGAGAGATGATTCCTCAAAACTTCTATCTTTGAAAACAAATAAGACCCCTGTCCCTAACACACAAAAGGTCATAGAGAACTGAGAACACAGCTCCTAAAGAGAAAACACACCCATACTTGCACTAGTGCCAAAGTAAAAAGCAGATCATTAAGAGTTATGGAAGCTTATGTGCTTATCTTAAAGTGATGAATAGATGTGCAGGCATCTAATTTAACACATATTAACATCCCAGTGGGGATGGAGGCTTTAGGGAGCCATTTTGTGTATATATATATAGAGAGAGAGAGTGCTGAAAGAAAAAACAAAAGAAAGAAACTTCTATCCAAGAGTACTTTACCCAGCAAGATACAAAACCGAAGGAAAGATAAACTGTTTTCCAGAAAAACTAAAATTCAAAGGTGTTTATTACCTGGCCTTACAAGAAATGTTAAAATGGTATTTTTGAACTAAGTTGAAAAGGTGCTAATTAGTAACAAGAAAATTCGTGGAAGTATAAGACTCACTAGTGAATGTATAACTGTGGAAAATTATTCACTTATAAAACAAGGAGTTTGAAAGACAAAAGTAATAAAAATAACTATAACTAAAATATTAGTTAAGAGATATACAAGATAGAGAAATACAAAATGGGATATCAAACATATACAAACACATAGTAAGCAAAGTATAGAGATTTAGAATGCATTCAAACTTATGTTGTTATCAACTTAAAATAGACTTCTACAAATACATTGTTATGCATAAGCCTCATGGTAATCAGGACGTGAAAACCTAAAATAGACCCAGCTATTTAATCTAAAAAGACTCAGATAATCCCATACAGCAAAGTTCCTAAACCAAAGTACAAGAACCCTGAAACAGCTCCTGATTATTTAATTTTTACAATAAATTATGGAAGGCTATGACAAAAATAGGCAAATGTTACATAAGATTATGACTTGTAACTCATATTTACCTAGGAAATATTATATATGTTTCCTCAAAAAAGATGGACATAATATATCTTAATAAAACATGAGCGTGCATAAAGGACATTTTCTTCCAATTTTTAAAGTAGAAAATAAAATACAGTAGAGCTATAGTGGCCTATTTCCCTGAAAATTCTATCTCTGTACTCTTGGAATTTTGTGCAACCTCTTTTAGTATTTGTTCCATTCAAGATTCATGCTAGATCATATTAAAAGGGAGAGCTATATTGTACTTTTCTGATATCAAAATTTTCTTTATTTTCTTTATGTAATGTTCATAGTAAGAAAAAATGTAGAATCTGTCAGATTTCCATGTATGATCTAGGCAAAGTCCCAAGTTACAAGGGACTAAATAGTCATAAGTTCTTCTAATTTATTTCTAAAAGCAATTGTCCTTATCCACACATTTCATATGAATGATATAAGATATTTTTGTTCAAAAAGTAAGAAAAAAGAAAAAAAAGACATTGATTTAAAGGTTGTGCATATACAATGAGAAAATCATTTAACTGAATGTAAACTTTGGTAAAAATTTGGGGCAAATTTTAAGTTTGTGAAGGTTGTCTTTGGCTGTGATGCTTCAAGATTAATGTATTAATGTTGAAGGCACTGATGCTGTATGAATATTTAAAATCTTATATAAAGATCAAAAGCCTAGTATATCATTTTAAGTTTGCTTGGTGGAGGCTGCAATTACAGAGGTGCTGTAAAAAGATGTCACAATGTGAGGCAGTGGTTTACCCCAGGCAGCAGCAATGTGGTGAATTAGTCTCTCATGGCCAAAAACTAAGCATTGGTTCAAGCCATCTTCATTAGTTCTTTTCATGTTCTGACACTTAATTGACAGTTAAGCCTATCTAGCCTGATTTTCAATTTTATCTATTTGTTCCTCACTTTCAACATATGGGATTATTAACTTTGAGACATTCTCACCTATTTAAATGACATTTTTAATTATTTGATGTCATAATCTGAAGAAACAAAGGAGAAGCGTAACACAGATCGAATAAGGATGTGAATAAATTAATTCTGTTCAAGTGGAATAAGGGTGTGCATGTGTGTATATTACACATGTACATAAATAGATACATATATGTATGTGTGTTTGCATGTGTGCATGCATGTACATCACAGCATACATATATTGCATAAACTATGCACAAAATATATATAGTACACAGCATCACAGAAAATGGAGAGTACAGATATACTACCTATACAATGTACAGTATATCGTATAAGCCATTATTCTGTTTAAATATTAGGCAATTCTATCTACCCATTTATATAAGATGTTCTATCAAACCAATTTTGCAAACTATCCTGTGCCAAATACCTTTCTGAATACATGGTATTTTCTATATGTAGTGCTCTTAGAGATAACTTTTACTGTCTTTTCAAATGGTTTTATTCAAAACCACTATGCTGTGCTAACACGTGTTAACTTATATAGTAGTTCTTCCTTACCCACGGTTTCATTTGTTACCTGTCAACTGTGGTTCAAAATATTAAATGGTAAATTCAAAAAATTAGCAATTCATTAGTTTTAATTGCATACCCTTCTGAACGGCATGATGAAACCTTGCAGTGCCCAGCTCTCCTGCATGGGACATGAAACATATCTTTGCACAGCCTATTCATGCTATATATACAACCTGCCTATTAGCAGAGGAAACAACAAAGCAGATTTCAGGTTCGGTACTATCTGCAGTTTCAGGCATGCACTGGGTGTCTTAGAACATATCCTCTATGGATGGGTGGGTGCTACTAAATGAGATAATAGATGATTTAATAGAAATAATCACTGACTTCCAGAAGAATGACAATCGTCCCCTTTTAGCCAGGAGACAATATATAACCTTACATTGCATTTAAAATATCAGAATCATAATTAATGTATATAGAGAACCAATATGCCATGTAATTTTAGAGAGAAACGTATCAAGATTTTGAGTAGAAAATCATCAGTCTCCTTTAAAAGCAAAATGTACAACTTGTGATTTATTTATAGTTTTAAAAGCCTACAATTAAGTCCTACAATTCACCAGTCACCGTGTTAGTTTCCAGAAATGTAATGATTAATATTTTGTTTTTGCCTTCAAAGAACACTAATGCTGTGGGAAAAATCTAATTACAATTCAATTTCAAAAACAATACAAAAAGGGTCAAAGAGAATGAGTCTACCAACAATGAGGGAGTCAAGGAAAAACTTACAGAGTAGGTGAACTTGGGCTGAGAGGATCAAAGAGGACTTAGAAGTCACTACTTAGAAAAAAAGCAGAAAAGGTAATTCTAAATAAACACATGGATGTTTGAAAAGAGCAATACTTGAACAGTCAAAAACCTGAAGGTCATGTGACTGAAGCAGAGAAATAGATGGAGGAACTTAACAATTCTAGTAGTGATAAATCACTGTAGTGATGTTGGGCATTTTTTTTCTTTTGGCTACGCCCACAGCATGTGGAAGTTCCTGGGCCAGGGATGGAACCCACACCACAGTGGTGACCCAAGCCACTACAGCGACAATGCTGGACCCTTAACTACAGGAGAATTCCAGGGCATCTTTGTTAATAATTCTAAAGAGTATATATAGAATTTTTGTTTTATATCATTTGATGAGGCTTTCAGTTGGAGTCCCTATATCATAAATTGCTCTTTATTCTTAAACAGCTAACCTTTTCTAAAGTATAGAAATGTTATCAGATTCTTCTCAAGCATCTATCAAGATGATCGCCTGAATTTTTTCCTCTTTACTCTTCGATTGTGAACTATATTAGTAGATATCTAAAGATTGATGTGATAATTCTTATTATATTCCTGAGATAAAGTACATTAATTCATAATTTATTATTTCAAATGTGTACAGTTATATGTGCAAGTATTTATTTAACGCTTTTCATCAATGTTCACAAAGTCAAATTTATTTAAAATTTTTTTTCTATCTAATTTTGTCTGATCACGGAAAAAGAAGAGAAAGAAGCAGATCCTCCACCCCAAGCTGCCCCAGCAGGTACCATGTGGATCAGAAAACAAGCTTCCAGACAATCCATTCCAAATCCTTGACACACAACTTCATAGATAAAGAAAATGGTTGTTTAAAGCCATTAGGTCTAGGGGTAGTTTTGTTATATAACAACAGATAGCTGAATGCCAACTTACCTCTCTAAAGCTTTATGTTCTTGACAAGTAAATCAGGGACTTAACATCAAGTTTTTATGGTCCCCTTAGCACCAATCCACAGTGCTGCAATGCTGTCATCACATGCAATTATCTAGCTCTGTTACTGTATGAGGGAAGTTATTTTTTTTATGAGCTTTTAACTTTTTTTCTATGTTGTTGGTATAGTCTGTTTCCGATTCTACTCTGAGATAATATTACTGAAATATAAGCTCCTCATTTGCAATTATGTTTTCAGACTAATATGTAGAAAATAATGTTAAAAAGTAAGTATGATGTACTTACATCTTATTTGCTCAGTTCCTTAATGTTCATCCCCAAATAAGGAATTTCTTTTGTTTATGCTGGGGGTCCACAAGACTTGGTCTTAGTTTTCGCTGAGTGATGTAAAGGAAACAGATATCATCCTAAGAAAGGCAAAAAAGTGAATAACTTTACATGAGGAAATACAGATTACTATTCATTTATCATCTCTCTTCCTATCTATAGACTTGTAAACTTTATCATGAAAGTTCATGTATACTACAAAAACAACTAAAAAGAGTTGGCATAGAAACCATAAAATTTTAAACCTGCATATTTTATTCTTTACAAATGCACACACACACACACACACACACATTTTTTGTTGTCTTTGTGCCTTTTTTAGGGCTGCACCCGCGGCATGTGGAGGTTCCCAGGCTAGGGTCTAATTGGAGCTGTAGCTGCCGGCCTACACAGGAGCCACAGCAACGCGGGATCCGAGCCGCGTCTGCAACCTACACCACAGCTCACGGCAACGCCAGATCCTTAACCCACTGAGCAAGGCCAGGGATCGAACCCGCAACCTCATGGTTCCTAGTCGGATTTGTTTCCGCTGAGCCATGATGGCAACTCCATACATACATATTTACGTGTGTAAAAAGAGTAACATTCAGCGAAATACATGTTAAAATATCAAGCTATGGCTATCAGAAATATGTATGTCTAACAAAATCTCAAAGATGTAAACAAAAATAGGTTAAACAAAAATAGGTTAAAATAGAGGGAGAGAAATTCAGTGGCACATTTTAATATACTTCTAAGAAATGGGTACAGTAATTAGAAATACGGGTGTGAAATACTTGATTACAGTGTAAAAGCTATTTAGAAAATCGTAGCTTTAATGAAAAAAAATCTATCTATATTTCTATCCATATACCTATGTATTTATTTCTCAGTTTGGGAGGTTATCCCCAGTGGACATTTGGAAACGTCTGGAGATATACATAGGCATCACATATGAGTGGGTGGGTGAGTGGGAGGGAAGGTTGTTACATCTAGTTGGTAAAGGCCAAGAAAGCTGCTAAACATCCCACAATGCGCAGGGCACCAAATAATTAGCCAGCTCAAAATATCACTATGCCTCTATCAAAAACCTCTGATATCCATCTATGTATTTCTATATCTATCTACATCTGTACCTATATATTTGATACCCAGAGGCCCCTATGCCATATTCAGTGATAAAATTAATGGAAGACTATATAAATGTACTCTAAGAAGGATCATCAAGACCTCAGACCTCTCAGAATGACAGCTTAGGCCAACCAAGTGAGTGAACCGTATTGATTAGTTCAAATGGCAGCTGAAAGCAAGGAAATTACTGACCGCTTACTGTAGGAGAGCAAATTATTGCCTTATGACCAACTACAGAAAAAAAAAAGTATTCAGAAGCTAGGTATATATATATATATATTTTTTTTTTGTTTTGTTCTGTTTTTTGTCTTTTTGCCTTTATCTAGAGCCACACCCGCGGCATATGGAGGTTCCCAGGCTAGGGTTCTAACAGGAGCTGTAGCTGCTGGCCTTCACCACAGCCACAGCAACGCGGGATCCGAGGCGCATCTGCAACCTACACCACAGCTCACAGCAACGCCGGATCCTTAACCCACTGAGCAAGGCCAGGGACCGAACCCGCAACTTCATGGTTCTTAGTCGGATTCGTTAACCACTGATCCACGAAGGGAACTCCTGTATGTGTTCTAATTTGATGTATTTCTATACTCGAATGTTGTTAATAAGTCTCCCATTTGTTTATTCTTCATTTTATTTTTCCAGTTTATTGAGATATAACTGACAAATAACACTGTATTATTCCCAGGTATACAACACAATTATTTGATATATGTGTAACTTGAGACATGATTACCACAAGAAGCCTAGTTAACATCCATCACTTTACATAGTTACATGATTTACCAATATCTGGTTAGGCACAAAGATGAAATGATCCTGGTTTTCCAACACTATAGAGCATCTTATTAACACTAAGCTGCTTACCTGTGACCTTATCTGTAAAAGAAAACTCATCACATGTTGATCTTAAGATGAAACGTTTATTGACCATTTTCTGTTTCCTATGCAGCTAGAGATATGGATAAAGAGAAAAAAAGGGACCTGTCTGACTAAGAAGTGCTTGTACCCAAGATTTGCTTACCTGAAGAAGAAGGAAGAGAGAAGAAATAGGGGTATAAAGAAGAGGATGATGATGCAGAAAAGGAAGAGACTAAGAGAAAGGTCTCCTTCCTCTTTCTACCTGCTTGAACACCATTTTAACATGAACTGGCAAGAGACTGTGTCCTTGAAGACATATGTGAAAGTTATAACCAAATATACAGCAATCTATTGTCAGATATCTCAGTTCTGTGGGAAAAATCAATAACTAATTGTTTAATTCACTATTAGGTCATCTTTGTAACTTGCAGCCAAAAATATTTCAAATAACAGTTTTCAAAAGTTCACATATTATTTCAAATACATTATTTTGTTAATTTCTAGAATTTAAGATTTATTCCTATTCAGTTTTATTATTGGTAGTACATTAACTTTTCAATGTTTATGTAGAGTCAATTTATTTTCACTAATTATTTTTCCTATAAATGATTCAACTCTATATTTGCTTCTTTGGTCAAAGCCAGCTTTGCCCATACACCACAGATTTTGAATTGCAATTATGCTACTGGCTTATTTCTTAATTACGACCTTACTTACAGTTTTCTTTTTACCCTAATCACTTAGATTAATGTATATATTTATTTCTTATTCACTTAACTTTCCACACCAGCCAAATTAGCAACTTTGGTTATAGATTTAATGTCTAGGCGTTACTTGTAAAATTATAGTTACTTTGCCTATAAATTTCTACTTGCTTATGCTGTATTCGGAATTAAGTCCAATTTCTCTTTCTTATTGCAAAATCTCATTGCCGGGGCCCTATAACTATTGTCATGGTCCTGAATAAAGTCTGCTCTGTCATCTTTAGAAAGTATAGTAATAAATTTTTCCATTAACAGTACTTTGTGCCAAGACAGGTGAATTTTTTTTTTTTTCAACACCCACAGTATGAGGAAGTTCTGGGGCCAGGGACCAAATCTGAGCCACAGCAGTGACAAGGCCAAAACCTTAACTGCGAGGCCACCAAAGAACTCCAAGACAGGTAAATCTTTATGTAAAACTGAACATAGTTCAGTCTTTCCTTTGGTTTTTGAGCTAGTAATCACCTTGGTCATCAAACACATTTCAACTACACCTAAGGAATATTTTGAAAGTAGATGAATGTGACCTTCCAAAATGTTTAATCCTATAATTTAAGTATTTTTCATCCTTCCTGCAGTGATCCAGATCATCAGAACAGTTGAAAGTAATAAAATATAATAGATATTGATAAATTTATAAGCGGTTTTCCTCTACTAAAATTAATATTTAAATGAGTAGATGAGTATTATTGTTAAAGAAAAACTTACTCTATGCTTAGTGAAGGCAGTCAGGGAAACTACTCAAGGTTCTACTGCAATGGGGATTTACAGTAGGTGAAAGAGAATGGTTTCAACTCCAAATATATAAAGGAGAAGTTGTAATTTATAGCAAAGGAACAGAGTGGGGTCCATGAATAGAAAATAATAAGAAAAAAACCATCATGAGTAAAAAAGGATTCTGGTGAAACAGAAGTAACATGACTCCTGCTGAGGGTAGGCAGCATTATTTGATAATACTTTGGGGGACGGTGGGGAGGAGGAATTGATCAGAAATCCAGGGTGATCAGATATCAAGGATGAGGATTCTTGCTAAAATGACTTAGCTAGATTCTTGCTCCAACAGCTCATGCAGGCCCAACAAGGACAGGCACTGAAATCATTCCTGGAGGGCTTAGAAGGCCTGAATAGAGTTTGACCAAAGAGAATGTTTGTCACTATGTGTGCAGCATATATTTTATCTATTGAAAAGAAAATACATATTTTCATTTGAGCTAAGTTACTTTCCAGAAGTGTAATCATCATCATGTGAAGGTTTTTGAGAAACTTTTTGCAATGCAAGTTAAATTAGAACAGGATTTCTTTTTGGAGGGTGGTTAGGCAGGACATTGGCTCTTTAAGTCCTCACAAATCTTCACTTTATCACTTGGGGCTGCTTAGTCAAACACTAAATCTCATATCCTGCTCTAGACTTCCTAAAATTAAATGCATATTTTAAAAAGATCTCCAGGATATTCCTATACACAGCTAGGTTTGAGAAGAAACTCTTTAAGACACCAATGAAGAATATTGAAAAAAAAAATTATCTGGTCACAGTTTACCTATGACCTTCATAACTGAAAGTCTGTGTTCTACATGTAAAAACCTTGCCCTACATCTTTGAAGTCATTAAGAACTATGTATATGTGGCATTTCTGAATACAGTATATTCAATTAAAGGATAATGTGCTATTTATGGTAGGTCCAGGCTTTAAGCACATTTAATGAATCTAATCTTCCTGTCCTTTATTCTACTGAGTGGATAAATCACAGTAAAAAAAAGGAACAATCTCCACATTGACATTACATATATATTAACTGAATATAATATGAGAGGGAAATTTCATATTTTGCAGAATAGTTTTATTTTCTGATAATGTAAGTTACTGTATTATTTCAACCTATTTGTTTCCAGGTTAACTAAATATTTTATATATTGTGACTGTGGCATATACATAATAATTTTTGCCTTGAAATATATTCACTTTGAAAAAAATATATTTTCACAGTGAACCCAGGCCCTCTGAGGAAAGAAAATTAAAAGATTCAGGAGCATATGAAAACCATGCCTGTCAAGTTATACAGGTGTCAGTGCCATTATTGGTCATTGAGACTATTTCTGTATTCCTCATCAAGAGTGTGAGATCATTATTAAATACAATATACCCTTCCTTATACTGAAGAAAAAAAAGAAAAGGTTAAGATCCATAAGTGTATACAGTTTGACTGCTTATAAATGGATATTACATATTCTGTATTAACTTTGCCAAAATAAGGAGGCAAACAAGCAAACAAACAAACACAATTCAGAACCAAAACACAGAAGGAATACAGGGTGGATCCACTACAGGAATTGGAAAGCTATCGGGATTCTTTCTTAGCCTCTCATCCTTGTTCACATTCACATGTTATTTTTATTTTCCCTTACTGAAGAGATGCTTTTTCCTCACATTGGCAGAGTAGCTTCACTCGAAACAATGTATTTGTATTTTTAGAAAGAAAGGAAATCCACATACTCCCCCTAGCCCTGCTGGAAACAGAGGAATGACCCAGAAAGGTTTAATTCCACACTAAGTCAGGGTAATAAGGTATCACATTTGATGGATTTATGTATCAAGGGCAATGCAGCTTATGAAGGTTTGTGATCCTTCTGCATAGAGCTACAGTGCAGAAGCCACCCCTACGGAAAAGGCACAGGATCGCTGTTACAGGCTGAGCTGCTTCCCTCATCAGCCTCCAAATTCATATATTGAAACCTAACCCCAGGTACCTTAGAATATAAGTATAAGTAAGTTAAAATGAAGTCATTAGGGTGGGGTTTAATTCACTGTGACTGGTGTCCCTATAGAAAAGGAAATTAGAACACAGATATGTACAAGCCCAGAGAGAACTACACAGAGAGACAGGGAGAAGTCAGCCAGGAGAGAGACCTTGGAAAGAACCAATCTCCCAACACCCTGATTATGGAAGTCCAGCCTGCAGAACTGTGAGAAAATAAATTTCTGATATTTAAGTCCCCCAGTCTTTGGCTCTTAGTTATGGCAGCCCTGGGAAATTAACATAATCATTCAAATAAGGGAATCTGTTTCTACTACAATGAACTCAACTTCTTTTATGTTAAGAAACAGTCGTTGTCAACCCAGTGGATACCCACCACGAGATTATACAACTAATATACGTCTGGTTGAAGGCAATTATCAACATTTCATTTATCTTATTCTTGCTCAAAGCAATCATAGCATGTAAAACACTAAAGGTTGCATGATACATTCATCTTTCCCCACTGTTTGCACAACAATATATTATGTATTTCTTCTGTCTTTCTTACCCATAAAATGCTTACTATATTTGATAAAATTTGCATTTAATAATTTAGCACAAAAAATGACTTGTTCCAATCATCATACCTCAGAATAAGTTGAGTGACTTAGTCTGGACCCAAGGAATTTTTCAGAAAGCTTCTCTTCACATTATCTTATTTTCTTCTTTACTCATGAAATCAACATGCCATCATATTTAATGAGTTTTTCTTCATTCTAATGAAAAACAAAAAGAAATATATACCCATGTATGAATTCAATGAATGGAGAACAAATTTAGAGTATATTTTAAAGATAAGAATCATCTTTATTTAGCCAAGGCCAAAGTGCCAAAGTTTTCTGATTAACAGAAAATCTTCAAATCACATTTAAGTAAAAGAAAAGACATACTATATATATATTTTGCTTGGGTTTCAAGGAAAAGGTATCACTCAAAAATTTCCTTTACAGGCATATAAATGTAAATCATTTGCTTTTGCTGTTATAATTAATTTGGGTAATCATTTGAAATGCTCCAGGAAAAAAGTTTATAACTTTTTCTTTTTTCTGAGCAAGATAAAAATGAGTTGAAAACAATTATCTTTGAAGGGGAAAATGTTAAACTCTACATGTAAATAGGGAAAATAGGGTTTTTTCACTATTGGCATTATAATATCTCATACAAAAATTGTGAAGAAGAAAATGATAAATTTCAAATGGCATCTAGAATAACAAATACTTCTTTCAAAACATATTTAAGAGTTTCAGAGTAGAGGGGGATGCTGGATAAAGATGGCTAAGGAATAAGACATGGTGCTCACCTTATCCCGTAGGAGAAAAAAAAAACAAAAACTACATGTAAAATGATTATAGTGAATGCTGACAAGATACCTTAACCTCCAAAAATGGCAAGAAACGGGGTAGATGACAAGAGGACCAAAAACAGAAAGAGAAAAGGGAAAGAGAAAAAAAAAAAAGAATCAGGACAGAAACAGCACTCCTGAGAGAGAGCTGTGAAAGAGGAAAGGAATCTACACCCTGGGAGGACACTTAACTGATGGGAAAATCAGCCAGGATGGTGAAAGAACCTCAAAGCCAGGATGGTGAAGAATCAAAAACACAGCAGCCAGATTAAAGACGGAAAAGCAGGGAGAGATCTACACAGACTATCAGTACCATCATTTGGCACACCACAGCCTGAGACACTCAGGCAGGAGCTGGGTGTTTAGTCTCAGACCAAGGATTCTGATGTCAGTTCCTGAGAGAAAACTACGGCTGGCTGTGTGGAGACAGGAGTGCAGCACCACAGTCGAGGGGCTAGGGAGCGCAGCACCATAGCCAAGGGAGCATGGAAGGAGGCCTGGGCCTACGGGAGAAGCAAGGAGCCATTGTTGGGAAGGGCTAGACAGGACAAGAAAATCTGCCACAGGTATGTGGGCTCTTGAATAGCAGAGAACTTCTTGCACAGGCTATATGAGATGGGAGGAAACCACTGCAGCCCTCTCAGACTCCAGTAGTGGGCATGGCTTGCCACCATGAGAGGTCTATAAATAGGCATTACCAGTGGCCCCAGTCACCTTAGGGGTCACTGTAGAGAAGAACACTGCAACCAGGTGCCACCTGTTGCCCTCACTCCCTGGGAACACACATGCTCTGCTGTCGCCACTCCCAAAGGGTCTGGGCAGTGCCCACACCTCTCTGTGGAGCGCTGCCACTTTATAGTGCACTGCAAACAGCAGCAGCCTGAGCCACCTCCCAAGGGTACTCACCACTGTCAAGGGCCCAACAAATAGGCATGTGCCATGGACCTGCCCACTGCCTCAGTCTCCTTAGAAGCACATGCAGGTTGTACACTGGCACACTTCCTATCAAGGGGATGAGAGCCTTCAAACACTAAGGAAAGACACAGCAAGCATACAAACCAAAAGTAGCCCTAATGCCAAAGAAAATAGTAAGCCCTCACAAGTCACCCAGGGGCCCTCTCGCATATCAATACTCCTCTAAGACTATGGTAGATAGTTGTTTTCCCTAAACTCAGTGAATAAGAAATATATAAACAAAATGAAGAAGCTCAGGAACCAATCCTGGTTAAAAGAACAGGAGTATTCCCCTGAAGGAGCAAACAATGAAACATAACTCTGCAGTCTAACAGACAGTGAGTTCAAAATGGAGATAGTGAAAATCCTGAAGGAACTAAGAGCAAATATGAATAGTAATGCTTTAGAAATACTTTAGAAAGGAACTAGAAAATATAAAGAGGAGAAAAGAAAAATAGAAAATTCATTTGCAGAGATGCCAGCTGACTTAAAGGCATTGAAGACCAGAATGAATAATGAAGAGGAATGAGTAAGAGACTTGAAAGACAGAGTGATGAAAATATCCTATCAGGATAGCAGACAGAAAACCAAATCAAACATGAAAGCAATATAAGACATCTACGAGATAATATAAAGAGGGCCAATCTAAGCAAAATAGGGACTCCAGAAGGAGAAGAAATAGAAAAGGGGATTGAAAATATATCTGAAAATAATATGGCTGAAAACTTTCCAAAAATAAAGGAAACAGATATAAAGATACAGGAAGGACAGAGGGCCCCAGATAAGTTGAACCCAAACAAATCTACACCAAGATGTGTCACAATAAAAATGGCAAAAATTAAAGATAAGGAGAGGCTTCTAAAGGCAGAAAGAAAAATCAAAGGGTATATTAGAAAGGAACCCAAATAAAGCTATCAGCTGATTTCTCTACAGAAACACTACAGACCAGCAGAGTGTGGCAATATATATTCATAAAAACTCTAAAAAGTTTTGAAATTTAAAAAGAAAAATTTGAAGCCTAGACTAATTTAGGCAGAAAGATTATTTAAAATATAAAGAAAAATAAAGAATTTCTCCAACAAACAAACACTAAAATGATATAGCAATACTAAACCCATTATAAAAGAAATACTGAAAGTTGTCCTCTAAATAGGAAAGGAGTAAAAAGATACATGATGAGGAGTTCCCTTCGTGGCTCAGTGGTTAACGAATCCGACTAGGAACCATGAGGTTGCGGGTTCGATCCCTGGCCTCGCTCAGTGGGTTAAGGATCCGGCGTTGCTGTGAACTGTGGTGTAGGTTGCAGATATGGCTCAGATCCCGTTTTGCTGTGGCGAAGGCTGGCAAAACAATAAATGAAAAAAAGCAGAAATCTCAACAGATACTGCAGAAATAAAAAAAATAAGAGAATATTATGAACAATTACATGCCAACAAATTTGACAACCTAGAAGAAATGGACAATCTTCTAAGACATACCCAGCCTGACAATACTGAATCAAGAAGAAATAGATCATTTGAACAGACAGATCACTAGAAAAGAAACTGAATATATAAAAAAAAACACTCTACAAAAATCCAGGCTCAGATCGCTTCACAGGTGAATTATACCAAACATACAAAAAAGAAATTATACCCATCCTTAAAATTTTCCAAAAGGCTGAGGAAGTAGGAATGCTCCCAAAAATATTCTATGAAGCCACAATCACCCTAATACCAAAGCCAGACAAAGATACTGTCAAAAAAGAAAATTATCGGCCATTATCTTTGATGAATATAGATGCAAAAATTCTCAACAAAATTTTAGCCAACCAAATCCAAAAACACATAAAAAAGATCATACACCATGGCCAAGTGGGATTCATCCCAAGTTCACAAGGATGGTTCAACATACACAAATCAATCAACATCATACACACTAACCAAAGAAAAGTCAAAAACTACATGATCATCTCAATAGATGCATAAAAAGCATTTGACAAAATTCAAAATCTATCCCTGATAAAAACTCTTACCAAAATAGGTATGGGGGAACATATCTTAACATAATAAAAGCCATTTATGACAAATGCACAGCAAATATTCTCAATGGAGAAAAGCTGAAAGCCTTCCCACTAAAATCTGGAACAAGTCAAGGATACCCACTCACACCACATTTATTCAACATAGTATTGTAAAACCTAGTCACAGCAATCAGACAAACAAAAGAAATAAAATGTATCCAAATTGGAAGAAAACAGGTAAAATCATCAGTATATACAGATGACATGATACTATATTTAGAAAACCCTAAGATTCCACGCAAAATCAACTCAAACTGATCAATGAATTCAGCAGAATAGAAGGATACTCTATTAACATTCAGAAATTGGTTAAATCTCTGGATACTAATAATGAAATATTAGAAAAGGAACATAAAAATAAAACTTTTAAACTTGCACCCCTAAAAAATTAAATACCAGGAATAAACCTGGCCAAGGAGGTGAAAGACTTATACACTGAGAACTATAAAACATTAATCAAAGAAAGTAAAAAGGATTCAAAGAAATGGAAAGATATTACATGTTCCTAGATTGGCAAAATTAATATCATTAAAATGAACATAGTACACAAATCCATATACAGATTTAATATGATCCCTATCAAATTACCCATGACATTTTTCACAGGACTAGAACAATCCAAAAATTTATATGGAAACTTAAAAGACCTATAATTGCCAAAGCGGTCCTAGGGGAAAAATGCCAAGCAGGCGGCATAACTCACAAGACTTTAGACAATATTACAAAGCTACAGTAATCAAGAGAGTGTGGCACCGGTACAAAAACAGACATACAGACCAACGGAACAGAATAGAGAGCACAGAAAATAACCTGGACACGTATGGTCAATTATTCAATAAAGGAGGCAAGAATATAAACTTGGAAAAAGAGAGTCTCTTCATCAAGTGGTGCTTGGAAAACTGGAAAGCTGCATTAAAATCAATCAAACTAGAGCACACCTGCACACCATGCACAAAAATAAATTCAAAATGGCTTATAGACTTAAAAATAGACAAGAAACCATCAAACTCCTAGAGGAGAACATAGACAAAACATTCTCTGAAATCAGTCATACAAACGTTTTCGTAAGTCAGTTTCCCAAAGCAACAGAAATAAAGAAAACAATGTGAACTAATCAAATTAACAAGATTTTGCACAGAAAAGGAAACCATTTGAAAAAAAGAACAAAAAGATAACCTGCAGAGTGGGAGGAAATAGTTGCAAATGATGCAACCAACAATGGCTTAACCTTTAAAATATACAAAAACTCATACAACTCAACAGCAAAACAAACAAACAAAAAACAAACAACTCAACTGAAAAATGGAGATAAGACCTCAACATACATTTCTCCAAAGAAGGCATATGGTTGACCAACAGGCACATAAAAAAAAAATGCTCAACATCTCTAATTATTAGAGAAATCAAAATCAAAACTACAACAAGGTACCACCTCACACCAGTCAGAATGGCTGTCATTTATAAGTCTACAAATAACAAATGCCGGAGAGAGTGTGGAGAAAAATGAACCTTCTACGCTGTTGGTGGGAACGTAAACTGGTACAACCATTGCGGGAAACAGTATGGAGTTTCCTCAGAAAACTAAATATAGAACCACCATATGATCCAGAAATCCCATTCCATGTCCGGATAAAGCTTTTTTTCAAAAAGCTAATTGAACCCCTGTGTTCATATCAGTACTTTTCATAATAGCCAAGACATAGAAACAACCCGAATGTCCATGGACAGTTGAATGGATTAATAAGATGTGGTACATGTACACAATGGAATATTACTCAGCCATAAAAGGACAAAATAATACCATTTGCCACAGCATGGATGGAATTAGAGATTCTCATACTAAATGAAGTCAGTCAGAAAGACAAAGAAAAATACTATGCTATTTCACTTATATGTGGAATCCAAAATATGGCACAGATGAACATATCTATAGAACAAAAACAGTCTCACAGACATGGAGAACAGAGTTGTGGTTTCCAAGTGGGCGGGGAAGGCAGTGAGATGCTCTGGGACTTGGGGGTTAATATACGCAAACTATTGCATTTAGAATGGATAAGCAATGAGAGGTTCTGCTGTATAGCAAAGGGAACTCTATACAGTCACTTGAGGCAGAACATCATAAAAGATAATATGAGAACAATAATATGTATCTGCATGACTGAATCGCTTCGCTGTACAGCAGAAATTTACAGAACATTTTAAATCAACTATAATTTTAAAAAATTAAAGAATTTCAATGGAAATAATTTGCACTCAACATATTGCTACTCATAAACAAGTTGTTTACACCAGGTCTATTTAACTTTGCTCTGTTACAATGAGAAATTATAATTTGGGAAAATTGAGCATAATAAATATTTTTGCCATAGAAGAATAAATATTGATTTTTTTCTTAAAAGTCTTCATATGTATCAACAAATTTGTACATACTTGGTTCAATCTTTATATTCTAATGGAACCCCAGAAGCAATTACCAGTATTTGAAATCATGTTCTTTTGTTTTAAAGCACATGTAAGCATGTATACAATTATTTGTCATATATTTTTGACAGGAATACAGATTCTAATTCACAGAAAATCAATCAAGCCCCTTATATCTTCAATCATTTTCCTTTAAAAATTAATATAAATTTAGTTACATATTCTAAATGACTTGTACAATTTTATATTCATACTGATGTCATTTGAAATAATAAAGATACTTAAGCTGCTCCTAGGTAAGACGATAGAATATTTAAGGGGGGGATATTTATTGTTACTCCTGACATAGTGAGTATCAGGGGACATAAGTTATAATAGCATTTTACCTAAAGTTTTTTTTTCCCTTCTTTAAACAAAAAATTTAGGCATAGACATAGCACAAAGCCCGACTGAGGAATTTGGTTTTGAAAGGCAGAAAGCACCTAAAGGAAAATTATTGATCAAACCTTGGAGATGAAGTATAAAAGAGAAGCTTGGTATTGTCTTTTTTTACAGGCCATTGAATATTAGAATCCAGATCAGTCTGCCTCTAGACAGGGAAGACATGCCAAATCAAATCAGATACTATCTAATTTGTGTAGCTAAAACCTCAAAGTTCCATCATGACAAATATCCCATCTTAAACAATTTGTTTCCTTATCATCTTTCCTTTGACATTTTGTTATGTGACAGACCAAAAAAAACACACTGATTTTCCTTGGAGAGTTTAATTCACATCTTTTATCTTTTACAAAGATTTCCTGACAGGAATAGCATCATAATATGAAATCATTCAGTTTTAATAATATCTTTAAATATCACATGATTTACTTGAACACATATTAAAGTTTTGGAAGTAACATGTCAAAGTGGCTTTAATACAGATAAAATTGAATTCCTCCCCAAGGCTTGAAGAGAAATTGAGTGACCTTAGACTCACTCCCAACTTTATTTCCAGCACACAGACAGGCATCTGACTGCCCCTGGGAAGACATATGTAATACTAAAGTTTGTGAACTTTTTCACAAGGGACAATTTAAGCAATGTGGACTTACTGGAGGAAATTCCCAAGAGGAAGTTTAAAAAGATTGCACACAGTGAGGCACAACTAGCTTATCCCATGAATTTCCCATTTCTTCTGTAAAATATCTTCATAATAGCAGAAAATGTGGCTCTTTTATTTTGTTTTTGTGATTACAGTAAGTGTGCCAAGTTTATCTGGAAGGTAGCAGGATCTACTCTCTCTCTTCACCTATTTCCCCCATTCCAGGAAACCATTTAAGGTGTTCCTGAGAACTCCTTCACCAAATGCCGCTCTGTGCTCATAACACTGGAGAGATGTGAAGATCTGAGACTTGGCCAGCACTAATGAAGATTTTAGGAATTCAGACCAATCAGGGAAACAGGAAATTTTAATGAAGCCCATTTCACTTGGCTTGAGTTGAGGAGAAATGATCATTACATTCCCTCAGTTGAATGGATAGGAAATCGCAGTATTCATGATGTGGCTGATGACACATAGACATCATTTCCTTCAGAAAGTGGTTCTCTGACTTAATTTGTGGATAATTTATTGCTTAGAGCATACTTTGTTCTTTTGTATTTTGATAAAAAAATGATATGAAGGTAATAGATACCTTTTGCCTACACACGTTTCTATAACGAAGGGAAACCGGTAATTAGACAGGCTTAATTTTTTAATTCTGGACCTTAGGCAAGTCTCTTAATCTTTCAAAATGTCAATAATAATTGTACCTACCTCATATATTTGTTTTGGAGTGTGATATGGCATGTAAGTCATTTAGAATGGTCTTAAGCATATATTAAAAACTTTAAAAATGTTAAAATGTTATTAAGATTTACAGTGGATATAGTGAATATTAATTTGCATGTTCCAATGCTATAATCTACAAAGAAGAATTTTTTATGATATTTTGAGTCCCTGCATTTTCCTTTTTTGCTTATTTTACTGTTTAAGTGAATGAGAGACCACCATTTTGTTCTACGACCACAAAATGTTATAGGGGAAGCAATTAATGATTATTTCTGATCTTCTGACAATAAAGAGATCAACAATTAATGGAAGATAAATCCTCTGTAACTTTAGGATGTGTCAGCTGCTGCAGATAAGAAACCTAAATCCATCCTGCATTCTGGATAACTGAGTCCACTGACCTTATCTGAAAAGGAAAGAGTCATGTATTAAGCATAACGTTTATTTTCTATTTCTTTCCTCAGTAATTGTTTCAGAGTATATGTGTTTTAACCTAATGGTATCACAAAATTAAAGGTATTTTAGCTCAGTAAAGAGACCTCGGAAGATGTATTTGCAGTACCCTTGATCATTCCACAGTCATTTGGGTCGCTCAGGAGTCTATAGGTTCTGCTTAAGACCATATTCTTCTTTTTGTTTTTCCTTGTCTTTTTGCCTTTTTAGGGCCGTACCCATGGAATATGGAGGTTTCCAGGCTAGGGGTCCAATTGGAGCTACAGCTGCTGGTCTACACCACGGCCACAGCAATGCAGGATCTGAGCCGGGTCTGTGTCCTACACCACAGCTCACGGCAATACTGGATCTTTAACCCACTGAGCAAGGCCAAGGATGGGAACTCGTGTCCTCATGGATGCTAGTTGGGTTTGTTAACCGCTGAACCACGATGGAACTCCCAAATTCTTTAATCAGGAAAATGCAAATGAACACAGCTTTTTTGGAGATAGAATTACTCCTTCTGGCAAGATTATCTTTTGAGTTTCTGAGAAGTGTTGGACATTCGTAAGGAAATTGTTAAAGTACTTGGAAAGGCAAGTTCAAAACTAAAGGCAGGGAATTTAGTCTAGGATTTGGGCCTAGCCCAAGAGGAAAATTCACTGGATTCCAGCAAAGTCTAAATCTGGGAGAACTCAATCAGTGCTACCCACATTTAGTTTAAAAAAAGTAACAAAAAGGAGTCACAAGGCACAAACTAATTCAAAGTGGCCTGGCAACTCCTTTTCCTTAGACTTGGGGAAAGGAAACAGATTAGCAAGAATGTAGCCAGTTTCTGCCACACTCTCCATCAGTCAATCAAGTATATATACAATTGAGCCAACTTTTATTTTGTTGATTATCAATTTTATTGAGAAGTAATTCATGTATAGTATCTTTAGATTGAATTATTTAATGTTCTAACCATTATATATACCACTCATGAAACAACCACAATTAAAAACGGAGTATTTCCATCACTGCAAAAGATTTCCTAAGACCCTCAGCAGACCTGACCACTCTTCAACCCTGATCATAGGCAAACAATGACTTTTTTTTTTGTCACTGCAGGTTCTGTTGCTTTTTGTATAAATGGAATCACACATAAAGACTTAAGTTGCCCGTTTGTTTTTCAGAGCTTAATGATTTTAAGATTCACTCACTTTGCTCTATATATGTTAGTAGGTCTTTCCTTTCATTGCTGAGTACGAATATTTCACTGAACAGATATATATTAAACGTTGCTTATCATATGCAGATGGACTTTTCAGTTTTGAGTATTGAAAAGAAAATCTTCTATGAACTTTTATGCATAAGTCTTGGGTAGGCATATGATTACAGTTACCTTGGGTAAATACTTAGCCATAGAATGATTATGTGTTGTATATTTAACTTTTTACAGAACGACCAAACGGCTTTCCAAAAAAGGTTATGTAATTACAGATCCATGTGAATGACAGTTCTCACTGATTCACATTCAGGCCAATATTTTGTTTTATTAATAATTCTAATTTTAGTCTTTCTAAAGTTGTGTAGTAGTATTTCACTGTAGTTTTAATTTGTGCTTCTTGGAGTAGTAATGATTGATTATAAACCTTATTTCATGTGCTTTTTGTTCATGTGTATGTCTCCTAACATGAAGTCTCTAATCATTTCACCCAATTTTTATTTGGATAATATATAATTTATCTTTTAATTTGATTTTTATGTTATGACCAAGAAAATATTGCTAATACTAAGACTGAAAACTTTTTTTCATATGTTTTCTGCTATGTGTTTTATAATATTTGTTTTTACATTTAAGTCTATGTTCCATTTCAAGTTAATTTTGTGTGTGTTGTGAAATAAGGATTGATTTCCCCCCACAGTTATCCAGCTGTCGGAGCACAATTTATTAAAAATACAGTATTTTTTTCTGTTGAACTTCCCTGGTACTTTGTTTAAAAATTAATTTACCATATATGGCTATGTATATCTTTCAAAATCACATTTTACCAAAATCACATTTCCTTGATCAATGTAACTCTTTTAAGTCTTGAGATCAAGTAGTGTAGGCCTTTTTCTTTTTTTTTTAATTAATAGTTGATTTACACTGTTGCATCAATTTCTGCTGTATAGCATAGTGACCCAGCCATATATATCTATCTCTGTTTATATCTACACTCCTCTTCTCATACCATCCTTTCAATTTTGTTCTTTTTTTTTAGTTGGATTATATTACTTTGCTTTCATTTTCATGTAAATTTTAGAATCAATTTGTGCAGTTTTTTCAGAAAACGAGGATATTAATAATGATTGCACTCAATCTTTCAATCAATTTAAGAACAGTCAGAATCAATTTTGAGTAAAAATGGTAAGAGGTTATTTTTTTTCACTGCTTTAGGGATGATGCGTAATTCATCAACAAAAATGAGGTAATTATGGATTACTTAAGATGATGTAAATAAGTTTGTGAAAGTTGTGTTCTATATTTAGTTTAACTTTTAGGTTAGTATTTTCTATATTCAAAAGTAAGGTTCAAAAGGACTTTTAGGTGGCAGCTGTCACCTTGGTAGAGGAGAGGCCAGAGATGGAGCGGCTGAGGCTAGAATCAATGGTGAGCCAGGGCTTCCCCTCTGGTTAATGGCTGTCACAACCCTATTGAGGGCAGGTTTGGGTCCCAAGTGGCTCAAACAGAAGCCCTGAGGTTTGGGTCTAAGCTGGCTCCATCCCCTTTAAGTGTGTGCTCTTTTCTCTCCCAGCACTGGCACTTTCATGCAACAAGGGAACAGTAATGGAACAGGAGGGGCTGTGCTCACTGTGGGTCAGGGCATGAGCTGTGGTAGTCCAGGAGGGGTCATACACCCAAACTGTTCCTAATGTGCTGCCAGTGTAAGAGCCAGTAGTGATTGCCTTTGCCCCATTCAGATGTTGTGTCAGTACTGATAGATAAATAGAGCCCAGAAATCAGCCCATGTATTAATGATGTACAACAAAGGAGGAAGGGGTATACAATACAGAAAATAGTCTTTTCAATAAAAGGTTCTGGGAAAACTAGACAATTACATATAAAATAATGAGATTAGAGCATTTCCTCATACCATATACCAGATTCAATTCAAAGTGTATTAAAAACTTAAATGTAAGACTAGAAACCATAAAACTCCTAGATAAAAATATGGAATACTCTTTGACATAAATCAGAGCAATGCTTTTTTGATCTGTATCCTAAGACAAAATAAATAAAAGCAAAAATAAACAAATGGGATCTAATTAAACTTAAAAGCTTTTGCACAGAAAAGGGAACCACTGACAAAATGAAATGAAAACCTATTAAATGGGAAAAAAATACTTGCAAATTATATGACCAATAAATGGTTAATATGCAAATATACAAATAGTTCATACAACTCAATATCAAAAATACCCCAAACAACCCAACTGAAAATGACAAGACCTGAATAAACATTTTTCAAAAGGAAAAATACAGATGTCAAACCAGCACATGAAAAATACTCAACATTTCTAATTCACGGAGAGATGCACATCAAAACCACCATGAGTAATACCTCACATGTGTCAGAATGGCTATCATCAAAAAGACCACAAATGGTGTGGAGAAAAAGGACACTCCTACACCTCCTACACTATTGGTGGAGACATAAATTAGTATAACCACTATGGAGAACAGTATGGAGGTTACTTAAAAAACTAAGAGTTACCATCATCATACTCCTGGACATACCCAGAGAAAACCATAGTTTGAAAAGATACATGCACCCCAATATTCACTTCAGCACTATTTTCAATAGCCATGACATGGATGCTATTGTCCATGGATGCTAAATTTCCACTGACAAAGAATGAATAAAGAAGATATGGTACATATATACAATGGAATAGTATTCAGCCATAAAAATAATAAAATAATGCCATTTGTAGCAACATGAATGGACCTGGAGGTTATCATATTAAGTGAAACAAGTCATAAAAAAAAAGCCAAATATAATATCACTTTATGTGGAATCTAATAAAAATGATACAAATGAACTTATTTACAAAACAGAAACAGACTCACAGATTTCAAGAACCAACTTATGGTTACTTATGGGGGGAGGGCAAATTAGGTATTTGAGATACCTAACATAAAATAGATGACCACAAAAGACCTACAGTATAGCACAGGGACCTCTACTCAATATTCTGTAATACCTATATGGGGAAATAATGTGAAAAAGAATGGACATATTTATATTCATAACTGAATTACCTTGCTGGATACCTGAAAGTAATACAACATTGTAAATCAACTAAATTTAATGAATTTTTTAAAGAAGAAAGTACTGAGAAAAACCAAACAAAAAACTCCAAAATACCACAAATAATAAAAGTTTGTGAGGATGCAAGAAAATGCAACACTTTTATAATTTTGATGGGCATATAAGTTGTTACAGTAACTATGGAAAACAGCACGGAGGTTCCTCCAAAATGTAAGAACCTCTATGATTGAGCAATCATGCTCTTGGGTATATAACTGAAGAAAACAAAAACTTTAACTCAAAAAGATAGATTCATCCCATAGCAACATTATTTACAATAGCCAAAAGATGTGAAAGCAACATGTACGTCCAATGGTATACTACTCAGCTGTAACACAATTAAATTTTGCAATTTGCAACACAAGGATAGACGTAGAGAGTCGTACGCTTATTAAGTCAGAGAAAGACAAATACTCCGTGTTATCACTCATATGTGGCATCTAAAAAATAAGTCAATGTATATAACAAAACATAAAGAGACACACAGATATGGAAAACAAACTAGTTGTTACCAGTGGGGGTGGTGAGAGGCAAAACAGAGGTATGGGATTAAGAGACATAAACTACTACATATAAAATAGATAAGCAACAAGGATGAATTTACAGCACAGGAAAATGGAGCCATTATTTTGTAATAATTTAAGTGGAGCATAATCTATAAAAATACTGAATCACTGTGTTATCAACCTGAAGCTAATATAACATTGTAAATCAACTATACTTCATTTTTTTAAATATATGATACTATTTCCAGGAAAAAATAATTTAGTTGCCAAATGGCATCTAATCATTTGTTTTCAACAAAACTTAAAAAGGTACTGCTTGAATATTCGATGGGTAAATCATTAAAAATAATTCTGTCAACTCATCTCTAGGTGATTTTTAAGATACAAGTCATAAGGAATTAAAAAAATCTAAATACCATTCAATAACAAAACTCCAATTAATGTTTACTCATATATGCAAATACATTTTTTCAGGACCTATATTAATTAAAATAAAAATGAGTCACAGTAGGGGTGGGATATCATCTCTGTTCTTCCATGTGCCAGCTTATTGTTTTACCTGTTGTGAATATTAACTGTTTATCAGTTGTGAATAGCTGGGGAGATAGAGATTCTGGGTGTGACGACTGTTTCTAAGATTTGTAAAATTGGTTATAGTTTACAAGTCCATCTATGTTAGGGTATTCAGTATCTCAAAAACCAGGACCAGCTAGTGGTGAACTGTAGATGCTAGAAATGTATCTCATCACAGGAGAAAACAGTGTGGCAGAAATTACTAGTTCTGCTCTTCTGTAGAAACACTAAACTTAAAACTTGGAAATTTTAATAGGAGTGAAGGTGAAATTTGGGGGGTGAGCACAGAGTAAGTGGTAAGACTTATCTGTACCCATGTGGTAGAGATTGTGGAAATCTCATAAATGATGCTTCTGTCCAGGAATCTCCTGAGGGGGTTTTATTATTGCATCAATACATTGATCATAAATATATCTAGCTGTTATTCCTTAAGAGAAATTCTTTATTCTTTAACTTCAGTTTGACTAATATCTGGAGTGAAGTACTCTGTCCTTAGCTGGTGTGATACCATGTACAAATTTTTCATTTGGTTTAAATTTGTACCCCATCATTCATCCACACATTTAAATTAATTGAGTTACTGAAGAACTTCAAATCATTTGAGAATAAAGTTTTATTTATCTCTAATTATAATATGTCATCCATCCTACACAAGGATTCCCTTCTGATAGAAACTCATTAACTGAAATCTCAGTCAACTCCCTAGCCTTATAATTAGTTTGGAGTTATTAAAATACTTTTGCCACACTTCTTAAAATCTAGTCTAGTTTTTTTTTTTTTTTTTTTAAAAGAAAACCAGTCTCAAATGTTATATAAAGCTTTCCTTACATCTACTCCTTACCAAGGAGTATGGTTTTCTTGATTTGGTCAAAAGGAGGTTTGGGAGGATAAAGAGGGGAACTATAGATAGGTCCTTATATTATGGAGCTTAGTTCCTGTCTGCCTTTATTCCCTAATACCAATCCCCATTGGGTTTGGCTGTTTTAATTATCTTTGTTCTTGAGCTGTGGGATTCAGGAGATGCCATGGCAAATCCTGCTAATGGACAGATCACTCTGGAGCAATTCATTTTGGCATTTTTTTCTTTACAAGTTTAGTCAGTATTTAGGGCTGTTCTCCAGTGGGTGCAACACTATATATTATGCTGATGCACTCTGCTGTTTGCATCCCTTATTATGGCCAACCTCTCAAGATTGTTGCTTCAGCCTTGAGACAGTAATGCATGTGTATATATTGGGAATCCCTATTATTTTTTAGCATTGGAGAACATACTCTCTTTACCCATAATCCAATAGCATAGTCACCGAACTAGTATATGAAAGATCAATACCCCGACTGTGTATGGAACTTCAGGCTTTAAAAGTGATTCTTTTTGAACCCAAATCCATTGGATTTAAAGAAGGGAAGCAATTCCCCTTCTCTCTTATGTGGGAAACAATTCATCTTTCACATGACAGCATTATTCTACAAATGGCCACTTATCAATTATGTCAAGTAGGGTTAAATGAGTATTGGCAGAGCTGACTCTCACACTGCTTAGCAGGTCCTGTGGAGAAGTAGCTAGCCATAACTGCTGGCAAGTGTCTGATTTAAATGGGAGGTCTTAGTACCTTTTGTTACACGACAGCCTGCCACCTCCACACACACACACACACACACACAAACACGCGCACAAATCTGAATCTTTCAGCAGCTCTGCCATGTTCCCTAATGCCTCACCAATTACAGCTGAGGATGCACCAATTATCTCAGACTGCTATGATTTATAACCAAAAAGATAAGAGCCTGATTATCTGCTCTGAGGGGCATAGCACTTACCAAAACATAAGAAAAAATGAGATAAGGCATTGTTTTTAAATAAGTGATTAGATATGTTAAGTCAAACACCAACAATTCACAATTTTGCCTGCAACCTTATACTTTGTACAAGACAAATAAACCCATTTCTAAGAAGTGCTTCAAGTCTTACTGAACACTAGAGGTAAGGATTGTGATCCATATCTTTCCAACTCAGTAGAATGTCCTTTAAAACATTCTGTTTCCTATATGAAATATTGCTAAGCTTTTCCGAAATCTGACTCATTCTGATAAAAAAGTTAAAAATCAAACTAAGGAGTTTCCATTGGGGCTCAGCAGGTTAAGGGCCCAATGTTGTCTCTATGAGGATGCCGGTTCCATCCTTGGCCTCAGTTAGGCATTGCCATAAGCTATAGCATAGGCTGCAGCTGCATTCTGATTTGATCTCTGGCTTAAGAACTTCCATATATCACAGGTGTGGCCATAAATCAAAACAAAATTGAACTGAAGAAAAACTTAGCATGAGGCATGCTACTTTTATTTTTAGCTGTGTCTGAAACATGTTTGTCCATGTTTTTCTGGGTTTCTTTTTATTACCAGCCAAACCTCTCTGCACTTCAAGCATATTTTTAACTAAAAAATGCTAATTTTGAACTACTTTTATTTCATTTGATATATTTCCCTATCCTTTATTTTATCTTACCCCACATTTGACAAAATTAAACATTATTATAAAAATGCTTAACAAACTGGGGACAGAACAAACATACCCCACCATAATAAAGGCCTTATATGTCAAGTACACAGCTAAAATCATGCTCTAGTATGGTTTTCCTCAAAGATGAGGAATAAGGTAAGGGTACCCATTCTCATCGATCCTATTCAACTTAGTTCTAAAAGTTCTAGACAAATTACTTCCTTTTTATTTGTCTTTTCAGGGCCGCATCCACAGTCTATGGAGGTTCCCAGGTAAAGGGTCTAATTGGAGCTTTAGCTGCTGGCCTACGCCACAGCCACAACAACGCAGGATCTGAGCCACATCTGAGACCTACACCACAGCTCACACCAATGCCAGATCCTTAACCCACTGAGCGAGGCCAGGGACCGAACCCACAACCTGATGATTCCTAGTTGGATTCGTTAACCACTGAGCCACGATGAGAACTCCTAGACAAGTTAATAAGGCAAGAAAAGTAATAAACACATCCAAATCAGAAACGGAAAAGTACAAGTTCTTTATTTGCAGGTGTTATGATCTTATGTTTAGAAAATCTCAAAGACTACACTAAACAACTGTTAGAATCCATAAACAAATTCAGTAAAGTTAAAACATATAAAATCAATACAAAAAATCAGTTTGTTTCTGTACATTAACAACAAAATATCTTAAAAATCAATTAAAAATTCCTATCTATGCTGTGCAAAACTTGTCAGCTTGATTAGGTCCCATTGGTTTATCTTTGCTTTTATTTCTGTTGCTTTGGGAGACTGACCTGAGAAAACATTTGTAAGGTTGATGTCAGAGAATGGTTTGCCTGTGTTCACTACCAGGAGCTTAATGGTGTCTTGTCTTATATTTACGTCTTTAAGCCATTTTGAGTTTATTTTTTGTCCATGGTATGAGAGTGTGTTCTAGTTTCATTGATTTGCATGCAGCTGTCCAGGTTTCCCAGCAATACTTACTGAAAAGACTGTCTTTTTCCCAATTTATGTTCTTGCCTCCTTTGTCCAAGAAAGAGAAAGGCAAATACCATATGATATCACTTATATCTGGAATCTAATATACTGCACAAATGAATCTTTCTACAGAAAAGGAAATCACGGACTTGGAGAACAGACTTGGGGTTGCCGAGAGGGTGGGGGAGGGAGTGGGATGGTAATGGGAGTCTGGGGTTAATAGTTGTAGACTATTGCCTTTGGGATGGAAAAGCAAAGAAATCTTGCTGTATAGCACCAGGAACTATGTCTAGTCACTTGTGACAAATCTATATATGTATGTGTAACCAGGTCACCATGCTGTACAGTTGGAATATTGACAGAAAACTATAAACCAGCTATAACGTAAAAAGAAAAAAGAAAAACGAAGCTCAAAGTCAGGAAGAGAAAGAAATTTTTAAAATGGTTTACCATGGAATTCCATTAAGTGATTTAACTAAAAAAAAAAAAAAACCTCTCAACAAACTAATTAGAGAGAGAAAACCTCAATGTGATAAAAGCCAGACAATAACAACACACCACTACCATACTCAAAAGTACAAAACTAAAAGCTTTTCCTCTAAAAACAGGAGCAGGGCAAATTTACCCATTCCAGTAATGCCTATTCAACATGGTACTAGATGTCCTAGTCAGACTAATTAGGCAAGAAAAAGAAATGAGAGACATCCAAATCACAAAACAAGAAAAACTGTTTTTTTGCCGATACTGTGGTTTTACATGTATATATCCCTAAAGAACCCATTTAAAAAATATTGGACCTAACAAAGAAATTCAGTAAGATTGCTGGATGTTACATCAATATACAAAATAATTTACATTTCTATACTCTAGCAATAAACTATATTAAAAGGAAACTGAGAAAAATTTCCCATTTACAATAATTCCAAAAAGAAGAAAATTCTTAGAAATAAACTACTGAGGTAAACTTTAAAACATTAATTACCTCAATTATGATACACCCCCCTCAAATAGCAAAACATATTGTGTTCAGGACCGGAGGAATTAATACTGTCATATTCCCATATTTTCCAAAGCAATCTATAGATTCAGTGCAATTTCTATAAAATTTCCAAGGAATATTTTTAGAGAAATAGAAAAAGAATTCCAAAATTTATAAGAAAGCACAAATAGCCAAATTTGTCTGCATAGAGAACAAAGCTGGAGACATCAGACTTCCTGATTTCGAATATATTACAACATGACAAAAATCAAAACAGTACGTTAGGTGCATAAAAACACACGGTTACAGGAAAAAAAAAATCCCAGAAATAATTCCTCACATAGACAGTCAATAGATTTTCAGTATGGGTGCCAAAATCTACAACAGGTAAAAGGATAGCCTCTTCAGCAAATTGTTGAGAAAACTGGATATTCACATGCCAAAGAATGAAATTGGGCCTTTATCATATGCCATACAACCAAATCAAATCAAAATGGATTAAAGACCTAATCTAAAACTTCAAACTAAAACCACTAAAAGAAAACACAGGAGGTAAGATTCATGACTTTAGTCTTGAAAATGATTTCCTTTTATATGGCAAAAAAGCACCTGCAACAATAGCAAAAATAGGCAAGTGGAACTATATCAAACCAAAAAGCTACTGTACAGCTTAAAATCAAATGAAACAGTCAAGTAAAATGGCATCGTATGGTATGGCTGGAAAACTTTTAAACTATTTATCTGCTAGGAGGTTAATCTCTAAAATGTTTAAGAAACTAGTACAACTTAACAGCAAAGAACGTAAAAGAAAACCCTAATTAATATGTGAACTAAGGACTTGAATAGATATTTCTTTAAATAACATACAAATGCTCAAAAAGTATGTGAAAAATGTTAACATCACTAATTATCTGAGAAAAAATGCAATTTAAAAACCATCCTTACATCTGTAGGATGGCTATTATGAAATTTTTTTTTAAAAGAGCCAAGTGTTGGCATGTGAAGAAATTATATTCTCTACACAGGAAAGTATGGACCTTTCTCAAAAATTTAAAAACAGAATTACTATATGATCCAGCAATTCTACTTCTGGATATTCATTCAAAAGAACTGTAATCGAGATCTCTAAGAGATACTAACAGTCTCATTTTTATTAAAACATTACTCACAATAACCAAGGTATAGAAGCAACCTAAATGTCTAAAATAAGAATGAGTCGAGATGATACACATAAAACTGAATATAATTCAATCTTAAAAAATAATTCCGAAATATCTAATGTTGTAAAGATGAGGAATAAATCACTATAAACCAAGTATGAAGATTAAAAGACAAATATATTAAAAATAAATATAACTATAATAATTAGGGAAGGAAGAGACAAGATCAAAAGATCTGAACTGTGACATCAAAAAATAGAACAGGAGTTCCTGTCATGGGGCACTGAAAATGAATCCGACTAGGAACCATAAGGTTGTGGGTTCTATCCCTGGCCGCGCTCAGTGGGTTAAGTACCCCGCATTGCTGTGAACTGTGGTGTAGGTCGCAGATGTGGCTCAGATCTGGCATTGCTGTGGCTGAGGCGTGGGCCGGCAGCTACAGCTCAGATTCGACTGCTAGCCTGGGAACTTTCATATCCCGCAGATGCACCCCACCAAAAATAAAACATGGTAGTAGATGAAAACTTTTACAATTAGAATGGGTAAACAATAAGATCCTGTTATACAGCACAGGGAAATATATCCCGTTTCTAGGGATAGACCATGATGGAAATGATATAAGAAAGGGAATGTATATATATGACTGGGTATATATTCATACACTGTGTGTGTGTATATATATATACACACACACACATATATATATATATATATATATATATGAATGTATATGTATGAATGGGTCACTTTGCTCTATTGCAGAGATTGGCCCAATGTGTAAATCCACTATACTTTAATTGAAAAAAAAAGTGGGAGGGGAGAAAAGGAAAAATATAGACCTTTGAAATATATTCAAATTTTTTTTATCACTCTACCTCAATAAAAGTAGTAAAATATAAACTTGATGTAAGGTAGTCATAGACTGTAATTTCTCTAGCTGAATGACAGAGCATAAACTACTCTAATTTACTGAATCCTAAATGGATTTTTTGATGATGCAATGAGATAGCATATTTTTGTAACATATTAAAGAAATGTCAAAAATGGTAGCTGTTATTTTTAATAAATCTTTAAGTAACTAATAAGTAGAGCTGTTATCCTAAATGATTCATAAACAAGGAGAGTTATAAAAATGGAGTATTGTAATTGCTATTAATTAATCTCAAAGGAGTTTTCATCAGTTTGAGATTGGAGTTAGGAAAAACAGAATTATCCTCATTTACATTAGTTCAATATCCAAAAAAATTAAATAACTTTATCATTAGAACAAAGGTAAGCATCCTGCTCCATTTATTATACATCATTCTTTAAAGTTAATTCTTAAAATTATTGAATATCTCAAAACTCTAAAGGCTCAAGTGAAACTTGCACTTTTAGTAAACCCATACAGCAATAAATTATAGACATAAAATAACCTTTGGTTTTCAAAGAATATCTTAAGAAACATATTTAAGAATTTACCAGATTATAAGAGAGCGATTCACATAGCAATGATCATCCAATCCAAAAATTTAGACCCTATTTTCACTCTTTAAATTTAATTGAAAGATTAAAACATTACGATTTTTACAACTTTTAAATTTATCAAGTGTCTTTTTCCAAACTACCAACATCTGTGGGTAAATACTTTCCCAAGACGATTACAGATAAGGAGACCACATGAATATCTTACACGTGAAATATCAGCCACAGAAAAGTTAATAAGGACTGCTCCTGTTTTTATCCATATTTAAGAGAGAAGGAACAATCCAGTTTTCTTCTAATGTCATTCTTTATTTGAAGATTACCTCTCATTTAATATAATTAGAAAAAGTGCTCTGAATTATAATATTCCTAAACTCCATTTATGTTCTGCAAATTAAAATTAGGTCAGATGCTATACAAGATACAAACAGTCTAACAAATTTGCCCAGAGATCTTGAAAAATGAAGACAAATTTCATTAATTGTAAAAACATCTGCTTCTAGAAAGAGAGACAAGTCTTTTAGAAATGTGCTAGAGTTTCTGTCGTGGCACTGTGGAAATGAATCCAACTAGTAACCATGAGGTTGCAGGTTCGATCCCTGGCCTCACTTAGTGGGTTAAGGATCCAGTGTTACCGTGAGCTGTGATGTAGTTCGCAGATGCGGGTCAGATCCTGTGTTGCTGTGGCTGTGGTGCAGGCCAGCAGCTGTAGCTCCGATTAGACCCCTACCCTGGGAACCTCCATAAGCCGCGTGTGTGACCCTAAAAAAAAAAAAAAGAAAGAAAGAAAAGAAAAGAAAGAAAGAAAGGTGTCCACAAGAGACAGAATTCTATGAGGTAGAAGTCTGAATTTAATTGAAAAGTAATGCAATACACTAAAACAGGTATGACAAATGTTTCAGAGCACACTTGAATTCGAAGCATCGGTTCTTTAAAGTGACCTCCTAGTAAGTTGCTATAATTTTCATTTTTCTCCTTCCTTGTCACGTAAGTTGACCTCTCATCATCTCTAAGCCCATCTGCTTGAGCCTGTTATTTTAATTGGTGACTATAGAGACCTAAGAAAGCAATTTACTGTAATTAAATGTATAACTTTAAATTTAAAGTGACAGAAAATTTTGTCACTTTTACCTAGAGTTGATGTTTTTTAGCAATTTGGATCTAGAAGAAGAAGGAATATATGTTACTCCTTGAAATAGATAATCTAGCATATGACAAAACGATGTGCAGATATGCAGATGTCATAGCATATTTCTGCTGAGGTAAACAAATGGTTATCTATAAACCCTAATTTATTCAACCACCAAACACTCAATATTTTAGTCAAAACATCAGAAAACTAATGGGAGAGAGGGGGATGCCAAGTTTGAAAGTTAAACATTTTCAGAATCACATGCATATGTATATATTATATTTCACTGTGGTACTGCTCCGCTATTATGTTTTTCTTATCCTCAAAAGCACGACTGATTTGTATCCAATTCTTCAAGACAGCAATTAGGGCTGGTCTCAGCTAGACTCACTCATGTACCTATCTATAGTCAGAAGCAGGCAGAATGCTGGCAAAAGCAGGCCAAGCTCTTGATGCCTAGGCTCACGATGGCACATTATCACTCCTACCACATTCTACATATCAACCCCCCTCCATGCACCCAATCAGCATAGATTCAAGAGATAAACTCCACCTCTTGAGAAGACTACCTATAAGTTAACTCGGAAAAGACATGAATAAAAGATGAGCTATCATCAGGGTCATTCTTGCCAATAGCATACCACAAAGAGCTATCACAAACTGAAATAACATGTGCCCCCCCAAATTTAAAGCTGCATTAAAATAAACACTAAACTTACCTTGCTATCACCGACTAATTCAATCGCTTCTTAAACATTCAAAAATTTTATAAACATATTTGTGTCCTTTCTAGTTCTGTCTATGATGCAGTAAGCACCCTCCCTCTGGTCCACTGCATTCAACCTTACAGTTTTATAGACTGGACAGAGACCATGGACATGTAATAAAATGATGCCAGGCAGATCAAAGTCAAGGACCCACTTGGAAGTATCATTGAAAGGGTAATGAATTTACCATCATCTCCTTACTGTCTGTCACCTAACAATACCACTTAGCTTGAAGTGAATGCAGTAAAAAAAAAAAAAAAAAAAAAAAAAACCTGGATGGGAGTACTGTGACCTTTATAGAGAAGGTTCCAGTAGATACTGTCTTGGAGCAACAAAGGGGACTCCTAATGCTCAGGAGAGTGTGGAAACAAATGCCCCCGCCTCAGTTTTCTATAGGCAAACCACTACCCAGTACCCATCATGGAAGTGCAGTTGAAGCTAAGGAAAACTGTAAGAGATGAAACAGGAATGGAAACTTCCTTCTTCATTCAGTAGAACTGCAGTTTGGTTTCTTGCTTTCTGTTCTCCCTTCACTCAATGGACATAATCATGGAAGATCAAGTGTATTAGTGCTACAAAATTCTGATTCAGTAAGAAAAACTATAAAGATAATCTCATGGAATAGGAAAGTACTGGGAAGACTATGGAATGAAGGAAGCTCAGAAAAGAGGCATCATAAAGTTGTTTTTAAACTCCTGAGGTTACTTGCAAATTAAACATGCATAGAATTATTCTTAATTAGCATACTAAGAGATTTGAGAACTGAATGAAAGTATAGATAATCACACAGGTTTTAGAATGATCACTTGGGTGGTATGTATCTGGGATCAGCCCAAAGAGTATTGTAAAATTTGGGAAAATAAACTAAGAATGGCACCAAAACCCAAAAAAGTTATTTTTGAACCTGTAGCCTGAACTTAACCATGTTGACCACCGACTAAAACAAAAATATCAACATTATCCATAAGACTTGGACAGGAACTACAGTGTCATAATGTAATACTTAAACAGGTTAATTATTTTTAAGATTTCACATATAAGTTATACAGTATCCTTTTCTGGCTAATTTCTCTCAGCATAATATCCTCCAGGTTTACTAACCTATGTTGTCACTAATGGCATAATTTCCTGCTTTCCCATTTTTGAATAATATTCACTTATATAAATTATATATAAAATATATACATGTCATACATTATCCCATCACATATTATATTACTATATATCTTATCTTAATTATATCAATATATTTTATTATTATATAATTATATAATATTAATATATTATATGTTATATATGCCACATATTTTTATCCATTTATCTATTGACTGAAATGGCACATTGCTTTTTTCCTTTTTTTGTTCTTTTAAATGGCCACACCTGTGACATATGAAAGTTCCCGGGCTAGGGTTCGAATCAGAGCTATAGCTATCTGCCTACACGAGAGCCACAGAAATGCAAGATCCGAGCCACACCTGTGACCTGCACCACAACTCACAGCAACAATGGATCCTTAACACACTGAGCAAGGCCAATGATCAAACCTGCATCCTCACGGATACTAGTCAGCTTCATTACCGCTGAGCCACAACGGGAACTCCAGGAAGTGGCACATTTTTAAATAAAAATGTCTGTTTACCTAGAATTCTGGATCCAGTGAAAACATCCTTAGGTAATGATGGTGAATTGACAACATTCTCTGATCAAAAAAAATGTTAATTAAGGAAATCATATCCAAAATATCTGATCTAAAAGAATTGCTAAAGAAAATTTTTCATATAGAGGGAGAGAATATCAGAAAGAAACTTGGAAAATTAAGAGAGAATGAAAAGAATGAAATTGTAAACTATGAAAATTAAATAAAGTATTCTCTAAAATCTTAAAAATATGTTTGACATTTGAAAAAAATTAAAACATTACCTAATGGAATTTTCAGTATACAGGTAGCCCTTGAGTGAAGTTGAGTGAAGGGTACCCAACCTCACATGCTGTCAAAATTGCTGTTTAACTTTGACATTTGCATCTAAGGATTTAACCAATCTCCAACTGTGTAGTACTGTAGTATGTGTTTACTAAAAAGATTCCATGTCTAAGCAAACCCATGAAGCTCAAATCATGCTGTTCAAGAGTCAACTGTATATTGATGTAGCACCTAAACTAACTAAGCCAATAAGGAAAGAGGATAAAGAAATCTCCACGGTGGCAACATTTCTACATTCCAATTCAAATAGGAAAAGATTCATTCCAATGGTAAACTTAAATCCATACAATAATCGTGTTAAAGTGAACAATCTAAAACTGTCAATTAAAAGATAGAACTTAACAACATGGATTACAAGACATACAAGTTCATACTACTAACAAGAAATTTATTATAATTGTAATGGTATATCTAGGCTAAAAGTAAGAGGATGGGAAAAGATCTACCATAATAACAACATTCAAAATAAAGCAAAAGTGGTTATATTAATTTAATCAAAGCAGATATCAGGGATAAAAGGACTATTTTTCTCTGCTTCTTAATTCACTACATGTAACTTTAATAATATCAGAGCATTTTTAAATTACCTGTTACCAAATATTTTACTAGGTAAGTATTTATTTCAGCTATTTATCAACCAGGCTTCTCTAAGATCCTTAGAAAATGATGTTACTATATATTATTTCAAAATGAATAAAACTGTGTATTAATAGGAAATAGAATAACCAGTCAATTGAAAACGTGAAAATCTTGAAAATATAGACACCTAACATTTAGGTAAAGGAAGAAGACTTTCTTCTTTCATAAAAACTTATCTCTAAATAGATTCTGAACCTGTGAGGTTGCACTGTAACCTTATTAATTTTCTTAGATCAGGCACAAACCTAAATCTAGAATTTGACCACTACATGATGGGGCACACATCATATATATCACTTGTATACATGAAACACACTTGCCCAAGTAGATTCTCACATAAAGTGAGACAAGCCACTTACATATCCAAGGATATATAACAGCTAATGCATATCCCGATAAGGCCTTCAGTTAAGGTAGAAAAACAACATTTTTAAGTCTTAGTATGTGCATAATATGTAAATTCTAAAGTTTTATTTCATCACTAAAATGAATAAAAAATAGTTTTCATTTTCAACAAGGCTTAGTATGAAAGTAATTTAATACCCTCCCACACAGACTAAGAGAGAGAGGTATTATCCTGATGATTACATTTCTCTTTTTTTATTTTTTTTATTTATAATTTTTTTTTTTGCATTATAGCTGGTTTACAGATTTCTGTCAGATTTTCCAACTGCACCGCGTGGTGACCCGGTTACATGTACATATATGGATTTGTCACATGTAATTAGATATAGTTCCCCGTGCATTACAGTTGGAGCTCCTTGCTATTCCATCATTAAAGCACTAGTTATCCCCATTCCCTACATTTCGAAGGGATGGCTCTCAGTCCTTGAGAAAGACAGTCCTGGGCCATACAACTGGAAAAAAACTGGGAGAATATTAACATTTCAAAGAGGCAGAGAAAGAATTTAGGATTCCAAGTTTTTTTAAGCTAATGCTCTAAGGAGAGGGCGGTCACAGGCTAAAGAAAAAAAAGCTTGTTTAAACTTCAGTCAAGCTGAGAGAACAGTAAGGTTGTCTTGGTCAAAAGAAATTAAGGGATGTGTCAGGCTTACAGAGGAAAGTGAGATAAGAAAAAAATGGCAGTTTTTAAGTGTTGTGCTGTATTTTGTGAAAAGAGTCTTATGGTACGTATTCCCCAGCTATGTACCCAAACAATTGCTGGCAAATACCATAATGTAAAATGAGGATAACCCATTTAAGAATTTGTTTGGAATTAACATTTTCTTTCTGTTACCTTAATATTGGCATTAATCAGATGATTGACTGTACCTAAGATCTAAATCCCTGAGGTTACCATCAAACCAGCGAACAAGTTTATTTTAAAAATCAACCAAGTAACAACCTTGAAAATGAAAGTTGTCATGTACAATGAAGAGGGCAAATAAATTTTCTTAAAGACTTAAAACTATCCCCACTTTTACTTGACCTTTTTCAAGTATATTATTTGTGATTTTATTGACCTAAAGCTTATGAAAATAAAATTAAACCACATGTATCTAAATAATAATGCACTCATAGCTAGTTTGTGGTAATTGTACAGTATATTTTCAGAAAAGATAAACTTACGTTTACAGAACCATCATGACATACCAAAATAAGTAAAAAAACATAATAACTGGAAATTACTATGCACATTATATTTATTGTGAGTATCATTTTCATAGAACATTATATAGATACAAGAGATTATGGATATGAAGATTAGATATATATTCAGAAAAGTGTATATAATAATAATCTGTGAAAAATGCAAAGCATACCAGTTACATTTGTAGTGAGTGAATCTGTTCATAAATTTGAAGTATAGATGTGTTCAGGTTGAGAGTGACTAATACTTTTTTGAAGAATTTTGGACATGTTAAAAGTCCTTTTTTTATCATCATAGGCATTAGTATCACTGCAGAGCATTTTTGTATAAATGCCATATTCCTGTTTTCATGGCATTTTCTACACAGGTGGGAGATAAAATCAGGATGAAAGCAAGGAGTCAGGCTCTTTACACCCTTTACTTTTGAGGCTTATAAGATTTCCAAAAATATTTTAAATTCAATGTAATTTTCATTATATTTATTACATGCCTACTACTTTGAGCAAAGCACCCTACTTTTTATATAACAACACTGAAGAGAGATGTGAAGGCCAGGGGCTCAGTGTTAAATGTACTAATTATACTGAAGTTATGCCAAAGCTGTAGGTTTTTGCAGTGCAATGTTCTTGGTTAATACTACACCTTGAACCTTTCAAATTTAGTTAAAAAAAATATGAAGCAATTTATTTTTCTGTAATTAATGAAGAAAAGATAAACACATCACTTTCCTCTGTACAAGGCAGAAATAGAATAATAAAACCTAGATTTCTTTAACGTATTACATCAAGAAAAAAACATTAATAATACATGGGGCAAAAGTCAAGATAAAAATAAGAATCATTTAAAGCTTTTAAGCATATTTATTGATAGTATCAATCGCAAAGCAAAGGGATGGCAGAATAACTATAGATAGTAAGATAACATATGACTATAATGAAAAGCACATAAAGTTATCAAAAATACCTAATGATTAAAAGGATTCACTATACTGTGAAAATACATACAAAGTTATTTTTCTGTCAATGAAAAGAATAAAAAAAGAACCTCAATGTTCAAGAAGAAGAAAAATTATCAGCAAATCTGCGTTTCTTTGTAGAAAAAAAGTTAGAACAGTAGATACTCTAACTCAGATTTTACTAACCTATGTATTCAGAGGCTCATAATCTAAATATGGGGAAATACGATTTTTGTATTATTTTTTCAGAAGACATCCAACATACTGGATACAGGAAAATCCTCAAAAATAGAATTGCATTTTAGAGGAAAAACCTAAAATAGACACTTTAGGCATTGTTATTTCATCCTGTGTTTTCTGACATGCTTATTAAAATATATTTTATTAAAGACAATGGTGCAATAACCACTACCTTGATAAAGATAAATAAAAATCTGATACAAGTAAAATGAATTCAAAGGTGCAAATAGAAAAAAAGTTTAATAAGTGTATGGAGTTCTTGTTTTCCCCTCATTTCTAGTTTTCTCATCTGTACATTTAGAGTTACTCAAGTCACTGGGTATAAATTCGTTTCATATCAGGTGGAAAATTATTAGCATCTTCACAGTAGTTAGCAAGAAATAAGGTACATAAACTACTGATCTCTTTTTATAATTAAATTCCAGTCTAAACACATAGTAAGGCAGATGAAGGGTAGCCCTTCAGCATCCTTATCTTTGCTGAAGCTTCATTATGAGTGAAAAATATTTCTCCATTCCTTGGTTTGTGGCTTATTCAAGTGATCTCTTTTGGCCAATGGATGGAGTATAAGAACAATGTGTCAGTTCCAATCTGTGACCTTAAGAGACCTAAGTAAGACCCTTTTATCTCTGTCACACTATGAGTATAGCGAGCTCCAACTAGTCCACCGTTTCAAGGATGATGAGAAGAAGCTCACTCACAAACTTGCAATGAGAAACATACTCTCACCTGCTGTTGCAGCTTCTTGCAGCTAAACTCAACCTATACCGCCTGAATCTCAGAGGAACCACAGATGATGAGAATAAAAATATTACTATTTTAACCCACTAAATTCTGGGTGGTTTGTTATTTAATATTTTTTGAAAGGTGAGCCAACTGAAACAGAGTAAGACAGAATTTGATAAAAGATTTTCCAGCTTTGTGTCAGATGCAGATTGAAATGCCACATTTGCCACTTCCTACTGTATTTATTTAGGCAGATGATTAAACTTCTGAGACAGGTTCCATATTTCACCAGGAACAGTAACATTTACAATACAGATTTATAATCACTTCTAATGACTTTTTTTCCCTCAGAGACAATTTTCTATGAGAAGCTGACCTAGTTACTTTCAAACCCTCTAGAGTCTCAAGCTCAAGCTGATGTATGGTGTTGACTCTCCCATGGCCTACCACAGTCAGAGTATATCCCCTGCTCCCTAAATCCTATTCAGAAGTGTATAATGGTTAACATCAATTTTTTAATGCCTTCCAGGAATTAGACTTTTCCATTTTTTTGGTTTGCTTCTTCCTGTTGCACACTCACTCCAAATTTCAATAGAAAAATACTTGTCACACCAAGAACCAGAAATGTCTCAAAGTGGATGAAAAAGATGAACCACAAATGACAATATCTACATGAGAGTATTACTAGACAATGATTTTTAAAGCAATCATAAAAGAGTGTTGAGCAAATAATGAAAAACACATTTGACACAAATGAAAAAAATAGTCTCACCAAAGAAAGAAAATATGAGCACATAAATAGAAAATAAAATGAAGAATTCAATGACAATTTTATAACTGAAAAATACAATAACAAATAAAAAGCTTAATGGATGGGAAAACCAACAAACTGAAGTGGATAGAGAAAAGTATCAGTGAAGTTGAAAACAGAACAATAAAAATTACTAAATCTTAACAAAAGAAAAAAAAAACTTGAACAAAAGAAAAAATAACCATGAATAGGGCTTTGGGGGATTTATGGAATTACAACAAAAGATCTAACATTCAAGTCATCAGTGTTGGGAGGGAGAGGTAAAGACAAGAAAAGTGCATGAAGAAATTCTCACTCAGTTCTACGACTGAATTTATCAAATTTTTCAAAAGAAACAAACCTGTAAATTCAATAAGCTAAGCAACCCCCAAAAATAATAACCCTAAAGAATTACAACATAATTACAACATAAAGAAACTTCTGAAAACAAAAGACAAAAAATATTGGAGAAGCCAGAGAAAGCAGCACCTTGTCTACAGGAAAAAATAATTGGAATGAATACAGTTTCCTCATAAGAAACCATAGGCACCAAAAAGAGGTGGCACAGTACTTTTCAGTTGCTAAAAGAAAGAGGAATGGTCAACTTGGACTCCTATACCCTTTGGGTATAAAGGAAGAATTGGAATGAAGAAGAATTAAGATAATTTATTTTCAGCCAATATAACCAACAAGAGCAGAATATAACTTCTTTTTGAGAGTCTGTAGAACATATACTGAAAAAGACCATATCTTGAGCCATAAAGCAAACCTGAAGCAAATTTAAAAGAAATGAAATCATACTCAGTGTATTATCCAACCACAATGGAAGTGAGTAACAGGAAGATAAGAGCAAATTCTCTAAAAACTTGGAAATGAAACCATGTGCTTTGAAGTAAATGATTGTCAAAAAGGAAATCTTGATGAAAATTAGAAAAATACATTGAAATAAATTTATTGAATATAAAACATGAAAATGTATTGGGCACAGCTAAAGCACGGCTGAGGGGGAAATTTCTAACACTAAATTCATGACCTAGAAAAGAGGATAAAAATCTCAAATCAATAATACAATTCCCTACCTCAAGAAACTAGAAAATGAAAAAATTAAAATCAAACAATAGAAATAATAGGGTTAGAATAGAAATCAATGAAATTGAAACCAGTAAAACAATAGAAGAAAAAAAATCAATGAAACAAAGAGCAGTTTCTTGAAAAGATCAATAAAATTCACAAACCTCTATCCATACCAAAAAAGAAAATAGATAAAAATCATATCTGGAATGAAAAGTCTCTCACTACAGACCCTGCAAATGTGAAAAGGATAATGATGGAATACCATGAACAATTCCACATACATAAATTTTAGCAACTTAGATATAATGGATTAATTCCTCAAAAAATGCAAACTGCCACAAGTCACATGACATATAGTATCGCTATCCCTATATCCAGCTAATTTTACTGGAGAATTTTACCAAAGGAGAAACAACACCCAAACTGTGCAAATTCTTTCAGAAAACAGAAGTAGAGAGAACAATTCCCCATGAGCTTTATAAAGCCAGTTTTACCTTGATAACAAAACAAATAACTTTACCCTGATATCAAACAAATACAGAACAAAAAAGAAAGACATTTATAAACTAGTATCTCCAATGAATATGTATGCCAAAACCTTTAATAAAATATTAACAAGTGGATTCATCAGTACACAAAAAAAGAGTCCTATGTCATAATGAAGTGAAGTTTATACTAAGGATGCAAAGCTGGTTCAACATCTAAAAACCAAGCAATGCAATCTACCATATTAACAGCCTATGAGAAAAAGTCACCTGATTATATCAATCAATCCAAAAAAAAAAAAAAAAAAAGCTTTGACAAAGTTCACCATTCATTTACCATGGAAATTCCCTCAAACCCCAGAGAACTTCTTCAACCTACATAAAACCTACAGCTAACATGACAGTTATTACTGGACTGCACTACTTCTCCCCTAATATCAGGGGCAAGGCAAAATGTCCTTTCTCACCATTCTTAACACACAAGTGAAAGTTCTAGCTGGTGAAGGAGGGAAAGAAAAGGCATAAAGATCAGAAAAGAAGGTCTAAAACTATCCTTTTTTGCAGACGGTATGACTTGGAAAATCCCAAGGAATCAAATGTTTAAACAAACAAAAACAGAAATAAAATCTAGAGCTAAAAAGTGAGTTCAGAAAGGTCACAAGAAATTTGTAAAAATTTGTTCAAACAAAACCTGTATACAAATGTACAGGTTTATCTGTAAAAGCTTTATTTGTAATAGCCTCAAACTAGAAAAAAATAATGTAGGCTTTCCTCAATAGGTGAATTGTTAAATGAACTGTAATACATCCATACCATACAATACTCCTCAGCAATATAAAGTAATGTACTATTGATACATACAACAACAACTTCAAAGAATCACCAGGGGAATACTCTGAGTGGAAAATAAACATTCCCCATAGAACACATTTATGTAACATTTTTGAAATGAAATAGAGTATAGATTAGTATCTTAGCTTCCAGAGATTAAGGAAGAGTTGGGAAAGAAAGGAAGTGAATGGGCAATATGAGGGATTCTTATAGTAATGAAATTGTTTGATATCTTGACTCTATCAACGTCCATCTCTTGGTTGTGATATTGTGCTATAATTCTGCAAAATGTTACCAGTGGGAGAAACTGCATAAAGGGTAACGTTGTATTTCTGCATTATTTCCAATAACTATAGATGAATCTACATTTCTCTCAAAAATTAATTTAAAAAGATACAGGAAACACTGAGCAGAGAAATACAAGCTGTAAAAATTAAACAAGAAGAGATGCAAAATACAATCACTGAAATAAAAAATTCCTTAGAAGCAGCCAACAGTAGAATACAGAAGGCAGAAGAACGAATCAGTGAGGTGGAGGACAGATTAGTGGAAATCACTAATGCAGAAGAGAAAAGAGATAAAAGATTGAAAGGAAATGAGCAGAGTCTCAGAGAACTCTGGGATAATGTTAAACGCACCAACATCCGTATTATAGGGGTGCCCGAGGGAGAAGAGAGAGAGAAGGGGACAGAAAAAATATTCGAGGAGATTATAGCCGAAAACTTGCCTAATATGGGAAAGGAACCACTCACTCAAATCCAGGAAGCGCAACAAGTACCATATAAAATAAACCCAAGGAGGAACAACCCCAGACACATATTAATCAAAATGACCAAAATGAAAGA
>PVHT020004020.1:39258380-39316267 GCA_004024745.2 Catagonus wagneri | reverse complement strand
CTAAATGCCCATCCACAGAAGAGTGGATAGGGAAGATATGGTACATACACACAATGGAATGTTACTCAGCCATTAAAAGGAATGAATTACCAACATTTATAGCAACATGGATGGACTTAGAAATTATCATGCGAAGTGAAACCAGTCAGACAATTAGACAGCAACACCCAATGCTACCGCTTACATGTGGAAACTAAAACACACAATGAACCTTCTTACAGAACAGACAATGACTCGCAGACTTTGGAAAACCTTGGTTTTTCAAATAAGACAATCTGGGGGTTGGGGAGATGCACTGGAGGTTTGGGATACAAAATCTGTAAAATTGACTTGTGATGATTTATGTACACCCGTAATTGAAATAAAACCCATTAAGGAAAAAAAAATATTTCATACAAATGCAAACAAAAAGAAACTGCAAGCAGAAACATTTATATTAAACAAAACAGATTTTAAAACAAAGTCTGTAACAAAAGACAAATAGGGCATAATAATGATAAAGAGATTGATACAAGAATGGGATACAACATTCTTTAACATACATACCCCTAATAGAGGAGCACCTAGTTTTATAGAGCAAACTATAACAGACATAAAGGGGAATACTGACAATAATACAGTAAGGACAAGGGACTTTAACACCACACTTATATCAAAGGCTAGATCATCCAGACAGAAAATCAATAAGGAAATAGTGGTCTTAAATGACACATTAGACCAGATAGGAAATTCCATTGAAAATAAACATTTTTATTCAAGTGCATATGCAGTGATTCTAGGATGAATCACATGAGTTATAGTGTTTCTTTTCTTTTTTTAAATTTGGCCTACTAAGGAAAAAACACAAAAGCAAAAGTGAAAACAAAAGGACTGCTTTAAACTTAAAAGCTGTCACACATCAAAGGAAATCACTGACAAACTGAAAAGACAAGCTACTAAATGGGAGATAATACTTGCAAATGATATGGCTGAATAAGAGCTAATATTCAAAATACATAAATATCTACCATTAAAAAATACAAATAAACCAAGTAAAAATGGGCAGAAGTTCTCAACAGATATTATTCCAAAGATATTTTTTCAACAGACACAAGTAAAGATGCCCATCACTGTCAATTATAAGATAAATGCAAATCAAAACCACAAGGAGATATCACCTCACACTTGAAAAAATGGCTACCACTAAAAGTCTACAAATAGCAAATGCTGGTATGTATGTGGAGAAAAGGAACCCTAGTGCACTACTGGTAGGAATGTAAATTGGTGCAGCCACCATGGAAACCAGTATGGAGGTTCCTGAAAAACTAAAAACAGAAATACCATGTGATTTGGCAATTCCAATTCTGGGTATATATTGAAAGAAAACAAAAACACTTTTAAAAAGACACATACACCTCAGTGTTCATTGCAGCATTATTTATAATTGCCAAGATATGAAAGCACCTAAGTGCTCACAACAGATGAATGTACAAAGAAGATGTGTTACATACCTACACCGGAATACTACTCAGCCATTAAAAAAAAGAATTTGGATAGACCTATGGAGCATTATGTTTAGTGAAATCAGACAGACATAGAAAGGCAAGTACTCTCTGTTATCGTTTGCATGTGAAATTTAAATAAAAATAAACATGTATGTATATAACAGAAACAGACTTAGAAAACACTAGTGGTTACTAGTAGGAAGAGGAAATGGGGGGGTTAGATAAACATATGGAATTAAGAGACACAAACTACTATGCATAAAATAAATAAACAACTATGTTATATTGCCCAGCACAGGGAAATAAAGTCATTATTTTTAATAGTTTTAAATGGGATATGATCTATAAAAATACCAGCTCAATCACTGTACGGTATATCGGAAACTAATATAATACTTTAAATATCCTATACTACAATAATAAATAAAACTTTGTGATTTTCAAGCCTAGCTCTTTTTAATTTTTATCTTTCATTTTTGTATTTTTAAATTAAAGATTAGATGATTTACAATGTTGAACCAATTTCTACTGTAGAGTAAAATGACCCAGTTTTTACACACACACACACACACACACACACACACAAACACACACACAAACATTATTGTTCTCGTATTATCACCCATCATGTTCTATCCCAAGATACTGGATACAGTTCCCTGTGCTATATAGTAGGAACTCATTGCTTATCAAGTCTAAATGTAATAGTTTCCATCTACTAACCCTAAACTCCCAGTGCATCCCACTCTCTCCCCCCTGGTAACCCCAAAATCTGTTCTCCATGTCTGTTAGTCTGTTTCTGTTTTATAGATAGGTTCATTTGCACTATATTTTAGATTCCACCTTTAAGTGATATCATATAGTGTTTGTCTTTCTCTTTCTGACTTAATACACTCAATAAGAGAAATAAAAACAAATCTGAGGTCAGAATACTGTATCTTCAAAAGTAAATCCAATACAAACTGCTTATCAATTAGATGAAGGATAAAGAATTATTGTTTTGTAGACACCGCTATATTAAGGGACCATAAGTTATCCACTACTAGGTAAATATTGCAGAAATCAGTAGCTAGCAGTGTAACAAAAACCTAAGATATGTGGCAATGGTTTCAGGATCAGGCAGCAGGAAAAGTCTGGTGAGGCGGCTGAGAAAGATGAATAAATGGTAAACAAACTGGAAACTACAAAAAAAGGAAGGAAGTTTATTTTAGGAGCCTTAAAATAGGGCAAGTGAGCTATGCAGCAGAAGAAAAAAAATAGCAAAACATATGACCTGTGGTATGGTGGAAGTTAGAAAATTTATTTAATGGATTTTTTGATCTGAACAAGAAGCTATTTAGCTAGAATGCTGAAAGTGCCAATTAAATTCTTTCTGCTGAACTTAGCAACGGAGAAATAAGTGAAACAGAATATATTCGGTGTACATACAGAATTTCTGAGTAATATAGAGGACTCAGGACAGCAGCTTTGGGATGAGAAAAAAACTTTCATTTCTAGTCTCTTTAGTCCTCAAAGATTTCTCATATAAGTGGTGTCAAAGTAAAGATCACATCAAACTTTGGCTGTAGGAAAATTGCTTAAGATTGCCAAATGACTCAAGAGCTTGTTTATAGATTCCCTTAGGTGGACAAAAGACTCCAAAGAATCTTAAGACTGTCATTGTCCCACAGAAGCATACCACATCCAAACTAGAGTGAGATGAGCTGCAGAAATAATTGTAAATGTCACTTTTGGAACATAGAGATTCATAGAAAAATAAGAGATTCATAGAAAAATACCTAGGTTTTTAAGAGAGCTGTTCTGTCCAAAACACCATCATCTTGGACAGTAAAAAGGGCCTTCCAGACAGGTGAAAATGAAAAGTAAGCTCTTAGCTGCCAACTTTCTACAGGCAGGAAGCAGGTAAAGAAAGCTGTTTATTCCAAACATGGGACAACTATGAAAAAGGAACAAACTCTGAGGGGGCTTAGCCAAGGAATGGAGAACAATGGATTAAAGGATCAACTCCAGATAGGAGAATTTAGCCACAAAAATCTTTCCTTGGTTTTCAAGTAGGGAACCTGGACACATATGCCCAGATGGATTTCAGTATTGTTATGAGTCAGTGACTCCTAAGGTGTCTTTCATTTCTGCTCTCCTTGAATGCAGTTATTCTGTTCCTCTCTCACCGCTGTAGGTGTGGTGGGGAGAGGAAGATGATAAACAACTTATCTTTTTAGTTGTAAGGGTCCAGAATGAAGATGAACCACATGGAAGAAGCTGAAGCCTAGAAGCTTCTTCCATATTTGGACTAGTACAGATCATAAAATCATGACTTTGGCACACGTGTATGCACGTTACCTTTTTAAGAAGTGGTTTTGATAATAAAATGTTTTCAGAGAGGGAAACAGAAAAGGGAAAAGGAAGGAGTGAAGCAAAGGGGTGGTCTTAGGTGACCTTAGCCACCATCAGTCTCTAGATGGTCACACCTTGAGGTTTTTTCCTAGAAAAAGGATCAGCAATTAGCAGCTAATATGCACAGATGCTGGGAAATTGGTATACGTTCCAGAAAAAGGGAATATGAAGAAGGCACAACATGTTTATAATCTGAATTAGAATCTTCCCATTTGTAAAGTTTGTAGTACACATTACATATTAGAGATGTCATGTACTAATGATTCTTGCTTTGTAATTCTTTAACTATATGGTTTAAATACAATTGCTCTGAATCATGTTTTATAAATTTTTGTAAAATCCATTGTCTTTTTACTACATTTTGTATACACTGATTTTTAAGAAACATTGGTATGTGACAAATCTATGTAAGAAACTACGTGTTGAAAATGCAAAGCTGAATTAGACACAGTTCCTGCCAAACAAAAGCTCATTTACCTGAGAATAACTTGAAAGAATATCATTGCAAAAAAAAAACACTTTAAAATAGCAACAATGAACTGTTCAGACTGTCAAAAAGTGGAGTTAAAAAATTATTGACCAAATTATTAATAATCAATGAAAAAAATCACATTTTCAAAACTATTTCACTAAACACATGTTGATCAAAAAGTCAAAAAAGCAGTGTGAATAAGATTGTGTGCATGATGTACAACAAAATCTTCCTACTATTAGTAATTGATTATGCTCAAGTTTGAATTATGTTTGCTGAATAAATAGTAGATCGACAATTCAAACAAATGCTGGTGTCCTGGATCCAGTGAACACTTTGGAATAATATGATTATCAAATATTTGTTAAGCATTTACTGTGTTTTCTATTGCTGTATAAAAAAACTACCACAAATTTAGGGACTTAAAACAACATTTATGTGTTATCCCATAATTTTCATCAGTCAGGACGTCATGACACAAAGTTCCCTCTGCCTGAAATGTAGAATGTCATTATACTTTTAACCTGACTCAGCTCTCAGATTGCAGAAAAGGCAACAGATTGGAATAAGTAGAGTAGAAAATTACAGATGTGGCAAATGAGTGTAAAGACTATTGGCTGATATATTTCTATAAAACAAAGAGTATACATGTCTGGTATCCTCAGCAGAATTGAGATCCCATAGTAGAGGTTCTGGACTACATGGGAAAAGCACACAAAATCATGGGGGTTTGAAGTTACACAGGTTTCAGTTAGGGCCTTAGAATTTTCTGGAATATTCTGATTCTATATTTATGAATCATATATGGCTTCATGGTAGTAAGTGAATGTTAAACAAGAGAACATGTTCTTTATATTAACAATGTCCTGCATTTTCCAACAGTGATACCCATTCTGGGTATACGTTAAAATCACTTTTACCTAGAATCTAATATACTGCACAAATGAACCTTTCCACAGCAAAGAAAATCATGGACTTGGAGAACAGATTTGTGGTTGCCAAGGAGGCGGGGGAGGGAGGGGTATGGACTAGGAGTCTGGGGTTAATAGACGCAAACTATTTTCTTTGGAATGGATAAGCAATAAGATTTTGCTGTATAGCACTGGGAACTATATCTAGTCACTTATGATGGAACATGATGGAGGATAATATGAAAAAAAAGAATGTATATATGTGTGTGTGGCTGGGTCAACTTTGTTGTACAGTAGAAAACTGACAGAACAATGTAAATCAGCTATAATGGAAAAAATAAAAATCATTTAAAAAATCTCAAGAAATTTGAAAGACTTTACACTTCTAGAAATAATGTATCACAGATATTTTTTTAGATTGAAGTGTAGTTGATTTAAAACGTTGTATCCCATATCTTTAAATTGAAAATGCCTTAAAGAGAGTAAGCTGTGTTATGGTCTTTATCCTCTAGTCTAAAAAGTCATCAGTATATAAATTTTAACTCCTTTACTATATATCATGTATTAACCCAAATCTCTGCCATATCTTAGAACATTTCGGAAATGACCTTAAAATAAAGTGTTGGTAATATTAAGGCAATCACTTTGATAGCACTTCCACCCACCCACTTGATGCCTTATAAAGGCACTGATGAAAATCAAGATGTAATTATACAAAGCAGCAAGGGATGCTGCTGGGCAGCATACAAGGTTTGGTAATCAATAAAGCAAAACTGGTATCGATTATGGAAACAATCATCTTGTCTTCACAGTTGTGAGAGCTGAAGTAAAAAACATCTTAGGCTTGCAAACATTATGGGAAAATATTTCATAATTGTGTTAAGCTCATAGACTGACAAATTGCTTTATAAAGGCAAATGGCAAGTTTCATAATTTATAGTCATTTTTAAAATGTCTCTATAAACACCTACCATACTTATATGGATTTTGTATCACTGAATGAAATGAACTGTTTTATCATGTCCAGCAGAACACTTCTGTCGATTTTATCAAAGTGCCCAATATTACTACAGAGTGTGCCAGTCTTAAAATACATTGGTGCTTACAAGAGGAAAAAAAATAAAGCATTGTATGAAATAGCCAGAAAGTTGCAATATTAATGAGTACAATCTCAAGTTTGCAGAAGAGCATGTAAATTAAACAAGTGCATAACAGAAAAAATTTACTATTCTTTGTAGATATTTTTTCAGTATTAGGAAAAATAACCTAATAGTATTCATATAAAACTGGATGAAAGGGTAGATAGATTGTCATTATTAACCTTTGTTGAACTTTAAAAAAAAGTACTGGAATACTAAAAGACCACAGCAAATATAAGATAGGGAAAACTATATTTATCAATATTTTCTGAGGGCTGAGTATGAGTTAAAAGAATCCTTCTGTGAAACTACTGGTATGACAGTCACAAATTTTGATTTGCACAACTGAGCAAGTAGCCCTCTTGCTTTAACATTCCCACATGCTGTTCACTTCATGTAATAAATATGTTTAGGATAAGAGTTTATTTTATTTTATCGTTTGCATTTTAGGGCATATGGAATTTCGCAGGCTAGGGGTCGAATCACTAGAGCTGCTGGTCTATGCCACAGCCACAGCAACGTGGAATCTGAGCCATGTCTGCAACCTACACCACAATTCACTGAAACACCAGATCCTTAACCCAGTGAGTGAGGCCAGGGATCAAACATCTTCATGGATACTAGATGGGTTTGTCACTGCTGAGCTACAATGGGAATTCCCAGGACAAACATTTTAAAAACATAAATTTGAGGGAGTGTAAATATATTTGCCTATACATACAGGACTCAATCTAGTTTGGTTTTATAGTACATTATTACATTTTTATACATAATCTTAGTCTAGAATTCATTCAACTTTAGTCTCTAAACATGGAAACACATTTTAAATATTATCCTAGCACAGTTATAGTCTCAGAAACTCTACTGGTAATCCATTAACATAATTTCATAAATTATTAAAAAGTTTGGTATTGTAATATTTGAAATAATTTAAATAGATAAATTGAAATATAATAATATTGAGTACCTCTATCCATGAACAAAGCATCTCTCTTTCACTCTCTCTCTAATGAGGTCTTCAGTTTCTTTCTTCAATATTTAATGCATTTGAGCACAGAAATTTTGTGTTTTTGAGGTGTTAATCCCTTATGTATTTCATATTTTTCATGCTATTGTATATATACCATTTTATAATTTCAATTTCCAACCATTTATTTCTATTATAGGGAAATTTTTCATATTTTGCCATTGTATCTTCAAAAGACTCAGCTCACTTAACACCTTCATTGTAGCTTTTTGACATTTTCTGCGTAGAAGAATATGTCATTTATAAATGAAGACAGTTTTGTTTCTTCTTTTATAATACCTGAGCTTTTTATATCTTTTTATTGCCTCTTCTTGGTTAGGTTCTACAACTAAATGTTGAATAAAGCTCATAAGAAAAGATATCCTTCTATTCTTTCCTGTCTTTGCAGGCGTGGAGTGCTGGGGAGCCATTTGATATCTCACCATTGCTTTTTGGGTTTTGTTTTGGTTTTAAGTGGACGACCTGAATTAGACTGAGAATAGTCTCTTTATACCTATACTTAGTTGATACTTTTTAAAAACATAAGTTGCTCTTAAATTCTGACTGAAGTTCTTCCTGTATTACTAAAAATCTAACTTCTCCTTAATAGTCTTTTGATATGATGCATTGTCTTGACCTACAGAATGGAAGAAATTATTTGCAAACCAAGTGGCCTACAAGGAATTAATCTCCAAAATATACAAACGGCTCATGCAGCATGTGCCCTCTCTCTCTCACACTCCCCCCCAACCCCCCCATATATATAGAATCAAAGAAATGGAAAGAAGATCTAAATAGATATTTCTCCAAAGAATATATACAGAATGCCCAAAGTCACATGAAAAGATATGCAAAATCACTAATTATTAGAGAATGAGGTATCACCTCACACACTGGTAAGAAGGCACATCATCAAAAGCCTACGAACAATGAATGCTAGAGAGGGTGTGGAGAAAAAGGAACTCTCCTATGCTGTTGGTGGGAATGTATATTAGTGCAAACATTATGGAGTACAGTATGGTAGTTTCTTTAAAAACTGAACATAGAGAGTTCCTGTTGTGGCTCAGCAGGTTACGAACCAGACTACTATTAATGAGGATGCAGGTTCTATCCCTGGCCTTGCTCGGTGGGTTTAGGATCCAGTATTGCCAAGCTGTGGTGTAGGTCACAGCCAAGACTCAGATTCTATGTTGCTGTGGCTGTGGCTGTAGCAGTGGCTCTGGCTGTGGCTGTGGCATAGGCTGAAAGTCGTAGCTCCGATTTGACCCCTAGGCTGGGAGCTTCCATATGCTACATGTGTGGTCCTAAAAAGCAAAAAAAAAATAAAAAATTAAAAATAGAACTACTATGTGATTCTGCAGTCCCACTCCTAGACACATATCCAGAGAAAAGTATAATTTGAAAAGACGCATGCACCTCAGTGCAATAGTCAAGATATGGAAGCACTGCAATGGTCTGTCAACAGAAGAATGGATAAAGAAGATGTGGTACAGATATACAATGGATTATTACTTAACCATAAAAAGAATGAAATAATGCCATCTGCGACAACATGGGTGAACCTAGAGATTATCATACTAAGTGACATAAGTCAGACAGAGAATGACAATTATCATAAAATATCACTGATGTGTGGAATCTAATACAAATGATACAAGTGAACTTATTTACAAAATGGAAAAAAACTCACAGATCTCAAAAACAAAGTTTTGGTTACCAAGTGGGAAATGTAGAGAGGCAGGGAAAAATTGGACTTTGGGGACTAACATATACATACTACCATATATAAAATGGATAAACAACAAGAACATACTGTATAGCACAGGAAAATCTACTTAATATTCTATAATAATCTACATGGGAAAAGAATCTGAAAAAGAATGGATGTATGTATATGAAAAACTGAATCATTTTACTGTACATCTGAAGTTCTCACAACACTGTAAATCAAACTACACTAACATTTTTTTAAATTGAAGCTTATCTGTAACAACAGTATGACATAAAAGTCAGGAATGCCACTAAAACAATACTTTAATTTCTGAGAAGGAGAAAAGTTGAGAGGTTATAGCATTAATCTGTATGTGACATCATCACCAAGGTTTTGACGGTGGAGATAGCTGTTTTCAGACTGGAAATTTTTGGAGATAAGGTTAACAAGATTTCCTGAGAAATGTTAGAGAAAGAGAGTTTCCAAGATAAATCCAACAACAAAGATAGTATTCATGTGACCCGAGATGTAGAATACTGTGGCAGGTTTAGGAGTAATATCAGGAACCCTTTGAGTTTGAAATGCCTACTAAACTTTAGAATAGAGATAAATGTTTCAATTAAGACACAAAAACATAGATCATAAGTAATAATACTGTATTAAAATTAAGAGTAATAAAGAATAAGGTACAATCCCTGTAATGAAAAAGTTATTTTCAAGTACACAAGAGACTTGTATTTATAAGGAAGTGTTATTTATTCAGTTCAAAATGTTTGAAAGTGTTTTTTGTGGTTTACTTATGAATCTCTATGTAATTACTAAGTGTAGTCTTCGATTATAAATTTTGAGGGATTTCCCAGATATATTTTCATGTGTTTGTTTCTAGCTTAATTCCAGTGCAGTCAGAAACATAATGGGAAATTGGATAGGTAAATTTGATGACTTATTTTTTAGACATGTGCTGTCTCTGTAAAGGATTGTAATATTTTTATATCTATTTTCTTCACTCTTATTTTGTCTTTGTTAAAATTTTTCAAAGAATAACTTACTCTCATACTGCTAAAGTGAACAAATGCTAGGTGCCCCAAGCTAGTAGGTCTACTCAATTTATAAGTCTACTTAGTACTTTTTATTAACAAATTTCTTAAAATGTTTATATTAAACTATAGTATAAAAATGTATTTATATATGCACACAAAGAAAATTACACAAATTTAAACTTAAAGAATTTAAAGAATAGTGAACACAGATATCTAACAAAGTTTAAGAAATAGAGTATTATCAGTTTTGTTGACTTGCCCAATATGTCTCTCTTCAACTTAGTTTCTTAGGAATATTGTGGAAAGAACAAGAGGACTCTTAGTAGAATCATCTTCCCCAAAGAAGCAGTGTTTGGCAAAGTCCTTGAAGATCTGGGACTTGCCCTACCTTACTGGATTTGGAAAATTTAGATGACCAAGTGAACAAACCTGATCCAGCTTTCTGGAAAAATGAGAAAAGAAATAAACAAGAAAAACCCAAAACCATATGGATAAGATCTCTGGTTCCTTAGGCAATCAACTTTCAAACTCATAAGCAAGTCTGTCCAAGCAACATGTTAGCTGACTACAGATAGAAGAACTAGCTAAACAGATAACAGGTGGCATGTGCCAGAAGAACCACCTAGCAATAACTGTAAGCAATAATGATGCTAAGGTCACTAAGTTTGGGGTGATTGGCTATAGAGCAAAATTTGATTAGGCAACGGATCACCATTACAAGAGGTCAGAAGGCAAGAAGCTGATTCAAGAAATTAAAAAAAAAAAAAGGTTTAAACCTTAGCGAGATTTGGAGTTCCCATTATGACTCAGAATAACAAACCTGACTAATATCCATTAGGAGGCCGGTTCAATCCCTGGCCTCGCTTAGTGGGTTAAGAATCCAGCATTGCTGTGAGCTATGGTATAGGTCAGAGACATGACTTGGATCCCATGTTGTTGTGGCTGTGGTATAGACTGACAGCTGCAGCTCCAATTTGACCCCTAGCCTGGGAACCTCCATATGTGGAAGATGCGACCCTCAAAAAGCAAAAAATAAATAAATGAATGAATAAAGCTTAGTCAGATCTTTACCACCAAGGAAATGTGCACGAGGAGGAAAACTCCTGAAGCACCCAAAAATAATCTTAACACATTTCGATGCCTGTTCCAAGAGAAAGCCGACTTCATGTTATTATTAAGCAGATAAGAAGTGACAACAAACTTAAGAGTGTTGAGTAAATTAGGTACAGGCAGACAAGACAAGGCATTTCTACAATTGCTGTTCTATTACCCAGGGGTGAGTGCAAGTAGGGAAACCAGAATACTAATCAGATATGCGACACTAGAGCTACATCTCTAGATTGGCATTTGAGTGGGAGAAACAACGGAAAATAAAGTATGTTGAATCAACTCTGAGAATGAAATACTTGCATTATTACTTCTCTCTATAGAATTTGCCTGTAATTCAGAGGAAAATAAGACTATCAGCTGAAAACATCATCCCAAGGCTTTTGTATACAAAGGAATTCCTATTGTTTGAATCTAAAAACATCCTCGAATCTGTCTTTTTCATGGTCATAAAAAATAAGTTTATCAAAATCAATAGATTTAATGTGATCGAATGCTTGATATTTTCTCCATAAGTGAGATGGTTAATATTGCCTGCCAGAACAGATTTTGTGTGGGAAATTTTGAACAAAATATCATTTGTTTACAACTTTTGTAAAAAAAAAAAATTAACAGACAAAAAACTCCACTAAATAAAACTGGGAGACCAGAAGGGGCAGCTCTCATCCCCTGGAAGGATAACAGAGCCCAACAGGAAGGAGAGAGATTCCTCTTCTTTTTTGGCAAGGAATCAGCCAATGAAAAGCTATGGTCTCTGTTCACTATGGCCCTCAACTTTTTCCTCTCTATAAAACTGTTGTTCTTCTCAAATTGCTTTATGAGGACTTCATGGGTATTGTCTTGGTTGCAGACCTCTAATTGGAACTGTGTGGTGATCCTGAATAAATCCATCTTTGCTGGAGATGTATCTGACTGTTTATTTGTTTCATATTAACACCTTTTAGTTAATTAGTAACAAATGTCCTCTAATGGGTAGAAAAGTCAGCATTATGGAAACTAGATTTATCTTGAGATAAATTTATAGTGCCACCTCTATGTTCTCATTTTTATTTTCTATGATCTCCTGTCCCTCCTGGAAGATTGCCTAAAAGTAGCAAAAGAAGGGGAAAATACCTCAAGGTAGACACATACAAAATAAAGATTTTCCTTATAAACCATGGTGATTACTCCATTTTGCTATTTGTTCAACATCTTTCTATATCACAGATAGTAATTAGAGGAAATAAATTTATCTTAAATACCTTTTATGAATCCTGAAACTGAACGAACTTAGGGACCCCATTCCTTTGCTGCAATTTAGACCCCAGGCAAATAATACTATTTGATTGTGGCAAACCCAAGAGCGGTTGAATTCAACAAGTGCCTTCTTCAAAACTTTCAATATTTAACAAACTGATCAATTTTATTATCATCTTACACAAATGCTTATATATTTTTATGGGAATATAAATCATTACTTCATTCACTCATACAATAAACAATTCTTTTGTTCAAAATCATGTTCTTTAGCGAAAATAAAACATGATAATGACAAGAGCACTGGAATTCAGAATCTGGTAGATGACACAAACAGAAACATATCATTACAAAATCTCTGTCATATTAGACATAGATTTGATGAGAGAAGAGGTGGTTGATATTAAGATAGTATAGCATTGTTCTACTCAGTAGCTAGGTAGCAGCAAGATAGATGTGTGGAAATCTATAGTTGTGGGAAGATGCATTCAGGGCTTGGAGAATCATTTGACAGGGCTATAATACTCTGGTTAGTAGAAGAGGATAGACACTCAGGAAGTTTTATGGCATTCGGCAAACAAATCTGTCATATATCTGTGTTTTAAGTAAGATAAATATTACATGATATAGTAATGCAGATGATTTAAATGACTGACTAATGACAGCAACTGCCACTTACTTAGATAGTTTTACTTACGTGGAGAGAAACATGTGATTTGCTGTAGAGAATCAACCAGAACTTTTTATTACATAATAGTCTTTCATCTCTCATCCAGATTCTAACACAATATAGTACTTGTAATTGATATATAATACTCCAATATAAAGTAACATGGCACCATTGACTTTTTATTTTATAACCAATTCTTGTTTTAACTTTATTTATGAAATGGATACCACAAAGTTATGTCTCCATTTAATCTTATTTAAACAATGGGAAATATCAGAGTTGTTTAGTCTAACTAGGAGAATGAAATGATGGGATATGATACTTAAGATGGAGCAACGATTACATAATGTAGACTAAAACATTTACAGTGCCCTGCTTTAATTGTCCTCTGGCAGCGGTTTCTTCTCTAACTGCCTACAAACATATTGTAGACAGGCTGCAACCAGTCCTACCTCTCCCTTGTCTAACCAACTAAGGCATCCTATTTCTTGGTTTGATTGAGCTTGCCAGGAAGCATACAAATTCTTGGCAGTATTTATGAGAAAATATCTCAATGTAATTCAGATGAGATGGCACACAGATATTAAGTTCCATTCCATTAACAAGCAAAGTATGCATTATGCTTTCAAAGAAACATATGATATATCCTAGTTGGAGATTTTTACACTGGGCTAAAGATTTCATTAAGGTTGTCACAGGGGCACTGCCGGGCATGAGGTTTAGAGGTTAATGACATGAACTCAAGAGCCCAGCTCCTCCTATCTGAATTCCGTCCCACCCATTTACTTGCTCAGTGAAATTGGACGAGTTATTTAACCACTACATGTCTGCAATTTCTTATTTATAAAATGGGGTAAATAATATCCTTGGGCTTTTAGGGAGATCAAATGAGTAAACACTTTTAAGACTCTGGGAATAATATCTGACATAGTAAGTCATACCATTTTTGTGTCATAATGTCACTGTAAACATTGTGGTTTAAAATATGCATATATTTATTACCTTATAGTATTTATGCATCAGAAGTCTACAAATTATTTGTGATATCTGCAAGGCTACATCAAGCTGTCCCTCTGGGTTGCAGTTTCACCTCAAGGCTTGATTGGGGAAGGGTCTGCTTCAAAGCTTATTTGATTGTTGGCAGAACTGTGTTCTTTATTACCCATTGGGCTAAGGGCTGTTTCTTACTGGCTGTCAATCTGAGATTTCTCTTATTTCCTTGCCAGGTGGACTTGCTAACACGGCTGTTTGCTTTACCTAATCTGGCAGGAGAGAAATCTTTCACAAAATGAACATTACAATCTCATAAAATTATAAGTGACATTGGATCACTTTTGCAATATCCTATTGGTTGAAATCAAATCACAGGTTCTACTCACAATCAGGGGAAGATGATTACACAAGGATGAGAACACCAGAGGCTAGAGTAATTGGGGATCATTTTAGACTCTGTTGTTTCGATAAGTGTTTCTTAAACACAAAATTGCTTCCTGCAGAGTAATGCATATAAATATAAATAAAAATAATCCTTATCAGAATCTAGGCAATTTAAATCTCACAGTGTGTGCTAGAGCCAGCTTATACCTGCAACAAGAACCAATTCTGAGTGACTCTTTCCACCTCCATGTTCAATGACATATTGGTAGGTTGAAATCAGCCATGGTTGGTGTATTTATACCACTCCAACTAGAAAGTGCTACAAATCAGAACTGTTTTTACTTTAGAAGACCAGTGGATAAACATTTACTATTAGAAATATTTTAAATTTTGTAGATATGTCTCAACTTCACTCATTGGGATATTTTAACTTAGAGAACTATCTTAGTTAAGTTGAACAAGAAAACATTTGTTATACAATTTACCTTAATTTAATTTAAAACAAGATAATCTCAAAGTGTGGTCCATTCACATAAAACACGGATATTTATGACTTCTATATTATATATCCCTTAAATTGCTAGATATCATTAAGATTCCTGGTCAGTTCTAGTCTTAAGATCTATCAGAATAATTTTCTCTGAAACATATTCATAAAAACATTCTTTAGGACCAATGATTTTTGTTCCTGAAGAATATATACTCTCTCACTGAGAAAATAGCATAAATTTTATAGAAGTCCATCCATTTTCATGTTTAAATATCATATACCAGCATGTAATGTAAACCTGACAAAAGACGTAATCTTCATCTGAGTTGTCAGTTCTTAGGTCAGCTTACTGTCAAATGTAGCATAATAATAATAACATATTTAATATAATTAATTTTACTATTATTAGTTTTCAATTATTTTCTAAGCTCTCATGATTTGTATTATTACTTAATGAAGCAATTCTTTTGAAATTCAGGCATGGGATGTGAATTAGAAGACAATTATCTCCTAAAATCCATTTTTTGAAATGATTATATTGAGATTCACTTATGACTGAGGCAACAGATTATTATTATCGATTCTTAAAACTTTGCTTATCAAGGAAAGGTTTTCTTTCATTTTTGTCACTTTACTATGAACTTTCAGTTCAATACATGTTCAAAAACTATGAATATATAAAGCCTCCCTCTGAGCAACAAGTGACCACTTTGATCAGAAATAGCCACTCCTGTGTTACACCACCATGTGGAAGTTTAATGATCCTGTATGGACATGAACTCAGGTCAAATTCACAAATGGTCAGAGCAAGTGAAACATTTCCCTTTCTTACATCTGGCATAGGGAATCTATCTTAAATAAATTGTACAGAGTACTGTCACAGATAGCAGTTGAAAAGAATGCCACTGTGTATTGGCTATAATCCAGCACTTTCTGAAATCTCACTTTAGACATTTGTATTAGAAAGAGATCAAGAGGGAATCTAAGTTTATGTTTCCTAATGGGACTTTGAATCAGAAATAATGAGAGGGCTTATTAAACATATGAACACCTATCTCCTAGACCAGACATAGAATCAAAATCTTCAGGAGAATAGAAAAATATCTATTTATCGGTTAAGTGTTGTGGTAGATTTAGAAAAGATTATAGGTTTGGGGACAGCTTGTTTATAGAAGTATACTTGCAATTGTAAAAACTTTATAATTAAATGAAAAAGAAAAATACATTAATAATTTATTCTTTGATCTTTGTGGAAAAAAAATCAAAATTAGGACTTATACTTATGCCTTGGAATTTTATGAAATGTCCATTTGAGGAATAGTTCTGAAAAGCCATAGTCACATATACTACTAATTATGCCATCCTATGTCTCTTGATAAATTCCTTTTATAATTTGATGGCTAATACCAGTGATTCAATGTGTAACAAATATAGGCAAAATATGAACACATTCTGTATCAACAAGACAAAACTCTGTCCAATGGTAAATGGATGGTAGAGACCATAGTACTGCAACCAGAATAGAAAACAAAATTGAAAGGGGAAATTTTCAGAAACTAATTATTATGCAAGAATTGTGTTTAAGCTCCTATATTATTTACCATTGTCTGATACCAAATACCTATTACTGTGGTATGGTCTCAGAATGAAAGCGAGGAAAACAGAAATGGATTTCAATGAGCATAGAACAGTAAAGTGAGATTCTCTAGAGAAATAACCTATTTCAAAGTACTTTGTATTTTGCACTGGTATTTTATGTCCGGCCTAAAGTAGGAATTTAAAAGTTTTAATCTGGTAACCTTTGAAATCAAGTTGTCTTTATACACAACACGATATGTAACATTTAAAAAACAGCCATGAATATTGTTTGTATTTAAACAGAATGTGATCTTTTGAAAAGACAACAAACCAGACTCTTTAATAAAACAAGCAACAAAATAAACTAGCAATCATTGTTGAAGTTAACCTTATCTGCTCTACAAAAAGTTTTCAATCAGTATGCAACAGGATCAGCCACACACAGAAACCTGTACCACAGTGACTCATACTTAAACCTGAGAATAAGACAGATGGTAAACAGACTCTGTTCAAGCAAGAGCTATTGGCAATGTCAGTCTCCAAGAGAAATAGCGTTTGTCCAACTTTCTGAAGAATATCCCAATTAAAGAAAAATCATTTGAGCTGCTTGTTAATATTTGAAGGGAAGTACAGGACCAATGTTTTCCCAATAAATCAATCAAGCACAAATAATTAGCTTATTCTTCTGAAAACTTTACCTTCAGTTCACTTTTAATGCTGGCCATGGATTTAAACATTTCAATCTGTTTTATAGTATCTGATTCTTCCTTCGGTTAACTTTTAATGCTGGCCATGGATTTAAACATTTCAATCTGTTGTATAGTATCTGATTCTTCTTCAACATAGGATAAACTCAATCTGCCATATTAGTGATATTTAACATAATTATTCTAAACTATTCATTAAGTATCTGTATGAGGCATTTTGATGTACCGAATTAGTTCAACATGTGGTAAATAGGATCCAAAAGAGAAAATACACTATTTCATTTTTTCCAGGTTTGTTGAGATATAAGTGCCATATAATATTGCATAATTTTAAGGTGTACAGCATGATTTGTTACTTGTATATACTGTGATATGATTATCTCTAAAAGGTTAGTTAACACACTCATCGCCTCACATAATTTTGGGGGGAGAGAGCACATTTAAAATCTACTCTTATCATCTCAAGGATATAATACAATATTGTTAATTATAATAATTATACTGAACATAAGATCTCAAGAACTTACTCAATTTACCTCTGGAAATTTATATTTTTAATAAGCATCTTACCATTTCTTCCACCCCTAAACTCCTGCCAACCACTATCCTACATTCTACTTCCATGATCTTGACTTTTTATTTCAGATGTCACCTATAAATGAAATCATATTTTTCTCTGTCTGACTTATTTCACTTAGCTTGAGGTCCCCAAAGTCCATCTGTGTTATTGCAAATGTCAAGATTTGCTTTTTAATGGCTGAATAATACTCTACTGTATGTATGTGTATATATATGCATACATTTAATTGTATACATTTATGTACACACACATACACATTTTCTTTTCCATTCGTCAGTGGACACTTTGGTTGCTCTCAAATTTTGGATACTGTGAATAATGCTGCAGAACTTGGGGATGCATGTATATCCTCAAGGTAGTAACATCATCTCCAATGGGTATAATCCTACAAGTAGGATTTCTAGATTACATGGTAGCTCTATTTCTAATTTTTGAGGAACTTCAATCCTACCTTCTGAAGTAGTAATACCAATTTACATTTTCATCAACAGTGCACTGGATTCCCTTTAATCCACATTTCCATTAATATTTATATCTCTTGTCCCTTAGAAAACTGTCTTTTTTTTCTTTAGGGCCAGACCCACAGAATATGGAAGTTCCCAGGTTAGGGGCTGAATCAGAGCTACAGCTGCCAGCCTACACCACAGCTCAAAGCAACACCAGATCCTTAACCCACTGCAAAGGCTATGGATTGAATCTGCATCTTCATGGATACTGTCAGCTTCATTTCCTCTGAACCACAATGGGAACCCCAGAAAACAGCCATTCTAACAAGTGCAAAGTGTAGTTTTGACTTGAATTTCCTATGATTAGAGATGTGGAGAATCTTTCCTTGTACGTTTTGGCTATTTGTAAATGTTTCTTGGAAAAGTATGTATTTAGGTTTTCTCTGCAATTGAGGCTTTTGTTTTTGTTGGTTTAGTATTTTTTTTTTCTGCTGTTAAGTTCCTCGTATATTTCAGCTATTAACCCCTTATGTGATACTTGGTCTGCAAATATTTTCTCCCTTTCCTTATGTTGCTTCTTCATTCTGCTGATAGTTTCTATTTATTCATTCTGTTGATGGTTTCTTTTGTTCTGCAGAAGCTTTTCAGTTCTATGTAGTTTCACTTGTTTCGTTTTGCTTTTTTTTCTTATACTTTTGATGTTATATCCAAAAAACCATTGCCAAGACTATTATCAGGACCTTTTTTCTCTGTTTTCTTCTAGGCATTTTATGGTTTCAGATTACATTTAAATCTTTAATCCATTCTGGGTTAATTTTTGTAAGTGGTTTGAATAGCAGTCTAATTTTATCCTTATGCATATGAACAGTTTTCTCAAAACTATTTATTAAAGAATATTAAGCTTCATTTCAAAGTGGCCATGGTTAGGCCTATGATATGAACAGCGGAGCCCGAGAGACAAGAAGAAAATTAGAGGTATAATTTTTTCTGCTTTCTATTCTTAAACCTGCTTAAGGCTAAGACAGAAATCTTCTGTCCAAGATTTCTACTAGGGCAGATCCAACTGAATAGCTGGGGACTATCGCTGTGTAAAGCAAAGGCAAGGTTAATTTTAGTATCAGTTTTAAATTGGATGGTAAGGTAGGCAGAATAACTGTTCCCGTGCAAAGATGTTTGTGTTCAAATCCCCCAAACTTGTTAATATGTTATCTTGCATGGCAAGGGACTTTGCAATGCCATTAAGTTAAGGGATTTGCCATGTGGAGAGGTCTAATGTAATCATAAGAGTCTTTATAAGAGAAAGAGGTAGGAGTTTCAGAGTGAGAGATTAGAAGATGCCATGATGCTGGCTTTGAAGATGAAGTAAGGAGCCCTAAACTAAGGAATGTAGGAGACTCCTAGAAGATGGCAAAGCCAAAAAAAGTAATTTCCTTAACCAGCTGATAACTGGTATGAAAATTTATTTCAAATTTTGTATTTAACACTGACATTTTCAAGGTTTTCCTTATAGTCGTGAATAAGAGAAATATGTTTTTCCTGTTCCACTTATCTATTGTTACATAATAAACCACCCTCAATTATTAGTGATATAAAATAACAATGATCTTATTATGCACATGGGATGTGTGACTTAGAAGTGTGGATTGGACACACTACGGATGATTTTCTCTTTCATGATGTAGGCCCCTCCTTGAGGACACTCAAATTGCTCGAGGCTGGAATCATCTGGTGCTTATTTGTTCATATATCTGGTAACTAGGCTAGACTCACCTGACATGGTTATCTGGAATATCTACAGAGACATTCCATGTGACCTGGGATTCCTCACAGCATCATGCGCTTATGGTACTAAAACTTGTTACTTTACAGATAAGGGAAGCCTGCATTCCAGTGAACAAAGCAGAAACTGCTGGTCTTTTCTGATTTAGCCTGGGAAACCATCTATTGGTCAAAAAAGCCACAAATACTTTTCAAGATCAAGGGAAAGTAACATAGATTCCCATTTCTTAACGGGAGCAATGCTGTATCAAATACTGTGTAGCAATATTTCAATGTCACAGCCACTTATTTTCAATAACGTTTTGTAGGTTCAAACCAGGCAAATCAAATGAGAATAAGAAATAAGAAGACATTTTGCAAAGATGAGAAAAATGTGGTTTTATACAAAGAGAATCTTAAGACATAGGTGAAGTCTTACACAATATGTGACATTTCAGCAAGGTGTCTAAATAAAAAAATCACAATCAATACATAAAATATAATTTCATCTCAATGTACCTCTCAAAAACTATAAAACTATGGCAGGAAATGGCCCCATTTACATGAGAAAACATGTTATCTACATGTGTATATAAAATAAAACTATATTCCTACTTCCCAGCATATGAAAATTTTAATTCAGTGTGGGTTAAAGAACTAAATGTAAAAGCAAGTTAAAAAAATAAAAAGAAGAGAGTATGTTAATATTGTTCTAGTAGGGAGAGATTTTTTGATGAGGCACAAAACAAAGACCTTTTACATAGGAAAAATAATACATTTGACTGTAAATGTTTATAACAAATACCAAGAAATTTAAGAGAATGAAATAACAGCAAAGAAAAAATGAGCAAAGAATATGAATGGCAATTCAAAGGTATAGAACCACAAATGGCCAAAATGCATATGAAAGAAAGTTTCAAGTCACTAATAAAGAGGATAATGCAAATTAAATCTACACTGAGATATTTTCTTATCACTACTAGTTTGGCATACAGTGATAGATGGATAGACAAATAGAAAGATAGATGATGGATAGGTAGATAGATAAATGTAATAATATTAAGCTATGGAAACTTGGATAAACTGTTATTACTGCACCTTTGCAACAACAGAATTCTAATAAATATGCCAATGAAGTAATAGAAGATATTTCTAAATGTATTCCAATAAATAAATATAAATAAGAAGTTGGGGCATGGATATATTAGGAATTATTTCATTCCTTAAGCTGTGAAAAAATAAATTCACAAGTAATAATGACTCGAGACAATGATTCATCTTATTTAACAGGAACTCTCAAAGTAGCTGTACCTGGATTTAGTAAAGTCCATTAATGAAGTCAAGGATCCAGCACTTTTTTTTTCTATTCTATCATCCAAATCATGCATGTTTTTCACTCCCACATATAGCCTCATAAAGAAAAAAAAATGTGCTCTCAGGATATCCACCAAAGGGAAAAAGGATTATCAAAGGAATGAATGTAGCTAAGAGATGACTCTTCTGCAGGCTTATTCTTTTTATCTGGAATCAAGGTTTTTCCCAGAACCCCTGTGGTAAATCTCATTTATGGTTCACTGGGCAGAATGCAGTTGAGGTGGACCAGCAAACAAGTATCCTTACACCCGAGAAAGACTTTGGGATAATTACTCTATAGATAGCTCACTCACAGTATTTGCTTCTTGTGGTACAAGGTAGAAATTACTCATGTTGATTGCCAGGACCGGTGAAATTAACTTGATCATTTAAAAATCTCCATTTATTTTCCACTGAATATCTTGAAGATATTTAAATAAGAGTTTATAGAATATCAAAGAACGTTGAGCTTGTCAACAATGCTCCTATCCCCAGGTTTGAATAAAGTAATACCACATCTCAAGAAAATCATATGCTTTCCTCTGATGGTCAGGCAATAAACAAACAACATATAAAATATGCCATTTAATTTATGTCATAGTTTTTCTTCGTACTTTAAGAAAATTAAAAAGCAGCATGTTTATGAGGGCTTCTATACCATTTTCAGCATAAACTGCATTTTAATTAGTTTAACTGTATTCTATCACTATGCTTTAAAACTACATCTGAAGGAAAGATAAATAATTTAATTAAGGGTAGAAAGGGAATACCACATTATAAATTAATGAAAATACTTTTAGTAATTATGGAATCAAAAACCACAACAACACAGTTTCAGACAGTGATTTAAAAGACAGAACTTGGTCTAAGGAACTTATCAATTCTCTTTACAGTTTTTTGTTTGTTTGTTTGTTTTTTTTTTTACTTTTCCTAACCTTAAGGACTAACCATAGAACTTACTCTTCACTTCTGAGTTAGTTTTGAAAAGTGTAGACATTTAGTTATTCCAAAATATAGAGAAGATTGTTGAGGGCAAGATTTTATAAAATTTGAAGGAGCGTCATAGGTGCACCTGGAGAGTACTAGTTATTAAATTATTCTCTACGTATAGCCAGTTTTGTATTTTTATCCATTAACTCTGTGCATATAACTTATTTAATACTAAGCCAGCATGTCTTAGGTTTACTTGCTGCTCTCCTCTACACAAAATCAACTTGCCCATTCAACTCTATTTCCCTTACAACCAATTATTCTCTTATTTAGTATAACACAATAGAAGTAGAACGTGTATAAAATGCTTGTGAATGGCTTTTACTCAGCAAATACACACACAATACAATTTAATGAGTGGATGTGTTTATACAGCAAAATCTTCTGTATATATTCACTGATCAGATCCATCAATAATTCCACAGCTTCCTATGTTTCAATAAAGAGAAATAGAATCAAACAAGACTTCATTATGACCTCTATGGGTCCCTGGCACTTTTGCCTTCCTTGGCCCCTTCTTGCATCAAACATAAAAATACTCAAAATTATGTTTTATAACTACCTGGGTATAAAGGCAAATACATTAATCTTCTATATGTTAATAAAATTCCTAAAAAAAATAAGCATCCTAGCCACTGTCTCTAAAGGAGAAGTTGGCTTCAGGTCAATAAGGAAATCTACCTTTTCTTTGAAATAATTTATATTTTAATAGAAATGATGATGATTAGTGGTGACTTAGAAGTTATACCAAAACTTGATTTTAGCAAAAAAATCAATTTTCGAAGTATTTCCCAAGGATTGATAAGAAGTGGTAAAAGTGAATGATCTGAAATCCATGCATTCTCCTGTATTACTTATAACAGCACCAAAAAAAACAGAAGATATGGAGGTATAAGTGTGACACAGTGGAATTGAAGTTGTTATAGATATAAATATTCATAATGAAGATAACTGAATTTTAAATAATAAATATTTATATTTTTATCTACCAAAACTTTCAGCCAATGAAAAATGAGAAAGTTTGTGATTCCCCCAAAATTTAAATTTTACATTCCAGTGGAGGATTATTGTATATGTTATGTTTTCACCTTTATAAAAAAGCTATTTCAGGAAATAGCAGATATAGCCAAATTCTCATTCTTAAGGAAAAACATATCAAATAATATATGGCTTACATAACGTATTAAAAGAATATAAAATGAAAATTAAAGTGATAAAAATAGCTTTCCACCCAAGTGAAAATACTCATTTTCTTGTAATTCTATTTGCAATATTTTATAAAGAACTTATGACATAGCATTACTGAGCATGACCCAAATGATTAATGTGCCCTATGAAAACAAAACTAGCAAAACACATTTATGCAATTCCCATTTGTCCTTACTCTAGAAATACTTGTCAGGCAGCCTACCATGTCTTTAAAATAGGTTTTTTTTTTTTTTTCTTTTTGCCTTATTTGGGCCGCACCCGCAGTGGCATATGGAGGTTCCCAGGTTAGGGGTCTAACAGGAGCTGTAGCCACCGGCCTTTGCCACAGCCACAGCAACGCGGGATCCGAGCTGCATCTGCAGCCTACACCACAGCTCACGGCAACGCCGGATCCTTAACCTACTGAGCAAGGCCAGGGATCAAATCCTGGTTTCTAGTCCGATTCGTTAACCACTGAGCCTCAACGGGAACTCCAAAATTGGGTTTTTAAAATCGTTTTCTATTATATCTTCAGACACCAGAATAGTGCATGAAAAAGTAATAGGTGCTAAATAAAATATTTGCCAAATTGATAAAAGTTTAGATTATTCACTGCCATAACTTGTCCAGAAACTTCATTCACTAAACAAGAAAGTAACAATAACTGTGCAACCTACATGTTTTATGGGAGGTTTAATATTATGAAAGAAGATATTAACAAAACACTATAAGAAGTACCTCAAAATATTTAAATAAATTAAAAGGAATGAGCAAATACACCATTTTCCAGATAACACTACAATTTTAGCCTGATACTGCCAAGCATGGACTCAATTGCACACTTTTTTGACTGAACACGTATTTCTGTGTAACAAAAAGGATTACACTATTTTTGATATGATTTTTCAAGTGAAACATTGACTAGAGAACCTCAAATAACTGTGTTTCTGCATATGTGTATGTGTGTTCGTTTCCTGAGGAGATAGCTAGCTAAATAATGATAGTAATGGCTGAGTTTGTAAGTTTCTAATTCTATCTGTGTTATGTGATGCTTCTGATGTTTCAGAATGTATGCAATTATTGGCAGCTAAAAAACACAGATCACTATATATTTATATATTCACAGATTATTTCTTGAGAAAATAAATCAGATATTATAGAACTGTATTATTCTGTATCAAATCTTGTTTATGAAATACCATGATACCATTTCATAAATAATGTTTGTGAAATTATCTAAAATGAGTTTGGAGAGTAACAATTTTATAGATTGCAAACAGGTCCAAAATTCATAAAGAAGGGTAATGACACATGTCATTGAATGGGATGTGGAAAGTACTGGGCAGAAGTTCTAAAGGGCTGGTGTGAGTGGTAATTTTCTTTAGTATTAAATTAATGATGTAGAAAGGCAACTAAAGTGAATATTAGAAGGATGCATGAGTGATAATAAATTGGCAGGTGTCCAAAAGAGTAGAATAAAGAGAACCTAGAGAGGTTATCAATAGGGTAATAAACATAAGAATATGAAATTCAGATTGGAGTAATGCAGACATGCTAGAGAAATAATCACACCAAATAGCAGTATTCGCAGAATTTTCAAAAAGGGCACTAGTTGAAATTCCACAGCTTTCTAGAAAAACGGTAAATTTAGAAAATGACTTCTGTATTTGTGTGTACATTTAGATTTCGTTTTGTCTAATAATATTCAATCCAGCTCCATTGGTCTCTTCTTTAGAGCAGTCTAGATGCACAGTCTTCCCTTAATAAACAGTGACTCCCATCAAATAAATTAATAAGAATTAAAAACTTGGGGTCTAGAGCCTAAAACAGAGTCAGGATATATATATCCTGAAAAAGCAAATAGAGTCAAAATTCTCAATTTGGAGGAAAAGCATATCAAATAATATACGGATATATACACATATCCTGGGGGGAGGGGAGAATTGAGGCAGCTTTCCTATTTAACAGCTATGTTTTCATCTATTTTCCCATATCTTCGGATGTTCAAATGTAACAAAATTAAGCATCTGAAGTTTCCATATACCAGTTTATCCATAACTGACTTTTCTATTCTGAATAAAAGCACTCTTTTTAGACATATTTCTTGCTATCTGTCTCAGGACTCTTTCCTCCACTCATCCTCATATTCTTTATTCTGTATTGCCACCTAACTGGAAAACAGACACAAAGTGATGACGTGAAATCTACTGAATATCCCCAATGTTTTAATCTAAACAAATTTCCTTCTAAAATGGACAACATATAATGTTAGTAGTTCAATTAAATGATTTGATTTTTAATCTTTCTTTTCAAAAAGTAGTTAGTGAAATAATAAAGAGATCATTCTTTCTTAAAACTTGACCAACTTGAATTACTCCGGACCATTTCTCAGAACTCTGGGGATTTGAGATTTCAAGGATTTTCCAAAGATTTGTACACACATAGCCTACTTGACTCACTAATTTAGAATTTCATACTTTATTTATCATCCCTTAATGAAGTAGTGTAAAAACTTTCATTGTCCAATCTCACTTTTCCACCAAATGTATTATGCCCAAACATTCCTTTTTAGGTAAATATTTTGACAGAAGAGTGCACAAATCATACATATCTAGTTCAATGCATTTTCACCAAATGGAAATACTTATAAACAAAATCAGTTTAAGAAACAAAACATGACTAATAATTCTTGTATTATTTTGATGCAATCATCAATATAATCACCTTATGATCATCTAACTCATGACCTTCCTCATTATCCTAAAATGTGGCACCACAGAAAATTTTTTGCCAGCTTTTGGATGTAAGAAATAACAGATGGGATGTACTCTTTTGTGACTGGCTTAAACTTTTATTTATTTTTTTGTCTTTTTTGCCTTTTCTAGAGCCACACTCCAGGTATGTGGAGGTTTCCAGGTTAGGGGTCTAATACTTGTAGCCACCGGCCTTCACCACAGCCACAGCCATGCAAGATCTGAGCCACATTTGCAACTTACACCACAGCTCATGGCAACGCCGGATCCTTAACCCACTGAGCAAGGCCAGGGATCAAACACCACAACCTCATGGTTCCTAGTCAGATTCGTTAACCACTGAGCCACGACAGGAACTCCTAAACTTGCTTTTTTTAATTAAACTTTTCTACTTTGAGGTAATGTAAACTCACATGTAGATATAAGAAGTACTATAGAGAGTTTACCTGTATCCTTCACCTAATTTTCCCAAATGCTGAAATTTTTGGTAAATCTAGTACACTATAACAGCTGGGAAACTGACAGTGACACAACCCTCCAAACTTATTCAGATTTCATATTTTACATGCACTCCTATTTGTGTATTAAGTTCTATGCAATTATATCATATATCTGTAATTATGTAATTGTAACTATAGCCAAGATACAGTTCTAGGAACAGTTCCAAACTCAAAAGTATCACTCATGATTTGATATTTCTTTGATAGCAAGCAACATACACTTCCTATAGCATTCTTTACCACCCTCATACTTTTCCACCCCTATCCTTAAGCCTTGGGAGCCACTGATCCATTTTTCAGCCCCATAATTTTGTCACTTAAAGACTGTGACACAAATGTAATTGCATAGTATATAACTTTCAAGAGTCAGCATAATTACTTGAGAATCATCCACTTACTGGGTGTCTCAGCTTTTTATTTCTTTTTAATACTAAGCATTATCCTATGGAATGATATACCAAACTTTAAAAATTCACCCATTAAATGGTATTTGGCTTGTTTTCAGTGTTCATTTATTGGAATAGAGGTGCTATGAACACTCCCATACATGTTTTGGTGTGAACTTAAGTTTTCATTTCTCTGGGACCATTAGGCAAGAGTCCAATTGTTATACCATACAGTAAGGGTATGCTTTTTGTTTCACTCGGTTATGTTTTCCAGAAATTGCCAAGCTAATTTCCAGAATGGCTGTTATCACTTTTCACTGCCACTAAAGCATGGGTGATTCATATCTCCACATTCTTGCTAATATTTGATATTTTCACTCTTTTTTATATTGTTCACTCTGATAGGAGTGTAACAGTATCTCATTGTAATTTTAATTTGCCTTTTGCTATGGATAATACTGTAGAATATCATGTGATGTGTTTATTTGCCATTAGTATATTCTGTTTGGTGAAATGTCTATCTTTTGCTCATTTTCCACTCGAACTGTTTATTTTCTTAATGTTTTATTCTCTATATAATCTACATACTTTTGGAGGACAGATATGCATTTTGCAAATATTTTCTCCCAGTAAATTTATCTTCCTCACAGGATCTTTCACAGAGCAAGATTTATTTCTTGATTTTATTTCGTTTGATGAAGTTGAACTTATTAATTGTTCCTAGATCTTGTCACATCTACCAAAACAAATAAAAACAATTTGAGGGTATTTTGATAGGAATTGCATGAAACCTACAGATCAATTTGAGGAGAACTGACATCTTTATGATATTGATTCTCTCAATCCATGAAAATGATACATCTCTCCATTTACTTAGGTTTTTGTCATAACTTTAGTTCATTAACATCTTGTAATTGTCATCATACAGATATGGTACATCTTGCTTTTAATCTAAGAGTATTATTTTCTTTAGAACAATTATAATAATAATGCTTTTAAATTTCTGTTTCCACTGGTTCATTGTTAGTATACAGACATGATCTTATATGTGTGACTTTCTGAGGTCGTTATGTTTAGTTTGTTCTTTGTTTTATTACTTTTTTTGGTAGTTTCCTTGGTATTCTCTATATTAATAATCATGCTATTTACAACTAGGGATAGCCTTTTTCTCTCTGTCTTTTATTTCCTTTGTTTACCTTATTTTTATGGCTTGAAGTTCCATTAGTATGTTAAATAAAAGTGAGGAAAATAGGCATTTATCAATCTTAAAGAAAAAATAACTAGTCTCGCACAATCAAGCATAATAACAGTTGTAGGTTTTTTAAGTTATCCTTACCAAATTGGGATAGTTCTCCTCTATTATTACCTTACTGAAAGTATTATCAAGAATGGGTGTTGGGGAGTTCCCGTTGTGGCGCAGTGGTTAACGAATCCGACTAGGAACCATGAGGTTGCGGGTTCGGTCCCTGACCTTGCTCAGTGGGTTAACGATCCGGCGTTGCCGTGAGGTCGCAGACGCGGCTCGGGTCCTGCGTTGCTGTGGCTGTGGCGTCGGCCAGTGGCTACAGCTCCGATTAGACCCCTAGCCTGGGAACCTCCACATGCCTCGAGTGCGGCCCTAAAAAATGACAAAAGGCAAAAAAAAAAAAAGAATGGGTGTTGGATTTTCTATACCAATCAATGTGATTACATGACCTTTCTTCCTTAGTCAGTTGATAGGATGGCTTACATTGATTCATATATTTTTTATTCAGGTATAGTTAATTTGTAATATATTTGTTTCAGGTGGACATCATAGGACCCCATTTAAAGTTATTACAAAATAATGGCTGTATTTTCCAGTGCTTACAATAGATTCCTGTTGCTTTTTTAGTGTGTATACAGTAGTTTGTGTCTCTCAATTCCTTGGTAACCACTCTGGTTTTTTTCTATATGTGAGCATGTTTCTGTCTGTTAATACATTCACTTGTATTATTTTTTAGATTCTACATATAATAGTATATATATTTTTTCTTTGTCTGACTTACTTCACCAAGCTTAATACTCTCTAGGTTAATCCACTTTGCTGCAAATTCCAGAATTTCATTTCTTTTTATGAGTAATAATCCACTGTACATATACAAGCAATACCACGGAGATTAAAAAAATCATAAGAATACTATGAACAGTTATATGCTAATAAATTTGATAACCTAGAAAAAATGAACACATTTCTCGAAACATGCAACCGTCTGAAACTGAAACATAAAGGAATAGGCAATCTAAACAGACCAAACACTGTTGAAATTAAATTTGTAATAAAAAAAATCTCCTAGCTAACAAAAATCCAGGACCTGATGGCTTCATAGGATCAACTTGACAAAATATATGAGGAGCTAATACTGATTCTCCTCAAACCATTCTAAATAATTGAAAAGGAGGAACTATTCCAAAAGTCATCCTGTGAGACCATTACCCTAACATCAAAACAAGAAAAGTATACTACAAAAATTATAGATCTGATGAATACAGATGCAAAAATCCTCAACAAAATATTAACAAACCAAACTCGATAATATATAAAAAGATTCACACAATATGATCAAGTGGGATTTAATCTAGGGATCTAAGAGGATTGTTCAGAATTTGCATATCAATGGGATAAACCACATTAACAAGAGAGGAATAAAAATCACATGATCATTTCAGTAGATGCAGAAAGAGCATTTGACAAAATTTAATGTTCATTCATATGACAAAAACTTTTATAAACGTTAGTAGAGAGAGAACATATTTCAACATAATAAAGATCTTTTATGACAAATACACAACTAACATTCCTATTGAGTGATACTCAATGATACTGAAAGACATGAATAGACAGTTTTTCAAAAAAGAATACAGATAGCTGACAAATGAAAAAACATTCAACAATGCTAAATACCAGAAGAATTCAAATCAAAACCAAGATCTCACCTCACATCTGTCAAAATGGCTCTCATCAAAAAGTCTACAGATAACAAGAATTGGAGAGGATGTGGCGAAAAAGGAACACTAATAAACTGCTGGTGTGATGCTAAATTGTTTTAGCCACTATGTAAAACTGTATGGAGGTTCCTCAAAAACTAAAAATTGACTCATTTTAAAATATTGAACCAATAATGGGAGTTCCCGTCGTGGCTCAGTGGTTAATGAATCCAACTAAGAACCATGAGGTTGTGGGTTCGATCCCTGGCCTTGCTCAGTGGGTTAAGGATCCGGCGTTGCCGTGACCTGTGGCGAATTTTGTAGGTTGCAGACGCGGCTCAGATCCCGCGTTGCTGTGGCTGGCTGTGGCGAAGGCCGGCGGCTACAGCTCCTGTTAGACCCCTAGCTTGGGAACCTCCATATGCCGCGGGTGCGGCTGTAGATAAAGGCAAAAAGACAAAAAAAAAAAAAAACAAACCAATAATGCATCCCTGGAATAAGTCCACCTTGGCCATGTTTGTAATTACTTTTATGCATTCCTAGATGCAATTTGCTCATATTTTGTTGAGGATTTTTACACCTAGTTTCATAAGAGTTTGTCATTTCCTTTTTCCATACTGATTTGTCCAGTTTTGGTATCAGAGTATTGCTGGCTTCACATGATCTGTTATACAGATACTACATTTATCCATTTTAAGAATGATGGACATGACAAATTTTAGCTAGTACAAAAAAATGTTACTTTGTCCTTTGGTGAATACATGAATGCATTTCTGTTGGGAATAATTTCCAGAATGAGATTGCAAGGTAATGAATAATATACATACTTAGCTTCAATAGATAATGCCAAACAGTTTTCTAAAGCAGTGTAACAAGTAATCAACACTGTAAGAGTTCACTTTTTTCCATCATCCTTAGCACTTTATACTATTTATCTTTCTAATGTTAGTCATTCTTGTAAGATTTTAGGAGTATAATACCATAATTTAAATATTCTTTGATTAATGATGTTGAGACTGTTTTCGTTTTTTCTTTAAGGGCTGCACCCACAGCATATAGAAATTCCCAGGCTAGGGAGTTGCAGCTGCCAGCCTATGCCACAGCCACAGCAATGTGGGGTCTGACCTGCATCAGAGAGCTGACCCACACCACAACTCACCAGCAACGCCAGATCTTTAACCCACCGAGCAAGACCAGGAATTGAACCCACAGCCTTATGGATACTAGTATCAGGTTCATTAACCACTGAGCCACAAAGGGAACTCCAGATGGTTTTCTTATATTTATCCTCTTTTACAAAGAGTATACAGAATCTCTTGCCTATTTTTACATAGCACTATGTTACTGATTGCAAATAATGAATATACACACATACACACATATATATTACAAACATACACAGCTGCCCTAGGTATCTACAGGGGACTGGTACCAGAAACCCCCCAATATTAAAGCTCATGGATGCTCACAACCCTTATATAAAAAGGCATATTATAATTGACCCTCCACGTCTGAAAATGAGGAGCAAATACAGAGGCCTGACTCATATACGTGTGTGTGTGTGTGTAGACATATATGTAAAATCTATACGCTTTTTGTTAAAAGTTATGTATTGCAGGTATCTTCTCTCCATAGATATATTGTTTCTCATTCAAAAGTAGTGTTCCTATATAAAGAATTTGCTGATTTTAATAAGTTCAAACTTATAAATATGTATTACGTAAAACTTTTTTGCGTTGAGTTCAAGAATTCTTTGTCTAGTTCAAGGTCATGGCTCGTCTTGCTAATTTTTTCTTTATATTCTTTATGAGTTTATTTTTTATTAAAGAAATAGTTTCCCCACAGAGTACAGATTGAGAAATGTCCCTTTAAATTTCAGAGTTCCTTCAGGTAATACATATTCATTATGGCCTTTCTAACCCTTCCATGACAGATGGATTTATGGGATTCACTTTTCCTTTAATTAGCACAGTTTCAGATGAGTACACTATGCAAACAGTCCATTCTGGACTCTCTGTAATAATAAAAATTTGTGATTTTCATTTATGTCATTTTGGCCTATATTTAGACCATGTTATCATGAATATAGTGGATATAAAAATACGTACATGCTCAAAGCTGTGAGATATAATTTGGTATCATCTACAAGAAGCTCTTATGCTGGGCCTCCAGCTGCTTGTGGTGCCTACGCAATAAAACTAAAAACACTTATCGTAACAGAGCTCAATTTCGAATAATATACATTTTCTTAACAGTAAAACTAATTTGGAGAGATATAAGGGGAAAAAAGACCTACTTGATTTAAAAAAGCAGATAAACTCAATATATAATATATGCAAAGTGTTTGAGTTTTATAAATTAAGTGTGAAAATTATTTGTCAGAAAGTCAGGCTATACAATTAAACCTCTTATCTTAAAACACTCATTACTTCAGGGTGTCTTATTAAAGTTATTTTCTATTCCCTAAATATAATTTTGGCCAGGTTTGAGGTATGTTTGGAGAGAGAGAAGCAATTTCTAGGATGCTTTTACTAATAATATGTTTTGTACCTGCCTTCTGCAAAGGTAATAAAACCTAAGAATAAACCATTAAACAAAAAATTATAGTTAATACAATTTTAGTATTTGTAACACATGTGAAATCAATAAGACAAAGCACATTAAAATTACTTTGATATACAACTTAATGTGTTTGAAATAAGTGGTAATTATATCAGCAATTATTGGGCCTTTAAATATACACAATTTGCCTGTGATAGTGATATTTAGAAGCTATTTCATAGTGCATATTTGTTATATGTGTCTACTATTTCTACTATTTCTTGATGCTAATTCTTATTACTCTTATTTTCGAAAGTGAAACTGTAATATCATTCAATTGAAAGGAAATAATTGTAAAGTTTTATTGTGCTTTATTATTTCAAATGGTTTTTATAGAGATACACATATTTATCTGAACAACTTCATCTTGCCTAGATTACCATGACTTGTATCCTATTTGCAAGGATGGCAGTGATTATGTTTTGTAACACAGAATACAACTGTTTCTCTTGTTACTCTTACAAGTTTTGAAAATATTTTACTTTATAATTTTTTCACATCAATATATGAAACGTGAAACATGTCTCTCTGGGGTGGACAGATTCAGTAAAAAATACTTGATATAAAGTTTAAGAACTAAATTCTGTATCAAATGAGAGAATGAGGGGTATCATTTTAGCTCTAGCCTTATTATTCTGTACAAATTTATACAAAGCAGTAATCCTTCTCATGCCCACCACATCATCACTAAGGCTGCCCTTCGCAGATATCTTTAACAGGCCCTAAGAAAATGTTCTGCTAAACTTTTCTGTACCCTATACATGTTACAAAGGAATAAACATAAATATATCCCTACATAAAACTCTCCAACCTTAAAAACAAATGGGAAGGCTTAGACCTGGCATACGAGAGAGCACTTTGAAGTGCTTATGATGATGTAATTGTTTAGAAAATTATAAAATTCGTATAAACAACCTACCACCAGCACTCACAGAGCTTCTGAGACAAAGACCATTTCCTGTCTCTCGTTTATTTCATTGAACAAAACAGGTGAGACTTTCATCTTTTTTCTCCCTCTTTCCATTTTCTAAATACTTTCACTAATTGTTTCTTTAAAAATATATTCATAATTATCAACAATCAACTTACTAACACATCCTTATAGTTTCTACCAGAACTGTCCTTTCATATGTGCAGTGATTGCATTTGTGAATGAATGGTGATTATTTTGAATATACCACTGAAGGAAAACTAAATTTTAAGAAAGAATAATAGAAAAGTCTGACATTGTATTTATTGTTACTTGCTCCAAAGTAGTGACTACTTTTTAAAAAAGACTGCATTTGCTTGAACAGACTTTTATTATGTATGCCTTGGATTATAATTTAATTATATGCTACAGACAGATGATGTTTCTATTACATTTTACTAATTTAAGGAAAAGTCAAATTCTTTATTGTCTCTGAAAGCTAAAAAGTTATTTCAACTGGCATATTATTTACACAGATGGTCAAGAAGTATTTCAAGTTGCTTTCTAAGAAAACCGTTTTCTAGTTCCTTTGAATTATTGAGAAAGTTTCAATCATTCAAAAATTTTTATCACCCTTTGCCCAGTCTCTGATTATTCCAGTTCCAAGGCATAAATAAAATGATGATACACATCTTTTAAGTTAGCTACAAGACATTCTCTGGGCACTCAATAAATGCTGAATGATTTTACATAATAAATTCATGTGACATTGAAAAAATTACAAACCACTTTCTATAAAATGTATGATTTATATTAGGAGAAATACACATGTGAAACAAATAGAAATCCATTTAATATCTAAGTTTTGAAGAGAGACACAATAGTTAGAGAAATATAGTTAGAAGACATCTAATAGGAAAGAATTCCCCAATAAACTGTGATCTGATCAGCTTTTTTTTTTTTTTTGTCTTTTTGCCTTTACGTAGAGCTGCACCCACGGCATATGGAGGTTCCCAGGCTAGGGATCCAACAGGAGCTGCAGCTGCTGGCCTTCGCCAGAGCAACGCGGGATCCGAGCCGCGTCTGCAACCTACACCACAGCTCACGGCAACGCCAGATCCTTAACCCACTGAGCAAGGCTGGGGATCGAACCCGCAACCTCATGGTTCTTAGTCGGATTCGTTAACCACTGAGCCACGAAGGGAACTTCTGATCAGCTTTTTGAAAATCTGATAGAGAGTTCGCAACTAGAAGTCCCTGGGGCAGGATGAAGGCAGAGCACAGTCACACTGAAGATGGAGGAAGTTACCCTCACTGGATATGCTGAAGGAGCTTTCAGTAAGCAGATACCTCTTCTATTATAGTCTCTAAGTAACAAATACCAAGGAGATTGAGAAAATTGTGTCCCCTTACCCCTAGCTCCTGAGTTGGCAGCACATTAATTACACATTACAGATCTGTAGCAAAACAAAAGTAAAATTAGCATAACTACTGCTCTATGCCTTACATATTCCTTTGTCATTCTGTCCCCCAAAAACTTTCACACTAGTATGTTCTCCTATCCAAGTTATAACAGAGAACACTCGGTCCCTTGTAAAATTGATAAAATGGCACTTTGCAACATACCTAAGGTTTCATTGATTGCTCCCTGAGTGCCATTTTATATTTACTAGCTATTTAAACATCACAATTACTGTAGAAATTAAGTACTAGGCAACAAAGATATAATTTAAACTTAGGTCTACTTTTACAGTTAAAATTTTTATTCTTAATTTCCAGATTTTTTTTTGTCTTTTTTTTTTCTTTTTGCCTTATCTAGGGCCACATCTGCAGCATATGGATGTTCCCAGGCTAGGGGTATAACAGGAGCTGTAGCTGCCGGCCTATGCCACAGCCACAGCAACACGGGATCTGAGCCTCATCTGCAACCTACACCACAGCTGATGGCAACGCTGGATCCTTAACCCACTGAGCAAGGCCAGGGATCGAACCCTCAACCTCATGATTCCTAGTCGGATTTGTTAACCTCTGAGCCTCAGTTTCCGGATTAAGAAACAAATGGTATTCACTGACTAGAGACAAATTTAGGTGGATTTTAATATTGGTAGCTGTTTATAAAAAATAATGTGTAGAAAATTTGTGTGTATACATCATAGAAAACTTGGAAAACAGACTACCATGACTAAGACACTAAAAATTACCTGTAATCACAACTCTAAGAGAAAGCCATTAGCACATTTTGGTTTTATGGTATAAATGTATACATGTAATATATATATTTCATACATAAGATTATCAGGAGTTTAGTTAAGTAACTCCATGGTATTGCTGCCTTGACACCTATTTTGTTTGGCCAAGCACCCTGCAGTGAGCTTACACTGACACTACCCTCTGGGTAAGCACATGCCATAGAGTCACAAGTCAATGTAAGTTCCTTAAGTGATTTCTCTTATCATCAACAGTCTTCCCTGTCCCACAGTGCCTCTTGTTTATGTACTCCTGAGATAAGACCACTATGGGGCTTACCAAAACTCAGATCTTTTGGTTTGAATTGACCAGTGAGGCTTTAGCCCCAAAGCACTCCTCCCCTGGAGCTTAACAAAGGCATGAACCCCTGGTTCTTCGCCTCTATGTCTGCCCCATGTTGCCCCTCAAACCATGCTGGGTACTTCTTCCAGCTGTGAACAATATAGTTTTCTTGATCAGTTCCCCTTGTAGTCTATTGCTGAAGTGAGGCTTACTTTCTAGCACCTTGCATTCCACTTAATAAGCGTAATTTGCCAGATTTGTAATATGTATAAAACCCTTCAATTTCTGGAACACTATTCATTTGCACATCAGATTACTAAAAATTTAAACAATAGGGACAAATATAAAATGAAAAACAACATCAGAACAAAACTCTAAATTATGCAATAAACAAAAACTACAAAAGTGCTATAGTTTAGGTCTTTAATTTTATAATTCACAGGCAATCCATTATAGTGAAACTAACAAAACCCCTGGCATGATAAGTAGGTTCAAATTCTGATTCCATTTCTCAGTAACAAGCTGGCTTTGGCAAGTTATTTAGCCCCTGTGGTCTTCAGTTTTCACATCCATTGATTAGCTTAATAATAACTATATTAAATTTTAAGGACTGGTCATAATTCAAATACAGGAAATGGCATAGACTAGCTCTCACATAAAAAATAGAAAATATGGTATTTTAAATATTTCCATATCCCCAAAGGAAAATTAGACAGAATATTCTTCCCCAACAGTTATGTGAATGAAAATTAAGGCTCACTTAATACATATATACATCCATACATACAAATATATAAAGACAGAGATAGAGATATTGGAAGCAAATTTTAATAAAGTATACAAGTAATTGATTTACAGAATGGGAGAAAATAATGTCAAATGATGCAACTGACAAGGCCTTAATCTCCAAAATGTACAAACAACTTATACAACTCAACAGCAAAAAAGCCAACAAGCCAATTGAAAAATGGACAGAAGATCTGAATAGGCATTTCTCCAAAGAAGATATGCAGATGGCCAATAAGCACATGAAAAAATGCTCAACATCACTGATTATTAGAGAAATGCAAATCAAAACTACCCCAAGATACCACCTCACACCAGTCAGAATGGCCATCATTAGTAATTCCATGAACAACAAATGCTGGAGGGGGTGCGGAGAAAAGGGAACCCTCCTGCACCGTTGGTGGGAATGTAAGCTGGTACAACCACTGTGGAAAACAGTATGGAGGTACCTTAGAAAACTATGCATAGAACTACCATATGACCCAGCAATCCCACTCTTGGGCACATATCCAGACAAAACTTTACTTGCAAAAGACACTTGCACACACACACATGTTCATTGTGGCACTATTCACAACAGCCAAGACATGGAAACAACCCAAATGTCCATCGACAGATGAGTGGATTAGGAAGATGTGGTATATATACACGATGGACTACTATTCAGCCATAAAAAAGAATAAAATAATGTCATTTGCAGCAACATGGATGGAATTAGAGACACTCCTACTAAGTGAAATAAGTCAGAAAGAGAAAGACAAATACCTTATGATATCACTTATATCTGGAATCTAATAGACTGCACAAATGAACTTTTCTACAGAAAAGAAAATCATGGACTTGGAGAACAGACTTGTGGTTGCCAAAAGGGTGGGGGAGGGAGTGGGATGGTATGGGAGTCTGGGGTTAATAGTTGTAGACTATTGCCTTTGTGATGGAAAAGCATGGAGATCCTTCTGTACAGCACCAGGAACTATGTCTAATCACTTGTGATGAATCTATACATGTATGCCTAACTGGGCCACCATGCTGTACAGTTGAAAAATTGACAGAAAACTGTAAACCAGCTATAATGGAAGAAATAATGACAATCTTAATGTCAAGCAAAAGATACTGGCTAAATAAAAAAATAATTGGAAAAGAAGCAATTACTTATACATGAAAATTAATCACAGTCAAAATGAAAAAAGTTAAATATAAAATATTGTTTTAATTTTTAAATAACCAGGCTTAGAGTCAGAGAATGTTAAAGCTAAAAATTACAAGGTAAAGTCAAATAAAAGATTAAAGTTGCCTGGAATATAAACCAAGAGATTTATGAATGTTAGAGGCAATTAAAAAATTTGATGAAGCAGAATTTAGAGATGAAAAACATAGCAAAGAAAAATACAGTGAAATATTTTTAGTACTACAGAAAAACCGAAAGCATGGCTGTCCTTAATATGAAAAATAAAGAGAAAGATTTCCCCAAAGCAACCCAAATGTTTGCCTTTCTTGCGTGGCAAAAGTTGCCGTATTGCTATATTAGATGTGAAGAAATATAGAAAACTGAACTTCATTTTTTGTGAATAAAAGAAAACATGTGAGTTATTCCTCCCAAAGGTCCTTATACGAATAATGCATTTGTCTTCCTTCTTTGAATCTTGCTATCTTTATTATTTTAACCTTGTTTCCAAGATAAATATTATTATAGCTTTAAAATGTTGAAACCCTTTGAAATCACTAGCCAGTTTCCTGCAGTCAACTCCATTGACCATATCTATATCATAATGATTATATTTTTTACTTTGATTTAAAACTGAATTCCCTGGTAATGAAATTAAGTGCTGCTGTTCTTTCTTAAAGAAAAACCGTTTTGGTTTCAAAAAGTTGTATTTTTTTTTAACTACATCCCTGATATTTTTACTACTTTACATATGACCCATTGAATTATTCTTCTTTTTCACATAGTTTCATCTCATATGGAGATTATAGGTTCTTGTTTTTTCAGCTTGATGTTGGCTCATTGTCACTATTTTTTTCATCATTGATTCATACAATCTACTTTTGAAGCACCTGTAATATTTACTTGAGGAGAATGTAGAGATAAAATTCAGATAAAACTCATTATCTGTTGTGGGGTTCATAAAGATTTCAATGTAAGATATCCTTTTGGCAATGAAGCACAATATTTATGGGATAAACAAAGCATTTTAACCACCTCATGATTTCAATAGGCCTTACTTGGTGTAGTAAGAGATTTAAGTTTACATAGTTACTATTCCTTTTTTTTTTTTTCACTTCGAGATGATAAATGAAAGTTTGAATATTTCAAATTTTGTGGCAGTCTAAGCTGTGGTTATACCTATATTTTACTTCACAAAACATTTTTGTGTAGATGACTTTTTATAGTCTTTGTAATCAGTTTATGAGGTAAAGAATTATTTCCTGTTTTAAAGTGATAAAATTGAAGTACAGAAATTTTAAATGGTTTGGTAATATTCATATATGTAGAATCAACTGGCGAGAATCAAATCAAACCTATATAAATATTTACTTCTAAGAACCATTCAGTTGCTTCTCACATATTTGTAGATACCACAATTTTATTACTATGCAGTTTAAAACATTTCCTAATTTCTCTTATATTAACATGACAAGGCCATGGATTATGTAGAAACATACTGTTTCATTAGCTAATATTTGTGGATTTTTTTAAACTATTTTTTTGATAATGATTTTTCACCCAGTTCAGCTTAGGCCAAAGAAAATACTCCCCATGATTCCACTCATTTCAAATGTGTCCAGACTTTCTCTATTTTCTATTATATGCTCAGTTTTTATAATTATTATTTGTACTTCTTGAAAACAATGGTATCATGGAGCCATTTAACGCTCATTAGGTAATTTTGTTAAATCAAATTGTTTATTTTTCTGCTCATCAGCAGAGATCAATAAGAGAGTGAAGAGGAAGCCACACAGTGAGAGACAGCATGTTTACTAAGAAATATTAATCCTTCCCTTTAAAACTGTGATAGAGACATTACTATATAAACTAGTATTTAGATATTGCTGTTAGGGAGGAGGCATCAGTAAAATAAGAGTAAGACATAAGAAATCTGCAGTTGAGAATTGAGAGATAACACTGCTATCATTGTAGGCAACTATCATCTGCACAGGAGGAACTTAAAAATAATAGCTACGTAGTGTGGAAAAATAATAACTCCATAAAGAGGTTTATTAAAATGGATTAGATATTTGGAGGAAAGTAAATTTAGATTTTTATCTCACATCTGTGTCTGAATAAAAAGAGATACAGATTTAATTAGAAGCTGAGAGACAAAGAAACATAAAAATAGTAAAGGGAGAAAATATAAAGACGTGGCTGTTGTGATTTGAATCTGTGGGTTAACAAGACCTTTTTAAAATGTGACCCTTCTCAAGCCTGTAACAGAAAAAAGATGGGCATATATGACCAATTAATAATTTTAAATTTTTAATAAATTTTCTAAAGATTAGCACCCCTCTAACCTATCAACCACAAAATAATATAGAAAATAAAACAAAATATTGAAATTATAAAGTGTTTCAAAATTCTAATTTTCCCTAATAAACTCCTGAACTCCATGTAATTTAATTATTACAGGAAATTGACTAAATAAATTTTATTTTTAAGGAGACAAAAGAAAGATATAAAAATTGTCTAGGTAACTCTGAAGTTAGATAACCAAGAAGAGAAATTTGCTCTGCAATTTCTTGAGAAATACTATAAAATCTCAAGATTTAAAAAAATAGGCTAATTGTTTTGAAAAGAGAATACAAATGGAATTAAGGGAGAGTTTATATAGGTATACACTATAAAAGTATTATATCTTATCAAATGGAAATATAAAAACTAAATAGAAGACTTTGTTTAAAATCTTATTACATAAAAAAAATTTTTTATCATTTATATATTTATTGGATGCCTTGTAAATGCCAAGCTTCACCATCTAGCCTAGAGACTGGATATTTATCTGTGAACCAAAGTTTCGGCTGTTAAGTCCAGTGGAAGAAAACAGAAATAAAAAAAAAAATGTATGATACTTCAGATAGTGTCATAAACTATGAGAATACAGTCTGTAAAGAGGCAAGACAGCTGATGTTGGAAACAGTGGTGGTGAGGCTAGGTGGGGCTGAGGATGGAATGGTGTGGAAGGCAGATAAGGCAGAGGTGGTATTAGTGACTGCAGTCTTGGCGGAAGGGGGTGCATGTGTTTTTATCAGTTTTTAGTGAGGACCACCTGATAGGTGTCTTTGGAGCAGAGAGGTGAAAAAGTGAGGAAGTAAGCAAGGCAGAGAGTAAAGAGTAATAGTGACATAGTTGAGCTGTGTTTAACATGCAATGGGATAGTGAGCCTGGAGTGGGAGGACACAGGCAGGGGGGAATTGAAGAGCCATTCAAAGTCATAGCTGTCAGAGAAGTGCAATGAGTTAGCACGTAGAGAGCTTGCTCATGTTTGTGTGCACGTGTGTGTACACACACATACACACACACACAAATGGGGGGGCACATGGAGGGAGGAGGAGGGAGAGGGATAGGGAGTAGGAGAAAGGAAAGGGGAGGGCGAGAGAAAGCCAGTCTCCCAACAAGTCTATTTCTTTTGTTCAACATTTAATTGTATTCTAATGTTTTGTTTTTCCTGTGGTTGAAATTGCTCACATTTATTGCTATTCCAATTTACAAAAAAATCTTTCAAACAATCTTAAAACCCTCAACTTTTTACTTCTAATGGTAAAAGTGTTCTATTAATATAAAATCATAAATAAAAAATGTTTATTGATATAAAAACATCATAGAACATGCACTTACACAAACGTTTTCTTTTTTAATGCTTAACCCCTCAATTTTAACACTTTAGCCAACTTCAAAGGCATTAATTTGTGTCAAATCTTTGTAATCCTTTAAGTAAAATGATACATTTCCTGGTACTTTCATTTGATATTCAATTCACTTGAAATAAATCAAGAGAAAATCAACGAAAGTTTGCAAGTCAATAATGGCTTGAGCCACATATGTTATTTACATGGAAAAAATCAGGTTTACATAAGTAAGTTCAAATTTCTGGCCCAGAATTGTACTCTATTAAATGGAATGCTGCACACTGAAATGATCAATTTTTAAAAAGGATTGTTGGCCAATCTACTAAGGCTCTGTCACTAAGAGTTTTTACTGTATCGGTCCATTAGGTAGCTAAGTCTATTTTATTGAACTTGTTTTAAATTGAGCTGCAATTTATTCTCTTTGAAGACCATGAAAAAATATAACAATTTTAATGTTCTTTGTCTGAAAATTACCTTAATGAAAATTTTAGAAGCAAATGTTATTCATTTCTCTGCCTTATGTTGTTCGGTCATTTAAGAAATAAGGTACAAGGTCATAAACCCACAAACCAGCAGACCAGCCTTGGTGAACCCATTGTTATGTGGCAGATAGTATGAGGTATGTCCTCAATAACAGGAATAGTAAAGCATATTTGAAATATAGAGGTAGTATACTGATGTATTCTCATAATAAAACTAAAAGAAAAAACAGAAATAATACTGAAGTATTTCTTGACTTCTATGTTCCCAGTTTTTTTTCTTTTTGTATTTCTATATACTCCTCCATGTATTTACACACAATATAAACATCTGGCACATACATGATCAAGTGTATATGAGACTACATTGATATGAGACTACATATGATTGATATGAGACTACATTGCAATCTGGTATGAGTATCAATTGTATCAACTGACAATTATTTCAAGTTTCTCTTACTTCTTTGAGGCTACTCTAAATATATCCCTGCCCTGGGAACTTCTGCATGCCATGGGGGCAGCAAAAAAAAAGCAAATTAAATACATAAATATATTTTCTGCTTCTTTCATCCTATATAGGCAATCTAAAATAGGAAGTTACAAAGCAGATGCAAAGACAAGACTATAATACAGACCTACTATTTTATGTGTCTAAATTTTTTTTATTACATCATAGTAATCTTAGAGGTAATGCCCAGTGTCAGTATTAAATATCATGCTCCTTAATGCATGCTTGTGCTTTATGAAAACAGGTATTTCTGTTCATCAATATAAGCACAGAACCTAGCACATTAACTGTAATACTGATGTGTACTGAGAAGTCTCAGCACATTTGAATGAATGCACTGAAAAAAAAGTTTAAGAAGCAAATAATGTGGAAATCCAGTGAGAATACCTTAAAATTCAAATTTGTATTGAAGTAGAGGTCAAAGGGTATCTTAAGGAAAATGTCTGTTGACCCTCTATCTCAAAATAGATTGACAACCATACAGCACTGGAAACAGTGTAATCTTTTTCCCTTAGGGTAGAGTCAGCCAGTGTACCAGTCATCACTGAGTCTAGGAGTATCCTATTTTAATCATCATCATCGTAGTTAGTACTATCATTTTTATTCCTGCTTGCTCTTGCATTACTTTGGCTCAATTTGTCAGTCATTTACTTTAGGACCTCAATTTCCTACCCCATGTGCAATTTCCACTCTATTAACTGAAGAGCCATTTGGAAATAAAACATTCCCAAAATAAGAATAGTTAACTAGTGTTATCATTTCACAAATTAGATAAAACTGACTCAACTTGCAAATGAAAAGTTATTAGTATCCTGTTCAATATATCAAATTGCTTTTCTTTTGAATTTCTATGTGTATCTCTTCCATAATCAACTCTCACAGTGCAAAATTAAATTTAGCAATTTAATCACATATATTCAACACTGAAAATGAAGCTTCTTTATCTTCCTGTTTCAATTTTTATTATCCTCCTTATAAGGCACTATCCCATAATCTATTTTTTGGGGGAGGTTGTAAAATTACATTGTATTCAATCCTTGTTGACAACTACTTTCCTAATTTTTGGCAAAAAATAGTAGGCTTTGCTCCCAAATCCCAAGATGCCTTGCTGTAATTCAGCCAAGGCTCCTCAAAGGGCTTTACATGGCATTAGATCTTCCATTATCATATTCAATTTAAATAAAGAGTTTGGTTAGATCACATGGGTTAAACATGAGAATGGCTTACACTGCAGCATGGACCAAATATAGAGACTTTTTTGCTCTTGACTCATTTCAAAGCTGTCAGGCTTTCAGTTATCCAAATAATTGAATCAAATACCCAGGCAAATGATACCGATATTTCCTATAGAGTCCAAAAGCCAAAAAATGTGTGCTGCTGACATCAATTTATCTTTTAATTTTAAAGGGATAATCCAATAAATCCGAACTTCCACTGGCCCTGGATGTTCATAAGTTGATAACTCTCTTTATTTTTGTAGGATTTTTTCCCATTTTCTAGGCATGTGTTTTACCACGTCATTCAGGACATGCGACTTTTTTATATACAGCTTTGATTAGCATGTCAGATTGATAGCCTTTGGAATAGTGGCAGAATAAGGTTTCTGCTGATTAAAACTCGTCTAAAATAAGATCCTTGTTGATTAGCCTCCAAATTAACAAATGCCCATTACAATTTCTTTTTGTTACCCTTATTCATTATTTTAATTTCTCTTCCATGGTCTCTGTCACCTTGATCTTTCCAGGAAGAAAACCATGTATCCATAAATGCTAATTAAAATTAATACATTTCTAGAGACCCCTTTACACAGATGAGACGACTTTTACTATGATGTTTTGCTCATAATTACTTGCATTTATCCAATTTTCTCCCTGATATCATTGAGGTCTCAGCTCAAATTATCCCCTTATCCAAGAAACCTTCTCTGGAAATCCTATGTGAAACAAAACTTATCTTCATTCTGGAACGTTCTATCTAGCAGTGCTGCTGTAGGCCTTTGTACGAACATACCTTTAATTTTGAAACATACATACAATTATAGTTGCTTCCATGTATTTTAACTCTTTCTACTGTTTTAGGTTCTCAATAACATTTAAATAACTTACTATTACGAAACGTATTTATGAAAGCTCAGTATTTATATTAATGAAACATGGCAAATAACTAATAAATAATTAGTTACTTAAAAAATAAAGAGCAACTAAGCTCTCATCCAAGAGCTAAGAAATATCTCTACAAAACACACTGAAGTCCATATATTCTAAATATTTCCACTCATAAACATTTCTAACTTCCCTCTCCTGGTAAAAAGATTATCATTTAAAAATATCTTCATTTTAGCAAACTAGAGATTATTTGTATATGTTTTTAAACTTTGACCAAAGGGCATTATGTTGACCACAATGAGATATCACCTCACACCTGTCAAATGCCCATCAAAAAGTAACAAATAACAAATGCTGGTAAAAATTTGGACAAAGGGAAACCTCCTGCAATGTTGTAGACAATGTAAATTGCTGTAGTCACCATGGACAAATGGAAAACAGTACAGAGGTTCCTCAAAAAATTAAAAACAGTACTACTGTAAGACCTATCAATTCCATTTCTGGGTGTTAAAAAAATGTAATTTGAAAAGATACATGCATCCCTATGCTCACTGCAGGATTACTCACAATAGCCATGATGTGGAAGCAACCTAGGTGTCCATGCTAGGTGTCCGTGGATAGATAAATAAATGAGTGGAGAAAATGTTTTATACACATATACCCATAATGAAATAACAGCCAAAAAAGGAATGAAATCTTGTCATTTTTAACAATATGGATGGCATTATGCTATGTGAAATAGGCCAAAAAGTGAAAAACAAATACTGTATGATTGCATTTATATGTAGAACCTAAAAAACAAAATAAATGAACGAACATAACAAAACAGAAACAGAGTCAATAGATACAGAGAAATAACAGTTACCAGAAGGGAGGGGAGCAAAGTGATGAATGAAATAGCTGAGGGAAACTAGGAGGCACAAACTTCCAAGTTACAAAGTAAATGAGGATAAAATGTATAGCATGGACAATGCATTCAGTAATAATGTAATACCTTTGTATCAAGACCGATGGTAACTGGACTTGTAGCGATAATAATGTATAGAAATTTTGAATCACTGTGTTTTATGCCAGGAACTAACAGTGCTGTTGGTCAATTATGCTTCAGAAAACAACTCACAGAAATAAAGATCAGATTTGTGTTTATCAGAGTTGAGATGTGGGGGGGGGGGTCAGTGGATGTGATATGAAAGCTTGAAATAAGTGTTTAGTTGCCACAAGTTACTGACTTCCAGTTAGAAGATAAATAAGTACTAGGAATGTAATGTAAAACATCATCAATATAATTAACACTGTTGTCTATTATATATAAAGGTGTAAGGAGAACAAATCCTAAGATTTCTCATCACAACGAAAAATTATTTTCTTTTCTTTTGTATTTCTACAAGAGATATATGTTCACAAAACTTATTGTGGTAATCATGTCATGGTATATAGAGTAAAATCATTACACTATACACCTTAAATTTAAATAATGTTATATGTCAACTATATCTCATTAAAACTGGAAGAAAAAAAAATTCGTATCGTATGCTTTTGATGTTTTTATACTTAATATTATGTTGCTGCAATTCATTATTTCTTGATGCATGTGCCAGTAAGTCATATTTTTCAACTGTTGTTTAGAAATGAATGGACTTATATCACTATTTATGCTGCCTGTCTCCTCTGGATGGACACTATTGGCTTTCAAGTAAAATAGTATTCTCCTATTGCAAAAAGTGTTGGTATGAATATTCTTGTACAGGTCTGCCAGTGTAACTATATAAGAGTATATCTAGGTGTTAAACATTTTTAGCTGTTTTTTAGTTCATTTTTATTATCTTTCTACTTTTATTGCAACTAGCATGATCCTTCTTGCTTCCATTCTTTGTTGCCCGTAAAACAGTGTGTCTTGTTTCTCCTTGCTGGAGCTCATCCCTTTGGAATTCAGGTAATGTCACTGCTTGCAAATTCAGTTCTCTGATGGGTTCAAGATAAGTTATGAATTGTTGTTTATTTGACTTTTTCTCATTGTTAGAGGCAACAGCATTCTTTTCAGTTTTATACATTCTGCATAAAAGTAGAAACTCTGTATTTTAATAATCCAAATAAAATATTTGAGGAATGATTTTAAAAGACAGGTATTAACAAATATAATGACTTGTGATGAACCTTGAATTGGGGTAATGGTTATTTTTGTTGGTTTTTGGTTCATGTTTTTTTTTTTTTTTTTAACAAGAGAAGAAGCCTAAGACTAAAAAAAATCTTTAAAGGACACCTGAAATATACTTCTAGTGTTATACGGCTAACTTGGTGGTGGATCCAAACTGGCTAACAGTATTACTTTCTATATTTTTTATTCATCCAAGTTTATATATCTGAAATTGTTCTAGCTCAGAAAAAAAAAAAAAACAGAAACAAGATTTATATTTTCTAATTAAATAATCACATGTGACTTAATCTAATTGTGCTTAATTAGTTATTCTGCATTGTTATTACCATTTTAGATTGTGAGCTTCCAGGAGGCAAATGTTGTACATTACTAGTAATTATACTACCACAACAGTGTCTTTAGAGTGTTTCTTGATGTTTAATAAACTAAAAGTATGTTCTATCAGCTTTTCTAGGCAAGGCAGTATCTTTTTTAATATCAGAAATATTTTCCCCCCTAGAATTAGAAGTCCAGCCCTAGAAAACTTTCCACTCTTATTCCATTATAAATCTATTCAAAATTACAATGCCAGTGATTGACCTATACACTCTATCCCTATAAAATGTCAAGTTGCTACAGTTACACTATTAATTATTATGTCCTGATGCCCTGGGGAATCCCAATGAGAAATGTATTTTCAAATAATTTAATACCTTAACTTTCTAATGGAAACATTTAGATTTCCAGAAGTAGAAAAATGGCAAATATCAACCCAGAAGTTGCAAACTGTAAATTACTATCTTGTATAAAAGCAATTTACTATCAGAAAGTATTTTATCAAAACCTGGATCATCACCATCAATTGATCTTTCACAGAGTTTTTAAACTTTGTAAGGAAAATATATTTTATAAGGGTTTAAGAGGTATTATTGGACATGATATGAAAGCTTGAAATATGTGTTAAATTTTATATAAAGAGAAGTTCAAGGTGAAGTATAGTGGAGGTAATGTCAGCAATGCTAATGTTCAAAGAGATGTTGATGATTTTGCCGCTAGTGTGAGAAATAAATCCTGGAGATTATTATCAGGAAACTAGATGTGAAGGCAATAATCTTGGTATTTATTTCTTAGTTTGTCATTTCCTTATAAAACTGACATCTTTCCAAATAAATAAGTAATTATAAGAAAAACTCAAAAAATTTCCTGTCCCTATTTAGGTATTGGAAGATTCACCACTGTGAAGACATCACTTCTCCCAAAGTTGACTTATACATTCAATGTAATACCAGTAAGATCTCAGCAAATTACTTGTGTATATCAACCAAGTGATTCTAAAATTTATAGGGGAGGAGTTCCCGTCGTGGCTCAATGGTTAACGAATCCGACAAAGAACCATAAGGTTGCGGGTACGATCCCTGGCCTTGCTCAGTGGGTTAAGGATCCGGCGTTGCCGTGAGCTGTGGTGTAGGTTGCAGACGCGGCTCGGATCCCACGTTGCTGTGGCGAAGGCCGGCAGCTACTGCTCCTGTTAGACCCCTAGCCTAGGAACCTCCATATGCCGCAGGTGCGGCCCTAGATAAGACAAATAAATAAATAAATAAATAAATACATATATAAAATAAAATTTATAGGGGAGTTCCCTTCTTGACTCAGCAGTTAACAAAACTGACTAGGATCCATGAGGATGCAGGTTCAATCCCTGGCCTCGCTCAATGGGTTAAGGAGCTGGCACTGCCATGAGCTGTGGTGTGGGTCGCAGATGCGGCTAGGATCTGGTGTTGTGGCATAGGCCAGCAGCTATAGTTCTGATTTAACCCCTAGCCTGGGAACTTCCATATGCCATGGGTATGGCCCTAAAAAGAAAAACAACAGAAACAAAAAAAGATAAAGTTTATAGGGAGAGACTAAAGATCCAGAACAGCCAACACAATATTCAAGGACAGTAACTAAACTGGAAGACATGTTATGCTATTTCAACACTTACTATAAAGCTACAGTAATTGCCATAAAAAAGGATAAAATAATGTCATTCGCAGCAACATGGATGGAATTAGAAACCCTCATACTGAGTGAAGCAAGTCAGAAGGAGAAAGACAGATGTCATATGAAATCTCTTATAACCGGAGTCTAAAACACTGCACAAATGAACATCTCATCAGAAAAGAAAATCACGAACTTGGGGAACAGACCTGTGGTTGCCAAGGGGGTGGGGGAGGGTTGGGAGTGAATGGAGATAAGTAGTGCTTTAATGATGGAAAAGCAAGGAGATCCAACTGTATTGCACGGGGAACTATATCTAATCACATGTGACGAATCCATATATGTACATGTAACTGGGTCACCACGCGGTGCAGTTGGAAAATCTGACAGAAATCTGTAAACCAGCTATAATGCAAAAAAATAAAAAATTATTAAAAAAAAAAAGCCAAGACCAGGTATTGAAAAAATGACCCATGAGAATAAAACAATTATCAGAGACTATGATTAAAAAAAAAAAAGTTTCACGCTGGGTCATGTCAGTGTAATCTGGATCACTATGGATCAAACATCTGCTTCTGTCATCTCTTTTCATATTATTACATCAATTGAAATGCACATCTATGTACTGGCATACTTTCACGAAGGGGAATTTAGAATTACTTTGGAACACTGTGATGTGAACAAAATTATTTTTATTAGAGGTACAATAAAACAAAAAGAAAATAACATCATGACTATCCAATACTCTATGGTTTCTAACTAAATACTATGAGATTATTAAATGCAATTTGAATTCTGGAATTACCTCCCTCAAAGATTCTTTAGCTAAAGATCATAAAAATGTGAGAAAATTAACATTTCCTTTGTGTGTTTCCACCAGAGCTCATTCCTATATTTTCCCCTTCTTTATATTTCCCCTCTGTCCCTTCAACCAAAATGTTTATACTACTTCAGTATTCCTTAAAACCATAATCTTCTAATAAAAAACACCCAAATGTTTCCTAATTTAAAACCCTTAACCCAATGGGCTTTAGATTTTTGTACCATGGTTAACAACTTCCTAAATCCCAGGATGAAAAAGGTGAAATTTGCTGAAGAATTCAGTCTTTCCCTGAATGTATCCACTTCAGGCCTCCTTTCTCTCTTCAAATCATCAGTATTTTTTGGTGTAGTCAGAAAAACCTGTCAGCACTGTATATACAAAGGTCACCAGAAATGTCATTGTTACATTCTATCCAAAAAGACAAAAGGAACTGGAAGCCTCTGACAGATCGTGAAGAGGATTCAAGGGGGACAGTGACACTCAATTTTCAAAGATATCAGTAAAACTATCTTTAGTAATAGAAGCACAGGAACAATCTTAAACGAATAGGGCCTATTTGTCCAATATAATTCCTCCCATTGTCCCTTTACTAGGCCACCCTCAGGATTACAACTATCACCCCCTAAACCTTCTTCTGACTGAGCCACCGATTATGACATTCCTTGTGTCTGGCCATAGGAACCTCACATTTATATTCATTTTTGCCCCTTTTTGTTCTGTTTCGCTCTCTCAGAACATTTTGGAGACGAATTCAGCAGAAGCCTTTTTCTCTCATTATGTGTATACTCAAAGTATATCTTGTCCAAATCTAATACAACATAAAATTTGCCTTGACAGAAAAAGCAAATGATTCAGTGATTAACAGATGTTGGTACCTTGTTTCATCTCACTAAAAGCTGCAGCTTAAAGAAAACCAGAGTTGTTCACTGTGAGTTTCATAATGACTTTTATTACTGAAATAAGAAATGTCTGGCTTTCAAAGCTATGGAAAAAAATATTTAAAATTTGGTTTATAAATACACAGATTATAAACTGTATTAGAAAAGAAGCCAATGTGATAGTCCTGATAAATACATTTGTCCTCAAAGTAGGATGAATTAAAAACTGATTAATAATTGGGATAAATTAAAAACCAATTTTAATACATATGGTGAAATAAATTCTACTGGAGCACCTCTCTCACATTAGACAGTTGCGAGCTCCAGGCAGCATAGAGAAGTTATCTCCTCAGTGCACAGCAGAGTTGAGAGGCAGGTGATTCTGAGACAGGGCTGATATTTGAAGGAAAAGAATAGCAATGGGCAGATTTCATATTTGTGCCTCTGTACTAAAACCAGGCATCTTTTGAACTGGGGCCACACCCCAACTGGACATGAGAACCTGCTAAATCTCTAACAGGCCTGAGAAAGTGAAGAGAATATAAGGCAACCAAAATTCTTGTAAGGTAGGGTGAATCATAAATAAGACTAGAACTAGAGAAGGAGTGTTTAAAACCTATCTATCTATCTATCTATCTACCTATCTATCTACCTATCTATCTATCTATCTGATTCTTTCTTAATCTTCAAGCAAACCAGAATCATGAATTAGTAGGTAATACTCTAAGCAGCCCAGCTAGAGTAGAAAAGAACTGAGATTTAAGCTGAAACACAGATAGCAGAGCTTATAGTTTGAGTCCAGCTAATTGAATGTCTGCCTGCTGAAACAAGGAAGTCAACCCTCTTCCAAGGAATACAATAGGATCCAGAGTCTTCATAGCATGACAAGTACATTACATTTCTACATAATTAAAAATGTCTTCTTACTACAGAATACTGAGTTTGGTTGTTTGACTAATCAGTGTATAGTCCATGTCAATTTACTAATAAGTATTAATGAGAAATGTTCACAAAGAAAGATTTAACTTGAAGGAAGATATCATTTAAATGGAAGAAGATTCAGAAAGGAGAGGACATTTGGCAGATGGGCAGAGGACTTCATGCCTAAAAACTTCTTTCAAGAACAACATAGGTTTAGTTTTCCTCATGAAAAGATTTGGCCATCTTTATTTTCTATAAAATGTGTGTGACGCTCCTTTCCATAACTACGTACATCTCTTAAGTTAAAGGACTAGAATTCTGTGGGGTTTTAGCACCTTCCCAAAATTGATCTAAGTACTACACATTATGTTCCTTTTGATCTTCATATGTGGATAAAAAATAATGGGAAAATTTTACTATAGAAAATTTTACTAAATTTTATATTACCATGAAAGACTGAGTTCTCTTATTTCCAGCTGACACAAGTATTTAGTCTTATTAGCTATAGCTGACTCTAAGTAATAATTCACTGAAGATTACATATTCTTTATGGGAAAAAAAAATACAGTACAATCAATTAGAGCTATCTCCTTTGTTAAGCACATTCCAGAAGTGAAATATACTTTATCTTTCTGATGTTAGAATTTCAATAGGTTCAACAGTGATTAAAATTTATTTTTAAATACGGGAAGGATCATATATTATAACTGCTGTCAATTCTGCAAACAGAATTTAGAAGAAATGACTAGCCATAACCTTATTCTGGTATGTTTGGATGTAGACAGAAACTAAAGTTTAAAAATGGACAATAAAATAATGCAAAATGTAAGATTTCTGACATATATATGAAGTTGAAATGGGAAAGACAAACTATGAAAAGACCGAAAGGTAAACAGTAACAGGAATCTGTGAATTATTAATGACAATATTTAAACTTAATGGAGAGCCAAAACAGTAAGTAATCTGTTAAATAGCACATCTAATAGTTTAATAATATAAATTATCACACCAGTTGAGTGAAATCAGTACAAAGAGAACTGAAAATATCAACTAGTTATCACAGATTGATGGAAATACAAAGTTGTATTTCGCTAAGGTACTCAAAAGCTCAACTTTAAAAAATTTGTATTAATTCTTCTTTCGTTAAGTAATGATCTTCTCTCATTGGTCAGAGCTGGCACTGTTTGGTGCTGGGGATAAAAAGGCGAACAAATTGATGCATCCCATGCATTACCTCACAGGGCTTTTAATGGCGAGGAAGGTTCAAGCGAAGCTGGGTGCGTGATTTCAGTAGCGGGTGTATTATTACTAATTAAGGAAAGGAATGGCATTTTTTAGGAAGTGAAAGTAAAACACAGGAACAAGAATCAGCCAAGTCACTCAAGAAAGGCATCCCTTAGAGGATGGCAGGAGCTGAAACCTGGTAGATTATGAAAAGCTAAGGAAAACAGGAAGGAGACTGTAGGGACTTTAAGTTTCCTAGACATCTTCTCAAGCATAGCAGTTACCTCTACCATATGGAAACCTTCCTTGTTATACCTGAAAAAGTTAATCATCCCCTTTAGCTCTGTAACAGCTGATCCATTTTTACTGTTTTACTGTTTGTAGTCTATCACAATGATGTTTCCCATTTTTTTTACCTCTCAGAACTATGAGATTTTTAAAGGCAAAGAGTACATGAAGGGACTTTATTTGCAACTTTACAGAAACAAATCACTACATTTTTAAAATTTTGCAAGTAAGCCAGATGTTTGAGAAAGAGAATTGTGCCTTTTGTATAATTACTACCTTCCTGATGCTTGGTTTATTACAGGTTCCCAATATATATATTAGTTTTTGATGATTTTTAGGTATCTATGTCTATTTTATGAAGATGGATACGAAAAGCAATAAACACTAAAATTGTGCTCTTAGACAAACACACACATACACATATGCACAATCACAAACACACCAGGACACACAAAGACATACATACCTTGGCACCCTAATTGCCATGATAATTTGTGACCAAGAGTAAACTGGTTTGCAAATGCATACTTCTACTGAGTAAATGCTAAAATAGATCCAAGTCAGTTACATCCAAAATATACTATTTCAAGACATAACATTTTAATAACATAATAGTATTACAGAAGATAAGAAATCTTAGAGTGCAGTTCCTAGGATGAACTTTTTGTGTTATTTTTATATGAGTAATCAAAGAAAATGTTCACTCAAAGTATTCAATAGTGGAATAACTAAGCAAAACTTGAAACTAATTATAATAAAATAAATACAAAGATGAAAACTTAGACATCATTATAAAGTTTCATTAATTTAAATGGAAATTTTGGAAATTAAATAATTTTCCTATTTTCAGATATTATCTTGATCATATTGAAATTATATTCTAAAATATAAAGTTCCTACTTCTCTACTATAAAGTCAACAAGATGCTTTGAAAACATATAAATCATTAAAATAATTTCAGAACTGCACAGTTCTTATTCTCCAGAAATTCATCTTGTACCGAATGGAATAATTTTATTGTAAAGAAAACACACATCAATTTAGAGCCCTCTTGGTTATGCATTACCAGTCTTGTCCCTTGATTCATTGAGGATTAAATGATTCATACAGAGTTACATAGTTCAAGTATCTTATTTCAGATCCAACAGACCTCATTAAATATTATTTTTTATTTAATTAATGATTTATTGCAGTGTCCCAGAACTCATTAATCAGGGTTTTTTGTTCTACAATATTTCCCATCATTTTATTTTCTCCTGTAATGATTCTTATTTTTTCCATTATAACTGATTTATAGTGTTCTGCCAATTTTCTACTGCATAGAAAGGTGACCTAGTCACACATACGTATATACATTCTTTTTTTCTCACATTATCATGCTTCATCACAAGTGACCATACATAATTCCCAGTGCTATACAGCAAGATCCCATTGGTTATCCATTTCAAAGGCAACAGTTTGTACCTACTAACCCCAAATTCCCAGTCCCTCCCCTTTCCCCCCTTTACTTTTTAAAAATTATTCCTTTAATTTTCTCATCCAGTTTTAATATCATGTATATGCTGACTACCAAAAAATGTTTAACTCTAGTACAGATCCTTCTGATGAACTCTAGATGCATATATACAACTGCCTATTCAACATCTACACATGGATGTTGAGTAGATACCTCAAACTTCTCCTAACCAGAATCTTCTCAGTCTTAAATGATAGTGGATCCATCCTTCCTTTCCCAAACAACAAAAACCTTGGGTTTATACTCTACCCAGTGAAGGGGGAAGCCCTGCGTGTTCTAGCTTCAAAATATGTCTAGAATCTGAATGCGTCTCTTACAACATTCACAGTTACCATCTGGTTTTTAGAGAACTACATTTTCCTTAGTGCGAGTAACTCATTATTATTCCTATTTCTATTCACTTCCCTCCTATAAACAACGTTCAGTATTAATTATACATAAACTGTTACCTTGTATTTCTGTCTTCCCTGTCCCTATCCACAGTCAAAGCTTCACAGTACATGTTAAGATTTACACAGAAGGAAAAGAAATTCACTAGAATGCCTAAAGCAGAACATTTGGGCATTTAGACTAAAATAATTAAAAAAACAAACAATAACTTTGACTTATCCAGTTGGCCTCCTTGCTCTAGCTACATTGACTTTATTAAAAAACTAAAGTTAATTTGATATGGAGAGATGGTCGACATATCGAAAGTGGGGACTTTTCTGCCTTGTTCAGAGAACAATGCTCTGAGGAACTGAGCAAAGAATTTATGAGTTTTCATGGGAGTGGAGGTGTCTGGGGAACAAAATACTTCTCAGACTTTGGACTTAGGAATATCGGTAATGAGAACCAGCTCCAACAACAGAGTCTGGATCTACATGTGTTTTTATATGGAGCAAATTATGACGGCAGATTTTTAAAACACTGAGTGAATCCAAATGTATGTCTTTTATACAGTATTTATGCATACTATTTCAGCACTTTTAGTCCTCTGGGTCATTAGAAATATCTCTAAAATAAGGCTCCACCTTTTAGCAATCCTAAAACATTTGATTTTCCATAATTACTTTAGTAATAACATCATTTCATCGCAGTCATAAAACAAAAAGCCCAACAATAGTTGTAATATAGAGGAGATTACCTCATAAACTTAACTATATACACAGTGAATTCTGAGAAAGTACCTGTCACAAAAAAGAGGTGATTTATAGAAGTCCACCTCAGGTGGCTATCAATAAAGTAATATGCGACAGAAACTTGAGACTCTACAAAAAGATATGTTTACTTTATATAATATATAATGATTAAGAAAATATTGAAACATGAATGGCTTTATATCAGGAGGGTCTAAGGATGAGACACTTTACCAGGGCCCTGAGGACTTTGGGCGTCTTCATTTAGTCCAAGGCGGGGCCTGTCAATTAGTGGAGTCAAAGAGATACTTTTACCTGCTCCATTTAACTCTGCCTACATTGTCATGAGTATTTGCCTCAAATGTTTTGGGAACTTTAGAAATCAGAGCTCAGAACAATTACTCACTCTTAAACAAAAAGATCTCCCCTGATTATCCCAACATCTCAATTTAACTGATTCTCTAATCAGAGAATCTGAAATTCTTTAACTTCAGAGAAATAGTTAGAAATCAATTAATACACTTGAGCAAAATGAAAAAACTAACTGCCATTGGCAGTTTCTTGCAATCTGTCAAATATTCACTTAGACTCTTAGACCACACATAATTCAACCACTAGGAACTGTGAGGTGAGTGCAGCCTCTTTGAAGCCATCTGATGTTCCCTCTGACTATTCTTGTTCTGAGCAGGAAGCAGAGATTCCCTGATGGGAGAAGGGAGTAATGAGACCTTAAAACCAGGCAGTTGCCATTCCTCTGCTCAAAACCATCCGTTGGCTACCTATCCCATTTCGGAAATAATCCTTATTCCTTTCTAAGACGGTCTTGCAAAGCATCTCTAACACATCTTTCTTGGCTTTCTTCATACAGGAAGTCTCCAAGCTCAAACCCTCCCCAGATTTTGCAGTTTCCTCTAACCCTGCCTAGAGGAAGACTTTTCCTTCAGATCCTTTTGTGTCCCCCTCATTTCATCCATGGTTACACTCAAATATTGCCTTCCTAGAGAAGACTTATCTGATACTCTTCTCTAGAGTGGTCTCTCAGTACTTACCACTATCACTTTCTATTTCCTGTTGGCTTTACTTACCTTTAACTTCAGTCAAGACAATTGTCACTCTTTACTATTATATTCAATATACATTGTCTGTTGTCTCTCTTTGATCTAAAATATAATTCTGAGACCAGGATTCCTGTTGATGTTATATTTCAGGCACTACGGACAATGTCTGACACATAGTAATAGTTAATAATATTTTTGAGTTAACTAATAGTTTAAAAATATGTTGAAAAGTATGAAAGGGCATTTGTTTTGTATATTACTTATATTTAGACTAAACTATTTTAATTTTCTTATTTTATGAGATGTGACTGCTTTCTGAAATTTCCATTTGTTTACAAAAATAATACTTGGTAGACTAGACAATTCTGTCAAGTACCAACCCAGGGCCATCTTGCTCTGGATATGATTTTCTGTTAAGAAATTAGTTCCTGAAAAAGAAAAATGGAGCTGGAGTAATCAGGTTCCCTGACTTCAGGCCATACTACAAAGCTACAGTCATTAAAACCATATGGTAGGGAGACTGGATTAAGATGGTGGAATAGAAGGACTGGAGCTCAACTTCTCTCTCGCAAAACAACAAAACTACAACCAAATGCCGAGCAGCCTTCAACCAAATGGACTGTAAACTTCCAAAAAAGATATTCTACTCCAGAAGACAAAGAGGAGACCACATCAAGAGGTAGGGGGGGTGACTACGCGATAGAATCAACCCCATACCTCCCGGGTGGGAAGCCCCACAAATTGGAAAGTAACTGCATCACAGAGACTCAGCTACAAGACTCTGAGCCCCAAGTCAAAACCCCACGCCTGGGGATTGGGCACAGGGACAAAGAGCCCCCAGAGCATCTGGCATTGAAGGCCAGTGGGGCTTGTGTGCAGGAGCTCCACAGGACTGGGGAAAACAGACTCCCCATCCTTGAAAGGCACACACAGACTTTCACATGCACTGGGTCCCAGGGCAA
>PVHT020004020.1:39137246-39257380 GCA_004024745.2 Catagonus wagneri | reverse complement strand
CATTCAGATTTGAAGGAGAGATCAAAACCTTTACAGATAAGCAAAAGCTAAGAGATTTCTGCAACAGTAAACCAGCTTTACAACAAATCTTAAAGGAACTTCTCTAGTCAGAAAAGAAAAGGCCACAACCAGAAACAAAAACACCACAAATGACAAGGCTCACCTGTAAAGGCATATATACAGTAAAGATACTAAGTCATCCATGCATAACTATGCTACCAAAATCAGAAATCGTGAGAAGAGAGCACAAATACAAGTCACTGGAGACGCACGTGCAATTAAGAAACCAACAACTTAAAACAATCTCATTTGTATATAGACTCCTCTTCCAAAACTTCAGGGTAAAAAAAAAAAAAAAAAAAGGCAACAAAAACCCCAGTTAATACAATGGCAATAAGAACACATGTATCAGTAATTATCTTAAATGTTAATGGACTGAATGCCCCAACCAAAAGACATAGACTAGCCGAATGGATACAAAAACAAGAAAACAACTGAAGGATCACTGAAGAAATCAAAGAGGAAATTAAAAAATACCTAGAAGCAAATGACAACAAAGACACAACACTTCAAAACCTCTGGGATGCAGCAAAAGCAGTCCTAAGAGGAAAGTATACAGCAATACAAGCCTACCTCAGGACACAAGAAAAAGCTCAAATAAACAACCTAACCTTACATCTAAAGCAGCTATAGAGGGAAGAAGCCAGGTCATGGAAACAACCTAAATGCCCATCAACAGAGGAGTGGATAGGGAAGATATGGTACATACTCACAATGGAATTTTACTCAGTCATTAAAAGGAACGGAATAACAACATTTATAGCAACATGGATGAACCTAGAAATTATCATACGAAGTGAAACCAGCTAGACAATTAGACAGCAACACCCAATGCTACCGCTTACATGTGGAAACGAAAGAGACACAGTGAACTTCTATGAAGAACAGACAATGACTCACAGATTTTGGAAAACCTTGGTTTTCCAAATAAGACAATCTGGGGGGTGGGGGGATGCACTGTGGGTTTGGGATACAAAATCTATCAAATTGACTTATGATCTCTGTATAACTGAAAATAAATCGGTATAATCTTTCTATAACTGAAATAAAATTCATTGTTAATAAAAAATAAATAAATAAATAAATGTCGAAAATAATATAATCTATAAAAAAATAAAATAAAATAAACACAAAAAAAACCCCAAAAAAACATATGGTAGTGGCACAAAGACAGAAATATAGATCAGTGGGACAGGATAGAAACCCCAGAATTAAATCCACGCATCTATAGTCATCTAATCTATGACAAAGGAGGCAAGAATATACATTGGACAAAAGACAGCCTCTTCAATAAGTGGTGCTGGGAAAACTGGAAAGCCACATACAAAAAAATGAAACTAGAACACTTTTTAACACCATGCACAAAAGTAAACTCTAAATGGATTAAAGATCTAGATATAAGACCAGGTACTATAAAACTCTTAGAGGAAAACATAGGCCAAACACTCTCTGACATAAATGACAGCAACATCTTCTCATCCATCTGTCAGACTAAAGACAATAAAAAGAGAAATAAACAAATGGCACTTAATTAAACTTCAAAGTTTCTGCACAGCAAAGGAAACCCTAATCAAAATGAAATGACAACCTACAGAATGGGAAAAAATATTTGCAAATGATTCAACTGACAAGGGATTGATCTCCAGAATTTACAAACACCTCCTACAGCTCAATACCAAAAAAAGAAACAACCCCATCAAAAAATGGGCAGAGGACCTAGGCAGACAATTCTCCAAAGAAGACATGCAGATAGCAAATGAAAACATGTTCAACATCACTCTTTATTAGAGAAATGAAAATCAAAACCACTGTGAGGTACCACCTTACACCAGACAGAATGGTCATCATCAGAAAGTCTACGAACAGTAAGTGCTGGAGAGGGTGTGGAGAAAAAGGATCCCTATTACACTGTTGGTGGGAATGTAAATTGGCGCAACCACTGTGGAAAACAGTATGAAGATTCCTCAGAAAACTAAAAATAGAATTACCATTTGATCCAGCAATCCCACTCCTGGGCCTCCATCCAGAGGAAACCATGACTCAAAAAGACAGATGTACTCCAGTGTTCATTGCAGCACTCTATGCAATAGCCAGGTCATGGAAACAACCTAAATTCCCATCAACAGAGGAGTGGATAAGGAAGATATGGTACATATACACAATGGAATATTACTCAGTCACAAAAGGAATGAAATAACTGCATTTATAGCAACATGAATGGACTTAGTAATTACCATGTGAAGTCAAGTCAGTCAGACAGTGAGAAACTAACATCAAATGCTACCTCTTATGTGGAATCTAAAAAAGGACACAATGAACTTCTTTGCAGAACAGATACTGACTCACAGACTTTGGAAAACTTATGGCTTCCAAATGAGATGAGACAAGCTGGGGTGTGGGGGGATGCACTGAGGGTTTGGGATGGAAATGCTATAAAATTTGGTTGTGATGATTTTTGTACACCTATAATTGTAATAAAATTCATTAAGTAATTAAACCCCCCCAAAAAAGAAATTAGTTCCAATAAAAGATAACTTCTCAAATTATTTTTTGATATTTTGGTAAAATTGAAATGTGTTAAAATAACAAAGAATGCAGATAAAAAAACTAAACCACAAATAATTTTGATCTAAATGTTGCAGCCAATAACCTAATATATTAATTATTAGCATAGCACATCCTTAAATTGCTATTTTTAAGATACTATCTTGTTATATACAGCAGATAGTTACCTAAGTGATTTTAGGCTTCAGATACACCACTGGTCATTGTGTGAATAACAAAAGACCTTAACAGTTTGCAAGTAAATCATGAATACAAGACATATGTCAAGACATCAAAAATAAAGAAATATCAAGCACACATGATTATTGGAAAACACACTGGAGTCAGGAGACAAAAAAAAAATCACTTAGGCTGAGATGGTCAATTGGAAATAGCGTAAGAAGCACACCGAACATTATCTGTGATTCATGAAATAGATGAAAGAAGAATAATTCATCAAGGAGTAAAGATAAGGAAGATCATATGCAAAAGTTTGGATATCAGTACATATGCAGAGCCTTTTAACAAAGGGGAATGTTTCTGCAGCATCAAAGGAAAAGATTTATCTTTAAAAGAAAGTTTGACCATATTGCTAACATGGCCAGTATAAAGTAATGTATCAGAAATGTCTTTTTAAAATGTTCTGAAAGTCAAACTGTAAGTAGTATTTACTTCTGCATAACAAATTCCTGCATAGATTTTCTTATATTGACTTTGTTTACTTTTCTTACTATATGAAGATGGTTGTCACCTGTGACAGAATCTTTTCTCATTAATAATATTTAACATATTTAAAGAAAGCATTTGTGATCTGCTTATCATGGACTTTATAATTTCAGGCAAAATTAGCATAAAAACTAACTAGAAAAGTTTTACTAATTATTTTGTGTTAGTCCTAAGTTAGAAAGTTTTTTAAATTTTAATATGAATATAAACTCTTCCAAAACTTTCCTGCTGTGTTTTCAGTAAGAAGAAGAAAAATACTCCTTAAAGTGTAAAATATTCTTGGCATAATGTGTTATTTGCCAGTTTGTGATTTATTATGCTTCTCTGACATCAAACGCAACGACATTCTAGAGGCAGAATTCTGGTACTCTTATCATCAGCATTAGACAAACTGAAATCAACTCCCATGACTGAATGCCAGGTCAAGGCTTAGCTACCATTCCTAAAACCTAGAATTTTAGGCTCTGTACGTTTCCTGGTGTATATACCCAGCGGATATAGATTGAGGTATTACTCAAAAAGTATTTGTTATATACTAACTAAATTCATCAAACTGGATTTTACAGAAAAATAATTTTAAATTCATTATGTTAGATATATTCGGCTATTGTCTTATACAAAAATAAAATTATGACATTACAAATACTAATTAGCAGTGTTGAGTTTGAGATTCCTGATTAGAACAACAGCAGAACTCCCACAGAATGTGCATTCATTTTTTTTCCACAGCTGCAGCTGTGGCATATGGAAGTTCCTAGGCCAGAGGTCAAATTGAAGCTGTGGCTACAACACTGGATCGTTAGCCTACTGAGCCAGGCCAAGGATTGAATCCACATCCTCACAGACGCAGTCAGATCCTTAACCTGCTGAACCACAACTTCTGGAATGTACATTCTTAATGAGAATGCTTGCAGTACCTGGATTACAGTTTAAATAGCAAAATACACACCATATATCATAATGTTTGCTGACATATTTCAAAGTAAATTATAGGTGTCAGTATAAAAATTTTATGTGTGTGATGTAAATATATATAATATAAATATATATTATACAATATATATTGTATAGTTATTAAATATAGTTGTCTATTATATATAAATAAAATATATATATATAAATAGGGTAAATATAGTCTGTATTCACAGTTGCATATAAAATGATAATTATAGCAAAAATCATTTTTCCATTTCTAGATTCAAACACTAAAAAGTCTAGGTTAATCCCATCTTCTCTTTGTCAAGTATTTATCATTTAGGACAAAAATCAAACAGTTTTATAAATGGGTATATTACAGTTATATTAGGACAAATTTGATTTAGAAGTTGAGCTGATGACTTTTACAAAGAGTTAATGGAGATTCATGCAACAGTGGGATTTAGGTGTACTTAGAAGAAATAGCTGGCAGAAATGAAGGGTCAAAGTAATTTTTTGTTACACAGAGAGAAAAGAAACCAAGACTAAAGTCACAGAATGGCTCATTCATTCAGTTGCTTATTTAAATATTTCTGAGTGCCATTTGCTATATATGAGCCACAATGATGTAAAAAGAAAAATCCCTACTCTGCATGGTTTATGGAAAGGTAAAAGTTGAAAAAGCCCTAAGCATAAGTGAAAATACGTATTTAAACATTCAAAACTGTTATTAAAACCAAAAAGATTAAGAGAGAGAATAATGTGGAATAAAGGTTTGGTTTAGGGTTGGGTAGTAATTTAACGTCTCTTTCAGGAAATGGCATATTCACTATGACCTGAAGTAGATAAAGGAAGCAACCTTGCAAAGGGGCAAGAAAATAGCCCTGTAAGTAGAGAGGGTAATCTCATAAAAAAATCAGTTCCTAAAGAGGACACAAGAATCCTTAACATTAATGTATCTAATAAAAAAGCTTTAAGATGCATGATATAGTCCAGAAGAAAAACTGATAGAACCGCAAAAAGAAACAAATCCATAACTATAAAGGGATATCTCAACATCCCCCTCTAAATAACTGCTAGAGTAAAAAGACAGAAAATACTAAGAACATAAAAACTTAAGTAACATACCAAACAATTTGATTAATCAGTAACTATAAAACACTATACTCAACAACACTAATATATGTTATTTTTATGTGAACACAAATCATTTACCCAGATGGATCATATTCTAGTCCATAGAGAATTACAATAAATATAAAAAAGATAACACATATATATAGAATGCTCATTGTTAGAAATAAGTAACAGAGATGAGCTAGAAATTCCCAAATACTTGGAAAGTAAATAATATAGTTCTAAATAATAAATAACTGAAATAAGAAATATAAATGGAAATCAGAAAATATTTTAAACTGGATGAAAAAGAAAACTAAGCACATCAAAAGTGTGTAAGATGTAACTAAAGCAGTACTAAGAAGGAAAATGATAGCACTATATGATAAAAGGTCTCAATCATTACTTCAAGTTCTATCTTTCTAAAAAATTGGAATGCCTCTCAAATGCAAAGAAAGTAATTAAAATCAAATTATGATTATCTGAGTAGAAATTAATAAAGAAAGAAAATAGAGAATAGTTAATGAGACAAAAATGGCCCTTAGATCAATAAATGGACGAGATTTAATCAAACTGATTGGAAATACAAATACAGAAAGCAAATGACCACAAATAGGAACAAGAGAGGTGACATCAATAGACTCTACAGATATTACAGAATAATAAAAACATTCAAAATTATTGATAGCTATATAAATGTCTCACACTATTAAAGCACACTCAAAAGTAATTTGAGTAGCCTTAAAATTACTAAAGAAATTGAATTTATGGTTAAAATCTCCCAAAGAAAAATAAAGATTTTTATTAGCCAATTTTTTCCCAAAATTTTAAGAAAAATAATTCTACATACATTCTTCTTGAAAAGAAAGAGTTTATTTTTTTCTTATCTGTGAGTAAAGAGAATTTTCCTAATTTGCAACTAATGCTTTAGGTCAGTCTTACCCTAGTATCAAGACCAGACAGAGATACTGTAAGAAAGTAAAAACTGTAATTGATTCCTCCAGAAACATGTATGCAAAATTCTTATCTGGAATATAAGTACTGTTTAACATTTAAAATCAATCATTGTTTCTGCAAGCTGAAAAAGTAAACCACATGATCATCTCAACAGATGCAGAAATAGCATTAGATAAAATCCGACATCCATTTCTGATTTTAAAAATTCTCCCTAAAGTATAAATAGAAGCAAATGTCCTAAACTTTGTACATAGCATACTCACAGTCACAATGACACTTAATGGTGAAAAACAATGTTTTCATACAAAACTGAGAAGAAAATAGGATGTTTTCTCTCAACTACTCTACTCAACATTGTTCTAGAGCTTCTTAGTACAGTAGGCAAGAAAAAGAAAGAAAAGACATCTAAATTGGAAAGTAAGAAGAAAAACTACTCAAGATGACATGATTTTTTTATATAGAAAATCCTATGGGATCTACAACAAACAAGTAGAACAAATAAGTATATTTAGCTAGTTCACAAGATATAAAAACAACATGAAACAACTGTTTTTCTATATGCTACTGATGAAAAATAAGAAATTGAAATCAAAATATCATTTACAGTAACATTGAATTGTGAAATAAATTCTTTAAGCACACATAAAAATTCTGAATTTGAAAATTTCAAGTTTAAATAGAAAAGAGGTGGTAATGCGATTAAATGTCAGTATTTTCATTTAGAATCCCCAGTTGACTTGAGTGGTTTTTGTCTTCTGCTAATTGTAGAGCTCTCATTCTTTATTTCTATCTCTAAAATTTGAGTCATATTTTTTCATGTACATTGATAGAGCTGTATTTCTAACTTCACCCAGCTGATTTTCATTTATACTAAAGGTACATGTTTGACTTGCAAATAAATGAAAATGGACTAGAGCAAAAGTGATTTTCCTATGTCATTTTACTAAGAGTTAAAGTGAAGAGGATAAATCCTTGAATTAAATATCTGTATTTTGCTATGAAAAGGTAGGTCTGGGTAGAAGAACATATTAGGAAGAAAATTTGGATCAGAGACCCAAGGACCAAACTTCAAGTAGCCCTATGCATAAGGCTGGCTCAAATGTTATCTGAAGTAACATGAAGAGCAAGTGGTGACAATACCACTTAGAGACAATACTGAATCAGTCACTATTAAGTAAGTATTAGACATCTCCAGACTTCATTTCAAATAATGGCTAACATATTCATTTTTTCTTTTAAAGACTCATATGTGCCAAGAGTCTTCTGCCTCATAGTGTGGATACTAAAGACTAATTTAAGAAAACTAAATGATATTTAGATATTTTTACTTGTGCAAAACAGAACATTCTATATACTGAATTATAAATCTTAATGGATGCCATAGAGATCCTAATTTTTGATGCTTCTCCTGTATTTACTAAAATTAGTATTTCTAAAATGATATCTAGAATACATTTTATAGGGGAGTTCCCATCATGGTTCAGTGGTAAACGTATCTGACCACATCCATGAGGATGCAGGGTCGATCCCTGGCCTTGCTCAGTGGGTTAAGGATCCGCATTGCCATGAGCTGTGGTGTAGGTTACAAACACGGCTTGGATCCTGCGTTGCTCTGGCTGTGGCGCAGGCCAGCCAGCTATAGCTCCAATTTGACCCCTAGCCTGGGACACTCCATATGCCGTGGGTGCAGTCCTAAAAAGCAAAAAATAAAAAAATTTTAAAAATTACATCTTATAAATTATTGTGTTAATTATTTTTTAACGATTATTCTGTGGCTTAAGGTACATTCTAAAGCTACACCTGTGTAGGTGAACTTAAAATGCATATTCAGAGAATTGCTTTAACTTTTTAATAAAAGTAGCATTAAAATTGAAACTTTTATAAATGCATGGAGATAACATGTGGTCATTGTAATCAAGAAAGACAAAGGTGTAGACTCAGTACTGTTTATCGGTTTTTTAAATAGCAATATTTTGCTGTTTGACTTTAAATAATTTGATATATAAAATGAGGTTAAATTTAATTATAAATAACTGTCAGCTCTATCATGCTTACAGCTTAAATTAATACGAAATAACATTAATTGCTTTAATTTGTATTACAAGAACATATTAAGCATTCGATTTTATTTCAGCTATATAAAATATACGGGTCATACTTCTCTAGTTCATAAGTCATAAATTGTTTATGCTCTTTCCACATGTGTTTAATGTTGTTCCTTTCCTGAATTTCACTGATTATAATGTAGAGATAAGAGTAGTTATCTCTAGCATGCAGAAGACTGGCCTTTGCTTTTTTTTAGGGGTGTGGAGGAAAGAGTTACACATCACCGTTATGTCAATATTGGCTGTACACTATCTTTTACATGAGTATGATAAAATATAGGCTTTTAGAATCAGGTCAGCAGTGAATTACTTTGTTTTTACAGACAGTAGTCTTTCTTTCAAAACATAGTACTTTGCTTCAGGTGTTTTTAGCAATTTAAATTTGACATCACTCTTTTCTGTCATTTGAATTCTGCTACATGTACTTCTTTTTCAATGATTTTTTCCATTGTAGTTGATTTACAGTGTTCTGTCAATTTCTACTGTACAGCAAAGTGACCCAGTCACACACACACACACATATATATATATACACACACGTTCTTTTTCTCATATTATCATCCACCATAGCGACTACATATAGTTCCCTGTGCTATACAGCAGGATCTCATTGCTTATCCATTCCAAATACAATAGTTTATATCTATTAACCCAGATTCCAAGTCCATATTTTTAAAAGGTAGATTTTACTTTGTGTATACTTCTACAGCAGTGAACACTCATCTTCAGAACATAGCAGATCATTTTCCTCTCATCCTATCCTAAGAGTTAATGATGCACTTTCTAGAGTGCTTTTTTGCTCACCAGAACTCTGTTAATTATTTAGTAAAGAACTTGCCTACTTCCATTCATGCCTATTACATAACAGGAAAGGAAAAAGATCTTTTCCCTTCCTGGCCACCACCCACTTTCCATCCTTTCAAATTTTATGTTATCAACAAAGAAAGAAGAGAAACTGTTGTCATGGAAATCCATCCACTCATTGACTTGCCTTTTACAAGATATCATTTATTACCTGTGATGAATTTGGATGTTTCCATAAAAAGAATTAGAATGGAAAGAGAAGTAGGACTTAACTGAGTATGCACACCATATTAATGCCAGAAGAATTATTCCCTGTGCTTCTTTTATCTTTTTTTTTTTTTTGCTTATTTTTTTCCCCAACACCCATAGCATGTAGAAGTTCCTATGCCAGGGATCAAACCCATGCCACAGCAATGACCAGAGCCACTGTGGTGACGATGCCAGGTCCTTAATCCCCTGAGCCCCCAGGAAACTCCACACGATGTGATTTTCTACAATAATAACATGTAAATATTTCCCAAACCAAGAAATAATGCCTGAATTCAGTTTTTTTATTTTTTAATTTTTTGTCTTTTGTCTTTTTAGGGTCACAACTGTGGCATATGGAGGTTCCCCGGCTAGGGGTCTAACCAGAGCTGTAGCCGCCAGCCTATGCCAGAGCCATAGCAACACCAAATCCGAGCCTTATCTGTGACCTACACCAAAGCTCATGGCAACGCTGGATCCTTAACCCACCGAGCAAAGCCAGGGATCGAACCCACAACTTCACAGTTCCTAGTTTGATTCGTTTCCACTGCACCACAATGGGAACTCCTCAGTTTTTATCCATACCAAAATATTCACATTTTTACAATCACCATACCACCCGGTTATACTTTGTACATTTTTCTCTCCATTTGAATAGAGTTCATTGTATGTTCTTATGACAAATTAATTGATTGAGACTCAAGTCAAACATTATATTTCACTTTGGAGACTTCCTTGCCTTTTTCTTCTTGAAAAAAGCTGGTCAATTCTTTTTTCTAAATCATACCAACACAATAGTTTAATTACAACATTTGCCAAATGATTAATATCTACTCTATCTCTTAAGCAGCTACTGGACAGGGAATATTTATTATTTATCTTCGTTTCACTAGCACCCATCAAAAGCCCAGCACATGGTAGATCCTCCTTCTTGTTGAAGGAATGAATTTGTTAATTTTATATCACTATGAGGTAAGAGGAATGGATATTAAATCAGAATTCCATAAATACCGTGATAGCTCACTAAACCATGTTATAAACTGGAGGAATTTTGCTCAATGTATCATCAATAATAATTAATAATAACTTCCATTACATGCCTGGCACAGTGATAACTAAATCTATTATGTCATCTAATTATCAAACTTCCTAAGTATGTATTAATTTTACTTCCATTTTATATATGAATATATTGAAGACTAGAGGTTAAATAACTTAAGATACTAATGTAGAGACAAAAAAAAAAAACAAGTGGAACTGAATTAAACTAAAAATATTCTGACAGCAGAGGAAACCATTGCCAAATGAAAAGGCCATCTATCAAAAGCGAGAAAATATGTGTAAATCATATATCTGATGAGATTAATATACCAAATATACAAAGAACTCATACAACAGCGAAACAAAAACAAAATACAACCTAAATAAAAATGGGCAGACGATCTGAATAGACATACTTTTTTTCCAAAGGTGACATGCAGATGGCTAACAAGTACATGAAAAGAAGCTCAACATCATTAATCATCAGAGAAATGCAAGTAAAAACCACAATGTGGTATCTCACAGCCATTAGAGTGGCTATATTATCAAAAAGAAAATAACAAGTATTAACAAGGATGTGGAAAAAAAGGGAAACTTTGTATGCTTTTGGTAGGAATGTAAATTGGTGTAGTCACTATGGAAACCAGTATGGAGGTTTCTGGAAAAATTAAAACTAGAACTACTAAATGATTGAGCAATGCCACTTCTGGGTACTTACCCAAATAAAGCAAAAACATTAAGTCAAAAAGATACACGTACCCCCCCTTTCACTGCAGTGTTATTTACAATACCCAAGACATGGGAATAACCTACATAAAAAGGAGGAAATACTGACATTTGCAACAACATGAATGGATCTTGAAGGTATTATGCTAGTAAAACAAATCAGACAAAGATGAAACTGTATGATCTCATTTGTGAAATCTAAAAAATAAGTACCATTGGTGATGGATTGTAACTAAACTTAGTGTAGTGATCATTATCTAATCATTATGTGTATACCTGAACGTAGAAAAATATATGCCAGTTATATCTCAATTAAAATATTCATATATATGATACATATCTATTTATCTATCTACTTCTAAATTGAAACCAGTCAGTCTGACACCAAAGCCATTATATAAACATAGGAAATTAGAGTAAATGGGAATTGTATAGACTCCCCTTTAAATGGTTTAGGCTTGTAAGATCTCTTGCATAGCAACACAATCTAAAATTAGTATTTAATGAAAGTTACAATATTCTTAAGTATTATAGATATGACCATAAAATAGAGATTTCCAAAGTTACTATGTTGAATTCCTATTAATAAATAAAGTTTTCATCACAGATCAAAAGTCAGGTAATATGGAATATGAGGATAGCCTGTAGATTTTCTCATTAGTACTACATTAATCAGTTGGCACACTACTACATATGAAATAGATCATCAACAAGGACCTATATCACAGAGAACTCTATTCAATATTCTATAATAACCTATATGGGAAAAGAATCTGGAAAGGAATGGATACATGTATATTTATACCTGATTCACTTCACAACATTGTAACACAACATTGTAAATGAATTATACTCCAAATTTTTTTTTTACATTAACAAATTAATCAATTTAATGATTTTATTAAGTTCTTACCATACATTCTATATTGTGCCAAATCTAAGTGTGAAACATATGGAGAATTAGAGAAAGTATCACTACTCTATAGGGGAGTTATAATACCATTGGTTAATTACAACCTATTCAAGTGAAACAACTAGAAATGACAAAGAAAGGAATTTAAACCCAGGCTCCTGATTTTGAAATTTTCACGTTTACCAAGATGACAATGAAATAGTGTCGCTCAAGCTGAGGATGTTAAATGTTTTATTCCAAAAGGTGAAATGTAAAAAAAAGTGTACATATGATAATAAAATAAGTATATCCACTGTACAAAATAAATATAATTATTTTTATTCTATTTGGAAAATTTTTAAGAGAAATACAGCATTACCAATAAGGCTGAATTTTCTCATATTGCCTTTACAATAGTATTTCAAACACAAGAGAATTACAACTTTAGTATTCTCTAACTTCAGGAGAAAGCTGACATTTTCAGGATCATAACAGTGATGTGAGAATTAAATGGAAAATGAAAAAGTAGGTCCATTAAATGAATTGTTAAAGGAAATTCTTTAGCAAATGCTGATATGTGACTACCCAAACTCTTTGAAAAGACAGAATTTTTTCCATAATGCAAGACCTGATGACTCAATGAAATCTTGCCATATTTGTTAAAGTTTGATTCCAAGCCACACATACCGACTTTGAAGTCAACTGTACAGGCGGTGGATAAAATGTGCCTAAGTGTGCCCATGTATTTGTTACATAGGATTGTGGTAATATGAAAACACATTTGTAGATACTGCTTGCATTCAAATTACCTCAGTTAACTTCTACAGAGGCTTCCTGACAACCTCGTTCTGTCACTGACAAATTCCCTTTTTTATAAAAGCAACTGTCTCGGATCTCACTTAGGTTTGTTTATCTTTGTCATAGTTCAAGCCCTCTTATTTAAATGTCATTTTTAAAGGCCATCATATGTAAATTACACTAATTTAGTATGTGATTAAGATGTATCATTTTTAGGAGTTCCCGTCGTGGCACAGTGGTTAAAGAATCCGACTAGGAACCATGAGGTTGCGGGTTCAATCCCTGCCCTTGCTCAGTGGGTTAACGATCCGGTGTTGCCGTGAGCTGTGGTGTAGGTTGCAGACGAGGCTCGGATCCTGCGTTTCTGTGGCTGTGGTGTAGGCCAGTGGCTACAGCTCCGATTAGACCCCTAGCCTGGGAACCTCCACATGCCGCGGGTGTGGCCCTAAAATGACAAAAGGCAAAAAAAAAAATGTATCATTTTTAGTCACAAATATATATTTTTTATCTTCATGATTAGGTAGTAGTTATCAAAGTAGAAGTGGATTTTTAGAAACTAGAGAACTAATTTAGTTTATAAAATAAGTTAAACTTGACAATCAGTTATGTGTTTTAAATTTCCTTGGTTTGCAGCACTGTTTACTCTGGTAAACAGAGATCTTTGTCACTTACATTTTAAAAAAATTTAATTGCAGGAAAAACATGTATCATGAGATCTATCCTTCAACAAACTTTTTAAAAGATTGATAATTAACTATAAGTACAATGTTGAATAGCCTATCTCAAACTTTTTCAATTCATTTGACTGAAACTCTGTACAAACTGAATTGTAGCCCTTCAATTTTGTCTCCTCTCAGCCCTTGGCAACCACCATTCTACTTTCTATTTCTATTGAGTTTGACTGTATTAGATACTTCATTTAAGTGGATGAATCTTGGGAACATTATGCTCAGTGAAATAAGCCACTAACACAAGTAGAAATACTTCAAGATTATCATAATCTTTGAATCAACAAATTCCTTCTATTTTTTTTTTTTACCATAAACACAGAGGGGTACACATACTCCCAAATGCTCACACACACATAAATGACAACACTAGCAACCTCTGAAGATCCCGTTATTTTCCTATAAGAAAAAAAGTCTTGATCAATTCAGCATCAAGCCTTTCCACAAAATAAAAGGAATCCAAATTGGATAGGAAGAAGTAAAACTATCACTATTTGCAGATGACATGATACTGTACCTAGAGAATCCTAAAGACTCTACCAGGAAATTGTTAGAGCTCATCAATGAATTTGGCAAAGTCACAGGATACAAAATTAATACACAGAAATCAACTGCATTTCTATATACTAACAATGAAAGATCAGAAAGAGAAATTAGGGAAGCAATCCCATCTACCATCGCATCAAAAGAATCAAATACTTAGGAATAAACCTGCCTAAAGAGACAAGAGACCTGTACTCTGAAAACTGTACTCTGAAAACTGTAAGACACTGATGACAGAAATCAAGGATGATATGAACATGTGGAAAGACACACTCTTGGACTGGAAGAGTCAATATTATCAAAATGAATATACTACCTAAGGCAATCTACACATTCAATGCAATCCCTATCAAATTACCAATGACATTTTTCAAAGAACTAGAACAAAATAGTTTAAAGTTTGTCTGGAAACACAAAAAAACCAGAATAGCCAAAGACATCCTGAAAAAGAAAAATGGAGCTGAAGGAATCAGGCTCCCTGACTTCAGACCGTACTACAAGGCTACAGTCATCAAAACTGTATGGTACTGGCACAAAGACAGAAATATAGATCAGTGGAACAGGATAGAAACTCCAGAATTAAACCCATGCATCCATAGTCAACTAATCTATGACAAAGGAGGCAAGAATATACATTGGAGAAAAGACAGCCTCTTCAATAAGTGGTGCTTGGAAAACTGGACAGCCACATGTAAAAAAATGAAACTAGAACACTTCCTAACACCATGCACAAAAATAAACTCAAAGTGGATTAAACATCTAGATATAAGACCAGATACTATAAAATTCTTAGAGGAAAACATAGGCCAAACACTCTCTGACATAAATGATAGCAACATCTTCTCAGATCCATGTGTCAGAGTAAGGACAATAAAGAGAGAAATAAACAAATGGGACTTAATTAAACTTCAAAGTTTCTGCACAGCAAAGGAAACCCTAAACCCAATGAAAAGACAACCCACAGAATGGGAGAAAATATTTGCAAATGAATCGACTGACAAGAGATTAATCTCCAAAATTTACAAACACTTCCTACAGCTCAATACCAAAAAAAAAAACAACCCCATCAAAAAATGGGCAGAAGATCTCAACAGACAATTCTCCAAAGAAGACATGCAGATGGCAAATGAATACATGAAAAGATGTTCAACATCACTCCTCATTAGAGAAATGCAAATCAAAACCACTATGAGGTACCACCTGACACTGGCCAGAATGCCCATCATCAAAAAGTCTACTAACAATAAGTGCTGGAGAGGGTGTAGAGAAAAAGGATCCCTATTATACTGCTGGTGGGAATGCAAAGGTGCAACCACTGTGGAAAACAGTATGGAGATTCCTCAGAAAACTCAAAATAGAATTACCATTTGATCCAGCAATCCCACTCCTGGGCATCTATCCAGAGGAAACCATGACTCAGAAAGACACATGTACTCCAGTGTTCATTGCAGCACTCTATGCAATAGCCGGGTCATGGGAACAACCTAAATGCCCATCGACAGAGGAGAGGATAGGGAAGATACGGTACATACACACAATGGAATATTACTCAGCCATTAAAAGGAACAAATTACCAACATTTATAGCAACATGGATGGACCTAGAAATTATCACGTGAAGTGAAACCACTCAGACAATTAGATAGCAACACCCAATGCTACCGCTTACATGTGGAAACTAAAAAGACACAATGAACTTTGCAGAACAGATAATGACTCACAGACTTTGGAAAACCTATGGTTTCGAAATAAGACAATCTGGGGGGCGGGGGGATACACTGAGGGTTTGGGACGGAAATGCTATCAAATTGAGTTGTGATGATTTTTATAGACCTATAATCGTAATAAAATTCATTAAGCAATGGGGAAAAAAAAAAGCCTTTCCACAAAACAGCTATGTATCTATGTATATGAATGAGTTTAGATTGGCCAGTCATTATAGACATTTTAGGATCTGATCAGACCATTATATGATTCACTACTCTGTCTTTTTGTGATTAATCAGTGAAGCCCTCCCCATTCCATCCTATCTTATGACTGGGTAGAGATGAAAGTCCTGGCCTTACATTCAAAGAACAGATAGACTCTTTCAGACATTTCAATAATATATTGAAGAGTATCAATGTAAATTCAGAAAGTGCTTGCTTCAGCAGCGCATACACAAAAAAAACTGGGGATGATACTGAGAAGATTAGCTTGGTCCCTTATGCAAGGATGACATGCAAATTCATGAAGCATCCTGTATTTTAAAAAATGATAGATTTAGAAGTATTTATTTGAAAATAGAATAACCTTGAACAGAGATTCAAACTTGAGATACCAAACTACTAAACAACTTAAGATATTAAAATACTAAACAACAAAAGACAGAGGTAGAGAGGAGATACAATTCTGTTGCACACTTGAAAACTGTGCAAATAGACTGTACCTCTTCCCTCCCCTGCAGCACCACACCCAGTTTATAAATGAATTCAAGGTAGCACAAAAGCAACCCAAAATGTACCATTCTTTGTCCTCTCTACCCTTTCCTACTGTGTGTTATTTTCCCAACTGCTAGAAGGACATACTAAAAACTGATTTTAAGGTCCATGTAAAAGTAGAAAACCACAGCTTATTTCCCACCTTGCTTGGCCCTCTGATTTACATGTTCTCCTTTTCTGCAAATACTAACATCAATAGGACATCTAGATCTAGAAAAGAACAAAACAAAATGAACAAAAAACAAAGAAAAAAGTGGGCAAAGCCTCAGAAGTTTCTTCTTCTTTCTATAGAAAATATTTAAAAATTTGTTTTCTTTAGTATATTTAAGCATGCAAGCACGAAATGAGTCTCTGAAGACTGACTATTTGAAAAACTGGCTGCTATGGACTGATTGCATTCTCTCAAATTTGTATGTTGAAGGTTTAATGCTCAAGGTGATGGTAGCTGGAGATGAGGCCTTTGGGAGAAAATCAAATTTAGATGAGACCAAGAGATTTCACAATGGAATTGCTATCCTTCTAAGAAGAGGAAGAGACACGAGAGTTCTCTCTCTTCACCAGATGAAGACATTGTGAAAAGGCCACCATCTGTAAGCCAGTAAGAGAGTTCTCACCAGAAATCAAACTGGCTGGCACCTTGAAAGTGGACTCGCAGCCTCCAGAACTATGCAAATATGTGTTGTTTAAGCCACACAGTTCACGGTTATTTTATTATAATGCCAGAGCTAAGAAACTACCATATACTTCAGTGAAAAAAGTGGATTAGAGCATTTCCCCAAAGTAACTCATGTACATTACCATCTTATGATAAAACTTAATTTTAGTATATTTAATAAGAAAACACCTATGATAGTACATATGTTCTAGGTTCGATAGATTTATTGTTAAAATTACTTCGATATTAGCAAAATTAAAATTAAAAATTGATTCATTAAAATATAATCCTCTTTGTTTTCCATACTTCTATTTACTTAATTTCCCAGTAAAAATCTAATCAGTTAAATAGCAGAAGCAATTACTTAAGAATATTTCCCCATCTCCTTTATTCAAAAATAATTCCATTCAAATCTTTCTAACAAACTCTGAAAGAATAGTTTATTTTGCTAGTAATGTTGAATTTTAGAAAAATAATGAAGTCCACGGTTTTAAACATTTAAATGATACCAGGAAATAGTGTCAATTTAAATATGTTTTTCTAGGAAAGAATTATAATACTGCTCTTACTACATTGTATCAAGAGCTAACTATATTTTATTATAATTCTAACTTTTGATTTCCCTTGAGAGTAAACTTTTTCTTAAATTATTACTCTTAGTTTTCTATGTTAAAATAATGTTATTATCACTCTTACTTTTTTCGGGGGATGCGGTTTTGTGTAATGGCATGTAGAAATTCCAGGCCAGGGATCAAACTCAGGCCTCAGCAGTGACCCAAGCCACAGCAATGACAATATCAGATCCTTACCCACTCCATCACTGGGAAAATTCCCCGACTCTGTTTTGATACCAGTAATTTAGGTGACATTTTATTTCTTTCTATAATTTTATAATTATTGCTTCTACCAAGTACAAAGATAGTCACTCCAAATAAAAATTTAATTTCTCAAATACATATTTTGGATAAATCAATTATTAAAAAACCATGAAAATAACAGATCACTGAAATTTATCACGTTTTATAATATACATGGTGAGTACTCAGATCAGTTCACTTAAGAATATTTGAGGAGTTCCCATTATGGCTCAATGGCTAACGAATTTGAGTACGAACCATGAGGTTGCTGGTTTGATCCCTGGCCTTGCTCAGTGGGTTAAGGATCTGGCGTTGCCGTGAGCTGTGGTGTAGGTTGCAGACGCGGCTTGGATCCCGTGTTGCTGTGGCTGTGGCGAAGGCCGGCGGCTACAGCTCCTGTTAGACCCCTAGCCTGGGAACCTCCACATGCCGCAGGTGCGGCTCTGCAAAAAGACGAAAAATAAGTAAGTAAATAAATAAATAAATAAATAAATAAATAAATAAATAAATAAATAAAATAAAATGTGCTCTAGGAGTTCCTGTTGTGGCTCAGCAGTGTGGAACCTAACTAGTATCCATGAGGTTGTGGGTTCCATCCCTGGCCTCGCTCAGTGGGCTAAAGATCCAGCATTGCTGTGAGCTGTGGTGTAGGTCTCAGATGCACCTCAGACCTGGCATTGCTGTGGCTCTGGTGTAGGCCGGTGGCTACAGCTCCGATTAGACCCCTAGCCTGGGAACCTCCATGTGCCGCAGGTGTGGCCCTAGAAGAGACAAAAAAAAAAAAAAGAATATTTAAAATTTCCAATATAAATATTGATCACCATTTCCTCCATTTCTTTTTCTTTTGCCCTTTTTGTTTCTTTGTTCTTTCTTTTGTCCATGAAAGACAGATCAGATTAATCCTAGCAGAAGGTCTTAACAAATCTATTCACCAAGTCTTTAGTTCAACTGCAACACAGTCAGGGTAAATGATGGCTTCACAAAGGAATTTTTTACCAAGTCAGCCACAGCAATTAACAAAGCATAGTCAGGGACATTCTCATCAAATTCCAGCAGAAAGTAGAACAAAAGGACAGCTAGTATGATATTTTTTAAAACTTGCTTCTCTTTTTGTACAGGGACACAACTTTAAAAAACTGTTTCAGTGATGTGAGACATTAATGTTAATCAAAGCTCACAGTAAATGATATTAGGCTTGAACACACACTTATTCAATTGTGAACATATCTATACATCATTATTTATATCTATCCATGTCACATGTAGGTCAAAAGATATATTTTCCCATCTAAAATTACCTTCCATTAATATGTATTGCAAATGTGACACATTGATATTCCTTTAAAAATACGTTAACAAGAATGTTTTGTAGAAGGAGAAACCCTTAAAAACATTTTCCTCCATGTTTTTATTATTATAACTTTGATAACCTGAAATGCATGCTAATTTTAAACTATTTGACAATTTCTACCTGCACTACATAAGCAGTAGTTAGATACTGCCTGTTTTCTTGATTCTGGCTTTGTAGATAACATCAAACCCAGGAGAAAATAAATTTTTGGAAACCCAAACACTAAATGGCATGCCTCTGTATATATCTAAGCTATAATGTCATGCGGAAAGCGAAAGGAGAATAGACAAGATAGAAATTGAACTGCTTTTCAGTCTTCCTGAACAAAATGTTCACACTGACTATCGGATTAGATTTAAATTAATGTTCAAAGAATCAAATGTCTATTCAAATTTTACCTTATAAACATTCAGAAGGTACTTTCTCATGGCTTAGAGACAATAATAGCTGTAAGACTTACAAATGAATGAATTTTGTTAGGTCCTCACTGTATAGAAGTCTGAGTTACTAAAAGTAGATTCTATGATATGTGCAAGAAATGTGTTGGGGATAGGAGCAGGAAACAGCTTTCAGCCATGATGCAAGCCTGACATATAGAGAGAGAGAAGAAATTAGAATGAAAAGAAAATGTTTTCAGACTGCAGAATCAAGTCTCTCGAAATTTTTGGCAAATGCAATGAGTCTTCCTCCCATAATTAGCCATTAGACGAATTCATAATTTGCTGCACTGAGACTGCTTAATACATCTGCCATGCTCAGTCACTGACTGGAATGTGCGTCTACAGTGTGAAGGCAGCAATGGACACAGACATGTATGGATGAGGGCAGTAAATTATGCTCCTCGTGAAGAAGACTGGAGCAACACATTTCCATGGGCATCATAAGGTCTGATGTTATTAACCACTTACTCTTTCAAAATATTTTCCATAATATGCCAGGCCTATTGTTATATTTTGTTTTTTTGCTTATTCTCTGTAACTGGGAAAATATTCCAAAAAAAAGTGAGAAATTATTCTGCAATATTACTGCAATTGTAATTGAAGAAATAGTCTTTCTTATAATCAATAATAAATTATAATTAATAATATTAATAATCAGATTATCCTAAAATATATTAGAAAAATGCGTAAAGTTTCCTGATTATTAGGAATATAGAAAACAAAAAAAATACAAAATACTGCATGTATAAAAACATACAGTAAAAAGGCTAGTGAAAAATTGTGTGGTATTACTAAGTATTGAACAAGTATGCCAATGTAAAATTTACAAGGACAAAATGTACATTTAGAATATAATAAGTGTTTCAAATTTGTGTGAAAATATGCAAGATAACCAATGTTATATTTCACAATAGTACACCTGTAAATAGAACTGATACACTGAATCTAAAAATCAATTAATAACTGATGGAAGAATTCAGCATAATTGATTAGAAATACATTTACAGGAAAAAAGGATAAAATGTATAAATAATTGTGAAGGCTTTGAGAATCATACAACAGAAAACCCTGCTCTTTTTTAAGTATTACTACATTAAAGTTTATAACTTATTTGTAAATAAATTTCTGTCTTCCTCTCAGAGGTTAAAAATCACTCCCCAATGCAATTTTCCCTGGAGAAGCAATGTACCTTTCTATACACTGATGTCAGGCTTAGACGGGTCATTGGCTTTAACCACTGCATCTAAGCAGTAATACCAGATGCTGCAACAAAGCAAAAGGAACAAGCAATAGTTGGAGGCTTTGTTTTCAGTCTGGATGCTGGACTAGGAAACAAACACAGGCAAAGGTGCAGAAAATTCAACCAGTAGCTAGCCAGAAATATGAGGAAGAAATAAATGTTTATTTTTGTAAGTTATCCATTTGGGGTTTGTTTGTACTATAGTACAAACCTGGAGAATTCTAGTGCATAATGATATGGAAAAGATAATTTTGTTTTGAGAAAGTGTAAGGACGGGATTGTATCTTCCTGGAGTTCCTTGGTCATTCAGTGTATTAAGGATCCAGCATTGTCACTCCTGTGGCTCGGACTGCTGCTGTGGCACAGGTTCAGTCCTTGGTCTATGAAACTCCACATGCCCACAGGCACAGCAAAAAACGATATATGGATAGATGATAGATAAGTAGATAGATATGGATATTCCCTGGTTTATGTCTCAATTTTTTTGTCTAAATCAGATGGTTGATTAAGTGCCTGAATACAAAGTTCTAAAGAATTTATTTTTTTTAAATGTAAAAGCCCGATGGTCTGGCAACTCCATCATCTGGGCTCTTAAGGAAAGAAACTGGTAATATTAGGAAGCTAGCACACTTCTGTGTATTTTAAAAAGCACAGTATTTACCTGGGAGCTAAAGGATCTGAAATACGACTTAAGTAACAATGCAGAGCATTTATATTTGCAGCACTACCATTACTTTACTGTAAGTTAGTCCTTAGGGAGAAATCATAACAAAGTTGTGGCTAACTCTCTAGGTTGCCTATGTTCAACTACAGCATTAAATTAGATCTTTACTTTCCAAAGCAGATTCTCAAAAGATGCTGCATGATAAATGCTGTATGGTCATATGATCTTGGGAAATACTTCACACCATAATTATCTCCTGAAAATTTAAGCATACACTGCCACTACTACAGATCTGATCACCCTAAAGTAAATAAGGCTATTTAATTTGACTCAGAATTTCCAAGTTGATTTATCTTGGGATCCTTTTTAAATAATAACCCCTATTGTCATTCTGCTAAATTGAGTTTTCTGTAGTACATTTTAGAAAATATGGAATTAGATGATCTAAAGAAATAAGATGGGGTCATATAATCTTAACGTCCCAAGGACTAGGTTCTCTGATTTGTATTTTAGACTGTATTTTTATATCTAGACAAAAATAAAGGCATATTTTCATAATTTATCTTTTGGCAAAATTATAGTATGTCTTTTTTCATATATTCAAAAATTTCCTCCAATATAAAGAATAAACAATGAAATATTTAATATTAGAAAATTTTCTGTATATGAGCTTGTATATTTTCTCTAACACAACTAAGGTGTTTTGTTTAGCATTTAGAAACCCTAATTAAATGCAGTGTCTAAGTAATATAACCAGCAGTTTATGTATATATATATATATGTATTTTTCTAAATAACTGCTCACTTATAGCTGTCTTTATATACTCAATGAATAAGAAAAAATGTCATTATATAAAGTTAGAAACAATTTCAGCTGTGCTTCCAAGAGAACCAAGTTCTAGATATAAAAATAATTTGTATGTAACTTAAAACATTTCTTTTAACTTTTCTAAGCTTCTGATTCCTCACCTGCAAAAACAGAGTAATAATGAGACCTATGCCATAAGTAACAAGTAATAGAAATTAAAGAATACAAACTTAAATTATTGACGGTGCATGCCAATTCCTACTTTCCTTTGAACATAAAATACTTTCTTCTTTCTTATACCCTATTATGTTTTACTGTGTAGAAACATCACGATGAAATCAACTAATCTAATTTTAAAAAGTTCCTCACTCACTCTGTTGTTAATTCTTCCAACAGTTTTATTGTTGTTGTGGTGGTTATTGTTGTTGCTAATGTTAGAAGGTAGGATGAGTATGGTCAAAACATAAGAAAGTACAAGTAATAACAGAACCTAAGACAATAAACTACGCCAGTTTTTGTAATGGCCACTTTGGACAATTTATTTTCAGACTATTGGGTTCAAAGTATTGCATTCTTAAGTGCTTTAATCTAAGAGGTCTAAATTTATGTACCATTTATGGAATTGTCAGTCATCAACTTCTTACATAAGAAACTAAAACCTACTTCCTTCACCATGGTTTTCCTGCCCACTTAGCAGAAAATACCCAATTCTCAATCCTGCCTTCTAGAAGGAACAAAAAGGGCATAGAATCATTAAAGAGCTTGCCAAAATGACCTTCTAATTCAGGAGGAGGATCAGTAATGGAATCCAAAGCTCCGGATACCGATTGCTTTCTAAATCCATCTGCCTCTTTTTCAGAGAAGGGTTTTTAGTTTGGCTAAACTGAAGTAAAATGAGGCTTAAGGGAGTCACTGTTTATGATTTCTCCTAATTGTTCTGATATGCATCTGGAATATTTAGAAATTTTTTAGAATCTCTTCCCTATGAGTGCTATTACTTATTAAAGTGACAATCTTGCCAACTAGTATCCTTGGTAGTTTATTTATCCCTGAGAGATGAGGTTGATGAGGCTGCACTGGAAAAGCCTGCATTCCACTTAAAAAAACAGAATTTACATCGCTGGTGTACACAACACTGAGTATATTAACCCCCTGTTTGGAAGCTCATAAAAGATGTTGAAATTGAGTGAATTACTCAACGGTGCTCTGTTGCTCTGTCATGCATAATAATGTAATATAATTTATCTTGGTTATTCCTTTCAACAAAAGCAATATATTTAAGAGGTATGTGGGGGGATACAGAAAGAAATGAGATTACTGTTTGCATACATTTAGAAATACTGACAATCAAAAGCTACATTGAGGAAAACAAAATTTGGGAATATTTTTAAAGGTTACTATTATCAATTCTTAAGATATTAAAATAAGACACTTTGATTGTTTTAAAAATATGTTATTGGGGAAATCATGTAAGCTTAGCTGCACTTACACATTAAAAACAGAAAAACTTATTAAGAATACACCTTGGGGGAGTTCCATTTTGTGGCTCAGTGGTTAGTGAACCTCAGTGACTAATGAACTGACTAGTATCCCCGAGGATGCACGTTCGATCCCTGGCCTTGCTCAATGGGTTAGGGGTCTGGTGTTGCTGTAAGCCATGGTGTAGGTCGCAGACATGGCTTGGATCCCACGTTGCTTTGGCTGTGGTATAGGTTGGTAGCTATAGCTCTTATTGGACCTGTAGCCTGGGACCCTCATATGTTGCAGATGTGGCCTAAAGAGACACACATATACACACTTTGGGAAAAACTCTTTCCAAGGGCATTCTTTGGAACAGAGAGATAATCCTGACACATTTGTGATCATTGAGCATTTCATATTACAGCAGGACACATGAGAAAAGAAGATAACAACTGTAACCTAAGACAGGGTCTGATAAGTGTTTTATTCAAAATTTAAATATGAGAGGGAGTAAAGAAGAGAAGATAAATATTTGGTAAGGCCTTTTTTCTTAAATTTTACTGGTTTACTTAAGTTAATTTGACACAAATCTGGTTTGCAATTAGCCAGTCTTAATTTTTGAGAGAGTAACAAGGGAACATAATCAATGTTGTAAGTGCTCATTAGTCCCAGGCTCTTAATTATTACACTCTTCAGTTTTTGCAACCACCCTTTCAAGAAGTTATTACTAGCTTTGTTTCACAGATAAGGAAACAGATTCACTGTAGTCAAGTATTTGGCCCATGATTACTAAGTGATGAAAAAAAAAGTTTCTTGAATCTGAAATCTTTCACTGTCTTGGTTCCTTACTATTAAATTTTATTTAGGCAAAATGGAAGAATTTTGTATTTTTCCTCTCAAGACTGACAGTTTCTATTAAAGGAGCCCACATTTAGAGTAAAGAAGCTGTCACCGTAAATGATAAGGAAATGCAAAATTTTATTATATTCATAAAAATTTTATGAAAATAAGCCCAAAGAAGCAACAGAAAGTAATTGGCATATATGTAGAAGACAGATTCTTTATTTGCTTAATTTTTATGCAGAAATGAGTATCTATATATACATATATACATACATATATATTTTTTTCTTTTCTTAATGGGAACAAGAATTTTAGTTCATTTTGTTATGTCCTAGAGTGACATAGGATAGACAATTTGTTTAAAGAAATAGCAAAATAGTAATTTTCAAACGCAGATGGGCAGGGTATGGACCATACCCTTCTCAATGTTACAATATATCCATGAACTAATTATTTCTGAAAATTGTGTGCAGTATTTATTTCAGGTAAAACTGAACTTCACATGCCTACTTAAATTTAGTATATCTGGGGGCTCACAATTTCACACACTTGAATTAATGGAATTTAAGACAGAAAGATTAATTAAGAGTGAGCAATCAAAAGATATCTATACTACCAGAAGTTAGGTATTACAGATCCTAGATACAACTTAACCTGGAAATCATGTATGTCTTAGTGTGGTCAAGAAAAGCTATGAGATCATACCTTTCTGACATGTTTAGTCAGTAATCTGTGTGTGTGGGCATCTAAGAAGCCTCTCAAAATGAACTCAAAAGAAGAGAGAGCCAGATGTGATAAGCATACCATACTAGAAAACCTCAAGGGTAGAGATGAAGAACGTAGAGGAATGGACTTCTCATCTCAGTTCAGTGGTTAACCAATCTCACTAGTATCCAGGAGGACATAGCTTCAGTCCCTGGCCTCGCACAGTGGGTTAAAAATCCCTCATTGCTGTGAGCTTGGTGTGGGTTGCAGACGTGACTCGGATCCTGTGTTGTGGCTGTGGCGTAGGCTGGAAGCTACTACAGCTCCAATTCGACCCCTAGCCTGGGAACCTCCATTTGCCATGGGTGCAGTCCTAAAAAAGACGAAAGACCAAAAAAAAAAAAAAAAAAAAGGGAATGTGGAGGAGTGGGAGGAGTGCAGTCAGTATAATATCCATTCCATCATGGACACCTCTGTGGGTCCTAATGAGAAGAAAAACTAGTAAATATGGAAAAAAAATCTGATTCATATCTCTGGAACACAGAAGAGCTTATGCAGTGAAAAGTTCATAAACTTCTAAAAATAATTTTATGGAAAAAGAAAGAGAATCACAAATCCCAGTTTGTTTGACACATCACCTTGAAAATATTAGTGCATTATCAAAATCCTGATTAAGACCACACTGACTGCGTGTAATAGTAGGGGTACACCGCAGATGCTGTGTATCCTTGAGTATGTACTTAAACCCAGCTGAATTGAAAGTAAAGTCAATGGCTTAAGTTATGTAAAAAAAGTCACAAGATGGCCGAGCAGACTTGTATATGATGACATATGAGATAACTCTGAGCAGTCACAAAAGTATTTAGACTGGAGAGCACCAAGGAAAGAGATGTAAAGAACCATGAAATGTGGCCTCATTTGTAACTAGTGGCTAATTAGGCATGGGGTATTGGGAAACTAGAGTAAATAATACAGAAGAGAGAAAACACATATATTTTATTCTGTGAACACATTATTACATAACTTTAGGTATAAACGTGTTAATTATTAACATGTAGGTATTTTTATTTGTGATGGGAGTTTTAGAATTTCAGTTTTGTTCTTAAAGTTTTTATTATTTTCGAAGGAGAGACCTAAAAATGTGAGCTGTCTTGCTCTGCTTTACAGTGAATACTCCCATTGTAATCAGAGAGACAGTAAAAAATAATGGTTTAGTCCAGTCCCTGAGAAGATACGGTCCCTTACTGAACTGGCAATGCATATGTTTCAACCTTAGAAGAACTATGAAGATGTCCCAAAAATGTCACACCCAAAATCTCTGACGATATTTTGTCCCCAGTCTTAATCAGCCTGAGTAAACTTTAGACAGACTTCTTCCTTACTATAGACCAACCGCCCTTTCTTACATTTACTTTAGAACATATTTAATCGTTGAAATCCTTTCGCTGTTACTTGGGATGTAAATCTTTTTAAAGATTTCTTGCAAGTTTTAAAACAGGGCAGGTCTTTTTCAAAGACCTGGGAGCCATTCCTTTAAAATGTAACTATCAAGGAACTTAGGACCTCTGCCTCCCTATTTCTGTGGAAAAGCTGGAGCCTGACTTGGGCAGAATAACTAGCTCCCAGTTGGAAAACTATCTCCTACCATGAAAGCAAGAGCAAGTTTATTTTTCCTATGAGCAAAATCAAATATTAAAAAGAGATGTCCTCTTAGCTCCCAATCTAGCTTTTATAAACTCTCCAGCCCTTTAAGTAGAGTTGAGCTTAGATTGAGTTCTGGCCTCTCCACTCTATTGCAATAACCTTGAATAAAGTCTCCCTAACTTGTTTAACTTTGTCCAGTTAATCTTTAGCAGTTTCTCTTTTGACATTTGCTAAAATATCAACTCTACATCTTTTCCATATATTTAAATCATCATTCTTAATAATCTGAAATAATTGTATTATGTTCCACCTATGGAATTTTGAAAATTTTTCTTTGATTTGTTACATTTCCTAGCTTTCAGATACTTACAGGACCTATTTTTTTTCTAAATTTCAGTAGGTAAGCATAAGAGAGGAATAAATACTGCACACTTTACAAATTATTACCATTGCTTAGAAGATGTTTGTTATGTAGGGAAATGTAAAGAAAATGGATAAAAGATGTTTTAAAAAATAATCTGTAAATTTAATTGTGCATGCTATCTTCCCCTTCCAGCTGCCAAGTTAAATTAAGAACTGCCTAGTTTTGTAAATGCTCTAGGGAAGCACATTAAAAATGAATACAAATAGTCAAAGATAAACTAAATGATGACTTAACCTAAATTTTTAAAACATACCATTTCCCAAGGAGTCTGAAAATAACTGAAAAACTCAACAACTAAGTATGTTCAAAATCTGTTTCCTCAAACACTAGTCCTCAAAAATGCTCTAAGAAAATACACTTCATTCATCAAATAATTGGGAAAAACAATGTATGATATATCACTGACATGAAGATTCAAATGGCACATTCGTTTATAAAATCTGAGCATTTTGCAGTAAACTGTGAGGATGTGTTTAATTCAGTAATTCCCAGTTTGTTTTCCTAAGAAATTTTTCTGATTGTTTTATGAATCTCTTTCCTGAGTTCATTTAACGCAAAAAGCTGGAAGTATATACTACCTATCAATAAGGTTATATAAAATTTTAAGGCTTTTGTTACTGTTTTTTAAATTTTATCTCAGCTGTTATGATATTCAGGCCAGGCACAAAGATATGCTGAGCCGTCTTTCTACACTAAAATCTGGATTCCATGCTGGGAAGCTACAGTATCTATGAGTACCTCAAGATCTCTGTAGGAATAACATTAAAAACCACCAAAATTCCTTCAATCTTTAATTTCTTAATTGTATTTTTTTAAGTCGGATGCAGCTCTTGTTTAGTTTTAAAAAAACTCAGCTCCCCGTTTTTTCTAAAGCCAAACCTAATCATTATACTCAAAATCTTTCCATTTCCCCATCCACCGCATCTATCAGGCTTTTCAAAAATAAACTCCTATTTTTATTTTCTTTTTTTTCCTTTCTATACTGTGGCCAACATTGCTTCCTCTGCTTAAAATCGCTTCCCAGTTTTCCCTTCTGGCACATTCCCATCTTTTTTTTAAAGCCCAGTACATACACGATGATACTGGGTATAGTCAAATGGTGTCAACCGCCCATCCCAACCTCCTGCTAATGCAACAGCCTCCTCCACAGAGACTGGGAAGACAAAAACTGCATTTTCTTAACTTTTTGCAGCCTGGGTTGGCTAGAAGAGATCTATCAGTCAAATGTATTTTAAATTTGGAAGTCAGAAGGGAGACAGAGAATTTACTTTTGCTATTTTCACTGTCAAATAAGCTCTGGGTGGAGTTATTATTCTTGGAGAAATGCTAGCAGTGGTTGCCACGTGTAGGCCATGGCTTCACGGATGTCACAGGTATGGGACATTTTATCTGCTGGTGAGGATGATGGCAGGCATATAATTGCTCCAATGCTGGCTGCTGCAATAGTCAATTCTTACCTGCTTCTTGACTACAGAGTGGTGATTTGTATCTAACTCCAGATACTGCCAAACTTCCCAGTTGGCCAGGCAGATCCACTATCATAGAACAACATGCAATTCCTCAACTGGTGAGGATTGGACTGTGGCTTTGGACCCATTCCTAAAATCTCAAGTTAACTTGTTTCCTCAGCTCTCCTAAAGCCTTAGTGTTATGATCTATGTGCAAAGAAAAAACAAACTGTTTCTGTTTAAACTAGCCAAAGTGGATTCTCTTCTCTGCAACCCAGTTCTGATTTTTAAAATGTTATATCCTCTTAAATCCTCCCTCATTTCCTGAACATTTAGCTATTTTTTTCCCACAGGACATGTACATTTAATTGTATTTTTATGCCTGTTCCCAGCAGTGAAATCTTACTGCTTTGTACCACTCCTTTCTTCTGTATTCTCCAAAAAGTGACATTTTTCTTATGTGCTTTCTTTTCTCTAAGAGCATAGTCTCTTTTTTCCCCCCAGATTTAACTGATTATTTTGTGACTCCACGCCCTGGTGGGCCTTATCAAATTATCTTTTTCTAATTGCAGTATGGGAACAACCTTCTCTAATCAATAACCTACTCTTGCTTTTATGATTAGAAGGGTATGTTCCCATAATGATCATAAAAAACTCACAAATGCTATTTATATTTAATTCCAAAAAATTGTAATCGTATATATAATTTACCTGGAAATAAAAGTATGATAGAAAAACATACATTTTTTTGTTGTTGTTGTTCAATAAAGTTCCTCACTGATTTGAGAGGTTAAATTGATCATGCACCACAAGTGACATCCACTCTGGACATTGTTTCCTCCTCCAATGAGGTAGTATCTCTTCAGATACTACTTCCTTGTTTATCTTACTGTAATTTGATAATGTGTTTAAAGCCTGGTAGTTCATGTTCTAGAACCTTATTATTCTTTCAAAAAAAAAAAAAAAGTCCCACATATCCTCACTGCCTTTTTTTTTTCTCAAATGGAATTTTGAATTTATTTAATTTTAACAATAATCTCACTGGAATTATAACAAGTTTAGGGTTAATCTGAGGAAATTCTTATGTCTCTGAAAACTGTGTTCCTACTTAGGAACAAGGCTTACTCCCAATGTATTCAGGTTTTGTTGGGTTTTGAAGTGAAATTTTATATTTTCATTCTTATCATTCATTAACATGTCTTCTGATCTTCAGAGCTTTGGATATTTTTAAAGATTTTAAAAAGCATTTTACTTTTAATCAGTAAATATATCTTTTTTTTTTTTTAGGGCCACACTTGAGGCATACGGAAGTTCCCGGGCTAGGTGTCAAATTGCAGCTACAGTGGTTGGCCTATGTCACAGTCACAGTGACGCCAGATCTGAGCTTCACCTGCCATCTATACTGCAACACTGGATCCTTAAACCACTGAGCGAAGCCAGGGATCAAACCTACACTGTCATGGATACTAACCCAGTTCTTAACCAGCTGAGCCACAATGGGAACTCACTATGTTATTTGATTTTGTACATTTTTTTTCAACTACCACATTAATGAACACACGTATGCTAACATTTTATAATTGATTTTTTTTTTTTTTTGCCTTTTGTCATTTTTACAGCTGTACCTGTGGCACGTGTAGGTTCCCAGGCTAGGGGTCTAATCGGAGCTACAGCTCAGCCTCACAATGTGGGATCCGAGCCGCATCTGCAACCTACACCAGAGCTCATAGCAATGCCAGCTCCTTAACCCACTGAGCAAGGCCAGGGATCGAACCTGCAACCTCATGGTTCCTAGTCGGATTCGTTTCGGCTGAGCCATGACGGAAACTCCTATAATTGAATTATTTTTAAAATCAGAAGTATGTGCTGAATTTCATTAAAAGCCTTTATGAAAGCTATTAGATATTATTATTCCCTTTAATAATTATATTATTTTAACTTCAATTATTTTATCAGTAACTGGTATCTTGAGTAGTTTATTATGAAGATATTAATTTATTTTTCAGTTGCATTTCGTTTTCAAATATATTAAACTTGACCATTGCTTTCATTATGCCTTTCTTAAAATTATGTTTTTGTTATTTCCTACTATCTCATTATAATGTTTTGATTAATGTTTCTTAACCTCTGTTTACACTAGAATCAACTTGGTATTTATAAAAAAACACTAAAGATGTTAGATGTTAGATGTTAGTATTTAACTACCCTCATATGGGTTCTTGACAAGATTTTCATGCAGCCAGAGTTGAAATGATTTCGATTCCTGGAGTTCCCATCATGGCTCAGTGGAAATGAATCTGATTAGGAAACATGAGATTGTGGGTTCGATCTCTGGCCTTACTCAGTGGGTTAAAGATCTGGCATGCCATGAGCTGTCGTGCAGATTACAGACATGGCTCGGATCTGGTGTTGCTGTGACACTGGCCTAAGATGGCGGCTCCAGCTCTGATTCAACCCCTAGCCTGGGAACGTCCATATGCCACATGTGTGGCCCTAAAAAGAAAAAAAAAAAAAAAAAAAGAATTTGGATTCAATACTAAATTTGTAATTAATAAATAAAGTCTAAAGTTATTAACATTTTATCGTGTTAATGTTATTAATGTCTTGGTAGACACTGTTTTTCTATCAATTCATATATTCTGTAATTTTATAATTTTAGTGTCTATTAATTTTCTTTTTTTATATTTATTTTTTGTAGTTAAATTTCTTTTTTTGAATGATTTATATTTTCTTCCATCATAGCTGGTTTGCAGTATTCAGTTGAATTTTTTATTATAGTACAGTTGACAATCTAATTTATAAGGAGTTGTATTTTCCTTTGTACAGTATTCCTGTTGCTATAACTTAAGGCTAACCTGTAGAATTATAATATGATAAATTAGTTTATTCGTATTTATAAACTATGGAATTTTTAATTGTAGTTGAAGATATTTATTTTACTTATAAACAGTAGCTTGGATTTTGAAAAGAAGAAAGAGTATATCCCTTTTATAAAATGTAATGTCCACTAACTACTTTTACAAATAATGAAAATAATATATCAGTGTATATATTTATATAAATTTTTGCCACACTTCAAGACAAGGAAATTGTTAAAGTTTCACAATAAAAGTGGGTTTTATTTTTTTATCTTTTTTTTTTTTTGGCTTTTTGCCTTTATGTAGAGCCACGCCCGTGGCATATGGAGGTTCCCAGGCTAGGGGTCTAACAGGAACTGTAGCTGCTGGCCTTCGCCACAGCCACAGCAACGTGGGATCCCAGCCACGTCTGCAACCTACACCACAGCTCACGGTCCAGTTGGAGCTACAGGTGCTGGTCTACACAACAACCACAGCAACTCCAGATCCTTAACCCACTAGGCAAGGCCAGGGGTCAAACCCATGTCCTCATGGATGCTAGTCAGGTTCGTTAACCACTGAGCCATGAAGGGAACTCCTTAACTCTGATTTTTAATGATACTATGTAATTATTTTTATATGCACTAAATATTGTCTATGATTTCCTTCTAGAATTCCTATTTCTTTCACTCTTTTTCTGCTCTTTTAATAAATGTGAAGTGCATCTTTTCTGTTATCTACTTTGTAACAGCTAAATATTAGTTATCTATATCAAAATGTGTGAACCTCTATTACTCTGGTTCACTAAGAACTTCTAGCCTGTCATGTAAGACAGGGAAATTCTTAGCCACTTCCACTTTCCAGTTTATTGTTCATGAAATACAAGATTTTAAATTCAGATTCTATAACTATTGATTATTTTCTAATTTTCATTATTAAATATGTAAATATTTATAACATCTTATTCTGCTTAATAAAAACATATCTAACAATCCTAATACTGAACAGATATCACAAAACCAAAACTTAGACTGTCAATATTAGTTCAGAGCTGTACTCAGATTAAACATTCTAATTAAGAATAAATCAAGCTTTCACATTACACAAGTATTTCTGAAATTAATATCAACATTATGACATTACAATTTTGATTAGAAGTCATAAAGGAATTCATATATCTAACTATCAATTATATTTTATAATTGACAGGCCAAGAATCAGGGGCAAAAAAAAAAACTTTAAAGAAAAATGCTGAAGACGGTGTGGAGAAAAGGGAACCCTCTTCTACTGATGGTGTGAATTGAGTTGGTACAGCCAATATGGAAAACAGTATAGGTTCCTCAGAGAACTAAATATGGAACTACCATACATGATCCAGCAAACCCACTTCTGGGTATATATCTGGACAAAAGTTTTATGTAAAGGATTGAATTTAGAAGACTCACTAACACCATACACAAGAATAAACTCAAAATGGATTAAAGACCTAAATATAAGACTAGATACTTTAAAACTCTTAAAGTAAAACATAGGCCAAACACTGTCTGATATAAACCACAGCAATATCTTCTCAGATCCAGCTGTTAGAGTAATGACAATAAAAAGAAAAATAAACAAATGGGACAAACTTAAAAAGTTTCTTCACAGCAAAGGAAACCCTAAATAAAATGAAAAGACAACCCAGAGAATGGGAGAACATATTTGCAAATGAAGCAACTGACAAGGGATCAATCTCCAGAATTTACAAACACCTCCTAAAGATCGATACCAAAAAAACAAACCACCTCATCAAAAAATGGGAAGCAGATCTAAACAGATAATTCTCCAAAACAGACAGGTGGCCAAAAAACACATGAAAAGATGTTCAACATCGCTCCTCATTAGAGAAATGCAAGTCAAAACCACTATGAGGTACCACCTTACACTGGCCAGAATGGCCATCATCAAAAAATCTACAAATAATAAGTGCTCGAGTGGATGTGGAGAAAAGGGAACCCTATTACACTGTTGGTGGGAATGTAAAATGGTGCAATCCCTGTGGAAAACAGTATGGAGATTCCTCAGAAAACTAAAAAGAGAATTACCATTTGATCCAGCAATCCCACTCCTGGGCATCTATCCAAAGAAAGCCATGACTTGAAAAGATACATGTACTCCAGTGTTCATTGCAGCACTCTATACAATAGCCAAGTCATGGAAACAGCCTAAATGTCCATCAACAGAGGAGTGGATAAAGAAGACATGGTACATATACACAATGGAATATTACTCAGTCATTAAAAGAAGTAACAGCATTTTCAGAAACATGGAAGGATCTCGAAATTACCATGCTAAGTAAAGTTAGTCAGACAGTGAGACACCAACATCATATGCTATCACTTACATGTGGAATCTAAAAAAAAGGACACAATGAACTTCTCTGCCGAACAGAAACTGACTCAGACTTTGAAAAACTTATGGTTTCCAAATGATACAGGTGGGGGGTGGAGGATGTGCTAGGGGTTTGGGATGGAAATACTGTAAAACTGGGGTATGATGATCATTGTACGACTATAAATGTAAGAACATTCATTAATTTAAAAAAATTTAAGAAAAGATGACCAAGCACAGACCATAGGATAATAAATAAAAATAAGTAAAAATATATCACATAGTTATAGCCTCAGAAACAAACAAATATTTTCTTGTAGAAAGGACTATGAAACACAACTCTCTGTTGTAACATGGACAGTAAATCCAACAGTTCTCCCTGGTACATGATATTTCATTATGGTCTTGGTGAGATGAGCAACATGGGCAGGCAGGCAGCAGAGGGTGGGCTCTGGAAGTGGATCTGAGTTGGAATCCTAGCCCTTCCACTGGTTGGTCCCTTCTCCTTGGCAGGTTATTTAACATCCTGAACCCTCATTTCATATTTGAATAGACTTATTGCAAGGGTTCAAGGAGATAATGTATACAAAATACCAAGCATTAAGAACATAGTAATGATAATAAAGATAACTCGTGTTTAAAAAAAAATAAAGATCACCTTAAACATTTTATTTTTAAGTAAAAATTGTTCTGAGAAAATATGATATATGAGCAGAGCTGTTACTTAAGGCTTGGGCTATTTTATTTTCTTTTTTATGTGTAAGATCCGTTTCCGTCTATTAAGCTTCATAAAAAAGGAATTTAAAAATAAACAGATGCCACTTGGATCTGCTGTTGCTGTGGATGTGGTGTAGGCCTGAAGCTGTGGCTCCAATTGGATCCCTAGTCTGGGAACCTCCATAGGCCATGGGTGTGGGCCTAAAGAGTAAAAGATAAATAAAAATAAAAATAAACAGAACAACACAACTACCCTTGCCACGTAGTTCTAAAATTATCAGTGCTCTGCCAGCCAAGATCTCAATTATGCAGTCTAGACACCAAATGAATCTTGGTGATTTGCTACACTATACAGTAGGTGACGAATTATAGAACACTTTATTGAGGAATATACAATTAGCTAAGCACCTTACAAAACTACAATGTATTCTCCAATATACCAACAGTGCAATTATCCTAAAACATCCGAATCTAATAAATCACTTTTTGTCATCATTCCAGGTAAATAGGCAAGAGCAGGTAACATTTTAACTGTACATTTGCAGTTTCATCCCTTGACATTATCTAAATTTACATCTCTGAAATCAACAACAAAAGGAATATTCTGTATTTATAGACGATACATGTACCTTAGTCATAAAATACTAAAATATTACAAGTCACAAAATAGGTGAAGGAACCTAAGTTTTCTCTGATAAATTCTTGAACTGTAACGCAATTTTCTTCTTCAGCATCACTTGTTAGACACGGTGGCCTTTATCTTAAATGGTGTGATATGACGGGGCCAATTAGTATCAGAATATACTTTATCCCTGCTCACCTAACTCAAGTTTAGTATGTTCACAAGAGGACTCCTTATTTTACCTAAATCATTATTTCTTTGAAAGACTTCACTTAAAATACGAGTACCATATTACTTGAAAATTACACATAAGCTGACAAGAATGTACTAATTCACAAAATTCAGGAACTTCCATCTAGGTTAGCAATTCTAAACTAACTGGAGAAAGAAAGGAAATTACTTTTATTAGAGCCAACAATATGTATGGTGCTTGATATCATCACAGCTTTCTAAATTAGTATTGTTTATTTATTTATTAAATTTTTTAGGGTAACACCTGTGGCATAAGGAGGTTCCCAGGCTAGGGGTGGAATCTGATCTGTAGCTGCTGGGCTACACCACAGCATCCAAACCACATCTGGGACCTACAACACAGCTCATGTCAATGCCAGATCCTTACCCAGTGAGCAGGGCCAGGGATTGAACCCACGTCCCCATGGGTACTCAGTTTGTTACCACTGAGCCATGATGGGAACCTCTTAAACTAGTATTATTAATAGCAGCAGGAGGAGCCTCCCAAGCAGCCCATATCCCTTCCTCTATGCTACAAATGAAGCATCCATTCACCATCAGCACAACTGTAATTATTCATCTTCTTCCCAGGACAGAGTATCTCCTGGCTTCTTATATTCCTAACTGAGAGATAACACAAATACTAAGACAAAGTTCATGTAATTCTGCCTGTGAAAAGGAAAGAACACGAGTGACTAAATAGGGTGAAATAGTCAACCCTAAAATTTCTATTATTCATAGCCTCTAGCTGGGGAAAGGGAAAGATAATGTATGAGTCAGAATAAATCCCAGTCCCCAGGAAGCAGTTTTTGCAAAGTTCAAATTTACTAAGTAATAGAGTGAAAAAATCATGTGGTTGCCAAGTTAGAGCTGTTCATTTTGGGTAAAAATGACACTGATTTATTATGTTCCCCAAATAAGCAACTGTCAAAATGTGGAAAGTAAGAATTTTGGAATATTAACCTCTCAGAACAAAGTAAACAACAATGAATTATTGAACTGATCATTTGAAAGGAAATATTTTATCTTTTCCAGTAAGGTTTTCAATTGGTCTGTTGGGAAATGTTTAAGTTGTCTCATAGCTCTAAGAACTGTTGTCTCACTGAGGCGTTAAAACTCATTCCAGTAAATAGCTAGACCTTCTTTTTGAAAAACTCCCTACTGGTGATTTATATAAACAGTATCACACAATAGGCTTTGGATCACCATTGTAGTGTATGCGCCATAAAAATTAGTAATAAATAATTTAACTATTTAAACAATGAATTGCTGTTCGAGTCTATTCTGAAACAAGAAATACTCTCATATGCAAGAGACTCTATCGACCAGAGTGACTATATAAATTAAGAATTGTAATGAATAGCTAGATCCTAGAAGACAGAGTATTGCCAATATTTAAGATGAAAACCAACCACCTCTGTGCTTAAGCAACACTTTTTCCTGTTTATATAATTCAACGTCTTTAAAAACTTATGTAACAATTACAGAAATAGTCAATTTTAGAACTAAAAAATATATACCTAAGCATGTTTTAAAGTACATTTTAAGCAAAGAAATATTCCAAATCAAGTATTTGCCAATTTTTGTTCCAAATATCTGAGCTTTTTTTTCCCCCAGAACCTGCTAATACTCAAGTAATTATCTGAATTTTGCATTGAGTAATCATCAAATACCAGAGCCCATATGATGTAACAACTAATATATATATATATATATATATATAATTCATACTTAATATAGGATATTAATAGATTTTAGGCCTAAGAGTTTCTTCTAAATAGATTTTTGTGTGTATTAATATTAATTTCTGCCTTGTTTGGATTTCCACAGACCCTTCATAACAATCTGAGTCTAAAAAAACACAAAATTCTAAAACGGTATTTTTTAAAAATCATTTCTGTGCTATCCAAGATGTTTGTTCTGGAGTCTGAACTTGTAGATCTTTATACACAATGCTTCTGGTCAATCTCTGAGATATTATAACCTGGATTCATCACCTGTTTTTATAAATAGACGAAGCTATAAAGGGTTAGAAAAATCTCAATTTTAAAATCATTTAGATAATTGTTTATGCTATCCAGTGTGTAGGCACTATAACATATATATATATAGTAGCTAGTTATCAATTTAATTGTATTTACTTAGGTAAAATGTTGAAATAGTAGCTAGTTATCAATTTAATTGTATTTACTTAGGTAAAATGTTGAAATAGTTCTGATTTAATTAAGCTATATAAAATATCAAATGAAATATATGGTTTAGAAATATCCCCTGAGTAAATATATAACTATTAAAAGAGAGAAGTTGCTGAAAATTATTAAATCTAAAAGTGAAGATTTTATAATTTCAAATGTGTTTTACCAATATTTGTAGTTACTAAATTTGGTTCTGATTTTAAGTCATGCTAAAAAATAAAGATTAATCAGCAAATGTGTGAATTTATACATAGATATGATTATCACTGTTCATGATCAAAAGAGGAAAAATGCACCAGCAGATTCAATTCTTCATTCCATCTCTCCATTGTCTACCTCTTCCATTTCCCAGGAAATCAGGAACACACCACCCTCTACAACACATACTAAAATACACAAATGAACATATTTCCACACATACCATAAGAGATATATACATATATAACAATACCCCAGTTCTGATTGTGTCTCTTATGATTCAGTATTTTTGCATAAGATTAATAAATGTTATTCAAAATTTAACATTGAGGCAAGAAAAACTAATTACTAGTCATCTTCTGATTATTCTACTAGATTAATTTCATGGATAATTTTTGTCACACTAGCTTTAATCATTCACTATCTTGCTAATACACTAAAGGGGAAAAGTGAAGATTCAAAGTAAACTAATACCGATTTTTCATATTTTATAGCAACTCCGATAAAAGATTATTATAAAGGATAATACTGAAACCCATAAATAAGGCACTTTTTATTCTCTATCTGAATACCCTCATCTACAGAATGGAAGATACTTTTTTTTTTTTCCCTCAGAAGATAGAAATATTCAAGTGAATATTGTGTGAGATTCTGTTTTCCTTTGTCCATCCTTTTAAGTTGGCATCTATTCTTCTTTCAAAAGGCGTTGTCTCCCTACTATTCATTAGACAATCTTATAAGAAGTACTTTAAACATACAAGGAAAACATGAAAAAATAAAAAGGAATATGGAAAGTGAAGGAAGGAGGAAAAAAAAGTATTCATTTATATGGGTGAGCATTATAAAGAGCCTGTTATGTACTTGGCACTATTCTAGTTTTCAAACCCAGGTCTTGAAGTTTAGACTAATTACCAATATTAACTATTAAAAATATACTATATTAGATATTGATAGGATGTTTGAAGATGTTTTTCTATTATGTGCTAAGGACTGTATTAGGAAGCTTCACACGTACTTTATTAAAATATACTAAGGTTAAGTTTTATAAATACATATGGCAGACCAACCCAAGACAAACCACTTTCAGAACCTCAAGTGGAATATGGAAATAACATTGATTTTATGACATAAAAAATGGTAAAAAGGCCAAATATTGACCTTCTAACCCTTATACCTAAAGGAGACTCAGATTATGCCTCATTACTGCTTTTTTCCATTTCGTAGCAAACCTCAACTCTGAGTGGTGAAGTCTATTCTTCCACACCTCTGAAGCTCACAGACTGTCTCTGCTTAGCTGTGCCCCATTTTTCTCAATCTCACACTGACATGCAGGAACCTAACATGTGCCAATGCACTGTGGGGGAACTTGCTCATGACTGCAAAACTGTGGAGTCTATACAGACGGTAATAGCATAGTATTTATCCATCATTCAAAGAAATTTCTTATTTTATAGAATCACAACTGATAAGTCCTGATGGGAGGAAATTTCAAGCATTCCCAAGCAGGAGAATGTAGGCAATGATAACCATTAACCATTAGATAAGAGAACGTTCCTGCCTGGGGTTAAAGAAGCAACAAAGAGATGTTCAAAGATTTTTCAGTTGAAAAAGTATGAAAACTATATAGCTCTGGGCAATTTCTTAACCAGATGGATTCCGAGGACCCATCTGGCTGTGCTTCATTGAACCTAAAATCTGCTGCTCCCTTTACTTATCTCTGGCCTGGTCCTCTACTCTTTTGTGAGAAATCTTATTTACTTTAAATAATTTGCATTTCTGCCTAGATTAGCTATTGCAATAAACAATCCCAACTAAAATATCCGTTCTTTTCCAGAGAGAGGGAGGAGGGAAAGAGACCGAAGGATGACTGACTGAACAAAGAGAGTCAAATAGTCATGATCAGTTTTTAGTGGTACATTATAGAGAAATCAATCATCATGAAAAAACCATCAGCTTTCATTCATTCCTAGATTCAATATTCTAATAAAAACAAAGAAATTCTATCTTTATCTACATAGATATATGTGCATGTTTGTGTATGTACATTCACATATGTAATATACATATATGTATTTATATGTGTGTGTGTATATGTGTGTGTACATTTTTGAAAACAGACCTATTAATTAAAGCATAAGGCATCACTTAAAGAATAGCTAACATTCAATCCTTAACCATGGCATAAAAATGTTTATATTTTTGGTAGTCTTTTGAGCTGAATTTACATGATAATAAAAATTCTAATATGCATTGACAAAGCTAATTTTATTCCTTACTCTGCTCAGAAACACTGAGGTCTCCTAAGAATCCTATTCTCGGCACCATTTTCCCATGAAAATAATTTTGACATGTGGTTGGAAAGACACTAACTGCATCAACTATTTGCCGATTCAACAGCATTCCCAAAGTATTCTATGATTCCATCAGCTGTGCTTACTAAGCACTAACAAACAGACCAAGGAAAACAGTGGTCCACAGGTTACCGGCTTCATTCTCACTCACGCAGTTATTTACTCTCTTAACATTACCCAGAAGGAAACATGCAAGATTAAAATAGACAATATACACTAAGTGCGCCACAACTAGTAACTGAACACACAGAAACCCACTCAGAAGTAATAGGAGATAGAGTTTGTTGTACATTAATAGGAAGTGAACACTATGAGCTATAAAAAAGCTCAGCTATGTCACCTGCCCTTGATAGAAGAGTATAATTAAATCCTTTAAGGAAAAATACAGGGACACAAATAACCATGTATTTTTCAGCATGATTTCCTAGTTTATGAATAAATTAAGGGATGAGTCTCCAGAGGGCCACATATGTATTTTGAGTCATTTTTTGCAGCAAAGTTTCTAGTATCTAACTACCTAAATTACTTATGAAGTTTCTGAGAGTTCACCAGAAACAGGCTGTCTTAATTTATGCTACTCTAATCCCAAGAGGATGACATTTTATATAAGGTGTAGCTTCTAATTAGGTAGGTCTATCAGAGGGAAAAAGTTTTAATTTCACAAAATACTGTATATATAAAACAATTAAAATATATAGAAAAAATATGAAAAAAAAACTCTCTTGGAATTCCCAAGTAAGTATTTCTCCGGACCTAATAGCACTAACCATGAAAAATACAAAATAATAAAAAGAATGCTATAAAAATGATAAATACACTGTTACATCAAAATTTAAAATGTGCTTTTTAGAAGAATATGTTCAGAAAACGAAAAAGTGAGCCAGAGATGGGAAGATATTACTAATATATACATGTTACAAAATATTTATATATAGGAAACATGATGAATACTAGTAATTCAATAATAAAAATATAAATAATCCATTAAAATTGTGAAAAGGTTTAAAGAGACTTTACAAAAGAAGATATACGAAAGGTAAATGAACACATGCAAAAGTGCTTGATATAACTAGCTATATGAAAAATACAAATTAAAGTACAATGCAATACGAATACATGCTCCCTGCAAAGTTACATGTTAAAAGTTTGACAATATTGTGTTGCCAGAGATGTAGAGTGACTGAACTCTCATGAATCATTAGTGAGAGTAAAACATTTTATAGGTATTTTCAAAAAGAACTTAGCAGTTTCTTATGAAGTTTAACAATTTACTGTATAGACTAATAATTTAACTAATTTATCCAAGAGTTATGAAAATGTATGACCCCAAAGATTTATACAATATGTTTATAGCAGCTTTATTCATAATGTCCCAAACTGTACACAACTCAAAAGTCTATAAAAAGGCATTAACTATACCCAAGAACAGGTTAATTCTGAGGGAAAGAAACCAGATGCAAAATGTTACAACCTACTTTATTCCATTTATGTAAAAGTCTAGAATAGATAAAACTATTCAATAGTGACTAAAATCATATCCGTACCTCCCTGGTTTTGGAGTTGGTGGAGTTCATTAGATTTGTGAATTTAACACAAAGGGATGCTAGCAGACTACTGTGATAAAACTGTTCTGTATCATGATTGACTTGGTAGTTAAATGGATGCTTGCATTTTATTTCACGAAATTTATCTCACAATATTTGATTATTAAAAGTTAAATTTTTAAAATTATCAAAGAGATTTTAATAAGCTGTAGCAAGGACTGAATACCCAAAATTTACAGGAGCTATTATTGTAAAATGTGTTTACATATGCTTTAAATTTATAATGGATACAATACCTGCATCATGTCTGAGTCTGGTTCTGATGATGGCTTTCTCTTCAGATTGTGTATTCTCTACCTTGTCTTGTGCCAGTTGTTTATTTTAAGTTAGACAAATTTTCAGAATCAGTACACACTGAGCTGAGTAAGTATAGGATCTAAGCAAGCATCTGTTTTTCTCTGTTAAGGTTCTAGCGTGAGAGTTTGTGGTATTCTTGTCAGGAGATGGGTTAGAACTGAAATTAGTTGTGTTTGTGACTATACTCAGTACACCAGAGATACCAAATTTCTTTAGCAACATCTTGTTTTTCAGATCATTCCACTTAATATCCACTCCTCTCTTTGACCTGAGCCTTCTCTGTTCATTGTTTCCTGTTGGGATTTGTGGAGGAACAGCCTGAAAGAGTTCATATTCCCCTGTTATCTGTGGCCCCCAAACATGAGCCACACTTGTGTCAGCCCACACTCGTCTTTGTTTAGGTTTTTTTGGCAGAGTTTTCTCCATAGCTTATAGCTAGCCAACAACATCTGCCCCAGTTACATAAATGCCTGGATTTTATTTCTCCCAGCAGGCTCCTTTCTCTCCCTGTATTATAGCTTAGTTTTTGCTTTATACTCTACATTCTCTTACGGGTTAAAGATATTTTCAATTTTCCCAGCTCTTTTATTTTTTTCTCTTAAGAGAGGAATATACTTTCCAGTTCTATAAGTCTCTGAGCTGAACCTGGACACAGCTATTTTTGAAATTACGCAGGTGACAATCATGTATAGCCCAGATAGAGAACCAAATCATTACAATATGCATCTCAATCAGAAAAGACTGAAACTCTGTAGTATGACTAAAACAGTCCCTATATCATCTGGGCCCCAGCCATTTTTCTCTCACTTTATCTCCTCCCATGCTTATCCTTGCTTTGAGTTTTCTAGTCACACTGAACACTTCTTTCTTGGAAAAAACTATTTACGCTCCAACGTCAGAGCCTATGCTCTGACTATTCATTATGCCTGCAGGGCTGGTCCTCAGTGTTCTAATGACTCACTCTACACTAACTCTATTCTGAAGAACTGCCTTTTGCTTCATTCAAGAAGGTTTAACAGCTCTTATGCTTAGAAATGAATGTCATAATCAGATTTTTATTCTTTCTTCAGAATTTGTTAAGAAAGAACTCAATGGTTTCTAGGTTTGAGACTGGATGAAAAAAATAACTATTGTAAGAAACAGCTTTAATTGCAACTATTTTCTCCTATTTCACAGGTTTTTTCATTTTTTCTGGCTATACAAAACCTTTAAGTTTGATTAGGTCCCATTCATTTATTTGTTTTTATTTCTATTTCCTTAGGAGAATGCCCTAAGAAAACTTTGGAACAGTTTAAGTCAGAGAACATTTTGCCTATGTTTTCTTCTAGTAGTTTTATGGTGTCACGTCTTATATTTACATCTTTTAGCCATTTTGACATTAATTTTATCCTAGGTGTGAGGGTTCACCACTTGCTGAAGAGACTCTTTTTTCCATTTTATATTGTCTCCTTTGTCAAAGATTGATTGACTGTAGGTATATTGATTTCTTTCTTGGCTCTCTATTCTGTTCCATTGATTTTTTTTATTAACATACTGTTTTAATTACTATAGCTTTATAATACTGTCTGAAGTCTTAGAGAGTTACATCTCCTGCCTTCCCCCCCCACCAAAATTGCTTTGGCAATTCTCGATACCACTTCTCACCAATGAGAATGGCCATCATTAAAAAGTCTGCAAATAACAAATGCTAGAGAGAGTGTGGAGAAAATGGAACCCTTCTTCATTGATGATAAGAATGTAAACTGATGCAACATATATGAAGAACAGTATGGAGGTGCCTCTAAAAGCTAAAAATAGAACTATGATATGGTCCCACAATCCAACTCCTGGGCATAAATCTGGAAAAAGCTACAATTTGAAAAGACATATGCACCCTAATGTTAGCCGCAGCACTATTCACAGTAGCCAAGATGTGGAACAACCTAAATGTCCATCAACAGTGGAATGGATTAAGAAGATATGGTACATATATACAATGGAATATTAGCCATAAAAAAGAATGAAATATTGCCATTTCCAGCAGCACAGATGCAACTAGAGATTATCATACTAAGTGAGGTAAGTCAGAAAGAGAAAAGAGAAACATCATGTAATATCACTTTTATGTGGAGTTTAAAATATGTCCCAGATGAACCTATCTACAGACCAGAAGTAGACTTACCAACATGGAGAACAGATCTGTGATTTGACAAAGAGGAAGGGTAAGGGTTAGGATAGACTAGGAATTCGGGGTTAGTAGGTGCAACCTATTATATTTAGAATGGAAAAACAACAAGGTCTTACTGCATAGTACAGGGAACTATATCCAATCTCCTGGGATAGACCATGATGGAAAACAATATAAGAAAAGAATGCATGTGCATGTGTGTGTGTGTGTATTTAACTGAGTCACTGATGTAGAAAAAAAGTATTACTGATGAACAATATTGTACCTAAAAGTTTTTAAAAATAGCCCTTTAAAGAAGGAAATACAGAAGTATATGACTGAAGAATCTTCCTGAAGAGTTTAGTGTCTAATTCATAATATGAAAAACAAACACTGAATGTATATATAACCTCAGGTTTGGAGAAATTTGGGTGGAAATTTTCTAAGTTCACCTGAAAGAGGTCCTAAGGTAATCCTTAAGGCATTAGTGATCATATGACAGATATTCTTTCCAGAATGTTTATACATATGCAAACCAGGTTAAAATGACTGTTTTAGCAAGACTATAAATCGTAATCCATAAGAGTTCACTGTGGGAGCAAGTGTCACTTTCAAATCACATAAGAAATGGAAATTTAAGATTTTACTCTAGCTCACTAAACAAATGGTGAGACTAATGTAATGGAAATTTCATCTCAATAAAGCTAAGTAAGACACCTCATAGACTCTTTCAAAATCCACAAGTATCGTACTCCTAAATTATGAACCTTCTCATTCAGACCCTGTGCCCTGTGCTATGCTCTTTTCTTGATTATCTTCCTACCTGTGGCTCGAGTGCTTGAGAACAACATTCTTCCTTTCAGTGCTCACTGCCTCAAAACCACCACTGCACTAGGCGAATAGTTGCTCTCTCCATCTCACTGCTTTGTGAGTTGAATTCTAATATCTGAGGTTATTTTGTTTTTATTTCTTCTTGTTTAAAGAACATTTTTTTCCTTTTTTCATTCTCTCACCTTACCTTCAGTTTCTAATTCTCTAGTTTCTTGTGCTATACTCTCAGTATGTTTCAAAAGGAACTCAGAGAAATAGTCATCTGAGAATTCTCAGAGGGAGAGCAAAAGTCAATACATGTTTTTGAATTATTTGATTAGACAAGACTTAAGAACATAAACTCATTGTAACAAGTCACTAGGGGATTTTTCAGGTTTATGAGAAAGATTAGCACTGCACAAGTAATGTTTTAGAAGGATTAGTCTGGCATCAGAGGGCTATGTGCATTAGAGGAGGAAATGCACTGTTCATAGAGAACGGCTAAGCAGTTACCATGGATCCATGGCAGGTAATAAGGTAGTGAGAGAATTTGATGAGAGAGAAACAACTACATGGTGTCTATGCTGTCAGACTGGTAAAATGAAAACACCTTTAAGAAATGCATTTTAGAGTAAGAAAGCACTGATATGCCTGAGTAGTATATTTTCCATGGTGCTTTTATTTGTATCTATTTACTTTCTTTGTGATATCTGAAAGTCCCTCTAAAGACTTAATTTTTACATTATCTTTAATAAAGCATAACAATAATTATATTAGTGGGATAACCGTACACTTGTACAATGTGATTTTTGATACATTTAGTGATTTCCAAACCTGAAAGTAACCTTGAGAACAAGTATTATTCCTATTTAACATACTACTTTGCTATACTTTGAGATTCACAAGGCTTAATATAAATTTGTCTATATTATAAAACCCAATTTAAGATTAAATATTAAGGTAATTATTATGGAGTATTATGTAGCTTATAGTTACCAGAGATATATTACATGTAACGAAAAGAGCTAATGGTAGGTTAGACAGTTGCTGGATATAAATATAATTCTGTGTATTACATATTGGTGAAATCTGTCAGGCAAGCAGATATGTGTGCTGCTCTTTGCCCATACAAGCCAAAAATACTTACATCTCCAAATTAACCTACATATGTTATCAAAATAAAAATTTAAGTTGTCATATTTTAAAAATAATCCCTCCTATAACATATAATTTACTGTTCTTTCTGTTTTTGGAATAAAGAAATGCTGTAATTTTATAATGATTTATTAAAAGATATCAAAAGAAATTAAAACTCAACTGACAATTCCCTATATTTTTCACTATTCAAATACTATTCAAATTCAGATGGATCTAGTCAAAGGATCATGTTATTTCATAATGAAGATGACAAAGTAAGTTATATTTTAAAAACTGAAGTTTCAACCCATAAAATTATACTACGTTTAAACATACCATTTGGTAATACATATGTGAATGTATTTTCCACATATGGGTAACACAACATATAAATATATAAATATGCATATATTATGAAAAAAAGAGTCTAGTTTAGACAAAGAACATTAGCTCCAAGCTACAGTCTGCTCTCAACCTGAAGTAGCAGAATATTTTTCCTGTTTAGTATATATGTATTAGAACTAGTTGATCTCACTTCACCAAGTGTCCACAGTTGCCTACTTCTTACTGTCTGCTTTACTTTGGCTAAGTCACTTCTCTTCTCCACACAGGCCCTGAATGTTAAACTTCTAATTCTGAAGAAGCCCTGAAATACAGAACACCCACCCTTAAGAGTTCATCCCAAGAATGTGTTCACCTCAGCAACGTTTCCTGTCAGACCTCCTGACTATGCTGTCTGCTCAAGCCACTTGCTTCTCCAATCTTCCCTTATACGTACCTGCTTATCTCTCTGCCTAGAAAAGAAAACATTTTTGGTTTGATTTTTAAGTGCTGCAAATCCTGAGATCAAAGGGCTCTACATATTGCAATAGTCTTACATTTATTACAGTTTTAGTAGTCTTAGCCATGCAATTTTTAAAATTATATGTATTATCTACAACACAAATTGCTTCACAATAATTTTTCAGGAGGTAAACCTTATTTAAATATGACTTGCTTATATCGGGTAGAAAAAGATAAATGGCTTTCAAACAGATTTAAACTACAGATAAACTAAATATAAAATTTATTATCAAAAACAGCCTCCTTGGAGTTCCTGTCATTGTTCAGTGGTTAGTGAACCTGACTAGCATCCATGAGGATATGGGTTCCATGCCTGGCCGCACTCAGTGGGTTGGGGATAGAGCATTGCCATGATATGTGATGTAGGTCACAGATACAGTTTGGATCCGAGTTGCTGTGGCTCTGGTGAAGGCTGGTGGCTATAATTCCAATTGGACCCCTACCCTGGGAACCTCCATATGCCACGGGTGTGGCCCTAAAAGACAAAAAGACAAAACAAAGAAACAAAAAGAAAACCTCCTCGATATCATTCCAATCTTCTACACTGAAGAATTTAGCAACAATTACAAACCTCTATAATTTCTTTTCTATCACTAATAAATTTTTCATAGTTATCATCTCTTCTGTTTTATTCACCCAAGTTTTAGATCCCCTTAACATGGTAAAGAACATTGTACATTTGTACATTAAGTTTTAAATCCTGAATAATTTCTTATATATTTAGTTAACACATAAGACAAATATAAAAACAATCATTTAGTTTATAATATTAATGTTTCCTAATAAATCATAGTTTATATAAATCATGTCAATTATTTTCAATGCCCATTACATAACTATTTTACTTATGAATAGATTTACACTATTGTATTAGTTTCAGGTGTAGAAGAGAGTGATTCAACATTTTTATGTAGAATAGAATATTGGTTATATTCCTTGTGATGACCTGTGTATTTTATTTTATACCTACTTGTACTTCTTAATCCCTTTTGTACATCCTTCTCCCTCACAACACTCCCATTGATAATCACTAGTTTGTTCTCTAATCTACGTGTTTGTCTCTGTTTCATTATATTCACTAACTTATTTTTTAAATTCTACATATATGATGTTTCATCTTTCTCTTACTCACTGCACCTGATAAGCATAATACATTCCAGGTCCATATGTTTCTGCAAAATGGCAAATTTTTTTTTTTTTTTTTTTTTTTTTTTTTTTTTTTTTTTTTTTTTTTTTTTTTTTTTTTTTTTTTTTTTTTTTTTTTTTTTTTTTTTTTTTTTTTTTACAGCTGAGTGATATTCCAGTGTGTATGTGTGTGGCTTTACTACAGATACTTAGATTGACAGGTATATTAAGATTGACCTCTAAATTGTGCTTCATTAATTTTTTAAATTATCTCTAAAACTCATTTTCTTGTTTATATTTTAAGCTACTCTATACCTTTAATTTATTTGACTTTACATTTTTAAGTTATAGCTTTAACATTCCCTGACTCTATCCCTTTATTCTAAAATAAGATTTTCCTCTTTAACTTTTTTCCCATTTTGACTGTGTCACTGGTTTTTATTTATATGTAATTGTTTCTTTTCCTATTATTTATTTATTTATTTATTTATTTTTTTTGCCTTTTGTCATTTTATGGCCGCGGGTTTATGGCCGCACCCGTGGCATGTGGAGGTTCCCAGGCTAGGGGTCTAATCGGAGCTGTGGCCACTGGCCTGCGCCGCAGCCACAGCAATGCAGGATCCGAGCCGCGTCTGCAACCTACACCACAGCTCACGGCAACGCCGGATCGTTAACCCACTGAGCAAGAGCAGGGATCGAACCCACAACCTCATGGTTCCTAGTCGGATTCGTTAACCACTGCGCCACGACGGGAACTCCTTATTTTTAATTTGTTGATGAACACTTAGTTTGCTTTCACATTTTAGCTACCGCGAATAATGCTGCTGTAAACACTGGGATATATTTAATCTTTCCAAATTAGTGTTTTCATTTTTTTAGATTATATACCAAGGATTGGAATTGCTTGATCATATGTTAGTTTTATTTTTAGCTTTTTTCTTTTTTGGCTACACATGTGGCATATAGAAGTTCCCAGGCCAAGAACTGAAACCAAGCTGCAGCAGCAAACACCACCACAACTGCAGCAGCAACACCAGATCCTTAATCCACTGATCCAGACCAGGGATCAAACCCATGCTGCAATAGACAACACCAGATCATTAACTCACTGAGCCATGGTGCTAACTCCTCTATTTTTAAGTTTTGGAGGAAGCTCCCCACTGTTTTCCACAGTGGCTGTACCAACTTACATTCTCACCAATAATGAGCAGTTCCCATTTCCCCACATCCTTACTTTGCTGTTTTGATCAAAGGTTCTGACAAGTGTGAGGTGATATCATGTTGAGATTCTGATTTGCATTTCCCTGATGATTAGTGATGTTGAGCACTTTTTATTTGTCTGTTAGCACATCTGTGTGCTCTGTGAAAAAAATACCTATTCAGACTCTGCCTATTCTTTAATTGGGCTATTTATTTTACTAGTATTAAGTTTTAAGAGATCTTTGTGTATTTTAAATGTTAATCCCTTTCAGACTTATCTTTTGCAAATATCTTATGCCATTCAGTAAATTGTCTTTTCATTCTGTTGATGGTTTCCTTTGCTGTGTAAAAGCATTCAAGTTTATTTAGGTCCCATTTGTCCATTTTTGGCTTTGTTTCCCTTGCTTGAGACACATTCTAAAAAGCAGTTCTATGATTTATATCTATGTTCCCTTCTAGGAGTTTCATGGTTTTAGGTCTTACATTTAGTTTACTGTGAGTTTATCTTTGTACATAGTGTGAAAAAGATTTTATTCTTTTTACATTTAGCTGTCCAGTTTTCCCATCAGCACTTATTGAAGAGACTGTAATGTCCCCATTGTGTTTTCTTGCCTCTTCTCTCATACTTATTTACCACTTATGTGTGGATTTATTTCTGGACCCTTTATACTATTCTATTTATCTATGACTGTTTTTGTGGCAATACCATACTGTTTTATTACGGTAGCTTTGTAATATAGTCCAAAGTCAGGGATCATGAATACCTCTGGGAGTTTCTGCTGGTATGGATCCTCTGGGAGTTTCTGCTGGTATGGATACTAACATTTTTTCTTTCTTATATTTGGTGCTTGTCATAGAATAAGCATAGTCATCAGGTAAATCCCCAGAGTATGAGGGGGTAGGTGACTCTGGGAAGGCCCCTTTAGGGTCAATAAAAACACCATTTAACAGTGGAGCAAAGATGGAAGAACTGGAAGGGACACCATTAAAGTATAGGCACAGGAGGAAGTTAACTTGGGAAGATAGGACAGAAAAGTCAGAGGCAAAATTTACAGCTCTCAGAGCTCAAACACTGAGAACAAATCTTATGATAATGCCCTCAAAAATAAACTGAACTGAATTTAACTAAAGAGCAACAAAATCCAGACCAGATAAATTACACAACAGATATAACTCAAATCCCAGCTCTAAAAGAAAAATAAACATGACCTTTTAGGGTATAGGTGTTCCTCATCCCACCCCTACTATTTTATTTTGTACCATGTACAATATGCAATCAAAAAGTGACAAAAGAAAATGTGACCCATTACTAAGAGAATAAACAGTTGACATGCCGAGACTCAAAAGATGGCCTGGATTTAGAAATAGTAATTAGAACATTAAACTAAATAACAGAAAAAGTGAATACGTATGTGAACAGTTGGGGAATTTAGTCAGAATAAAAATCATAAAAAACAAAAATGATAGATGTGAAATAACAATTATTAGGAATAATTCATTCAATGGGTATGTAATTATGTTAGACATAAAAAAGAAAATAATGAATTTTAGGACAATGTCAATAAGAATTTATCCAAACTGAAATCTAATACAGAAAATGAGTGTAAAACCATTAACTCTGCAATCTACAAGGTCATATCTAACATGGGTTAATGAAGTGCTAAAAATAATATGGCAGCAAAAACATTTCAAGAGATACTAAATTAAAGCAAGATGTCCACTCATATATCCAAGCAGCTCAGGGCACTCTAATCAGACTAAACACAAACAACAACAACACCATCTGTAACAGTAAACTATTCCCAGAACAGCTTAATCCAAATGAAAAAAAAAAAAAAAAAATCAGTAGAACCTTGAGAAGTGCCAGAAAGAGAAAAAAAAAAAGCTAGAAACAGGGAAAGAATATTAACAGCTTTGGCTAAGAAGACAATAATTAAGCCTTCTAAGTATTCAAAGTACAGTGCCTGTCACTCAATAGTTTTATGCTAGTAAGTACTGTCACCAAAAGGAAAGCACATGAAATTAAATGTATTAAAGAAATTCATACACTTAAATATTTGCATTACAAGAAATGCTAAATAATTCCGTATTATGCTGGAGGAAAAAAAATTCCTGTTAAAATCAGGTTTTATGGTAATAAATGGAGAGCATAAGAATGAATAAATATGCTTTTAACAATAAATGACTTTCAAAAAATCTCTTTAAACTGCTGATTTTTAACATAAAGATAGCAACATTATGTTATTGGGTATATAGTGTATGCAAAAGTGAACGGATATGACCCAATAGCACAAAGGGTGAGAGGGTGATAATTTAAGCATTGTTATCAACCAAATTGACCTAATTGACATTTATAAAACAGTATTCTTTTCAAGTATACATAGAACATTCAGAAACTTAACGTTTTACTCTTATAACCAAGTTTTAAAATACTTCTCTTCAAAATACTCTTAGCTTTAAAAATTGAGTGTGCAATTAGCAATATAGACTATCTTCATTAACATTTATTAATATCCCTGTCCCCAAATGTATGAATGCAATACAGACAAGTTTTGGGTTATTTAGCCTTTTGAAATTCTTACCTTATTTAAGCTGGGTTTTTTTTTTCCTACTAGTAGTTACAAGGGGATATACAAACACTTTGACACACGTAACCACAAAGCATACATGTTGCCTTCAATAAACCATAAAATAGAAATCCACTCTTTTCAACATAAATAGCTCAAGACAAGTCTTGGGAAACCTTCTGACATTCATTTTTTTTTCTTTTTTCTTTCTCCCAGAGCTCTCACTTCCCTTCCCAATTCCCAGGCATCACCATCAAGTACTTGGAAAGTACAGGAGGTTAATTACATCTTAAGGTGATAATTTCTCTCCCCTTCTGCTTTTCCCTTTGCTTAATGCCTCATGGATTCTTTTATAAGACTCTGCTGACATCATGAATGTTAGTCTAGACATTAGTTTGAAGGTTCATTAAATCACAGTTTTAGAATCAAAAAGTTACTTTTTAAAGTGTCCAAAACTTGGAATGTTTGTAGAATAGTGTGCTGGAGAATAAATAATGTCAAGCAGATCAGTTGTTTTAAGATATTTTACAACTTTCCTGTTTTTAAAATATAAAATTATCTTTACTTGTAATTGCTGGAATATATGGAAAATGCTTACCAAGTACAGCAATTTTCAGAGAGTTACATATTTTGTGCTTTGTGGCCTATCTTTACAGGTATTTGCTTAGGTGAAAAACAGTGCCACCAATGCCACATCATGGCTAATACCTTGGAGAGTATTCCTATTACTGAGCGAAAAATGGAAACTAATATAAAATGATGCACCCAGGAAATCTGTACACATTGAGTTGAAGCTAACAGTCTGTATCTTAAGTATCATTATGTCCTTTAACATTCTTAAATAAGGACGTATCTGTTTTCTGTAATTATGCATTTATTCCTCAAGATACTTATAATAATTGGCAAAAAGCACATAACCTTTTTAAGAGCAGTCAATTCAAGACTGCCATAAAAATTACTCTAATTATTTTACTTTGAAATAATTTTCCTCAAATATCACTGAGCAACTCACAGAAGAATGACCTAAACATTTAAAGTATCTTAGTACTTGACCCTTTGCTGATTTTTCTCTATTGAGGAGGATTAATACTTGGTCTAGGTCATCCACTGATGCTCAGGAAAAAAAAAAATTGCGATGTAAATAAATAATCAGCATCAGTTAGCATAGCAATGCTAAGCTGACAGCACTGACCTTCCTTAAATATTATAATTGAAAACATCTTTTTTCCTCAAATGAAAATAAAGATACTATGTGATAATATGGCTTAAGTCACCATCATTTTCTATCAACTAAGCATATATTTATATAGTGATAACATGATTTACCTTTAATTGCTGCAAAAGTGTCATTTTGCTCTTCATATAATATAAAACAAATAAAAATACTGTCAATACAGTTGATGTTAATTTTCCCCAATTGCAAAAGTTATTTTTGAGAATTGTATAGTGTTTAGACAGCAAAAAGAACATAATCCACATTAGAAGAAAAAAAATGTATTACATATTAAGTCATGCAGTGGATTAAGCAGAACAACCTCCAAATGCTAGATGCTCTTTTGGTAAAAACTAAAGAGCTAACAGACTATTAATCGGCTTTCCCAACACAAACAAATTAAGCAATGAAATAAAGTAAAAGTATTTCTGCTTTTTTCTTTCTCAATATTTATTTAAAAAAAAAGTAGTAAATGAAGACTTTGAAGCATGAAACCACTAATGGGAAATATTTTATACTGGTGATCTAGTTTCCAGCACATCAAAGGATCAGAGAATCAGAAAACGGAAGCAAAAAGACCCTAGATAACTAGTCCCTTAGAGATAGAATGGAGCTTGCCAGGCAAAGAAAAAGATAATGGCGTTATGACCATCAGCAACCTTGAATATATCAATCTTGCTTATCTCAAATTAAAGAGTACAAGTAGTATCCCCCGAGGTTAAGGATTCTTATACTATACATATTAACAATTACCCCACTATGATAGTCTTTAGTTCATCCAAAGACAAAGGCATTATAAAAACAATTTAAAAAGCAGCATGTACCCGAAAAAGTATAGCAAACCAAGCAACAAGAAATATTTTCATGAAGAATCTAACGTTTTACTTGTAAAAATGAGCACTACTTCAGTCCAAGCAAACGCTAAAGCTATGACAATATCACTGTGAATCATAAATACAGAACAATAAGGATATTCTACTTAACTGTGAATACCTGGAATATGAAATATAAGTTTCCTGACAATTAAATGTATCATTTAATTATAAATCCCACAAGTCTAACAATTTTCAAGAGAAAAAAAAATTATGTATGGATAAACACACAGCTTGACTAGTGCAGTGGAAGCACCCAGATACGCTGGAGAATGGGCATGAGTTATCAGCATGTGTTGAGTATTAGTGAGTTAAGAGGAAACAAATTAATCTGATTACCCTTTTAGAAAGACGCTAATTCAGAGTCTCAGCCACTCTTTCTCTCCTTCTCTCTCTCATACACACTTATACATACATATATGTCCTATTTACATTGTCCTTAATATGTTTGTGACTTATACAGTAAGATACCAAGTGAGAGTAAGAGAGGAAAGGGGCAAGGAGTATGAAAATCTCATCACAAAGACCTCTCACCTACAGTTCCCTGACAATTTCTCCCTCAGTCCCTGAACTATCTGTTATTCTCACCAGTATCTTTCTTCTACCATCTATCTCTCCAGGAAACCTTCTCATGGTGGGAAGGATGAAATAAAACTCCGCAATAGCTTTTACAGCCCCTAGCCTACATGTGGTCTTACCAGCTGGATCAGATGCCAATGCGCTAGCATTCATCCACGGCTTTAAACAATTTGTGAACCCAGAGTTGTTCCCATTCCTCAGCAAAAAAATCTGCGTAATCTATTTACCTTCAGAATCGCTGAGTTACTTAGGGCTGAGTTACTTAGGGCTGAGTTACTTAGGACTTGCAATCTAACCAGGATAAATTGAAAATTGCAGGATTTTCAAAGCTGGGTAAAATTTGTTGCAACTTAACTGTACATTGTAAACCAAAAGTTTGTTTAATCAGGGCAAAGTCATCTTCATTAGTCACATGCACAATACAAAGTACTTATTAAAATACTTATAAAAGTGGAAAACAAACTCTGAGAAAGATTATATTGGGTTAAGATTTTGTTTAATAGTAATGGGTACATTGTATCATGAAAACCATCAAATTGATATACCTGTTATTTAAAGTATGAATTTATTTTTAAACCATGGATGACCAAGAAGTTCTTAAAATTTGTTGGAACATTTTTATCCTCTACTAGGTTCTGAGATAGTATTAGTCACATATGGGGCCCTAATCCTTCACTACAAATTCCATTCGACTATGTAATCATATTATCTGAGCAATTTTTGTTTTAATCAACCCTCACTCTGTACCCCAAGCCCTGTCCCACCTAACTCATCTATGTTTACATAATTTTATCTCTACTATTCTTTTAAAGCATTGAATATACTACCCCAAGAATTCCGTGATATATTTAGTAACATTTAAGTGCATTTGCTTTGATACATACTAATTTCATTTACTTACTAGGTTGTGCCTTAATAGGGAGAAAACTTGAGGTGATAAATGTAAAAGAAGTTCTCTTACCTGTATGAAAGAACAGTGTGCACCGAGTTCTGGAGGCATGGATTTCGGAGCTACTCCATCTTCCAACCTCCGGGAGGTGACCGACCCGCATGCTGAGATGGGTTAAATGAAACAGAGCTGAATGGAGCCTCTTAAGTTCATCTGGGCCTGCGTGATTCCACACCCTCAGCTCATTTTCTTCAGTTGCAGACTCCTGACACTCTACTTCGAATTTTGTCAGCTGCTTTGTTGCCTTCACTTTGGGCAAACTCTTTGCGGCCTAGGATACTTCAGTTTCTCTCTTAGCTCCTGACTCAGCTTTTTCTGACTTTGGACTCTCTCTTCCTTATAAGTTTTATCTCCAATCTCTTCCTCAAGTTCTGTTAAGCAGAAAGTTCACCAGACAGGATAGAGAGGAAAAAGTACTTAGAAATGCAGCAAAATTATTGAGAATATGCCTCAAATAGTCCCTTTTCTTTTAAAACTTCTCTCAAACAAGAGAGACATGATCACAGATGCACAATATTCAATTAACAATGCTGCCTCCTAAATACTCATCAATTGCATTGTAGTTAGTTTTTAAGTGCTTGCAGAAGGAGGTAGGAGGGCTGCCATGGGAGATTGTGAGTTCCTGTAGCATAGAGCCTCCTTCAGCTTTGCTCCTCCTACAATATTATCTGCCTAAATGTTCCTACGTACGTGTGGAATTAAGCTGAAGGAAAAGACTAACCTTTTAGGGAGATGGCAGAATCTACATTTTCACAAGTCACACCTCCCCACTCAGGGAGAACATATAATGCCCACAACACAGCCTACTGAATGGAGGATTCCATCACAAAATCACATATCCTTCTGGGCCCAATCACACATTCCTTGTGTGCAACCTGGCACTCAATCACTGGTTCGAACTCTACTAGTGTGTATTTTTCCTGATTCTACCCACTGAATAATCTCTGCCTCTCTGAGAGGTGGGAAGTCTCACTGCTGCTACCATTTAGCAAAGAACAAAGTAACATATTTCATGAACTTTTGCCACATGACCCCTTTTCCCCTTCACTACGCTTCAGCCGGCTATTGGATGACACCATATGTACTTCATTTGTCACGGTCAGTCCACAGTGGAAATTAAAACTTAATATGAAAAAATTCAGGAGTGAATTAAATCATGGTAACTGGTATATGGGGGGAGGGACCCTGGTGCTCATACTTGAAGTGTTCTGGATAGTTTCTTAACATCCTTCTTGTACGAGCACTAGCCAGCCCTTAAAAAATCCATCCGTATCCCAAGTATTCTTGGAGCACTATCAACCCCTGCCATAGAGACACGCATATAACCGAGGCTGGGTCATTTGCAGTCATAACCATAATGACTAAATTGAAAAAGGAAGGTAAGTTTCCCATCTTCTTGGATCTTTAGTGTAAGATTATACAGCTCATAATGCAAAAAAGCTTAAAGAAAAAAAGTAAAATTCAGTAAAAGCTAGCAAAGGAAAAAGATAAGGTTCTGCCAGCACCAAATCCTAGTGTCTCTGTCTGGGGTCTCTTCGTTTTGTGAGTATTTTCCCCAGTTACCAAGACACATTTATTTTCCTTCAGGTGATTCGAGTTGTGATCCTTAGCACTTGCATCTAAAGGCGAACTATTACTGTGAAAGTTGCTTGGTCATCTCAGAATTTACACTGCTTAAGGTCTGCTTTTCATCTTGAAAAGTTCAGAAAATGAAACTTATAAACTTGGAAGGTTTAGATCATCTCACAAAATGGTGGAGACCTTTTAAAATATTTTAGGTATTTTTACAAGACTGGAAGATATTTTTCCAATTTGACAATTCCCTAGAGCCAGCAGATACTATCTTTTCTAGCTCCTTGTAAAGTGTCATGCTCAGAAGCACCATGTAGCAATGAAATTTACATGTTAGTTTTAGAACTAGATTATAAAAAAAGTATTTGTCCTATTTTAATCCATATTGGCCTTTAAGAGATAAAACTTTGGACAGTAGAGATTTACCTCTAGACTCTTAAAACTTATTTTGTCCCAACATTTTTGAGGTACAGAAAAGGACAGACCTCAAGGTTGATAAGTTTGATAATTAAGGAAAGAATGAAAAATATATTTAGCTGTCTCACAACAAAATGAGTAGATGACACATTATTACAAACACATTAACTACTAGCATAAGGACAGCTGAACCTACCTTAGTGGGCAGCAATTAAGAGTGATCTGTTACTCACAAAGAAGTTGTATATTGATGTGGTTTTTAGCCAGCCCTTAGGAGAAGCATGTCATGCCTATTTAGTTACATCTGTGCTGCATACACTAGGAGTGGCATCCACTTGTTTACAGCTGCAATCCATTCTGATTTGCTGATGCCCATTAAATAGCAGTTACTTGATTGTTAAACGTCTTGAAGATCATTCCAGAATTTCTAGAGTAACTGAAAGGGAGGGACCTAGAAGAAGAAAATTGCTTTAAAAGAATTAAAAATAAATAAACATATCATGAAATAATTGCATTGAGGACTCTCAAAGATCCCTGGAAATTTCATAACATTTACACATGTACTGGATTTTGTTACTCATTACTTATTTCTTCTTAGCAGTAATAGAAGAGTTAAAATGAAAAGGCTTTCTTTTTTGTCTTTCTTTTCTTCTTTTCCGTTTGTTTGGTTTTTGTTTGTATGTTCCCTTGGGATAGAGGTCAAGAAGTGAGCTAGGCAAAAATTTGTATTGACAGATAAATATAGGGCAAAAGAAAGTCCAAAATCTTGCAGAGGGATGCAGCTATAAAAAGGAGAAAAGGGGATAATACGGATTTGAGAAAGGAATTGAGACATGTGGGTCTTGGTCTGAAATGGACAGTATGCCTTTTCCCTGACCAGGTTTTCTTTTACTCAAAAGATGTGCACTCCATAAATTGTTCTAATTCTTCTAAATTTCTAAGTGATTTTGGAAAATGCCTTTATAAGTCTTTTTTCCCCCTCATAATTCTGGGCTATGACTGAAGAGCCACATCCCAACAATATTTAAACTGTCTATAGGAAAAAGTGATAAATAATTTTTTTTTTGGTGTGTATCTGGAACTGAGACCAGACGTATACTAAATGTTATACATGCACTGGAATAAGTTGGCAGACATTCCAAATTTCTTCTTTAAAAGAAAAGAAAATATGAACTCTCTTTTATAAACTTGCTTTTCTCTTCAGATACATTTGAAATTCTAGAAAAAACAGTCTGTCCAAGAACAATGTGTGAGCATTTTTCTGCTTTGTTTTAAGGCTATACTCAGGGGGAAAATGCTAGACAAAACTCATTTTCAAGAGCAGACTGAGTTGTAAACTTAGATTGAATTTAAAAGAGTGAACTGAAGTATGTGATTTTCTTTTTTTCTTACATAAGGCCTTTTTTAAAACTAACAGAAAGAACTAGGTAAGTGATTCACTAGAGCATTCCACACTTGCCAATGGATATGGGAAGTCAGCATTTTAACATACTGTGTTACAAGTGGCACTGTCATGAATATTTTCTAATATCTGTAGTCAAAGCACTCAATTTATTTTACTTTAGCTCTAACACTTATAAGAGCAGGCATCTAGAAAATAGAGTACTTCATTTTATTTCATTAGTTAAAGGAAATGGCTCATTCTACTTGATTTCTATAATTTATTTTTAAATTAGGAATGTTGATCCCTGCCAACATTCATATTTCATTTATTTTGATCATATATTTTGATCTGAAAATAAAGAAAGCCTGTTATTTAAATAGGCATGGCCTTTGGAAAAACAAAACAGCAGGTAAATAAGGACAAGAGCAAAATCCCTCCAAAAAAGATCTACCCTTTTCCTGTAATGATGTTTTAGTCTCAATATTATTTATTATAACGTATACTTGATTTTATCATCATTATACGATTATGATATATTGATAAGACAAATGAAGACTCTCAACTTGAAAGATATGGAGTATTGATTAAATGATCAAAAATACCATCAACTTTCTTTAAGTAACAGGAGTTCTAAAACTATGAAGATAACTCTGTTAACCAAGACAAGCTTAGTTTGGGGTTTAGGCTTTGGAAGGGTTAGTGATTAAACTGGCTTTTCACCAACAACGGGAGAATAGTATTATGTGGTGTGACTGTGCTTGTGTATGTTTTTATAAAGGATTATTTAATATACTACTAATTCAACAAGTATCTATGAGTGCCTACTTTTTTATGAAGTGATTGTAATATGCATTCTGCAGTAAAGGAGTTTAGAATTTTGAAAGGGAAAGACACTGATTTTCAAAACTGTAATTCAACATAGAATGTGAAAATTATGGAACTATAAATTTAGACACAAAAAGGTACTGGAGAAAGTTCATGCTCTGAGTCAAGATCTGTCTTTCAAACTGACTCCATTCCTTGATAATGTAAAAATTATGAGTAAATTAATGTAGGTAGTTCAGTTTTCATTTCTATGAAACAGAGATCAAAGCAAACTTACAGGGCAACTATGAATAAGCCTTCAACATATACTGATTCAATGTTACTTCCAACCAAGTATGTGAAAGACAGACATTAGGAAATGAGTATAAACACTTCAGTTACAATTAAAAAATGTACATTTACACATTTCTACTATTTGTTCTTAACATATTTCATAGGTGTTATGCCATAAAACCATCCAGATAAAATTGACTTACTTCACAAATTAACATATTTTAAACATAAACAAAATTTGCTTTATGGAATCTAAAACAAAAAAAAAATTCTTATACATGTCCTTTCAGGTTATACTATGATCATGACATTTTCCATCACATACTCTGTATTTACCAGGTTTTAATAAAATTAAAATTGAAAAGAGCTACTTTCAAGTGACGGAAATAATTTACTTTTCAAATCAACATTTGGACAAATTCTAACAGATATAATGAAAGGTAAACAAATCACAGTCGTACAGCTGATGAACTATTAGGAAATAAGGTCATCTTGACTACCATCTAGATTAAGAAATAGAGCAATACCCAGCACTTTGTACATTTTCTTGTAGTCACTTATTCCATTTCCCTGTCCGGAGGTATCATTATCTTAACTTCTAAGACAGTCAATTAATTTTCCCTGCTTTTGAATTCTATACAAGTAGAATCATAAGGTACATTCTTTTGCATGTGATTTATTTTGCTAAACGTTATGTTTTGAAGGATCTATCCATACTGCAATAATAGTTGGTTCATTTTCACTGATATATAGTATTTGGTAGTATTGATTAGTCTACAATGTATTTCTTCATTCTATTGTTGATGGATATTTATGTTACTCCCATTTTTGAACTATTCTAAATAATACTGCTACATGAATTATTGACATGTATTTGGAGGGGCATATATACCCAATCTATTTGAGCATATATCTTTAAGTCAAATTTCTATATTCATAATTTTATCTTAAATAATTACCACCAACACATTTTCCAGAAAACATACAAATTAATATTCCCACAAACCAGGTAATAAGAAAACTCAGCTTCTTTATATCTTTACTAACACTTGATATTGCCTATCTTTTTTAATGGGTACTAGTAATTCACTATAGTTCTGATTTGAATTTCCTTAATCACTGTTATGTTTTGAATTGTGTCACCCAAATATTCACATATTGAAATTCTCACCACTACTACATCAGAATATTTTCTTATTTGGAAACAGGATCATTGTACACATAAATAGTTAAATTAAAATGTGGTCATAGTGGAGCAGGATGAGGCCATAATCCAATAACTGGTATTGTTATAAAAAGGGGATATTTGGACATAGAGAAACAGTGAAAATGCCATATGAAGACTGGAGTTGTACTGCTACAAGCCAAGGAATTCCTAAGATTATCAACAAACCAGTGAAACTATAAGAGAAACATGGAACATTCCAGATACTCTCTTACAACCTTGCTGACACCTCAGTTTTGGAGATCTAGCCTCTGGTATGTGAGGCAATATATTTTTGTCACTTAAGTCATATATTCTGTACTCCTTTGTTCTAACAGTTCCAGTAACCTAATTAATAGCTCAGGTTAATTTGTATTTTCTTGTTTACTAATGTTGCCATTTGGATATCCTCCTTTGTGAAGCAGTCATTCTAAGGGTATATCTTTCTTTTTTTTGATTGAGCATATTAGCTGTTTGATTATTAATAGAGTTTAAGTTACATATATATATGTTCTTCACAGTGTAGTTTTCCTGTGTGTGTACAAGTGTAGCTTTTTTAATTGCCTTGATATCTTATAATAAACACAATTTATAATTTTGTTATAATGTATTAGTGTTTTCCCTTATGTTTATTTATTTTTATATTCTAATTGTTTTATATTTTTCATGATTTGATTTGTGTATGGTGTATGATACAGCTCAATATTCATTTTTTTTTCTCTTTTTAGATCCCCCCACGGCATATGGAGTTCCCAGGCCAGGGATCAGATCTGAGCCACAGTTGCTGACTAAGTTGCAGCTGTCGCAACAAACACAGGATCCTTTTAACCCATTGCACTAGGCTGGGGATCAAGCCTGCCGCCAATCCCATTGCACCAGAGTGTAAATTCCCAGATTCATGTTTTAGATCAAAAGTATTTATAATTATCTATAGTCTTCCTTTATCGAGTTTAGTCTCATTTTTATTCTTTTAGAGAATCAAAGTTTGTTATTTGCTTTATAAAATTAAAGTCTGTAGTTTGTAATGCAAACATAAAATCCTAAAAGAAGACTATTTGTATAAAAAAATTAATTTTGTTTAAAAGTAAATTTCCATGAGAAGTGTATTCATGTTTGCATAACAATGAATTGTAGAAGTAGTTTGATATCTGTTAGTTTTTTTAATGGCCATGAGTTCTAAATACCCTCATTCACATCAATCTACATAGAGAACATGTTACAGTTTCCATATTTGCTTTGCCAGCTGAGATAGAACTTGTGTCCTCAAATGCCGGAATACTTCATATCCTTTCCTGTTTGAAACTTGGTTAGTGTGAATATTCCTTATGAAAATGAGTGTAAGTTTTGTCTCAAATTTGTTGAATTTATGACCAGATAGTTGGTAGACATGGAGTTCCTTTAGTGGCTCAGTGGTTAACGAATCTGACTAAGAACCATAAGGTTGCAGGTTCAATCCCTGGCCTTGCTCATGGGTTAAGGATCTGGCGTTGCTGTGAGCTGTGGTGTAGGTTGCAGACGCGGCTCGGATCCCACGTTGCTGTGGCTGTGGTGTTGGCTGGCGGCTACAGCTCCTGTTAGATCCCTTGGCTGGGAACCTCCATATGCCGCAGGTGCGGCTCTAGATAAAGGCAAAAAGACAAAAAAAAAAAAAGAAAGTTGGTAGACATGGAGCATTCATCTGCCTAAGGGGAGAATGGAATGAGAATGTTGCAGCAGAGACATAAACAGAATTTACCTTGCCATTAATTGTATTGCATTGAGAATGATTTTCTATATTCCTCCATTTCATCAAGGTACTCTTGTACCTTCCCACCCCTGTTTGGGTCTCTGGCAGGAGATTACTTTATAACTTCTCCATACAACCTTTGGTAGCAGCTTAGACAGTGCAATGTAGGCTGAGAGGGAAGCTATAAGGTGGACCTTTTCTCAATAATTGTTCATGTGATGGAAATGTTTTCAGAAATAGCCAAGTAACTGTCTGAGGAGTATGAAAGAGAGGATCACTACTCTGAGAATGAACTGGCTCTTTATCTAGTGCCATAGAGAGGACCACCTGAGCTGGGTTGGAAGAACGTCAAGTGAGGTATCAGAGCACAAGTCTGGAGCACTCTCCAAAGGGAACACAGGCTGAGCCAGCATTTCCTGACAAGGCAGAAAAGACCAGTTCATGAGATAAACCAGATAAAACATGCAGCAGAAACAGGGCAAAAAGCAACATTGTCCCAGAGATCATAACAGACAGAAGGGAATCTCAGGTTTTCACTTCCGTGCTAACGTTATCTAAAAAGAGTCTGAGGGAAAGAAGAATGTAAGACTGATTTCCTGTCACTGAATGTTTCTATCCAGCAGACTGAATCAAGAACAGAGTTTCATCTAAATTTTCCAAGTAGAATAAGCTCTAAATCAGATAAGACTTTTAGTTTTGTTTACCTTTTTTTTTCCTACTAACCACAATATAAGGTTTGGAGAAATTCAGATTGGACATAGTTAAAACAAAGGAATTTCATTTTATCTATTCATCTGATTTGAAGATAAATGTGTGCCTATTTCAAACCTGCCAAATATCACACCACTGTCTTCTTTCCAAGAATAAAAGAGATTATATCAGAAAGCACAAAAAAAAAGGGTGAATTGAAGACAGATTTTTGGGTTTTTTTTCCTCCTAAGAACAATGGGAAAATACTGAACTTCTGAAAGCAGTAGGGTGGTAGGGGCACTGAGCCAGCATTGCTGTGGCATTGTCTTGCCAATTCCGTTGTCCTGGATTTCTGAGGCATCCCTGTATCTCTATAGATAGAATTTAGTGATTCTTCTAACAGATCAAGTTACCAAACAAATTCTTTGTGAGCTATTTGTTCATAGGACAAATGCAGTGAGTTTTGTACTTATTTCCACTCTTCTAGAGGAAAGACCTTCTTTGCAACACGGAGAAGCACTGAAAGGTCCTCCTTCGGAGAATCTGAATGACCAAAGGAATCTGCAGATTCATTTTTAAGAGCATATAACAAGGTGGTTAATTATAAGCTTAATGTAAAAGAATCAGTTATCAGTTGCAGCTTATGTAAAAGTAAACAATTAGATTAATTAAATGCAATCAGGTAAAAATAGTATCTATGATTGAATGAACCTGCAAGACCTTCTATACATCAAATTCTAAATCCTGATTACAACAGTTTAAGGAAGACATAAATAAAATGATATACTATATTTAACACAGTATCACAAATATGTCAATTATATACTAATAGTATTCGTACTAGCAACACTAACCTACACACTCAATGCAATTCCAATTAAAATATAAACAGAGATTTAAATGGAATGTTATAATTCTATACTCACATGTGTGATTGAAGGACAATAGACCATTGAGAAAATGAAGGACTACTGACAAAGGAGAGCTCTAAGAAATGGATAAGAATAGGTTAAAGAATAAATGAATAAATAAACATACTATATACACACTTCAATTTCAATCAAGAATGTTAATGTTAGAGTTCCCGTTGCGGCTCAGTGAGTTAGGAACTTGACTAGTATCCATGAGGATGTGGATATGATCCTGGCCTTGATAAACAGGTAAAGGATCTGGTGTTGCTGTAGGCTGCACTGTAGGTTGCAAACATAGCTCGGATCCACTGTTGCTATGACTGTGTCATAGGCCTGCATCTTCAGCTCCAATTAGACCCTTAGCCTGGGAACTTCACTATGCCAATGGTGTAGCACTAAAAAAGAAAAAAAAATGTTAATGTCAAAACTAAAACTTAACACTTCAAAATAAAGTTTGTGTTCTTATATTTTAGGCTTTTGTATAGAGCAGGACAGTTTTTTTTTTTTAATTGAGGTAACATTGGCTTATAACATTATTTAAGTTTCATGTGTACAATATTATTGTTCTAATTCTATATATAAATGAGGGAATTTAATTATAGTCCCCACAGCCAACAAAGGAATAGTATCAAGAATATTTTTAAATAATTACAAATCAGGAAGAAAAGTAAAACTTACCCAATTGAAAAAAAGGCAAAATGTCTTTATTTTGTTATATATCTTCTTATATATCCTAGGTAAATTTAAAAGCTATGAAACAGTCATTTTGATAGAGTAACAAAATAAAATGCTTCCTGGAACTGAACCGGAAAGAAATATTTCTGAAAAGGGAGTATATCTTCATCAGTTATGCAAATATCTGAGAAAGGAACATGTTATTATTCTTTTTTCTTTTTTTGTCTTTTGTCCTTTTAGGGCTGCACCACAGCATATGGAGGTTCCCAGGCTAGGAGTGTAATGGAAGCTGTAGCTGCTGGCCTCCACCACAGCCATAGCAATGCCAGATCCGAGCCACGTCTGCAGCCTACACCACAGCTCACAGCAATGCCGGATCCTTAACCCACTGAGCAAGGCCAGGGATCAAACCCACAACCTCATGATTCCAAGTCGGATTCTTTTCCACTGTGCCACGACAGGAACTACAGAAATATGCTATTATTCTTGAAGAGTAACCTAGAGAATCATTTCTCCTCAGACTCTCCCCCTTTATTAGAGCGCTCCTTAATTAACCTGGGTACTGTTCCCATTCCTTTTAGAACTACATTCTCGGCGTTCCCATCGTGGTGCAGTGGTTAACAAATCCGACTAGGAACTATGAGGCTGTAGGTTCTATCCCTGGCCTTGCTCAGTCGGTTAATGATCCGGCGTTGCCATGAGCTGTGGTGTAGGTTGCAGACGCGGCTCGGATCCCGTGTTGTTGTGGCTGTGGTATAGTCTGGCGGCTACGGCTCCGATTAGACCCCTACCCTGGGAACCTCCATATGCCACGGGTGCGGCCCTAGAAAAGGCAAAAAGGTGGAAAAGAAAAAAAGAACTGCATTCTCTATCACTCTAACACTGTATCACAGCAACCTGAAAAATTCCCAACTTGGCCTCTGTTCTGACAACAATTTCTCTAAGTGACAAGAAATAGGGCTTTTGGCAGAGCTAATTTAGTGGAGTGGCACAGCAGTGGATGGTGACATACAGACATAATGAACAGGAAAAGAAAGGACCTAGAAAGGACTAGAGAAAAGACACTGTGAAGCCCTTAGACAAAATAAGTGGAAGGTAGAGTCAAAATGATGAAAGTAAAACCATGCCAACAATATGCAGTTAATGGAAATGGAAGCTACATATCCCAGTTAATAACAGTCCACGTGGCTCATTTATTTCTTTGCAAGGTCTTAAACCTCTGGCTTAATTTTTTCTTTTTTACATAGTGCTACTATCTTGTCCTGTCTAATTCCTATGTCCTCTCTAGTGAAACATAATGAGTGTTTCAAACTAGGATTTCTATCTTTTCCATACAGAGAGTAACGTCAGATGATCTGTAAGTTTTTTTAGGTTATATATGGAGAGGACAATAGCAAGTTATTGGGGGAAATCTTAAGTATTGTGAGGAAAGAGACAACACTGTAACCGTAAACTAGATCGCTAGAGCTTACACTCCTTGTCCCTATTCACTCCTTAATTTATAAAATGCATCACTAACTTCGCCAGTATCATAAACTCTACACTTATTATTTAAGAAGCTTTGTAAGAAGAAGACAAATGGGATGCAAAGAGCATAGGAAATAAAAATAAGAGTTCAGGTCATAGAGAGCTATTCAAACAAGAAGGTAAAGACTGCCTTCTTACAGAACAGTAGTGCAGAGATAAAACTGAAACAATACTTGAAAAGAGGCAAATGGTAAATAATAGAGTAAAGCAATGACAGAAGTGCAGCTTGGAAGTAAAAAAAAACACTCCATAATCAAAAAATATATATATTTCAAATTTAAAACCTGGAAGTTAGGGGATCTAAGCCTTTGGGGGAAAAGGTAATTCTCCTGCCAGCACTTGGATTAACATATGTACCTACATGTAAAAAATTACAGTGACTTGCAGGTAAGGATTTTAATAAAAATGTAAATTATGACCTTAAAAACAAAGAAAAAGAGGGAATTATATTTATTTATTTTTTTGTCTTTTTAGGGCTATACCCACAGAATATAGAAGTTCTCAGGCTAGGGGTCAAATCAGAGCTGTAGCTGCTGGCCTATGCCACAGCAACAACTCCAGATCCAAGCCAGGTCTGCCACCTACACCATAGCTCACAGCAATGCCAGATCATTAACCCACTGAGCAAGGCCAGGGATCGAACCTGCATCCTCATGGATACTAGTCATATTCGTTTCCAGCGAGCCTTGATGGGAACTCCAAATTTTTTTTTTTTTAATGGGCAAGAAAACTGTAATGAAATGACAATATCTAGAAGAGAAAAAGCCAAATATGAAGTAAAGTGCACCATAATCACTTGTTTATAAAGCAACCTCAACTGCATTTCCAAGTAGCAGATAAGTGGTAATTATGAAATACTAATGAAAGACCCAACATGTAAGGAATGAGTTCTAAACTAAGGTTTGGGAGAAGTGAAGTAAATAATTTTATCTAGAAGGAAAATGAATCAAAAGAAATGATTAATAATCAATAAAAAATACATTATCTTAATGTATCAAAATGTAAATCGATATTGTTAAGCTAGAAAAGAACACATAATAAAATGACCAAAGATCAGGATACTACCTTAGAATAAGGAGTAGTCATAGCATTATTATTTTTTTAGTGTTGTCTTTGAACAGGGAACACTCGAAAGTTAATGTGTGTAATATAATTTAACAAAAACTTCTATGATTAATAAAATAAAATTATATAATAAAAATGTGAAATAAAAATGAAAGTAAAGAATTCTAAAATAACACTTTATTTACACTGAATAAAATGTGTTAAATATTTGACATATTAATTTTACCAGTCAATGGGGAAAACAGAAAACTATGACATACATAGATTCACTGAATTAATAGTAATAGATGACCTTCAATACGTGGTGCTGGGAAAACTGGACAGCCACATACGAAAGAATGAAATTAGAACACTTCCTAACACCATACACAAAAATAAACTCAAAATGGATTAAAGACCTAAATATAAGATCTGATACTATAAAACTCTTAGAGGAAAACATAGGCCAAACACTCTTTGACATAAACCACAGCACAAACTCCTCAGATCCACCTCCTAGAGTAATGACAATAAAAGCAAAAATAAACAAATGGGACTTAATGAAACTTAAAAATTTCCACACAGCATAGAAAACCCTAAACAAAATGAAAAGACAACCCACAGAATGGGAGAAAATATTTGCAAATGAAACGACCGAAAAGGATAAATCTCCAAAATTTATAAACACCTTCTACAACACCAAAAAAACAAACCACCCATCAAAAATGGGCAGAATATCTAAACAGACAATTATCCAAAGAAGACATTTAGATGGCCAAAACACATGAAAAGATTTTCAACAACACTCATTATTAGAGAAATGCATTCAAAACCACTATGAGATACCACCTTACACCGGTCAGAATGGCCATTATCGAAAAGTCTACAAACAATAAGTGCTGGAGAGGGTGTGAAGAAAAAGGAACCCTTTCACACTGTTGGTGGGAATGTAAATTGCTGCAACCCCTGTGGAAAACAGTATGGAGATTCCTCAGAAAACTAAAAAGAAAATTACCATTTGATCCAGCAATCCCACTCCTGGGCATCTATCCAGAAAAAACCTGATTCGAAAAGATACGTGTACTCCAGTGTTCACTGCAATAACCAAGACATGGAAACAACCTAAATGTCCGTCGACAGAGGATTGGTTAAAGATGACATGGTACTTTAGTTTTATGAGATACCACAGTGAAATATTGCTCAGCCATTAAAAGTAAAAAAATAACAGCATTTTCAGAAACATGGATGGACCTCGAAATTACCATGCTAAGTGAAGTTAGTCAGACAGTGAGACACCAACATCATATGCTATCACTTACATGTGGAATCTAAAGAAAGGACAAAATGAACTTCTTTGCAGAACAGATAATGACTCACAGACTTTGAAAAACTTATGGTTTCCAATGGAGACAGGTTGGGGGTGGTGGGATGTGCTGGGAGTTTGGGATGGAAACGCTATAAAATTTGGTTGTGATGATCATTGTACAACTAGAAATGTAATCAAATTCATCGAGTAATAAAAAATAGATGAAAATTCTGGTTACGTGTATTCATTCATAATGTGGATTGTGCAACCGAATCAGAACTCTCTTTAAAAAATTTAAATAGATATTATTTTTAGAATAGTTTTAGGTTTACAGCAAAGTGAAACAGAAGGTATGGTGATTTCCCAAATATTCTTTCTCCCCACACATGCATATCCTCAACCATTACCAATATCCCCTATCAGAGTGGTACATTTATTATGTGATAACCCTGCATTGACACATCATTATCACCAAAGTCCACAGCTGATATCAAAGTTCACTCTTGGTGTTTTAAGTACATATTCTTATGGGTTTGGGCAAATACATAATGACATGTATTCATGGTATTATGCAGAGTAGTTTTACTGTCCTAAAAGTCCTCTGTTTTCAGTTGTCTACCTATTCAGCTCTCCCTATCTCCATCCCCTGGCAATCACTGTTACTTTTGCCATATCTGTAGGGTGGCCTTATCCAAAAATCATATAGTTGAAATTAAACAGGATGTAGCCTTTTTAGATTGGCTTCTTTCAATTAGTAATAGGCATACTTGTCTCTTCTATGTCTTTTCATAACTTAAAAGCTCATTTCTTTTTAAAGGTGAATAATATTTTATTTCCCTGATGTACAAATCCATTCACTCCTAAAGGACATTTTCATTGCTTCCCAGTTTGGGAAATCATGAAGAAAGCTGCTTTAAACATCCATAAGTAAGTTTCTATATGGATGTAAGTTTTCAGCTCCTTTAAGTAAATACCCTGTAATGTGATTTTATAGTAAGAGCACTTTAGTTTTATGAGATACCGCCAAACTGTCCCCCAAAGTGAGAACTTTTAAAAAATAACTTAAATATCCCAAACACCTTTAAGTTTCATTAAGAACGAATGCTGGCAATTAATATAAAAAGTCTTTTGAAATACGTCACATATATTTCATGATATAATTCTTTTTATAAAGAAGACTAATCATTGAGATCAAAAAGTAATGTTGCACTTCCCCAGGAAATTAAGAAACTATTTCAGAAAGTGGTGGAATATTTCATTTCAGGCAGAGAATTCAACAATTTAGAATTTTAACTTTCTTGTTTATAACTCACAGATCCATTTCTCAAAAAAACTTTTTCTAGGAAAATGAACAAGGTAAAGTGGACAAATAAATTTCACAAATCATTGAGAACAAGCATTATTCTGATTTAATGAGAAGTTATGATTTGACTCATAAGTTGGACTGAGATTCTGCGACTTGTTGAAAGGGCTTAACACAAATTGCCAATTAATTACTTCCATTTTTTCGTTATTTTTATGTGTGATATATATCCTGGAAGCAGAATCAACTGAGTAAGGTGTGATGAAAGCAGATTCCCCTTTGCCTGCCTGACAAACTCATTTTCATCCTAAAAGGTAATTTATTACCTCCTGGATGAAGGCTTTTGAGCTCTTTTTATCTTTCTTACATTCTCCTACATCTGTTCTTTAAAAACATTTTATACATCCATCCATCTGGACTCGTCATTCCGCCATGGGTGTTTGGAGTCTCTTCAAAATTATAACACTCCCTGATATACTACCTGAGAGCATCTTTGCACACAGAAATCTCTGTGAAATGCCTGTGCGAGAAAGAGAGAGAAAAATAAATGGTGCATTTTGCTGGGTTATGATCTGACAAATGAATTGTAAAGAGCACACAAAGTATTAACTACTTTGATGGTTCTCTGTCAAGATTCTTAGCTTTATGAATGAACGGTAACTGAAAATAACTCCTTATAATTTATCTATCAAACTGATTTTTCCTATCTATATCCTTTAAATTCTTCAGCATCAATTTAAATACATCATCCATTATGAAACATTCTCCATTTGCTCCACTGCTTTCTGATACCCCATGCATGACTTTCAGCAGTCTATTTCCTTCACGGAATACTTAAAACTTTACCTATTCTCACTTATTTTCTAACTAAATTTTAATATCCTACAAGGCTTTTGCTGTCTCTTCAAAAAGAAATATTTCTTAAAGATTTTCTATTTGCCCACAAGTTAAGGCAAGTGCTTTACTCAGCACTCAATAATTGTCACTTTTTTATTCATTTAAATAAATTGCATATAAATATTCAGAAAAATCAAAGAACATTATTTTAAAAGAAAATATTTGTGCAATAACTTATAACTGCCTTAAATATATATATACATATATATATATGAAAAGAAATACTTAATTCTTTCTCTCCATTTTGTTACTTCAAGAAATGTAGAAATGTCAGGGGGATAAATTAGAAGGTTGGAATTAATATATATAAACTACTACATATAAAACAGTTAAGTAACAAGGACATACTATATAGCACAGAGGAATCTACTCAATATTCTGTATTAATCTATATGAGAGAATAAATGGAAAAAGAATGAATACATGTATACATGTAACTGATTCACTTTAAGTGCACCAGAAACTAATACAACACTGTAAGTCAACCTCACTACAATAAATTTTTTTTAAAAAAGAGAAATATAGAAATGTTTTATTTTAATGCAGTTGGATATGAGATAAGGATTACTTGGAGAAATGTTTGTTTCTGCTGGGAGTCAAATTCTGTTAGTGTCCCTGACTAAATTTGTGGCAAGGAACAGTTTGAATATTGTCTTCCCTGGAAAATTGGGGTCAAAATCTACCTAGACCTCCTCTGGATATACTTCATTTGAGACCTATGATTATATTTAGACTTAACAGCCTTTGGGAGTTTATTATGCAGCATGAAAAATATTAAACTCTTTCAGATGCTTGCTGTACACTACCTTTTGCAATTAAAAACAATAACCTCTTATCAGATCCAAGTATATAGGGGACCCTTAAATTTTAAAAGCAAATTGTACAGGTTAAGTCTAGCAAATGCTTTGATTTTATACGCAATATATTACTTTTGTTAACTGATTTATTTTAAATGACACAAAATTAAGGCGAGCAAGTGGTCTAATACCCAAGAAAGTGATGCATAGTGTGTCAACTAAAAACATCCACAACCTAAAAGTTGAGAGTTAAGTTTTTTGGGGGGCGACTTAAGCCTGGGAGACAGCATCTAGATAGTCCCTGAGAAACCACTCCCAGGTGGTGAGGGCGGAGCTAGGATATACAGGAGTTTTTGCAACAAAGGGCAGGGAGCAGGAACAAAAGATGCCTGGTCACAGTGAACTCATTCCTTTGATATGCTCCTCTGCTATAAGGCCAGTATCCTGAGTTTTTACAGCCTGCAGGACTCAAGGCTCTCACCCTTGGAGTTGACTGCATTCACAAAAAATTGACATTCTTTATCCTTAACTACAGTCTGGGCTGAAACACCACCCGAGGAGGAAAAGGGAGAATATCAGATAAAGGTGAGGGGGAGGTGCATGCAGCACACACACACTTTACAGTACATCCACACATTTTACAAAAGTTTGTTTCTGATCTCCTGAACTCACAAGGAGCGGACATCACCATGAAGAATTTTAGTGTTCTGCTAGATATGAGGAGATGCAAGAACTGGGCACATAAAATCATCTCCTGAAAATACCTGACTATCTGAAGGCCTGTTCTTCCAGTTTTCCTAGAGCACAGATTGCCTCACTCTTGGTATCCACTCTGAGCTCCACTCAGGGGGTGATGCAGATTTGTAGCTGCAGTGGCTCATGTGCAAGTGCCAAACTTCAGTTCACAAATGCTATTCTCCAAAATCAAAATATAAAAGTTATCATCTGTGAAGACCTAAAAAATATGACAGAGTCAAACATAGACAAAATAAAGGTCAGGCATGGAAAAATAAAAGGTTGTTCTATTTTATCACTAGGCATAGAAGCAGAAGACCAGAAGCAGAAGGATTCTTAAAAATAATGTAGTACAAGCCCTTTATTTATAGATAAAAATGCTGCAGACAATCAAAATTAAGAATTTCTCCAGGGGCACGTAAGTAGAAATGGGAGGTTGAGAATTTAACACCTTGAAATCAGTATCAGATGTAAATACAGTTATAGTGCCTGGCTCAGGTAACAGAAAAGTGCAGTCCTCTCAAACACTTTTAATTCTCTTTTTTCTTCCTTTTATCTTTTTGCTGTGAAATGTAATAAAATATGATTTCACAAGTCAGATTTCATGGGTTCATAACCAGTATTCTGCCACCTAGTGGCTGGGTTACCTTGGGCAAATTGCAGAACTCTGTGCTTTGAAGTCCTTATGCGTAAATAGGGACAGTAGCGTAACTTCTATCACAGTATTCCTGGAAAAATAAAATAAATTAATACACACAAAATTCCTCAGAAGAGTACCTGGAACATGACATGATAATGAAACTTACCTATTAATATTACAATAATTATTATCATGATTGTGATATTCTATTTATTGGCATTCACCTATTGTAAAGTGCCTAGTGCCCTTTTTTGCTGCCTTGTTTCTCACACTGTGATAAATACTAAGGATATTTATCTGTCTCCTCTTATGAAAATGAGTCAAAGATATAATCTAAGCTCTCAAACTACAATAAAAACCTGAAGATATTCCAGTAAATTAATACATCTAATATTTATAGTTGCTAGTGGCTTAATATATTTCACTGGCTAGATACAGGTTTCCCTTTAATAACAGTAATAACGTAATTATTTAAATTGTAAGAGAAAAGTATAGAGGAATACAAGATATTATATAGTGTCAATAGGGTCTCTATGTATGCTAGAGTCTTGCTCAGGTGAAATGTTGCTTTTCCCATCTGAAAGTAAAACTAGCTATTACAGGAAGAAAATAATCAATTTTAACTGAAGGTTCCAATGTGGGATTTCCAGTATGGCAACATGTGACCAGTCTCAAAATTATATAACTCCTATTCAATATGATCAACCAATCATAGATCTATAAAATAAAAATAATTTTTAATTGGGAGCACAAAATTGATCCAAAGCATTTATGTATGTTTTGTATATTTTAATATGTGCAAGTGTCTGTATGTGTAATCAAACACATATCATCATATAATCAAACACAGAAGAGGTTTTTCTCTTTATCTAACATGCAAAAGTGAAACTATCAGAGCTAATCCATTCTGAGGACTTCACTTTAAACCACGCTTATTTTTCTAAGTGCAACAATATAAAAGTTCGTAAGGCTTATATTTTAAATAGGTCTTTCATTGTAATTGCTTTTTCAGAAACATTATCTTATTTTCCCTGAAAGCAGTGGGGATACAACTGTGTTATAAAGCAATAAAAATCTAGTTTGCATTTCTAATAAATTGCAGAGTCATATGACTTTTTTTCTTATATACCATTAAAAACATTTCTTTACCTCCACATTGAAAAAGCAAAATAAATAAAAGTACTCACTGGATTTTTACCCTTCTAAGTACTTACTATCTGTAACCAATGTTGTTTCTGTATACAAAGTACTAAGCAGTGGGGAGAGTAGGACTCCCTCTGAAATATTATTTGCTTTAAAAATCACACCAAATAATTTAAGTGATAAGTCCTAAGGCATATTAAAGTGATGAGACTGAGAGCTTCTATTTATAACCTAATTATATACATTAACAAGACTTTTAAAAAGACTATGAGGTGGGAAGTTGAGCGAGAGATGATTAGCTAAGTAACATTAGAAAAAGTTGAGGGATTGAAGTAAATAATGGCACCATCTATTTAATTACAACCTAGAAGGAAGGCAGCTTTAGCCAATGGGCAATGACTGTTTCCATCCCATTGGCTTAAAGTAGGAGCTATCTAAATTTGTGATTATAAAACTCTCGTATTTTTAAATACAGTTTTCTGGCACTAAGCTTGGAACTAAATTATATCTGACTTCCCATGATCTGATATATTAGTCAGGCAAAAACTGGTATCCCTTGTGTGAAAGTAGTATTTCTCATTGTATACTCTAAAGTGGCATTAGCTTTTCATTATAATTGTTGAGAACTTGTTAATGCGACCAGACCTCTCGGAAAGGTCTGTTTGTGGACCTACATGTGTTTTGACCCAGAACCAAAATTATGTCACAATCACGAAGGTGACACCAGGGAGTAAGTCTTGTGGAACAGTCAGCTGTTCTTCCCAGAGAGACCCAAGGTATCCCCATTGACTGAAAGCTTGGTCGTTAATTGTTTTTGAAATGCTATCTTGCATAACAATTTTATACGATGAATGCACACCAAAATATGGAAAGTTAGCTGAAAAAATGTCAACAGTAAGAATAATAGTAATGATAATAAACAGTTGAAATCGTACTAAGGCTTTACAAAATTATTTCATTATGGCATTCTCAGGATAAGAGCATTACTACTTTTATCCTGCTTTTTTTTGTTGTTGTTGTTTTGTTTTTTTGATGAGGACATTGAAACCAAAGAGATATTAATTAATTTGCCAAAGTCAAACAGCTAAATGGAAGAGGTCAGAAGTGAAACCAGGTAGTGTGACAAGAGGGGTATTCTCCAAGCCACCGTGCAATATAGATTTATTTTGTTTGCTAAGAGGGAAAGCAGTTAAGATATTAAGTTACCCATCTTATTCAGCTTCTGGCATAATATCTTGAATCTGGAAGTTTGTAGAAAAACGTTTGTTGGATAGAGCTAAAAAGTGTTCTAGATCATTAGGACTATGAACTCAGAAGTGAGCAAGATGACTAAACAAACAGCACTTTAAGTAAAAAGTCATTTCCAGTAAGATTTTTATGCCCTCCAAAATAACCAAAAAGTTAAGATACTGATTTCTGGATATTGAACAAGCATTTTCTAATAGGTATGTTTTCTTTATTCCTCTTTTGGGAGTAAGTTGTAACTTTATAATTGTATTATAATAGGTTTTAAAAAGGATTTTGAATGTGTTTCAATACTTCTAAATCTCATTAATGTGTCTCTATATGTTTCACTTTATCTCTCCATACCATAATTTAACAGATAATTTGAGAGAACCTAAGTATAAATTGTTCCGATTATCCAAGTAAAAGAACACAAACATCATTTATTAACAGATCATATGGCTTTATTGTCTTAAGTAAGAAATGGCTAAGACTGACAATCTGGCCAGGTAATTATTTCATAAACAAAGAACATGGAGGAAGTATTCCCAAAGTTAATCAATTATTTCTAGTAGATGCTTCCTAATATTAAAAGATCAATATTTAATATTTATTTTGTTGGCAGTATTATTATTGTGGTGTGTACTTTGCATACAATTTATCAGCTAGGTGCAACAAGGATTGGCTTGACAAGCATTCTTTAGGGGCTTAACTGAGGAAGGTGTATGATTACAACAACTTCTTTTTTTGTCCAGGTTGAAATTATTCTGGGCTAGGCTCATTGCAAAGAATTGTGTAATTTTTATCATAACTTCATCTGTGCACCCAAGGAGATTCTCTGTACAGAGTTGGCAACAACCTTTAGCACACAGTTCTCTTGGTCTTTAGCTTACACAAGGGATCACTGATTTCAACTCCAGTCAATAGTCTTTTGAAGGGTGTAGCTGTTTATTCAACAGAAGAGCTGCTCTCTAGTCACTAGTCACCCCATTTTTTGCAAGGTTCAGTGGAAAGAAAGCACCTTGAAACTGGAAGATTTGAAGTGTCTCACCTTCTGCTTATTTAGATCAGCACGAGGACAAGACTAGCACTGTGTCAGCCACCTGAAGCATTACTTATCCTAATTTCACTTTGATATTATGTCACCAGCTCATGTGGTGAGTCAGAATAAGAAATAGTCCCATGAAATTAATTCTTAAATATACTACATATATTTCTTTGGAGAGGGGGAATCCAATCTCTTTATTTTCAGGGTCACCATCCTGTTCTCCCCTCTCCAAACCTATATAAAAACCCCAAGTCTTGGAGAATCCTGAAGAGAAGAGATAGAGTTTGAGGAACTTCTGTGCTCTGCCCTCTGCTGGGGGCAGCACTGACCGGGAAAGTGAGTAGGGAAGGGCAGTCCGTAACTCTGCCTGCAGAAGGGGGGACACTGGCTGGGGTGCCTGGGGTGGAAATGCCTATGGCCAGCTCTCATCTGGGACCCACTGGGGGTGGCCTCCAGGGTTGAGCACCCGGATTGAGTGCCAGAATGGTATACACTTTTCTCCTGCCACTGGCCATTCCTCCTTTCAGGCTGTTTACTGCAAGGCCCCATCACCCACATCTTTCATTTCATTTACTGACTCTCATTGCAACACATTTTGTTTATGTAGACCACTGGGATAAATTCCCTCTATTCTATAAACAACAACAACAACAAAATCGCTTTGTTTATGTTTTTTTAGATGCTCTGGATTACATCCCTGGACAGGATTCTTTTGTGATTGCCCTGGAGAATGTGAAAGCCTAATTTTTGGCTCACACATCCAAGTGTATGGGTCATTCTGGCATGATTTTTAAGCATTACTCTGGACTTTAACATAAACAATCATCAATTTTTTGAATTACTGACTTTAATTTTTTCAACCTTGCATGTTATACACTCTTATAAAGTGACAATTTTCCTGAATATGTTCACAGGATAAAAATAAAGTCAACTGCCTTAATGATCTTATTTATAATTCATTAAGTGATCTGACCACAAAGTTCTCATCAATCTAAACTCCCTAACCTCATCTTCTACAATAGCTGTGACTTCTTCTCTGAGGCATCGAGACAGATTTTCCATAATGCCTCTTAAAATTGTCACAAAAGGGTGAAAAGTTTCATGATCAGAGGCCACCTATAAAATCTGGAGCTTCACTCTCTTCGGGTAGATAAAATCTGAGAGAGAAAGGTAGAGAAGAAAGGAGAGTCTATCATTTGTAGTCAGAAAGGTGTTTCTGAGACATCTGGGTGAGTTAAGCACACTACACCCAGGCTGAAAACGTCCTTTCCTGTAGACAGATTTGAAACAGAAGCAAAGCTCTTCATGGCCTGGCTACAGGTACTTGCTAGTACTCATATACAGGTCAGTTGAAAATATGACACACTATTTAGATAACCTTTGGTTTGTCAATCACACACCTTCTCATGGTAACAGAATCAGCATTGCCCATTGTCACTACCAATAACCATTAATGAAAACCAAATACTCAAAATGCACCTGACGCTTTTCACTTTGTGGTCATAAAAGTGGGGAGTGAGTCGCAAGAATAGACCTCTGCAGGGGCCAGTGAGGTGACGAGATAGGAGAGCTTGGCGGAGTTTGAGGTTAAATGGAAAGAGGGAAGGTTAAATTTAATCTTAGGGTTATAGATGCCATCTGGAAATAGGAGCCCTAACATGGCTGATTATCTGGCCAGAAATATGCCAATTTTTAAAAGATGTTAAGTAATTTTAAAAGCATTTTAAAAATTAAAGTGCTATACAGGCCAAAGAAAACAACCTGTCAGTCTGTGAATTTTAGTTTTAAATGTATATAAATACCCCAAAGGACAGCTTGTGTTTTTTAAATAAAACCTAGAACATTTTGAAAATAGCATTTGGATCTAAACTATAGAGCAAATCATGGAGAGCTTTAAAATATTTCTATGTGTGTAGCCATATATACATTCAATTATTCATTAGGTTATACAAATCTATGCAATGTTGGAGAAAAGAATGAAAATCAACTACCATGGAGAAAATTGAAAATTATCTGATAATTATGATGATATAAGAGTACATGCAAAACTATTATTTAACCTATTTTGGCATATTCAAAAGAGAATGATGATTAAAGTAAATCTTGATCTTGATTAAAGCTTTGAACTTTCACTCAATAAAAGCAGAAAAATAATTAGCAGTTGGGAGTGATGTGTAGTGTTGGTGGTGTTGTTTGGGGAGCATATGTTACTAAATTTCACATGACTTTGAAATCTGTCTGCAACCAACCGGATATGTCCAGATTCCACTTTACCACTTTAGCTATATCCAAAATAAAATCATATGTTGATTGTATTCATTCTTAATCTCCTGATCCTGTTATATGTCATGAGACATTAAAGTTAACTTACACTTGGATGTTATTTATTAAGAAATCCAAATGCTGAGATGGCAGTTCTTTATCATTACTGTTTAATTTATTTTTGACCCCACATTGTTTTAAGAATTATTTCAAATATATATAACCAATATTACCCAATAAAATATACTTAAAAGAAAACTGATTTAAAGTAACAAAAATATTTAGAAGGTAATGTGAATCTAGCTATGTAGTAAGCATACAGACATATGCACATACATACAGAAAAATTGGAAAAATAGCAGGTAAACATATAATATTCACATATTATGATTCCTCTTTCTATTCAAAGATTGGTCACATATTTGACTCTAAACTTTCTAATGGTCAAAGCAAATGGTGAAATGTATTATTTACACGAGTGCCTATATAAAGTAAGAAGAAATTAATGTCTCTGATTTCATTTTATTTATGCTTTTATGACCACACCCACACCATATGAAGGTTCCTGAGCCAGGGAATGAATCTGAATTGCAGTTTTGACCTATGCTGCAGCTGCAGCAATGCTGGATCCTTTAATTCGCTCTGCAAGCCAGAGGTCAAATCTGCACCTCCACAGCAGTCAGAGCTCCTTGCTGCAGGTGGATTCTTAACCCAGTGTGCCACAGTGGGAACTCCTATTTTTGATACTCATAAAAGAGAGAAATCTAGGATTTCCCTTGCAGTGCAGCAGGTAAGGATCCAGTGTTTTCACTGCAGCAGCTCAGGTTGCTATTGGGGTGCAGACTGGATCCCTGGCCCAGGAACCTCCACACGCTGTGGGCATAACCTTAAATGAAAAATATTGCTGAAATGGAGAGGTCCTCAGGTTCTCCCTGATACACCCTGAGAAAAGGGAAGCTTAAATTACCCAGATTCTTAAAAGGAAATCTGATGGTACAGTTCTGAAATTGGCAGTGAGTGGGCAATGGCTAAAATGTAAGAAAGCTTCTGATACAGTGTCTCCATTAAGGAATACATGTGCTAAATGAATATACACACAAAAAAATGTCTACTAACCCAAATGACTAGCTGAAGTAAATTTCTTGAAAATCAAACACAGTATGATCTCTTCCTCCAATTACCCCACCCCTAATAAAAAAAAAATCAAAGATTTTTGAAATAAATTCCTAGAGACCTACCAGTGTGTTTGGATATTGGTAAAACCATATTCCTTCTATAGGGATCTTAATGAAATTTATGGGCCAAATAACTGGGAGAAAATGACCCACTGTGTTTAATCCAATAAGATGTAGCTATTTATACTGAAAATAGCTATAATTTCTTAAACGTGTACATATTATGTAAAAACTGAACTCTCTGAGGATCAGCTAAAACTCATCATTCCTTACAATGCTGTTAATGAATCACCAATGATAATGCAAATATTCTGAAATATCCTTGTGTTTATTATGAGCTGGTTCTCATGAATTCTGGATAAGAGTCATCTGACTTTTGTGTAAACAGCTACAAGGTATTTAGGTATTACAGGCCATTTGTTCTTTGTCATGATTGCTTAACTCTGCCATTCCAGAACAAAGCCAGCCACAATATATAACCAATAAGTGTGGTTCTATCTCAATAAAAGTCTGTTTACAAAAACCCATGGTGGGCCAGATTTGGCCTGTGAGTCATAGTCTGCTAACACTAAATTTGTATCATGTTATAAAAATAAATATCTCTTGGGGTAAAATCCTCCTGAGATAATTACTGTGATTATTTAGAGGCTGTAAAATTGGAATTCAGCTCCAAAGCTGCTTGACTTGAGTGGTAAATGGCACTTTTACCCATGAAAATTAAAATGTTAAGGGGTGGTTCTAGGCAGTACCTCAAGTATTTGCATCTATCCACTGGGAGACAATCCATCATGTGTCTCTAAAATCTCTGCCCATTTTATAATCAGAGGCTCTGACAGCTTCTGTCTGTACTGTTCTTTCAGGGATGCTGGTATTGTGAAGAGCTCAGAAGTGACAGTACCTCCATTTAGCTCAGTGCATGGTTTGCCTGATTTCAGATAATAATAAAGACAGTATCTTCCTACAAGGTACAATTTGAGGTTTTCTTATAACTCATTGTAAAAGATTCAGGTTCCCTGTTCTAAACTAGCAAGAGGACACTGAGAAATTATACCAAAATGCAGGCAACTTTCTCTGATTTTCTCTCTACTAGGCTCCGAACATAGGTGAGAAATTCTTATAACCAGTGGTATGTGCAAGCAGGTTTCTACCAGCTTGAAACATGAAATCTTTAAATTTTCAGAAATTTTGAAAGATGATTATTAAAACATTGGTAGTTTGAAGTCAGCCATAGTGAAATATTTACACCACATAAATCACCAAATGCCACAAATTACAAAATCTGGGCTTTTTTATTTTTCATGAAGAGCTGATTTTTCCTGCACATAACTTATGCCACAATAATGTCTACAAGTTCCAACTCTTGGTGCCTTTTCTAAACTTACAAATGGACTTTATAAAATATGGATATGAATATTGTGCATCAAGTGTATGCATATAAAATTATTAAGTGCATCAAGTGTATGCATATAAAATTATTAAGTGCTATTCTCACAGACGAGTTTATTATATCACAGTTGCCAAGGCAAAAATCCAAACAAGAAGTGTTGATTGATTTAATTCCTCATTTAAATGCCTTTTCTATTTCCAGTAAGAGGGTGCTTACTCATGGCTCAGAGAGTAAATATTAGAAAATATTATATAACTAATTCCTGTCCTATAATCATCACTCTCAAAATTTGGAAGAAGATGAGAAAATCAGTCAGATATTAAAGAACAAAGTGACCAAACAACTTAAAAACACAAATTTTAAATGTATTAAAAAATAACTTTTACCCCCAAATATGAGGATTGTACCAAACAGAGAAAATGGGTTACATTCTTATAAAACGATCATAGACAGCTAAAGAAGTTGCTTGCCTTGGCTCAAGACTTTTGACAACTTTGCAAATACATATAAAATAATAATATATAATAATAATATAACTATAAATATATAATAGTTAATATTATATTATATATATTATTGTATATATTATATAATAATATATAATAATAATATGTAATAATAATATAACTATAAATAGTCAAGGTCATATGCATTGTCTTCATTCTTATCACTTATAGACCAAGGTCACCTTCCCTGAATACCCCACCCAGTAACGTATTCTTGTACAATAGGACCCACTTTGTCCTGATCAAGGAGTATATATTAATACCTCCTGATCTTTGCTAAATCAGGTTATGGTAATATCAGATTATCTTGAAAATGACTGCAATAATAATGGTTAGGAAATTGGACACATACATCCAACAGCAGAGTATTTTCTAAACCAAACATTCAGCAAAAAAAATATCACTTTCTTCTGAGAATTAGGAAGAAAGAATACTGCTACAAACTAAAGTATATCCATGCCTAAACACAATATCGCCACCAGTTGGAACTGCCAGAAGATCCCATCCATCTACATATTTTGGAAAGACAGGTCTCTCTACCATTAATGACTGTTATCCTTTCAGGCAGAATTGGTCTTAGAGGTTTGATTATCTGTTGACAAATGAATGGAAAATAAAGAATAAGTACTTCAAAGACTCTTTAGTAATTTAGGCCAAAACCTTGCTCGGTATGAGGTATACAAGGTCTATGCTTCCCAAACTTTGATATGCATACATATCATTGCCTGGGTAAGTATTTCAGATTCTGATTTAGCAGGTCTGGGGTTAGACTGAAAATTTTCATTTCCAACAGACTCCCAGGTAATGGCAATGCTTGTGGTTTTTAGTGTAGAAGGGATTTTTTTTTGGTTTTTTTTTTAGGACCACACCTGTGGCATATGGAGGTTCCCAGGCTAGGGGTCTAATCGGAGTTACCGTTGCCAGCCTACACTGCAGCCACAGCAATGCCAGATCCAAGCCTTGTCTGCAACCAACACCACAGCTCACCGCAATGCCAGATCCTTAACCCACTGAGTGAGGCCAGGGATCGAACCCACAGCCTTGTGGTTCCTAGTCAGATTGTTTCCACTGCACCACGACAGGAACTCTAGGATTGATATTCTTGATCCATTTGTGTTAATAATGCTTAATTGTATTTTCCCCATGTAAGATTTTGATAACTAAAATCTCTACTTCTGGTCTTAGAAATATCTTCAGACACTTCCTCAGGAAGCATAGTCCTGATACTCCGTTGTCCAGCTTCTTCCACACATTGTTCAGCTATTTGGCCCAGATTGAGCCAGAACAAATGTGGTCACACTAATGTCAAGACGAGGACACCTTGTTATTTTATTAATCTTGTTCAGCCTCTCATTAATAGCCTGCTTCTGCCTATGTTTTAACACAATGGGCTTCCTAAAACCATACTGGTTGGACCAAGAACAAAGAAATTGCTTCTAGACCTGTGGAACTTGACTCACTGAAAAGAAAGAATCGCCATTCTAAATTATTTGGGTATAACTTAGCTTTACAGCAAATCATTAAAACAAAGCAAAGCAAACTTAGCCAAACACATAATTCAAACATAATCATTGTTAACTACCACAAATTATTTGTACTATCTTTAATTTGCCCAACCTGACCCAGACTATTGCCACCTTGGGAAATTATTTTCCAGTTGCTGAATCCCAGATGGATCTAGGTGCCTCTGTTCTGAGTATTCCAGCCAGGCCGTTTGTCTGAGATTGATCATCTGAGTTACATACAAATACTCTTCAGAAAGAGACACCCTTGGAGTGGGAGCTTCCCCAGCTAAGCATCTGATAAAGGCACAACTGACAATGGATTGAATAATTGCATTCATTGTAAATGGAACAAAAGGAGAGCAACCACTCTGAAAATTTTTCTTCTTAAGCTCATTGTAATCATACATAATTTAGAACTTGTTTGAATTTGTGTGTTGCCAGTTTTCAGAATAACTTGATTTTTCATGAACTAAAATTCAGGTTTCCTCTGTCTCAAGCTAAAAACTTATATAAGGTATTGATGATGCAATTAAAAACTTTCAATTTCTAAAACGACCCAATTTTCACATTACTGACTTTTCAATTTTAATGTTAAAACATTTATGTGTACTATGTATCTTAATAATATTTTCAATAAAAGAGAGCATCCACTGCTCAAACGAAACAAGAACATAACAAATTTACAAATGAGAGCACAGTGTTTGCAACTACAAAATAACATTGATTCATTTATTTTAATATTCTTTTTGGTTTTAATAGCATCATTTTCAACTGTATTTATTTGTTTTTGTATCTATTTTTTTTATCTTATTGGTGTCTTCAAACAAAGAGCTTTTGGATTTACTTTTTATTTTCATTGCTTTTTTGATTCGTTCAATTTGGATTTTTTTCTCCACATGCTTTGTTTGTTTATTTTTTAAATTCTTCAGTTAAATGGAGGGTTCTTTGTTTTAAAAAGTTTTAATTTTTTATTATTACAAAAATAATGTATTCCTATTGTAAAAATGTGGGAGTACAGAATAATACAATGACCCCCAATCACCTTTGCTTCATATGAGTTTCCCCTCTCTCTTAGCTCATACACTTGAAGTAAATATTATATTTTACATAATTTGTTGCAATTGTTTTAAAATTAAAGCTCAGCATATAGATGGTAGATATAGATAAATATATAGATAAATAAATGATAGATAGCTATTGTCTATCTAGCAATCTACTTATACCTTTTTTAAACTCATACACAGCTTTCCATTCTTTGAGAGTATTTTCACTAACTGAAATATCTTTTGGATATAGATATACATCTTCTAGATAGCTATTGTCTATCTAGCAATCTATCTTTTTAAAACTCATACACAGCTTTCCATTCTTTGAGAATATTTTCACTACCTGAAATATCTTTTAGAGACAGATAAACATTTTCTATGTTTCTGCTCTTATATTACTTTGAACATACTTGTATACACACTTCTGTGCTCCAGTGTGTTTATATTCATAATATGAATTCCTACATAGAAAATTTTGTGTCAAAGAGTATGTAAATTTTAAAATATGAAAGACATAGTAGAGTTAAATTGCATAACTGTACTAATTCCCATTTTCACCAAAAGTGTTTGAGAGGACCTATGCCTCTCTACTCAGTGTTTTATTCATTGTCAACCCAATACTTATAAAATTAAATCTTATTCTAGTTTACCTTTATTTTATATGTATAAAATAGTCTCTTAAAAGTAACTTGTACCTTTAAAATGATCAGTAAACCTTCATATTGGATTATATCTCTGGTTCAGCTAGCATAGCATTATTATTGGTTACCACTGTCAATGCTAAAGAATTACAATTAGTTGTTTCTGCTAATTGAGTCATCAGAATGGAGGTTCAGGTAGTCATTGTTATCAATTTGCATTGCCGTCATGTGCATGAGGAGTCGAATCATTGTGTACTTCCAAGTTGTACAATCTTGATGGATATTATTTGATGTGTGAGTGGCTGCCAAAAGGCATTTAAAATCCTTGAGAGGATACTATGCACTATAGAAATTCATATGACGAATATAAGGAGAATGATATCCAGGGATTAAAACATTTTCCAGAGCAGAGATTCCTAGGAGCCAAGATTTAACCAGTGAAATAAATCAAATTCATATTTTGTCTTTTTAGTCAATCTACATTTTTTTTAAAGAGTGTATAATTAGGCTTCATTTTTTTCTTTTGGAGATTCACATAAGCCTAACATAATGTCTTAGCAATCACACGTCCTTATGATTGCTTAGGACAAGATGAACACTAGGGTGTTTTATTTCAAAAGGTGATGTTGTAGGTGAGCTTTCACCTAAATTAGGGGTCCATATAAAGTAAGCAATCAGGTAATTTGATAAGAGGCACTTCTATGGAACCTGAAGTAAAACAAAGTTAAGACTTGGAATAAATTATGAACCCAGTTTCTGAGTTTGGAGAAGAGCCAGTTGAGAAAATTCCTGGATTTGAATTCAGAGCATCTTTAGAAGAAATGAGGTGGTTTCGATATGATGGATTTTCCTGGTTTGCAGTTTGACTGCCCTCGATGATGTTATCAGGTATTCTGTTGAGCTTTCTTGAGTGGCTCATACAGTCTAGACATAAAGTTTGTTCATCCATTATCTATCGTGGTGATTTCTCTAAAGTTTAAAAGTAGATATTAAAACATCAAGGACAATTAGCAGAACTAGAATCTGAAGATGGGTATATTACACTTTCCTATCGAAATAATTTTTTTCCATAGTCATCATATTTTTATCAAAGACAAACAATTACAGTTATACTGATTTGTTTATAAAATAAGTCTAGCCTTACTAAAGTTAGATTGATTATTTACATAAATGTAAAAAAGAATAGTAATGTTAACCATATTCTCAAGTGTGACATTTTAGTCAAACCTTTGGTAATATCCAAGAGAGATGTTATTGGCCTCAAAAAAGTCAAACTTAGTTCTTTAAAATTACCTGGTAATAAGAATCTCAGATTAGATCTTTAAAGTCCTGTTTAAGATAAGAGGCCAAGCTAAAAACTTGTCTAATTACGTCCTGTTAAAAGAAGAGATTCTTATTGAATTTATATAAACACATACATTGACATGAAAAACCATAATATTTTAGAAGAGTTTCTGGTTTGTAGAGGGGTTAGGAGAAAAAGGTAAACATTTCAGCTTTGGTTACAAAAGTGTACTTTGTCAAATTGCTGTAAGCCGAAAAGAGGAGAAAAAAGGTGTCCTTTAAATATGGAAAACAAAACATTTAATAAAGAGTAGTGTCTTAAAGTCATAAAAATTATAGTCAGTTTGATGAGTTCATTTCAGTCTCATATAATTAATTCTTGTTTTGCTTGATCATAGGTTAACAGCTTTATGAATCAATCAGTTTTCCCGTAGGGTTTAGAAACTCTTAATCAATTCAGGTTTATGATCTTACAGTTATCAAAAGCCTGTATTCTAGAGCTCGTTAGGGTCTTTTACATGAATCTCTTTGAAGATAAAGTATTTCTTTCTATACCTGAATGTAAATACTTTGAAAAAAGAATCAAAAGTAAAACCATAACTGTCTGTGAGTGACAAAAGACTTAAAAATAGCCAAAGTTAAAGAACTGGTGAGAGTCTTCCAAAAAGTGATGCAATTGAAAACCAAATTTTGCACTTTTGTGATATATACTAATTTTATAATGCTGAGATTATGACTGTAGTAATATACCATGACATATCATATTATATAACTCTGAATTATTCATTTTAATAATATATATTCCATGTATACATAACCTAAAAAAGTTAAATATTACTTTTTAATTGACAAAAATCCCCATACAATTTAACATAAAAAGCCTAAATAAAATAACATTTCTCTTTTTATAAGGTAAGAGAGCAACTCTTATATTTCCCAGGGACCCTCTGGAAAATCTGTAAGTTAGTTTGAGGTCAAAAACTTCACAAATTTGATTTTGGCAAGTTTGTTAAAAATGTCAAAAGTTTTAAAATACTTGATCAAATAGGTGTATAAGGTATGCTGAAACAATATTTAGTTATCCATTAAACCAAAATGATGATGAAAAATTTGAAAGGCAAATGTAGAAACTTACATAGGTACACAAAAACTTAGCTCTTTTAATATTGAAAAAAAACCCAGATTTTCTAAGTTATCAAAGATCTCATTAAAAATGTGCATGAGGCACATTATTTTCTAAGACAGAAGATTTATTTCCTAGGAAGATTATGAAAAAGTATATAGAAACCTCTTAAAATCTTCAACAAGAAAAATACAAGTATGCACAATAAAATCAGAGAGCTCTAAAAACAATCAGAGTGGAGTTCCAAGAGAGAGTTATACACAAATTTCAGGGTTGGTGAGAAATCAACCTGTGGGAACAGGTACCTGTTTGTTCATTGTCCTCAGAGTTGTTGGAGGTCTTCTTTAAATCCCATTTCTGATGCCAGAAACTGTCAAAAAGTTAGAAACAGCAAAATTAAAACCACTGAATTAAATAGCATTTAGTAAGAGTTTACCGTGCCTATAAGAACAATTTGTGAATGGGAGCCTTCGAAATTAAAACCTGATAAGAATTCAGGGGCATGACGTTAACAGGATGGTTTATAAAGTGAAAATGAGGAAGTTGTTTACTCTTCACAATGATTGTTTATTAAAATGGGGCTTTCTAGACAGAAGGGGATCAGTTAAAATTGATCATCTCATCATTTCTTGGAAGATGATGTAAGTTTCTTTGATGATTTTCAAAGGCTTTGACAAGGACTAACTTAGGTTAAATTTTGCTTCTGTTCATGAAATAAAATAGATTTAGTTTTGCTTATGTGGCTAAATGGCTTTGTCTTGCTAAGAGGATTCTCAAGTCCAATCTCCAGTGTGCATTTGATTTTAACATGAGTAATCCAAAGTAAAATTTTAAAATATGTATCAGAGATCCTGCTGTGGCTAAGCAGAAATGAAACCAACTGGTATCCACGAGGATGTGGGTTCCCTGGCCTCTCTCAGTGGGTTAAGGATCCAGTGTTGCCGTGAGCTGTGGTGCAGGTTGCCGATGTGGCTTGGATCCCACAGTGCTGTGGCTGTGGTGGAGGCTGACAGCTATAGCTCTGATTTGATCCCTAGTCTGGGAACTTCCATATGCCACAAGTGCAGCTCTAAAAAGAAAAAAAAAAAAATATCTATCTATATATATATATAGATATATAGATATATAGATATACACACACACATATGTATATACATACATACATATATATATAAGTTCTGTTCTTTGATTTAATTTTCTTTTGTATTTGTTATTCTTAATAGTCCTAAAATTTTTTGTAGACATTTCTTTTAAAGAGGCCTATCATGTTTTCCTTGATTCAATTAAAAATTCTAATATAAAGTTAATGCTGCACAACAAATAACACCTTGCTCTACTTTCTTATCTCCAGGTAATCATAGGAAATAAGCATCCTTAATGATTCCTGCATTTTGCAAATCATTTTAGAATTTATTAACTTACATTCACGTGTATGCTTACCTTCAGAGCAATGAAAAGTTTATTATAGCAATTATATGTTTCAGACACTTCTCAGTATTAAAAATCAAAATGCAATTCACAGTGGATCTACTGTTGCAAATATATTCCAATCAAATCATGTTAAAATCATTAGATTTCTTCTGAAATACATCTGTGAGTTATGAAATTTACCGAAGTTTCATAGTCTATACCATCGGCATATTTGTGTCTATACTTTTGTGTTAGCTTCTGAGAAGGCAAACTAATGAAATGATTTCACACTTTTAATTGCATTTCACAAATATATAATATTGTTCCATTTTAAATGTGTCCATATTCTATCTATGCTTTTGAGTTGACAGCTAGTTCCCTGGGTGCCAATGAAAAAGACAAAAAGGACACCAAAAATGATTGCATGAAGTGTTTTTCCCAACCATTTCAAAATAAATCTAAGAAACTAAACTAAAATCATGCTTATTACTTCCCTTTTTTCCTGTTTTATTAATAAACATTGTTTATATACAGCAACTACCACTCTTCTTTAAGGTATAAAGGGAAATGGGAGCTTATAAAAGTTATTTTCACATTTGATGTAAATTGCTTTGTAAACAGTATCAAGTCAGGTAAGTTTACTTGAGAAGAAAAACTAAATAACACAAAAAATGGTAACTTGTCCCTTCTTTGCTCACAACAGCAATCAAATGTGGATGAATGAACATACTACATGTAAACATATATAATATATGTTCTGCCTTCCAATAACTACTGTTTGTGAAGCCACTAAAGAACCATTTCTTCAACAAAGAATTCCTGTTGTCTAGCAAGTCTTGTCTTTGACTGGATCCAATAACTCATAATGCCTGTATATGTGGATCCTACAAAAACATAAGGGAAAGAATTAAAAATAGATTCCAGAGTTTTAGGATAAGTAATTCGTGGACTAATTATATTCTCTTGCTTAAAATGTAGAAGGTGACACACAATATAAAAGAAAATATGACAAGTTTTGAAATGAAGAGTTTGAACTAGTGGTGTTATACCCCTGCATAAACCTCAGTGTGTAACATAAGTATGGAACTACCATTTCAGTAAGAGGCTGGGGCTCCTCACTGTAGGAAAAGAATAGATGTGATCTGAAAACTCAGTGTGGTGTTTTCAAATAATTAAAGAATGAGATCTGGACCAGCAAGAGAAAATAAAATATCATTTAGAGAAGCTGAAAATAATAATGAAATTAATATTGATATTATCCTGCCCTCAATACTAGAAAATAATGCAGTTGGCTCACTATCAATGAAACACAGACTTTCAAGAATTTGTTTTATTTTAATAGTCGCAGGTAATATTTATTCATTTTCACTCATGATCCAGAAATAAGATTTATAAAAAAGGCAGCCCAGGTTAGAAATGAAGGTGAGGTCCAGGGTAAGAAATAAATCATCTGGCTTTACTGTCTCTAAATCAATTTGGTTTTACAATTACTGACTATATGTTTATTTTTTCATTTTTAAAGTTTAATTGAGGTATAGCTGAGTTACAATGTTTTGATCATTTCTGCAGTATAACAAAGTAATTTAGTTATAGGTATACACACATCCATTCTTTTTCAAATTAAGGACTGTGCAGAACAGAAGGGCAATAGACCCAGTGATTGGTCTAAGGATACTACAAGCTCATGTAATAAGGAGACACAATGTCACATCGGTCCTATGGTGAGACAAAGCACTTTATTAGAAGAGATCAAATTAGGGGCAGAGAATTGAAGTTGGGACTTGTGAAAATGATAGCATTTTACACTGTATAAGGAATATTTCTTTTAAAAGGACGAACTAGAACTGAGCATAAGGAATGTGTGGCCAAAGAATGCATGAATGTTTTAATCACTTCCTATTCAGACATTTGTTGATGGAGGGATACTCACCTTAGGGTGACAGGGATGACAAAACACACAACATCCAACACCAGACAGAAGAGTTCAACAGCAACCAATTAATCACACATACTCAAAGCCTGAAAAAGAAGAACACAGAATACCAGAGTGAACAATGCAGGTTTTGGGAGGTGGGCTTTGTAATATCAAAAGGGTGGAGTGATCCCTGGTTCCTGTGGGAGGATATGGTTAATTTATTTAAATATTTCTGTGGGTTGGCAGAAAACTAAACCCCACTACCTGCGAGTAAGTGGAAATCACACTTGGTCACTTTGATAAGGAACTTGTTTGGCTACAGGCCTTTATATGTGGGAGCTTAGTGGAGCAATGAACTTTGAGTTAAGCCATTTGAGGCTCTCCTGTTTTCACCAGATGTCAAGGCAGAACATAATGCTGGGCTTCATCTTTGGGCCTTACACCACTATGGGGCATAAAACAGGACCACAATGTGGAGATGGGAACATGCGTAAAACGTGAAGGAAAGACTGAAGAAAATCTATCTGATATATATTTTAGGAAAAACCCAAGAACAGCGGAACAATAGAGACAAGACTCCAGAATTCCTGGCAGCCTTAGAGATGAGTAAGACTATTCAGTCAGTGATTTAACATATTTTTCATCTTTATTATGGAATAAAATTTCATCAAACATTTGTTTACCGATTTTTTTGTGCTAGTATTCAAGCAAACTTACAGTCCAGATTAATTTGTCTAAAATTTCATAAAATGACATCAAATTGGTCTGTTGTAGTAAAATTTATTACTTTTTTAAGGTTTTTATTTTTTTACATTAGAGTTGATTTACAGTGTCCTGTCAATTTCTACTGTATAGCAAAGTGACCTAGTCATGTGTATATACATATACACACACATATATTCTTTTTCTCATATTATCATCCTTCATCATGTTCCATCACAAGTGAATAAATGTAGCTCCCTGTGCTATATAGCAAGATCTCACTGTGTATCTATTTTTTTTTCTTTTTAGGACTGCAACTGTGGCATATGGAGATTCCCAGGCTAGGGGTCAAATCTGAGCTACAGCTGCTGGCCTACACCACAGCCATAGCAACATAGGATCCAAGCCTCATCTGCTACCTACACCACAGCTCAGAGCAATGCTGGATCCTTAACCCACTGAGTGAGGACAGGAATCAAACCCACAACCTCATGGCTCCTAGCCGGATTCATTTCTGATGCGCCACAATGGGAACTCTGCTTATCCACTTCTTTACATAATTTTCAAAATACCTAAATCAGATTATCTTTTCATTCAATTGAATTGAATTTATAAGTTTACTGTACTATTACACCTATATAGCTCAAACTAAAGATTATAATATAAATATTGGACTTGGAAATTCTGATTTAAAGAAAAACAATTGTCTGCATTACTTAGATTTATTTCTAATGCCACTCTAACAAAAATCAAATTTAATCAGCTATAAATTTGATTTTCTTTGCCTGAAATCATGAGGCAGAAAACAATTTATTTTTCTTTTTGCAAAAGACTATATTAGGTTCAATAATTTTTTAGGAAAACTCCTTACTAAAAACACATATACATATATGTGTTACTACAGTTGGTGTCTCCGACAGTTGTAAAGATGAACAAAATCCTTATGACTTCTATATACTGGGGCATGCCAGCTCCTGATTGATTTCAGGGGTGAAATGATAGTACCGATTTCTTTCAGATGTCCTAGAAAACAATTCTGAGTATCTGAGGAGTCTGTCTTTCTATACAGGCCCAACTGGAGTACTTTAGGAAAGAGCAACACAAACCAAGTGAGGAGAGCAGAATGCTCAAGGATTCTCAGTGAACAGGATGAGACTTGGCTCACTTGCATTGTCATTTAGCTACAGCAGCAAGTCAGGGCCTGTCAGTCTTGGAAGAGAGTCCCATTCCACAGAAGTAGAATTATAAAAGCCCTGTCACTCTCAGTAATATCAAGAGTAAATGGCTGAGAGGCTGCCACTTGATCTGTCAGATATCAACACCTGCTACTTACCTAATTCCAAAGGAACTCTCTAATCCATGTCTTTAAAAGCCCCTGAGCCTGGTTTACAATGATTAGAGTGCCAAATTTATTCTGTTAGTAAAAAAATCTGGACACCTGAAAAGTGTCTTTAGAAAAGTATGGTGGACTCACATGAGCTAGCACGTTTCATGGCAAGGGTAGAATTACATTGCAGAATATATTTTTCCCATTAATATGATGATATGGTCATCATCTGTAATCTACATTTAATCACTGTAGAGTTTTGTCACTACATTTCTCATTAAAAATAGTATGCTATGTGCAGTGTGTATTTAAATTTCATTTTTTGTGCTAAATAGAAAGTTTCAATACCCATGCTCTAGAATCTTCAGAAAAAAGAAACTATGAAAATTCTTGGTCTTAAGATTCCTCACATGTTTAATAAAATATGTCCCATATGTTGTACATTATATTTTCAAATCCTCTCTGCACCATATCAAAGCAGTGCAATCATTCTGTAAAAGCCAATTTCCTGACATAACTCTTAACATATCTTAATGCTCACAGATAAAACCCTCAGACGCTCAGAGTTATGCTTGGAATTAAAGACTTCCTTTTGTCTCTGAATAAATTTTTAAGTAAGTTTACTTTTTAAAAAAAGCATGTGTCTATAAGAAATTCATATTTTTATGAATGAAATGAATTTATTTTTATTCATTTTTAATTCACTTTACATATTTCTATTGTCACCTATTTGGCCAGTGTCGGTTAATTCTACCCAATTACTCAGCTGAGAATTTGGGTACGTTTTGTTTGATTCTAATTTACTCATAACAGAAAATAATGGCAACAGAAAATAACTACACCAGCCACTTCTTTATTCAGTAGAGACTATTTGTTTAAAAAGAAAATTTTATATTCAAAAGAATACACTAGAAGTAGATTTACATACCAAAGAGTTTGTGGGCTCTGCCCTTTATATATTCATATTTTCACCTCTCACCTGATTTTTGGCCAATGTCAATTAATTCTACCCACGTACTCAGCTGAGAATCTGTGGTGCAGGGAGAGATAGAGTAGGACAGAGGGACTTTGGAGGAGAAAAATATTTAATAGGAAAGCTTATGCTCATCCCTGAAAAACGTATGATAATTCTCCCTCTCCAACTTTCTTTTGAAACTCAGTAAAATAAATAATAATAAGGAGATTTTTCCACAAATACTATGCATTAGATATAGTTGTGAAATATCCTTGAAGTAAAATAGTTACAAACCTGAATAAAATATTAAAAACAGTTTTTAAACTGCATGGTTGATAGGGAGCAACAGAGAGACTAGAATACTAAAACCATGAGAAAATAGGAATTCCAAGAGAGCAGTGGAGCTGGTATTCATTACAGGGAACCTAGGATGTGGACTTGAGAGGACTAAAATTTTATCACAATACAGGAGATAAACAATGATACACCCAAGAAAGTTTGCTCAGCTACCTTGGGGTTCACCACGAACCACAGATCTACAGAGGTGACTGTGTATTAGAATCAAATAAAAAGCTAATTCACGGTTAGTGGACATATTCACAAGCCTCAAACCTAGCTCCAAAAGAAAACAACAAAAGTAAAAAATGACTGGACTGAGAAAAATGAACCACAAATTTATTCTCACTCTTGTTAGGGGCTAAAATTTACTCCACATGTATTTAAAAAAAAAAACAAAACAAGCCAAAAGGGAGGAACAAAAGCCAAAACAGAAAGGATAGAACAATTGTGATTGATCAGTGTTGGTAGTATACCTAGGTAGTTAGTTGGCAGAGATGCAAATCACATTTGGAGAAGTGCACCCTAAATTTTGATATTTTACAGGACATATTAATTTCCAGAAGAGATATTTTTTCTGAAATTGCTTTCTACATATTAATTTCCAGAACAGATGATTTCTGATCAAAGCTCAGAAACTGTCAAAAATCAGTAACACATGAAAAAACACAACTTCATCAGTACCACTTAAACAAAAAAATAGATTTTTATGTAGGAAACTGCATATATATTGAAATGATCAGATATAATATATCTTTAGAAAAGCTTTTAAATGTGTTGAAAAAGGAATTGCTACCATGGCACAATGGGTTAGGTATCCAACTGCAGCAGCTTGGATCACTGAGGAGGTGTGAGTTCAATCCCCAGCCCTGGTGCAGTGGGTTAAAAGATATGGCTTTGTTGCAGCTGTTGTGTAGGTCACAGCTGTGGCTTGGATTCAGTCCTTTGCCTGGGAAATTTGATATGCTGTTTAAGTGTGGCCATAATAAAAATGTTAAAAAATGATTTTGAATGCTTCATGAATGAAAAAAATAAAAAATAATCCAATCTGAGAAAGCACAAAATGGAAACTGTCAAAATTAAATACATAATATTTAAATGAGAAGTCCAATCAACTAGAAAATAACAAGATAAATAACAGGATATACGTGAATCAGTGACAAGGCAAAATCCTTAACTCACTGAAACACAACAGAACTCCTGAATTGGGAATTGGTTAACAGATCTGAAATTATCCAGATAGAGGCACAAAGAGAGATTAAATCTACTAAGAGAAAGTAATTTCTTAAGAGTTTGAATCATTCTACTATGTGTTAAAAAGGTTTTGAGAAAAGAATATAAAAGGAATGTAAAAAAGGCAATATTTACAATGAAAATGCCTGAAATGTACTTAGGTTATTGCTGAAAGACAGAGCTTTGGATTTGATAAATCTGATAAATCCCCAATGAGATAATAAAAAGAAATTAAAGCTTAGTTTGAAACAAACTACCAGCACTAACTGCGAGGAGAAAACATCAAATGTTATCAGATAGAAAAGACAGAAAATCCACAAAATAAGTAAGCTGGTAGCAGATAATCTAAAGTAATATAAAAAGCCAGAATACACAGGACTGCCATCTTAAATACAAATTTCAATACAGAGTGATATCCCTAGGAAAGCAATTTCAGAAATGACTGTTAGGCAACTACATTTTTGGACTTTACAGAAGATGAGGAAGTTTATTACTAACAGATATTAGGTAAAAGAACTTTCAAATTTTTATTTAAGGGAGAAGAAAAATCACATGATAAAGAAGTTCTGGAATACAAGACAATTTGAACCAAGAAACTCTATTCAAGCCTACTATGATTGTTAAATGTATTTTAAAATCAAGATAGATGTAAAATATAAAACTTACCAGATATAACTCAGTTACGGATTAAAGTAAACAAGTGAGAGATCAGAGTTAAAGTTTTCATAAGGCCTTTTATATTTTAAAAGTGTAAATATGTTACTCAAACTTTAACATCTTTAAATATCTAATTTTAAATAGTAAATTAAACTGCACGTTTAACCTCTAAGTATAGCAACTAAAGGGATAGAAAGTAAAACTTTCAAACCAATACAAGGGGAAAAGAAGAATGGGAAAAATATTCAAAAGAAGTCTCACCCTCCCTCCTACAAAAGCATAAAGGAAATTAAATTAAAATAATTGGAGAAAGTAGCTCTGAGTACAAAGAGAAACACTGTTGATTTTTTGCTCTTCTCCTGTTTTATATTTTTCCTTTTTCCTTATCTTATTACAGTGTTTATGTTCTTCAGTATAATCTTGAACAAAGGTGCTCATGGAGGGCATCTTTTCATTTGCCTGATTTTTCAAGGGATTGATTTTTAAGATATCACAAAAGCAAAGAGTAATCATCTACACCTACCTTTTCCTGGATCAAAGAAGTTCTAATGCCAGTTTTGAAAATAAATGTATAAAAAGTTTTTGTTAGGGTATGTATGATTTATTTCCTTCAATTTGCTAGTGTGGCTGGCTATAGAATACCATAATTTACTGATAATATATGAACTGGCTGTACATGTAAAAATGAATAAATCTCAAGAAGTTTTTCCATAAAAAAAGCAATTTGCTAACTATAATATGATCTTATTTATAAGGTGATGAAAATATACCAAAGTATATAAAGTGTTGCTTAGGGTTAAAATTTTATCTAACAAAATGTAATAAAAAGCAAGGAAATGATAAACATGGGACTAAATAGTGGTCATGTTAGATGACACAGAACAGTTTCAAGAGAACTTGTAATATTTTCTTTCTTAGGCTAAAGTATATTTCATTATTTTTATAATATATCCATACATTGTACAGGTATATTATAGTTTAATAGTGCAGATAAGTGTGGGTTTATCTCTGTGTTCTCTATCCTGTTCCACTGTTTTATGAGTCTGTTTTTGTGCCAGTATCATGCTGATTTGATTATTGTAGTTTTAGCTTGAAATCAGGGAATACGATAAGTATGCTTTTGTTCTTTCTCAGGATTGTTTTGACTATTCAAGGTCTTTTGTGTTTCTATATAAGTTATAGAATTCTTTGTTCTAGATCTGTAAAAACTGTCCTTTGTATTTTGTGAGGAATTGCATTAACCTAAACATTGCCTTGGGTAGCATAGTCATTTTAACAATAATAATTATTCCAATCCATGAACAAGATGTGTCTTTCTGTGTAGTAATATCACCTTCAATTTATTTCATTAGTGTTATATTGTTTTCTTAGTACAGGTCTTTAAACTCCTTAGTAAAATATATCCTGAAACACTATTGTTTTTGATGCAATTATAAATATGAATGTTCTCAATTTATTTTTATGGTAATTCATTGTTAGTGCATAGAAATGCAAAAAAAAAATTATGTATATTAAAGTCGTATGCTGCACATTTACCAAATTCATTTCTCAGTTCTAATACATTTTTAATGATATCTTTACGATTTTCTGTATATATTAATTGGTCATCAGCTAACTGTAACACTTTGGATTTGGATTTATTTTGTTACCTTTTCTTGTATGATTCTAGTGGATGGAACTTCCAATACTATGTTGAATAGAAAGGCAGAGAATGGGCATCTTTGTCTTACCCCTGACCTTTTCACTATTCAATATGAATTTGGCTGTAGGTTTGTCACATATGCCCTTTTATTGCACTGAGGTGTGTGCCCTCTATATTCATTCCATTGAGAGTTTTTCTGATATGTGGATGTTGAATTTTGTCAAAAGCTTATTCTGCATCTATTGATAGAGTTTTTACTCTATAATTTGTTAATGTGGTATATCACTTTGATTTAATTTCAGATACTGAACCATTGTTGCATCCATGGGATAAACTCCCATGGTATGTGATCATGGTATATGATTCTTCTATTATATTGCTGAATTTAGTTTGCTAATATTTCACTGAGCATTTTTAGATCTTCATCATCGATACTGACCTGTAATTTTCTTTGTTTTTTTTTTTGGTATTTTTGTCTGGTTTGCCTATCAATGTAATACTGGCTTCATAGTATATGTTCAGAAAGTTTTCTTCCTCTTCAATTCTTTTCAAGAATTTGAGAAAGACAGGCATTAACTCTTCTTAAATATTTGTAGAATGTACCTGCGAAGCTGTCTAGACTTTTGTTGCTTGAGAATTTTTAAAAGTTACTTATTCAGTTTCATTACTGGCAATTGGTCTGTTCATATTTTGTTGTTTCTTCTTGATTCAGTCTTGAGACTCAAGATTACACATTTCTCAGAATTATTATATAGTTTTTTAATAGTAATTAAGTAGTCCAATAGTAAAAAATGTTTATAGGGAGTTTCCACTGTAGCACAGCAGAAACGAATCTGACCAGTATCCATGAGGATGCAGGTTCAATCCCTGGCCTTATTTAGTGGGTCAGGGATCTGGCATTGCCATGAGCCATGGTATAGCTCATGGATGCAGCTCAGAGTTGGCACTGCTGTGGCTATGGCATAGGCCAGCAGCTGTAGCTCTGATTGCCCTAGACTGGGAATGTGGATATGCCATGGGTGTGGCCCTAAAAACCAAAAAAAAAAAAGTTTATAAAAACCACGCTAAATCTACTCCGTGAATAAAAACAAACTGAAAAACAGGGTGAGCTGCTGTTGTTTTATAAATATTAATATAATAATTAAAAACAAGTAATAATGGTTAAATTTTATTCAGAGTTTAATATGTACCACAGTTTGTACTGAGTGACCTATTAATATTACCTCATTGAGCACTGAAGCCAGGATCTGTGGTTTTAGCAGAATGTAAGAGAAATGACAGAATGTCTTCATCTGATCAAACAAACAAATACTATACCAGTATCATGAAATCCTGGTTAGAGTATCCAGGATTAGTCATGCCTTTGGCTTAAAATGTAAATGTCTTTGTTCATCTAAAATACATATAAATTATAATTAACACATTATTTAAAATAATTAATGTAAGAAATGTTACAAACACATTGATTTATGTGTTATGGTAACATTTAAGGATATGTAGAGTGGAAATATTTATGACATAACAATAAAGAGAATAGTAAATCTAGCAGAATACTTGAGATGTATAATATTAACACTGAAATTCTAGTGGTTCAGCTGAAATATTGGAAAGGAAAAATAAAAACCAAAAAAATTTTACTAATTTACATTATTCATACGAGCAGAGCAGACTATGTTTAGCTGGTCAATCTCATCTCTTTCCGTAAATCTGAATAGCATGTTCAGAAAGAAGGTAATTGAAGCTGAGTCAAAATAAGAGGCAATGTATTCCAGTTTATGATAGTATTAAAACACTAAGATTATCTGACAATATACATGAACCAATAACTCATATAAGAACATATGTATAGGGAAATAAGGAAAGAGATGGTAGAGTATAAGGACCTTGAGCTCACCTCCTCTCATGAACACACCAAAATCACAACTGCTAAACAACCACTGATTAAAAAAAGACTGCAAACAAGTAATGTCTGAGATAATCTGAATCCAGGGTCTGTGTACCAAAAAAAAAAAAAAAGAAAAAAAAAGGATATTCTAAATCCAGAGACATAAAGAAGAAATCAAAATTCAGTAGGAAGAGTACACCTATGACATAATCAAATTCATACCACCTAGGTGGATGACTTAAAAGTTGGAGAGTAATTATATCACAGAAATTTTCCTACAGGAGTGAGAGCTCCGATGCCCCATACCAGCATCAAGAGGAGGAAACCCAGAGTATTTACTTTAAAGGCCAGAGGGGTTTGAGTGCAGGAACACCACAAGACTGGGGAAAACAAAAAAATCCATTCTTAGTGGGTGCATAAAAGGTCAAATGGGTGCCAGGACACAGGGCAAAAACAGTAACATTATCGGAGGCTGGGCTAGACCTATTCACTTGTCTTAGAGGGGGGTCCTAGGGAGGCAGGGGGAGGGACAGTGGTGGCTCTCCCTGGAATCATAAAAGCTGGTGGTGGACATAGCAGGGACCTACATGAACTCATATGTTGGGTCCTTGGCATGAAATCCTGGACCCATTCAAAGTTTGTAAGCTCCAGTGCTGGGATGTCTCAGGCCAAAAAACAACAGGAAAAGAACACAACCCCACCTATTGGCAGAGGGGCTGCCTAAAAGCTTCCTGAGACAACAGCTACCTGTAAACATGCCCCTGATACAGCCTTGCCCACCAGAGGGCCAACACTCAGCTCTATCCACCAGCAGGTAGGCACTGGTCCTACCCTACCAGGATGACTTCACAAGGCTCTAGACAAGTCCCACTCACCAGGGGGGAAAATACTAGAAGAAAACTATTATCCTGCAAACTGAAAAACTGAGTGCAAACATACAAACATAGGTCAGAACGTACCATGGGACCAGCTGGTCCCTGGCCTTGGGTGATTAGAGGGGAATGTATTGCTGGAATACATAGGGCATCTCCTAAAGATGGCTAATTCTTCTAAGAAACCTAAGTAAGCTAATTCATACATAAAAATACAATAGAAATTTAAATAAAATGAGAGGGTAAAGGAATACATTCCATGAGAAGGAAAAAGATAAAACTCCAGAAGAACAACTAAGAGAAGTGGAGAGAGGCAACCTACCCGAGAAAGAGCTCAGAGTAATAACTATAAATATAATTCAAGAACTTGGTAAAAGAATGAGTGTACAGAGAGAGAAATTAAAATAAGTTTTTAGTAAGAGTCAGAAAATATAAAGAGCAGTCAAATAGAGTTGAAGAAATACACTAGAAGAAATAAATAGCAGAATACAGGAGGCAGGAGAATGATTCAGTAAGCTGAAAGAGTTGTAGAAATCATTGCCAGAGAAAAGACCAAAGAAAAAATAATGAAAAGAAATGAGGACAGTTTAAGAGATTTCTGGGAAACATTAAACACATCAACATTTGCATTATAAGGCTCCCAGAAGGAGAATAGGGAGAGAAAGCCACTGAGAAAATATCTGAAGACTTAATAGCTGGAAAATTCTATTATGGGGGAAAGGACACATTTACCAAATTCCAGGAAGTGCAGAGAGTCTCATAAAGGATTAAACTAAGGAGAAACATGCCTAGACACATAAAAAAATCAAACTGAAGAAAATTAAACACAAAGAGACAATATGGAAAACAAGGGAAAAGCAGTAACATACAAGGGAATGATCATAAGGTTATCCTCTGATTTTTCAGCAGAAACTCTGCAGGCCAGAAAAGAATGGCATGATATATTTAAAGTGATCAATGGAAAAACCTACAACCAAGAATACACTATCCAGCAGCGTTCACATTCAGATTTTATGGAGAAATCAAAAGCCTTGCAGACAAACAAAATCTAAAAGAATTCAGCATCATAAAAAGAGTTTACAACAAATATTAAAGGAGCTTTTCTAGGTAGAAAAGACCACAACTAGAAACAAGAAAATGATGAATGAGAAAACTCACTGGTAAAGGTAAACATGGTAAAAGTAGGAAATCTTCCACACAAATATGATATCTAAACCAAGAGCTGTAAGAGGAGGAGAGTACAAAAGGAGAATATTTGAAATACATTTGAAATTAAGAGGTAAGCAACTTAAAACAAACATATATATATGTACAGACTGCTATACCAAAACCTCATAACTGCAAATTAGTAATCTATAATATATACACACAAAGAAGAAAAAGGAATTCAAACACAATGCTAAAGATAGTCATCAAATCATAAGAGGAGAGGACAAAAAAGGACCTATGAAAAGGAATCCAAAACAACAAAAAGACAATAAGAATAGACATATTGTTTATTGCCTTAATTGTAAGTGGATTAAATTTTCCAACCAAAAGACATAGCCTAGCTAATGGTACAAAAATGAGACCCATCTAAATACTGTCTACAAGAGACTCACTTCAGATCTAGGGATACACGGAGACTGAAAGTGAGAGGACATAAGAATATATACCATTCAAAGGAAAGCTAGAGTAGAAAAACTCATATCAGACAAAAAAAAATTTGAGACTGTTACAAAACACAAAGAACACTACCTAATAATCAAAAGATCAAGAAGAATATAAAACAATTGTCAATATACATGCATTCAACACAGGAGCACCTCAATATATAAGGCAAATATTAATAGACATAAAAGTATAAATTGTATTAACACAAAAATAATGGGATAATTTAACACCCCACTTACATCAATGGAAAGATCATCAATACAGAAAATCTATGAGGAAATACAGGCCATAAATGATACATTAGACCAGATGGATTTAGTTGATATTTAGAGCATTCCATCCAAAAGCAGTAGAAGACACATTCTTTTCAAGCTCACATGGAGTATTTTCCAGGATAGGTCACAGTGTGCCACAAAATAAGCTTGACAAACTGGAAGATTGAAATCATATAAATGATATTTCCAACCACAGTACTATGGATTAAAAATCAACCACAAGAAAAAAAGAAAGCAAAAAACACAAACACATGGAGGCTAAACAGTATGCTACTAAATAATCAATGGATCAACGAAGAAAAAAAAAGAGGAATTTAAACAATACATAGGGAAAAATGAAAATTAAAACATGATCCAAAACCTATGGGAAAAGAACAACTGTATTTCTAAGATGAAAATTGATAGTGATACGAGCTTACCTCAGATAACAATAAAAATCTCAAATAAACCACCTAAGCTTACACCTAAATTAACTAGAGAAGTTAAAAAAGAAATAAAATTAAAAAATATATTTAAAAAATCATAAAGGTCAAAGCAGAAATAAATGGAATAGAGAAAAATAAATCAGAAAAAATCAATGAAACTAAATCTGTCTCTTTGAAAAGATAAACAAAATTAATAAAATTTTAGCCAGACTTACCAAAGCAAAAAGGGAGAGGGTTCAAATCAATAAAATTAGAAATGAAAAGGGCGAGTTTACAACTGACACCACAGAAATACATAGGACCACAAGAGACTAGTGCAAGTAACTACATGCCAATAAAATGGATAACCCAGAAGAAATGGACAAATTCTTAGAAAGGTAAAACTTCCCAAAACTTAACCATTGAAGGAAGAGATAATATGAACAGATCTCGTATAAGTAATGAAATTGAACCTGTGATTAAAAAACTCTCAACAAGCAAAAAGTCCAGGACCAGATGAGTTCCCAGTTGAATTCCATCAAACATTTAAAGAGTTAAAACCTATCCTTCTGAAAATTTTCCCCAAAACTGCGGAGAAAGGAACACTCCCGAGCTCATTTGATGAAGTGACAATCAACTTGAATCAAAGATATCACAAAAAATAAAATTACAGGCCAATATCACTGATGAAAATATACAAAAAATCCTCAGTAAAACACTAGGAAATCAAATCCAACAACACATTAAAAGGATCAGGCACCAAGAATGAGTGGGAATTATCCCAGAGATGCAAGGATGTTTTCAGTCTCCTCAAATCATTAGTATGCTACAGCACATTAACAAACCAAAGATAAAAACCATATACTCATCTCAAAAGATGCAGAAAACTCTTTTGATAAAATTCATAATGCATTTATTATAAAACTCCAGAAAGATGAGATAGAGTGAAACTATGCCAATACAATAAAGGCCATATTTGACAAACACACAGCTAATGCACTCAGTAGTGAAACAATGAAAGAATTTCCTCTAAGATAAGGAACAAGACAAGTATGTACACTCCCACCACTTTTTTACTCAACATAGTATTGGAAATCATAGCCTTGACAATCAGAGATGAAAGAGAAATAAAATGAATCTAAGTTCAAAAAGTAATAAAACTGTCACTGCAGATGGCACGATACTATATACAGAAAATCCTAAAGGCAAACTGCTAGAGCTCATCAATGAATTGGCTAAAATCGCAGGATACAAAATTAATGCACAGAAATATCTTGCATTTCTGTCCACTAACAACAAAAGATCAGGAAGAAAATTAAGAAAATAATCCCATTTACCATCACATCAAAAAGAATAAAACCCCTAGGAACAAATCTACCTAAGGAGGCAAAATGCCTGTAATCCTAAAACTATTAAGATGCTGACTAAAAACACTGAAGATAACAAAAACAGCTGGAAACATATACCATGCTCAGGACTGGAGGAATCAATATTGTCAAAATGAGTACATAAGGCAATCTACAGAATCAGTACAGTCTCTATCAAGTTACCAATGGCATTTTTCACAGAACTAGAACCAAACAATGTTTAATTTGTTTTGAAAGTCAAAAGATCTTCAATAGTCAAAACAATATTGAGAAGAAACACAAGCTGGGGGAATCAGGTTACCTGCCTTTGCAAACTACAAAGCTACAGTCATCAATACAGTATGGTACTGGCAGAGAAATAGAAATATAGGTCAGTGCAGCAGGATGGAAAACCAAGAAATAAACCCACACAGCTATAGTCAAGTAATCTATGATAAAGGAGGCAAGACTATGCAGTGGAGAAAAGACCATCTCTCCAATAAGTGATCCTGGTACAACTGGACAGGTACATTTAAATGAATGAAATTGGAATACTCTCTAACGCAATATACAAAAATAAACTCAAAATGAGTTAAAGATATAAATTCAATACTGGATACTATAAAACTCTTAGAGGAAAACATAGGCTGAGCACTCTCTGACATAAATTGTAGCAATATCTTTTTGGATCCATCTCCTAGAGTAATGGAAATGAAAACAAAAATCAAGAAAAGAGATTAAATTAAAATTAAAAGCTTTTGCACAGGAAAGGAAACAATAAACAGCTCCTGGAAGATTGCTACTGATGTAGCCTACTGGAGGGATTATGACTTCAATGTTTTACAGAAGAGTCTTATATGGAGGAGAAATTCAAGAACAGTGGCTCTAAACACTATGAAGCATGGAGATAAGGAAGATGCAGGGAGCTGATTAGAACATCTATGCATAGAAAAAACAAGACCCTGCTTCCCATGCCTAGAATATCGGAACATAGCTATCTACTGTTGGAGGAAAATTCATTAGGTATTATGTTGTTCTAGATTGTCACACAAGTGAATTGATTTAATCCTCAATGAAAATATGAATTAGGTACTAATTTTATCCTTTGATGAGGTAATAATAGGAGGTTAACAAACTTGCAAAAGATAAAGAATCACTGAACAGGAATTTGAACCCACCAGTCTCTGCTCTAATTCACCAAACTAGATTTGCTGCGTTTCATTCCTAGGCGGCATAAAAAGCAGACATTTATTTTTTGAGAAATTAAAAAAATGAGATCCCAGGCACAATGCATGCAAGTACTTGGGGTGGACTACAGGTCATGTTTAAATGACTACAAATGGAAAGGCCAAACTGCTACCTTGTTGGTAAAAGGATGGTAGCTTGAACAAAGAAGAAGAAAAGGAGTTTGAGTGAGGTGAATCAAAAAAGCATTGATAATTATATGACTGTTATGAAATACTAAGTATGAGAAAATAAACAGCTTTTTAATTTAAAAAAAGCCAACATCAAGGTCTGAATGAATTAGCATCTGCATAATTTTAGAGCAATGGCAAAGGTTTCATGTACACTGAGCTTCTGCCTTAACTGGAAGAGGTCAGCATCTGATGTGACAGCTAAAAGTAGACTTTTGATCTGCAATTAAATAGATGCAGAAATAATTAATTACTGAAATTTTCTAAAAATAAGGAAAATTAGGGTAAAATTTCATTATACTGTATATATTAGCTGGAACTACAGAATTGATAAAAATTAAAACTATGGAAATAGTAAAAGAAAAATATTCTCAGTTCTGAACAGAATAAGACAATTTTTGGAATAGCAACATTTCACTAAGTCCAATAATCTAATCCAAAATATATAAAAAACAGCAACAATAACAAAACAAAACTGAAATACTCAGTGATTTTGATTTTTACATCAAAGGGATTTTTTTTTTAAATCTTAAATGATTCTGGTTTCTTCCTATAAAAGACTGCCTCTTCCAGTGGCCAGCTTCAGTAAGCTGCCAGTTACAAATTTGTGATGATAATAAGTCATTTGACTTCTTTAAGCATAATATAAAATGAGAATACCATGCCACACAAAATACATCACAGTAAGGAAATTTATAAAAAGTGCTTGGCAGAGAATCTGGTACATTGTAAACCCTCAGTCACTACCTATTCTATTTCTTTTACAAAATATTCTTGTCACAAAATGCAGTTGCTCCAACATTTGTGATTTCTTTTAATGATTTCTCTGAAGTCCAAATATTCTCTTCTCTTTCGAATAACTTAAACATAGATTAGAATATAGGCATTGCAAGTTTAAGATCACTTAAGGGGAGTTCCCATTATAGATCAGTGGAAACAAATCTGACTAGCATCCATGAAGATGCAGATTCGATCCCTCACCTCTCTCGGTGGGTTAAGGATCCAGAGTTGCCATGAGCTGTGGTGTAGGTCACAGAGGCAGCTGAATCTCACATTTCTGTGCCTGTGGTGTAGGCCAGCAGCTACAGCTCCTATTGGACCCCTAACCTGGGAACCTCCCCGTGCCACAGGTGCAGCCCTAAAAAGACAAAAAAAAAAAAAATCACTTTAATGCCACAATTTAATTTAAAAGATATATCTGTACAAATTTCAATCATGATTGAAACCCATTATGGAATTGTTCTCTGAGATTAAAGAAAAATTAAATGGTAGAGAAAAAATACATTTATACATACATAAATACATTAGAAATAAATATGCTATGGCAAAATAATTTAAAAAAATGATAATTACAGTAGAAATGTCACTTTACTGGAACATATAATATAGTCTATGGTAAGGGCTCTTAGTATCCCATGAGTAATTGTCTAAATATTAGAAACATAACTAGCAACATATATTTCAGAGCAAAATTTGGGGGTGGAAAATTTAATAACAGGGCTCCTTTTTTTAATCTTATTCACCTATTTCCTTAATTGTTTTTTATCACTCCACTCTTCATTCAGGCTGACTTTCTGACAGATTTGAAGTAATGTAGAGCTTAATTTCTTAATAATAGTTAAAACGCTGGGCATCTTGTAGAATTACAGATATTAAATTCTAACAAACTAAAGGAATCTCATTTTTATTTGTACTTTCTGGGAAACAACGATTTCCTCAAGACGTTAACTTTATGGTTCAATTATTGTTGATTGAAAACCTCTGCTTCTCGGAACCGCAGCTTCTGTGTTATGAAGTTCCAAAAATGGATATTAGATTACCAACTATTATCTAAGGGTGAGTTGCAGCAGAACCTCTCAAACTCTGCTGTTGTGAATATAAATTGTTAAAACCATTTCAGAAATCAATTTATTGCCTTATTCAGTTGAAGAGACATGTACACTATGACTCCATAATCCATATCCCAGAGAAACTCTTTACTACATGTGAATCAAGAGGCTTGTACAAGAATGCTTGTGGCTCAGCGCTAATGAATTCGACTAGCATTCATAAGGATGCAGTTCGATCCCCGGCCTAGCTCAGTGGGATAAGTATCTGGCATTGCTGTGAGCTGTGGTGTAGGTTGCAGAGAGGGCTCAGATTATGCATTGATCTGGCTGCAGTTCCAATTTGACCCCTGGCCTGGGAACTTCCACATGCTGAGGGTGAAGCACTAAAAAGGCAAAAAAAAGGGAATGCTCACATCACTGATACATTATAGCCCAAAGCTAAAACAGCGCATTTCTCCACAGGAAGTGTAATGGAAAGTAGTGAATGATTAGGCACCTCAATATGGATATATTTCAAAAACTAATATTTAAAGAGAAACGAGTCACATATAGACTGATCTTATTTCAAGAAAGAAAAAAAACGAAGAACTATTATTTAGGGCACATGTGTGTAACAAACTGTGACTAAATCTAAAGATTAACGCAAAATTAAATATTTATTTAATTTTGGGATGGTGGAAGGGGACGTGATTGATGAAGAGAGAACAGCGGGCTTCTACCTTCTGTTTCTTGGGCTGGATGTTAGGTACAAAAGATGTTGTTACATTATCCATTAAATTATACCTAAAGGTTGTACATACCCTCTTGTAAGTATGTATATATTATTTTTTTTCAAGTTTGAAAATTAATACTCTTAGATGGCTAAATTATCGTTGTCATTTTTGTGAACACAGACGTCTTATGAAAACACGACTGATTGACATTTGCCGAATGATCATTCTCCCTGTAAATGATGAGAGTAGAGTCATGTCCAATTTTCATTCTATTGAGGTGGCAACCCATCCACAAACCCTTTCCAAGGCTTTATTTTTGCCTTTGCCCTTGTGGCGATCAGAACGATGCTAAATCTCTTCACCACCAGTTTAAAGTGCTTCTAAATCCACATTCATAATAATTAATCATCCTTGTTTGTTTACCTAAGAGGCTTATCTGCCTGTGACAGCAATAGCAGCTAGGATAATTGAAATTCTCACTTAAGCAGTTCATCTGAAAGAGCCCCATCCATTGGCTTGGTGCTACAGAATAAATTTCTCTCTGTCTGCTCCTATTTGAAAAAGTGACTAACTAAGGTCTTTCTTTTAAACTCTTAATTCACATGCTGAACCTCTGAAAAAATTCAGTCCTAACTTTGAAACAAAGTTTATTGTTTGGAAGATCATTTTTAAAGTCTTTAGTTCAAGGATGGGAAGATTCTGGAAATATATGTAAAAGCCTTGAGTCAGAGTGGCATTTAGTACAAATTTGGTTCCAGGGCATTCCCCTGGTGAGGTGTCCCAGGCATTTAACGACAGTTATTCAGAGTTCTCTAAGTATAGATTATTATATAAAGCCTCTAAAAAATATGAGCTAATAATTAATTTTGAGTTGAAGAAAAGCTCTACAGATAAGAAAATTTTTTCTCTCAAATACCATCTCAGATTTATACTTCATCAGAAATGTTGTAAAGAGACTGAACAAATCATACTCTCCCACAAAGAAGGTTACCATCAGCAATACCATTATTAATGGCAAGTAAAAAAAATACTGAGACTTAAAGGAAAATGCCAGGGATAGGTACAAAGCATAAGTTAGTACATTCAGGCAGTAAAAATCTTAAGTTTGTATACAAATAGGTATTTCGCCTTTCAGGAAGGAAAGGTTGGGGCGCCTTCTCTGACTGGGGCAAATACAAATATCGCCAACTATCCAGAACAGTGTGACTTGGAAGGGCCTTGAGCATTGTTGGGGCAGCACAGCATCTATTTTCTTAGAGTGAGACACGAGGCTGGAGAGATGGGTCATATTCAGGCCACAGAAATCAGAAGGAGGTTAGAAAGATTCCGTTTAGGAAAAAGCAGAAAAATAAGGGAATGTATATATGAACAGGTCTTTAATTCTCATTTATCCAAATTTTTAAAGATTGGTTTCAGTTAAAATACTGTTTTCCTTGGGAGTTCCTGCTATGGTGCAGTGGGTTAATAAATCTAGCAATGTCTCTGCAGTGGCTCAGGTCACTGCTGAAGTGTGGGTTCAATCCCTGTCCTGGCACAGTGGGTTAAGGATGCAGGGTTGCTGCAGCTGTGACTTAGGTTGCAGCTACAGCTTGGATTCAGTCCCTGGTCTGGCAAATTCCATATGCCAAAAAAAAAAAAAAAAAAAAAAAAAAAAAATTCTCTCCTTAGGAAAGATGACTCTTAGCAGATGCAAACTTTTACATTTGGAGTGGATAAGCTATAAAGTCCTGCTGTATAGCACAAGGAACCACATCTAATCACTTGTGATGGAACATGACAGAGAGTCATATGAAAAAAAGAATCTGTATAAATGTATAACTGGGTCACTTTGCTGTACAGCAGAAATTAGCAGAACATTGCAAATCAAGTATAATAAAAAATTTTTAAATGAATATGAAATATTTATACCTTTTTCTAAGTTGTTAGTATTTATGGTGTGAAAGAATTAAGAAGATGAGTGTATTTAGGTTAAAGTAAGAGAGAGGACATTAATTAAAGAGGAACATCTTAAAGCAAAGGGAGTGGGTCTGGGTCTTAAGGAGGCATGTAAACAAGAAAGTCATCCAAGAGTCAGCTGGGAGTCATGAAGAAGGATGGAAAAGGTCTTATCTGGGAACATGCAAGGGCAGGCTCTGCTTATCATCACCTCTACCGCAGAATATAGGGTAAGGAGATTTTTCATTGTTGCTACTTTCGGGGACCAGAGGGCTCAGATGAAGTTCAGCAATGCCTGTAGTGATGACAAAATGATGTTGAGAAGAACCGAATCCTAACACTGAAATGAGAACTGCTTACAACCTACAGGGCACATGGCTTGCACTATGGATTGTAAAAATCTGAACTGTGCTTCAATTCCTCCTCTTTAGTAAGCTTAATGTCTATGCCTAGGTATCCTTGTGGTAGCTTGTATTTTACTCTGGGGTCTCCTGAAATTTGCATACAGAATCCAAAGGACACACAGAGCACAGACAATCAGCCCTCAATTTATAGGCAGATTACATCATAACTGTTTGCTGTTATAAATCACTGAAATGGAGAAATGATTAAAACAAACAAAAACTTTTCTGTTTCCCATCACAGTAGCATTTGTACTTATTGATTGGAAACTTCTAGGACTTCATAACTCTGCTTTAAGTATGCAGAGTCCTCACAATATTATTTCACCTAAATACAGTCTTTTGGTAGCATTCTCTGTACCAGGTTTTTTGTTTTTTTCCCCCAGATTTATCAAACTACATGCCTTTTGTGAACCATTACTGAAATGTATTGGATTATTGTTTGATTGATCTATTATTCTAAAGAGAATATAGGAGTTAAGGGCTGAAAACTGCTTAACTTCTCAGAACATATTTGCATTTTGAAGGAGGCCTTCACTTATTTATTATAAAGGAGTGAATATGTGGACAGTTGGGTCTTTAAGCAAAGAGGATATTTACTGGAAGTAGAAGCTTTGTGACCTTCAGATTATTAATTTGAGTCAATTGCCTCCAATGCCTGCATTTTACATTCATTTAAAAAAAATGGTAAAACAGTTTTGATTTAAAAGTGAGCAAGTGAGCATTTAGTATAATAAAGAATAACAAAGTAATATTCGTCTGGTCTCATTTCAAGATATATTTTTAAATCAAAATTTTCAAGAAAAAAATCATAATTCAAGTTAGGATTAACTATATAACCGTGCAATTGTATTTTTTAGTGCCTGAGAGTTGAAAAGAAAGATCTTTTAACCCTCAAATTCATATTCCTAGCATAGACCCAAGGTAACCTAGATATGGGCGATGGAACAAATTCATACTTTCATGAGCTATTCATGGGCTATTTTCATGACCCCACTAGAAAACATTCTTATTTCTTGCATGACTGTTCTACATGTGGTTCTTTCCTGAAGTTATTAACACATTAACTTCAGACTAACTGATTCATTCTTCTAATATATTCATAAAGGTATGACATTTAGACATACTAATTTAGAAAGCTGAGTCCCAAAAAGTAAAAGTAAATGTCGAACATCACATTGAAACCTCCACACCTCATGGTCACGTTCATAATGAGTGCCTAGGTATTTTTATTCCAGAGAGTTGTCAGCGAGATGCCAACCAACTGTCAGTAAAGCACAAAGGAATTTGGAAATATGTGTTCAAATACAACCTAATTATTCCTGACATTGTCAGAAAATTTCTTTCATGGTACTCCTAAGAAATAGCCCAATTTATGTAAAATATATGTTAAGCAAATCACTTTCCTTTCATATATTACTGTATAAATCTTATTACCAATGTAGAAATATTTGACAAAATGCCATTGAGCAGTGCTTTATATTTAAAAATTTTTATATGTCATCCTTGAACAAGACTGCATGCCTTATGCTCTTTCCTGACACCAGATCTTCACCTTTTGTGATTTAATTTTAAATCAGTCTTTATATTATTTTTTATGCACTATGATACTATTTAACTGATACAATTCTCTAAACCTCTAAGATGAAACACAAAATTCAGCTAAGTTAAAATTATAAAATATAATCCTTTCTGAAAATTTGTAATTTTTAAACTTTTAAATTTGAAATCATTTCAGACTCATAGGAAACTACAAAAAGGTACAAAAAATTCCATATATCCCTTGACACCATTCCTCAAATGTAGTATTTTATCACATTACAACATTTGCTTTTTCATTATCTTGCCCCTCACCTCATTTTCTCTCTGGTTACTAAAATTAGTCAAGTTCATGCATCTTTTCAAAGGACAACCAAGTCTTTGGCATTATTATAATTCTCTAAGGTTTCTTTGGTTTTGTTTTCTTTAATTGCTTTCTTCTGCTTTTGGATTTATCATGTTGATCTTTTCTAACTTATTAACATGGATGCTTAACTCAGTTTTCACCCTCGTTCTTATGTTAATATAAGCAATAAAGTCTATACATTATTCAGTTTTGGGATTTTTCTCTACTGACTGCTTTAGCAAATTTTGGATGGTATATTTTTATTCAGTTTTACTTATCTGCTTCTATTATTTTTATTACTTGATCCATAGAACACATGACAGTTCAGTTTTGGTTTTCCAAGCCTTTTCCCTACTGTATTGCGATAATTTCAATTTGTTTGGAGATGGTGGTACATGTGATACATAATTTGTGAAATTGGTATTTTGTACTCGCCTATAACTTATTTTGTAGATGATTATTTAATTTAAAAATGTGTATTGTCTAGGAGTTCCCTTCCAGCACAACGGGGTTAAGGATCTGGCATTTCACTGTAATGGCTTGGGTAGCTGCTGTGGCATGGGTTTGATTCTTGGCCTGGGAACTTCCACATACTGCAGGTGCAGCCAAAAAAATGTGTATTTTCTAGTTGTTAGGTGCAATTATCAAAAATGTTAATTGTGTAGTACAATCGGCTATATTACTAACGATTTCTTTGCCTGATTTATCTGTTTGGTAGTGAGAGATATTTTAAGAGGTATAATATGATACTGGAATTGTCAAATTCACATATAATTCTATTAATTTCTGCTTTGTAGATCCTGAAAATATCTAGAAACTTGAAAGTAATAACTTTCATATCTTCCTTGAAAATTGATTTTTGCCACTTCCTATTGTGTCTCAGTGGGTTAAAAACCCTGACTGGTATCCAAAGGGATTCCATGGCCTTGCTCAGTGGGGTTAAGGATCCAGCATTGCTGCAAGCTGTGGCATAAATCACAGATGTGGCTCTTATCTGGCTTTGCTGTGTCTATGGTGCAGACCAGTAGCTGCAGTTCCAGTTTGAACCCTAACCAGGGAATTTACATAAGACACAAGTCAGCCACCCCCAAAAAAAAATTCTTAAAAAATATATTGCCTTTACCACTGAGAAGCATTTACAAATGTAGAATTTTCTTTTCTTTTTGTCTTTTGTCTTTTTAAAGCCACACCTGCTGTACGTGCAGGTTCCTAGGTTAGGGGTCTAATCAGAGTTGTTGCCAGGCCTATGCCAGAGGCACAGCAACACCAGATCCAAACTGTGTCTACAACCTATAGCACAGCTCACAGCAACACCAGATTCTTAACTCACTAAGTGAGGCCAGGGATTGAACCTGCAAACTCATAGTTCGTGGTCAGATTCTTTTCCGCTCTGCCACAAATGGGAACTCCTACAAATGTAGCATTTTTAATGGTACTAACATATTTTGGGTTTCTTTGCCTCTGGACTTCAAACCACTACTACCATACCCCTAGTATATGAGAAAACATTCCAATGAGATTATATTTATTTGTTTTTGTTTGTTTGTTTGTTTGTTTTGTCTTTTTACCTTATCTGGAGCCGCACCCAAGGCATATGGAGGTTCCCAGGCTAGGGGTCTAACAGGAGCTGTAGCTGCCAGCCTTCGCCACAGCCACAGCAACACGGGATCCGAGCCGCGTCTGCAACCTGCACCACAGCACACAGCAACGCCAGATCCTTAACCCACTGAGCAAGGCCAGGGATTGAACCCGCAACCTCATGGTTCTTAGTCGGATTCATTAACCACTGAGCCACGATGGGAACTCCATATTTATTTGGTATTTTTGCATCCTATTTTCAAAATTGAGATTTGCTCAAATTTTTCCTTCATTAACTTAATTTCGTTTGATTTTAGTGTCACAAAATGTCACCTAATAAAATGATTAAAAATTCCTTCATTTCTTTGCTTTAAAATATTTTCTGGAACATAGATATTACTAGTCCTTTGAATTTTAAATTGTTGATTGTATATAAAGGATTAATTACTATTGTCTGATTAAAAAGCTCAAGGATGGCTCTCTGTGGATTTATCACATCTATACCCTCTACTTTCTCAATCCTGAATGCCTTTAGGAAAAGAGTATGGTCCATATCATTGTCACTTGTTCATTTATGTGTGCTTTAAAAATCAACATTTTTGTTCCCTTTACTTATACATTTTATGGGGTTCTTAAGTCACAGTTACTATATTTTTTTTTTTGTAATTTTAACTTTGTCTTGGATTATCCTTTTTGGAAAAAAATTGTTTTTCTTTTGATAACTGACCTTATTTGCATTTAGCATGTGTATTCATTGTTGGTAACAATTTTTTTTTCATAACTCCTATTTGCATCCATCTGTCATCTTGTTGCACTACAATGTCAAAAATTATTTTGGAAATGTCCATGGGAGTGAATTGCCTCAGTCTTTAGATATATGAAAATAGATTAGTTTTGAAATTTACCATTATTACTGTTTAGCTAGTTTTGGGATTATTCAGGCAAACATTGTTTGCTCCTAGCCCTGAGAAGTTTACTGCAATGGTAAAAGCATGAGCAATGGAGCCCGCTTTCTGCGTTTGATCCCAGCTCTGCCCATCTCTAAGGCTGGGGTCTTAGATTACTCATTTTACCTCTCTGGGCCTCACTTTAACATGGCAGCATTTATTGTATCTCTCTCATGATGGTTTTCAGCAGTAAACACATTCTTTTGAGTTCATGTTGGCAGACTCATTATTTAGCTTAATGGATTCACCGTTTAGTATTTTGAACACTGTAAACTGGAGGGTTTTTTTTTTTTTGGTCTTTTTGCCTTTTCTAGGGCTGCACTCATGGCATCATAAACTGGAGTTTTATCAAGCTCTTGTTTGCTCTTGGAAATACTCTGACAATAGACTAAGAACCTTAAGAATTTATAATCTAAATTCATGCAAGTTAAAGGTACAAGCCTCATAGGGAGTAAAAGGAAAACTTAAATTTAGTTGACTTCCCAGTAACATTGAATATGCTATTATTTAAATTAATACTCTTCCTATAAAATAATATGTAATATTTTGATACAGTATATTATGCAGTGACTTCACTGAATTCTTAACAATGTTTTTCCTCACTATTTTTCTGAACCCGTAACATTTACTTGAGAAAGACTGACAATCAGTTGTACATGGTCAAGAAAATATCTCTCTTCTCTCCTTTTTTAAAAATTCCAAACAGAATACATAGACTGTCAACATACTATTAGGTATTCTGCTTATCAGTGCTTCCCATAGTCAGTTTACAGTTCGATTAAGATTCGAACTTAAGGAAATTCCCTGAAGACAAGCATTATTTCAAGGTCTGCTGCTTTTGCCATTAAACTCAGACAAACATGAGTAAAATGGCATTATCTATTAAAAAGACATTTTTCTAGCTGGATAGCCATTATTCTTTGCAGTTGGAAAACACATAATCAGGTTTATTACAGCAAGTTTTAATACAGTTGTACTAGGAAAGGGAAGGAGATATCGCTTGGATGCACAGGGTGGAAAAAAACCCAGAGGCTGGAAGGTACACTGGTGTTGGTACATTAAATCACCAACAAAATTACTCCGTCAATTCAATTTACCTTGCACATTATATATGGATGACTTTCTGATTTTATTAATGAAAAGAAAGTTTAGATAGTATCTAAGAATGTGTCCCAAACTATTTGCCATTTGGTATATGTTAGGAAGTTAATATACTGAGCAAGATGACGGATTGAAGAGGATATGTTAACTGTGCTGGAATTCATTTCCTATCTTCCATGCATGGGAAAGAGAACAACAACAATAAAAAAAAGGTCTGTTTCTTTAGCCTTTAAGTGGATTCACTTCTATACAGAGTAAACATCCTAGGTAAGCTCTTCTTATGTCAAGACTACATTCTTTTATGCATTAAGAAGTTGGCACACACAACATCACTGTATTAAATAGCCAATGCCTTTGATATAATCAGTTGCATTCAATATAAAATCCCTAAAATATACATTTTAAGAGTAACTCTGGGAGATTGGATTAAGATGGCGGAATAGAAGGACTGGAGCTCAACTTCTCTCACCAAAACAACAAAACTACAACCAAATGCCAAGCAACCTTCAACCAAATGGACTGTAAACTTTTAAAAAGATAATCTACTTTAGAAGACAAAGAGGAAAACACATCGAGAGGTAGGAGGGGTGATTACATGATATAAGCAACACCATACGTCCTGGATGGGAAGCCCCACAGACTGGAAAGCAACTGTACAACAGAGGCTCAGCTACATGACGGAGAGTTCTGAGCCCATGTCAAATCCCCACACCTGTGTATATGGCATAGGGAGAAAGAGCCCCCAGAGCATCTGGCATTGAAGGCCAGTGAGGCTTGTGTGCAGGAGCTCCACAGGACTGGGGGAAACAGAGACCCCATTTTTGAAAGGCACACACAGACTTTCACGTGCACTGGGTCCCAGGGCAAAGCAAAGTCTCCATAGGAATCCAGGTGGAACCTAACTGCAATTCTTTAGAGGAACTCCTGGGAAAACAGGGGTGACTATGTCCTGTTGTGGGGTAAAGGCACTGGAGGCAAAGCTCTCCAGAATATTCATTAGCCAGCATTTCTCTGGAGGTAGCCATTTCTGGGGAAATCCGGTCCCTCCCATCAGCACTGAGAAGCCCCAGGCCAAACAATAATCCAGGTGGGATCACAGCCCCACCCATCAGTAAACAGGAAGCCTAAAGACCCCTCAGGCAAACAGCCAGCCTCTAATCTCATCCAGAGACAAAGTCCCACCCATCAGAGGGATAGGAATCAACCCCACCTACCAGTGGGCAGGCACCAGTCCCTCCCATCGGGAAGCCTACAGCAAGCCCCCTCCATACCAGCTTTAGCCACAGATGAGGCAAACACCAGAACTAAGAGAGGCTACAACTCTATTGTCTACAAAAAGGCCACCACACCAAAAACCTATAAAAATGAAAAGACAGAAAACTATAACTCAGATAAGGGAGAAAGAAAAAAGCCCAGAAAAACCATTCAGTGATGAGATTATCAGCCTCCCAGAAAGAGACTTTAGACTGTTGATGCTGAAGATGATCCAACACATTGGAAATAAACTGGAGGCAAGATTGATAATTTATAGGAAACTCTGAGTAAATAAATACAAGATATAAAAACTAAGCAAAAATAGATGTAAAATACAATAACTGAAATAATAAATTCATTACAGGCAGCCAAAAGCAGAATACAGGAGGCAGAACAACAAATCAGCAAGGTGGAGGACAGATTAGCGGAAATCACTAATGCAGAAGAGAAAAGAGATAAAAGATTGAAAGGAAGTGAGGACAGTCTCAGAGAACTCTGGAATAATGTTAAATGCACCAACATCCATATTATAGGGGTGCCAGAGGGAGAAGAGAGAGAGAAGGGGACAGAGAAAATATTCAAAGAGATAACAGCCGAAAACTCCCCTAATATGGGAAAGGAACCATTGAGTCAAATCCAGGAAGTGCAACGAGTACCACATAAAATAAACCCAAGGAGGAACACCCTGAGACACATTTTAATCAAAATGACCAAAATTAAAGACAAACAGAAAATATTGAAAGCAGCTAGGGAAAAGAAACAAATGACATACCAGGCAACCCCGATAAGGTTATCAGGAGATTTTTCATCTGAAACTCTGCAGGCCAGAAGGGAGTGGCATGATATACTTAATGTGATGAAAGGGAAAAACTTCCAACCAAGATTACTTTATCCAGCAAGGCTCTCATTCAGATTTGAAGGAGAGATCAAAACCTTTACAGATAAGCAAAAGCTAAGAGATTTCTGCAACCCTAAACCAGCTTCACAACAAATCCTAAAGGAACTTCTCTAGGCAGAAAAGAAAAGGCCACAACCAGAAGCAAAAACACCAGAATTTACAAGGCTCACCAGTAAAGTCACATATACAGTAAACATACGAAATCATCCATATACAATTGTGCTACCAAAATCAGAAAAAGTGAAATGAGAGCAAAATGCAGGACACTGGAGATGCACTTACAATTAAGAAACCAACAACTTAATACAAACTCAGTTATATATATACTCCTATATCAAAACTTCAAGGTAACTGCAAACCAAAAATCTATAATTGATACACAAACAAATAAGAAAAATCAACTCAAATACAACATTAAAGATAGCCATCTTGTGAGAGGAGACAAGAAAAGAATAAGGGAAGAAAAAAGAGTAACAAAAATCCATAACAGTTAATAAAATGGCAATAAGAACATACATATCAATAATTACCTTAAACATAAATGCACTGAATGCCCCAACCAAAAGATATAGATTATATGAATGGATATGTAAACAAGACCCATATATATGCTGTCTTCAAGAGACGCACTTCACTTCTAGGGACACATAAAATTGAAAGTGAGAGGATGTGAGAAAATATTCCATGCAAACGAAAACCAAAAGAAAGCCAGAGTAGCAATACTCCTATCAGACAAAATAGACTTTAAAACGAAGAATATTTTGATTGGATTAAGATGGCAGAATAGAAGGACTGGAGCTAAACTTCTCTCCCGAAAAACAGCAAAACTACAAACAAATGCCGAGCAGCCTTCAACCAACTGGACTGTAAACTTCCAAAAAAGATATTCTACTCCAGAAGACAAAGGGGAGACCATATCAAGAGGTAGGAGGGGCAATTACGCGATAGAAGCAACCCCATACCCCCCGGGTGGGAAGCCCCACAGACGGGAAAGTAACTGCATCACAGAGACTCAGCTACAGGACTGAGAGTTCTGAGCCCCACGTCAAAACCCCACACCTGGGGATCGGGCACAGGGAGAAAGAGCCCCCAGAGCATCTGGCATTGAAGGCCAGCGGGGCTTGTGTGCAGGAGCTCCACAGGACTGGGGGAAACAGAGACCCCATCCTTGAAAGGCACACACAGACTTTCACGTGCACTGGGTCCCAGGGCA
>PVHT020004020.1:39105283-39124725 GCA_004024745.2 Catagonus wagneri | reverse complement strand
CTCCCTGTCCCCCCACCCCCAGAAGTTTATGCTGTAGATTTACCTGCAAGATTTGGGAGTCTCCAAACAGCTTCCATCGTGCTTGCTTTAGACTACAGAGTACTCATTATCTTCCCTTGAAGTAAGCCTACTGAATTCAATCAGACTTAACTGTTTCTGGATGCCCGAGCACAGTTCCTGAGACCTGTTAGGACCTACCTCCCAAAAGCTCTTACCTTGCAGATGAGTTCTGCCAAAGTAACCAGTTAAAACCCACTAAATATTGCCATAAAAATCTGTATATTCTGATACAACAATTTTTATCCTATGAAAAATCTAGGTTCTCTCACCACATTTTCTACCTGGAAGGCTTAGACAAACTGGAAGAGCTTAGAACACAAAATTAGTAAATCTCAGTTGGAGAGAAGCTTACCAGAGATCCCAGAAAGCAACTGAACAGGCAGTCTGCCGAATGTCTTCTGTGGTACCCTACACTTGTGTAGGAGTCTTTACCAGAATCTTCGATATCTGTTTTCAAGTCCCATGTCTTTTCTAAAATTGTCAAATGACAAAACTAAAACAATTTAGTAATGAATGTTATATCTTTTATTCAAGGGAAATCAGTCCATAAATTGGGGGCGTACAGTGCCTCACAAGCAATGGAGCACTCTTCCTGAGCAATATGGGACATCAGCAAGTTTTAAAGAGGTTAAGAGGCAATATGGAAATAGGGCATGATGGGCTAGGAGGTCAGAGATTCCCTGACAAGGATAGCATGTCCTACTTCCTACAGTAAGGTAAGTAGGCTAAAGCAGAGTTGATGGATTGTGATTGGCATTTTTTGACAGGTGTTTACCCTAAGTACATATCTAAGGCAGCCTCCATTTTGTGGGTCCTGATATTCAAGTTAACTTTGTGGCCTCATGTAGAAGATCCTCTGATGATTCTCAGTGTGCTCTGAATCTCCAGAACCTGAGTATTCATCCTAAGAAAATATTTGTATCATTGGGCTATGTGTCACATATAAAAGATACATGATTTTTTGGAGTTCCCGTCATGGCTCAGTGGTTAACGAATCCAACTAGGAACCATGAGGTTGTCGGTTCGATCCCTGGCCTTGCTCGGTGGGTTAAGGATCAGGTGTTGCCGTGAGCTGTGGTGTAGGTTGCAGACGCGGCTCGGATCCCACGTTGCTGTGGCTGTGGCGAAGGCCGGCAGCTACTGCTCCTGTTAGACCCCTAGCCTTCGAACCTCCATATGCCGCAGGTGCGGCCCTAGATAAGACAAAAAAAGACAAAAAAAAAAAGATACATGATTTTCACTGAGATACAGAAATTTGAAGAAAGCTACTGCGCAATCAAAAGTTTTTAAACAAATCAGTGTGCTGATAACACAGGGGAAAGAAGGCTCAGTTTTTTTTAGGAAATATTTCCTCCAAAAGACACACCAATTCCGATTTTTACTGAACTGGCATGGTTATGCTTTGGAAACACTGACATATATCAAGGGAGAAAGTTGAAACTGGCCTTTCAAGGACTTAGGATCACATTTGCTGACCTAATTGAAATTGTGTTTCTGAGCCTTCCTATATTTTTGAATACATGCATACCATGAGAGGATGATTGGACACATTGCTAAGTATTTCCATATTTGGTAAGAGCACCAAAAGATTTTGCCTACTTTTTCTAGGACAAGCTTCACACTATGCAAAACAGTTTCAATATCAAGGCTGATCATCTGTCCAGAGGTGGTCATTAAACTCACAGACCAAATCTTAAAGACCTTTGTAAGTATTTAGCCAGTCCTGAATAGCTTTCACAGCTAGCTAAATCATTTTCTCCAAGTGATGATTGTTTCATTGTCCCAGGACATTTAAAGCTATTAAAGTCTAATGGCCCAAGTCTTGTTTTTCCTACAGAAGTGGAAACTTTTTTTTGATGCTCTAGCCTTTTCTTTATTAGTGTTTAACTGGCTACCAGTTTTACAAAATACACAATTATATCTATCTATAGAGCACAAATCAAATAAAGCCAGTTAAATTGCAGGTTTGGAAAAGATTATTTTTTGTTCATCATTGACTTCACTGGAACTGTTTTATATAATAAAACAAATAGTTATTCTCATGTTCGAATTAAAGAGATAAGGGTACAACCAAGTTATTTGAAAATCCACATGCAGCAATCCTATTTTTGTGCTTTATTTCACTACCAAGATTTTTCAGTGTGTACTTTATCAAAGACTTTTGGATTATTTTGTTAAAACCCTTTGTCACATTCATGGAAAAGCAATGTTCACTGGATAACATTTTACAAGTTTCAGGTAATTATCTCTAAGAGTGCAAATACTGTACAGACTTTCTTATTTGCATTTTTTCCCTTCTATGGAATTCTTGTGAAAAGACAATGTTATGTTATAATGGGCATTTAGCCAATAAAAATGTAAAAGACAGCATGACAGAAAATTAGATGAATAAAAAAATATTTTTGTAATTATAATTACACTAGAAATCCATTTAAATTCTTTTACTATCTAAGTTATAGTGTTAACAAAACTCAGATTTTGAATGTTTACAGCTTGTAAAACAGTACTTGAAAAACAAGTATTTTTTTGGAAAGGAAATGTTGCTTTATTCAGGAGCTTGGCAACCTAGGGAGAAGACAGATTTATATCCAAGAACCAATTTCAAAGATTCTGCTCAACCATGAAAGTTTTTAAGGAGAGAAAGGGAAAGTTAATATCAGTCAATCATTTGGGGAGGGAATCAGAGTCTTTGTTCCACTAGGTGCAGACTTCCTTATAATTGGTTGGTGGTGAGGTAACAGGGAAGGGTTCCAGGAGTCTTGTGCTAGGCCTGAAGTTACTATCCTCCACTTGGGTGAGGGCCATAGTTTCTGCAGAACTCAAAGATACCATTATATATATCCTCTGAGGAGGAACCAAAACCCTACCCTACTAATCACTGAATTTTTGTTTCTTGACTCCTTCCTCCTTCTTTTTTACATTCCCTCCCTTCCTTGAGAAGCAACTATTTGAATCTGCCTTTTAGAACTCAACTGAATGAAGCCTATTCTCTACAAACAAGAAACAGGGGACACAGAAATGATTTTTTGCCCAGGAGGTCCCTACAGGGTCCTGCGTGATTTCAATATTCAAGGTTCAGGATATGTTGATGAAATAGAAAAGAAAATGCTGCCATTTAAAATTACTGATAAATCCATTACATCAGTAAAGTGAAAAAACTTGCCTACAATAACAATATTTCAGTAATTTTAGGCTGATTCAGCAGTCAAAAAAAAAAACCTACTTTGTCTGAGAGAAGAAATACAAACAAGGAGTTAATGCAATATTACTTGGGTGTTTGAGGAACCATAGCTGAGAATTTATGTGCAAGACTGCATTTTTTATAGCTGGTTCAGTTTCTCGTAATCAGGAACTGACTTTTACTAAACATGGAAACTCTAGCTTTAAAGATATCTAAAAAGTTAAACTTGTTTCCAATACCACATAGTTATAACACAGTGAAAATTTCTAACATATGCTACAGCTTCTAAATGTGTTAGTTTAGGTGAACATTAAAAAATTAACCCAAACAACTGATATTTTTCAATGTTCGAAAATCTCCCAGAAAGAAGTGACAAAACAATACAAAATGAAGAATTCTGAAAAAGTAAGTGTCCTGAGTCTCAATGTAGGGAAACCTAATATAGCAGATAGCCACATATTTAATGGGCCTTAATATCTAGGTCCAGTAGAAACAAATCATAAAGTTTCAGTTAAAATTCCCACCATGTCCTCATTGGACTGTGGTTCTGAGGGAATTTTTGACTCGAAAGTAATAGCTGTGATTGGGGTGGAGTACGCAAAGGTAGTTATAGAAGTCCCAATAAAGGACCACAGATAACAAGGAAACAGGAGACACTGGGAGATCACTGTAAGTAAATAAATTACTCCAAAAATCCATCAGGACAAGCAGGCTTGCTTGACTAGTGGAAGTGTGAGAATTGCCTCAGGTCGTTGGGAGGGGCATAGGATTAGGCCTGCATTCCCATTCAGACCAGGGGCAAGAGTTTGAGGACTGTCCTTCTACTGATTTGAATACACACCTTACAGGACACCAAGGAGGAGCTGCCACTCCCAGAAAGGAAGAGGTGGACTTTTCCAACCCCCACTCCCCTTGGAGGATAAAACTTATCCCACTGGATCCTCGGAGCAGAGCTTCCTTGCCTGCCCGCTTGCATCTCTCACAAGCATCCTATCCTAATAAGTCTATGTCTTGCCTGTCACTTGGTCTCTTGCTGAAGTACCTGAACCTCACTCAGTGAGTCCAGACACAGGGTGAGTGAATCTAATTTAGAACTGAGGGTTCAAGTCCCAATCTGGGTTTAGGTTGGGTTCGAGTCCTGGCACATGGGTTCAAGAGCCAGTCTGGGTTTAGGCCGGGTCCTAGTCCATGCACATGTGTTGAAGTCCCCATCTGTGTTCTGGCTAGGTTCAGGGTGTTAATACCGTCAGTTTCAGCTGTATGGGCAATAATTAAGACTGAGAGAGTAATTAGTTTGAAAGGGCCAGGAAATCCCTATATATTTAAGCCTTGTGCTGTTACACTCTCTTTAGGACCATATTCTTGAAAGTGAGCAGAGCCCTTCTAGGTACAAAATTTTTTTTGTGCGACCCCATTTCTTGTTTGTAGGAAAAAGGCATCAGCCTCCTAGACCTTCCTAGTGAGAAAAAAGGGCAGATTCAAATAGTTATTACTTAGGGAAGTGGGAGAATGCAGAAACAAAGGAAAAGCAGTCAAAAACAATAGTGCAATGGTAAAGGAAGGTCCTAGTTCCTCCTCAAGGGATATACATAACATCCCAATATGTATCTTTGGGTTCTTCTATAGGAATTAAGGCTTCCAGTCAGGTGGAGAATGATAACTTCAGAATAAGCACAAGATTCCTGAACTTTCCCTGTTACCTCACCACCAAGCTCACACCCTACAGCCCTCACCCCAAATACTGTCTTTAATACTCTTCTCTGAAAACCATTGAGGAGTTCAGTCTTTTGAGTATAAGCCACCTGTATTCCTTCCTCGGCCCTTGCAATAAACTCTTCTCTCCTCTAAACTTACACATTTTAGTTTGTTTGGCCTTACTGTGCATGGAGCATACAAATTTGGGTTCAACAACATTCTTTTTATATACAAAATATCCATTGGGATCTGCTATACTAATCAGAAATGTAATTGGCCCAATTTTCCTATTTTAATTAGACAGTAATGTAGCAAAATACTCTTGTTAATAGCAGGGAATAAATACTGCTGTTTGCTACTATGACTAATGAGAAAACAGAACGTTTGGCTCATTGTTTCATATATATATGTAAATATATATTTATGTATTTATACATATAAATGTAAACATATATGTTTATAAATAGATGTGTGTGCATGTGTGTATACACGTGTCAATCCAAGGATAAATCTACAAAACAGAAAATTTATTTCAAAAATTGAATTCATTACTATTTTTTAATCCTATAATTTATTCCTATAGTTTTTCAAGTCTCCAAAATTAGAGTAAATGTAAAGGCATTACTTTTTTTTGTGTGTATTAATCTTTTTTCCTATATTTTATTTCTCAATCTAAAGCTACAACCCTAACCAGTTCAATTTCTTATAAACACAAGCTGGAATACTAAGATATACTTCCTGAGCTTGCTAACACCAGAGTATTATAAAACATAGATTTGAATGGATTGTGAAAATTTATTAGATTTATTTTTTAACAGAAACAGTAAATGGTAACTTTTTAAGAGAATGATCGTCCACAAAGTTGTTGAAAAGTTAGATGAGAAATAAAAAAAAAAGCAATTAGTATGTATGCATGTTTATAAAATTTTACTCATTTAAACAATAAAATTAAAGAATAAGAAGTGAAAAAAAAAAAAAACCTGAAACAGCGAATGCCACAGCCTCGGCACGTATGTACTAGTTGACTTTGGAACAAACTGAAGAAGACAGCAGAAAAGATATAGAACTCCATTACTCAAAGACATAATGAAATTTGTCGGAAGAAATTCTAAAAGACCCTACATGGGTTCAAAAGACCCTGCTTCCAGTGAGAAGTAACCAGAATTATGTGTGTGGTGTATGGAAGACTTGAGATGGTATCTTTTCAATCTATTTCATTAGGAATAACTAGTGTGACAAAAGGACAAAAGGAAAGACCGTTGGACTACACATCATTATTTTTGCTTATTGACTTAGATCCTAAAGAAGAAAGTAAAAGTAATGAATAGTAAAGATGGGGAGTAGGTAACTGTTTAAATCCTTCATATATCAAAATTACAGCAGCAACCATAAGAAAGCTCTGGGCTGGAGAGTAGGCTGAAACTTTTAAAATTTAATTCTCATTGTCATCTCACCCCAAAGTGAGACAAAGGCACATACCTACCACTCTGTGGTTGGAAAGAAGTAGAGATTTCAAACAATTTTGATAAAATTTAGAGAAAAGCAAAGAAAAATTTCACAAACTGCTGTGAAAAATATCCATAGGTTCTTTTCTCCCTTTATAGGCAGCTAAATGTCTGAATCATGACTATACAACAGACATTCTTCATTAAAGTTCTCACATTCTAAGAGGACACAGGTAAACAGGCAGAGATCAAGCAAAACAGTTATATGTGATTTTCAGGCAGATACCTTGTCTATAATCTCATTGCTTCTGATCAAAAATGAATAATAACAAAAGAAACAGGAACTATTTTTTAAAAATTCTTAGGAGTTAATTTAGCAATTAAAAGATAATTTAAACATTGGTGGATAAAGGTGTTTTATCCACCAATGCCAGCACAACACTGAATTTAAAGAAAATGTGAAATCTGAAATATTATATGACAGGAAAACAAAGTAAACAGACAGATAATAAAGAAAACTATTAAGGAGAAAGGACATAAATATTTGGGGGAATCTAACAATTGTAGACTATCTAGACATAATGAATAATTAGAAGAATATAATTAGATTCAAAACACACATATGAAAATTAATGTGATATATACAAAGCACATTTAAAAAAATGCACGTCCTTAATGTTTCTGGTGATTACATATGGAAGAAAGTAAATAACTCTGAAATTCAACACAAGATGATGGAAAAGTAATGGTACTCAAATCCAAATAAAAGAAACATGATGAATAAATATGGGGAAAGAAATTAATAAATCAAAACACCATGACAATTTATAAATATATTCTAGAACTGGAAACCAATAAAGTAGATGACACACTGGATACAATGTAGGAAAAAAACTATTAAAATTAATAAACACATTCCTTGATAAGATTTCTAATAATATTGACTAGTTTGGGTCATTCTTCAGAAAAATCACTGGAATTAAAGCCATTTCTCACAGAAACTCATCCAAAATGGGAGATAAAAATATCTCTATCCATTTCCCAGACATTCCATGGTGTATGTTTCCATGGCATTATATTTTTTAAAATAAACAAATGAATAAATATTTCTTAAAATGCCCAGAATTTAAACTCAGCCCACACCTTACTCCAATCCATATATTTACAGAAACAAGAAAATAATAAGACATAATTCTTAATTCTACAGGCGAATCATTCAGACCCAAGTTTACTCTCTGAGTTAAAGAAAAACTTGAACAATCCTAAATTCCAACTAATGGAATAGTTTTGTGCATCATTTAAAATATTAGTGTGATATTATCATTTATACCAAGATATATCAATTCTAAAAAAAATTGCAAAGAATAAAAGGACTCCAAAACATATTTTAAATAAAGTACTATGGAAATGATAAATCATAATTACTATAATAAAATAAGACCATACAAAATTGCATAAATATATTTGACATTGGCAAAAAGCTACAGGTAAGGGACAGGTAGAATCGCAGAGCAGAAAGGAACTCTGAGATCTTCAGCTTTAAAAGCTTACACTTACGGATGCATTGGGCATTCCGCATTCGTCCCTTACGTTCACTTTCCAATATTCTTGACCTTGTCTTGTGCCTCAGGAAGCTGTTCTCTATGGACAAACACAAAAAGATTTTTTTACCTTTAGCTCTGGTTATGTTTGAACAATGAGTTCCTACACAGAAATCAAAGGGTGGGAGGAGATAGCTGTCAGGGTACTTACTCCCCAGCTATCTTCCTGCTGAGACAGCTGGTTGTCAGTGCAAGCATTATTAGTGTTATTCTGTCAAAGGCTCTGAACCCTCCACAGCCATCCAAAGCTTCCCCCTCCAGACCCTTCATGCCTATGGAGCAGAGCAGCTTCCCACTATTGTTAGCCCTGGGCTTATTCACTTTCCATGTTGCTTTCCATTATCTTTCAAAACTCATGCCAACTGTCCCATTTTAGTGCCTGTTCTCTGCGGGGGGTGGGGGGGGGTGATAGGAAAGATGAGATCTCTAAGTCTTACATAGAACTGCAAAGACTAATTTATCTTGGGCACATTATCATTTGCCAGTGGCCTTGCCAAAGCAAAGAGTTTTATCAGAGCTATAGTAAAGGCTGCCCTCAAAGTAATAAAAAAATATTTATCAAAAACAAAATTTAAGTTTTTGGTGTAAGATAAAACTGAGTGTTCCTATTTGTTTCATTTCATTAAAATGTTAAGCAAAAAGAAAACACAAAAACTGTAAGCATTAGTCAGTCTCTTTTTCAGTAAAGAATCAAGAAGTCTCATACATGGCTTTTGACCCTGTACCTCATCAGGCACCACAGCTTCAGGAGACTTGATCACAAAGACACGGGGAAGTGAAAGAGCTTAATCTAAAACTAAGCCTTTTTCGCATTTGTGTGCTGTGATTAGATCCAAGGACTGGGCAGCACAGATGACAGGCTCAATGCTTTACTGAATTATGTTGCTACATTACATAGACACGTGTGATGAAGAAAAGAGAAACTTGGGAAATAGACATGAAGAATAAAATGAGTGGATTGGTAAATTTAAATTAAAAAGCCACACAGAGCCCTTGATCGTAATAAAATGTTTAGTTTCAATACTTGTCCAATCTCACCTCAAGTAAGCCAAAATTAACATGAACACCAATCCACAGATCCCAAGGGAAGAGTGAGACCTGGAAAAAAACTGTATGATACACAAAGTACAAGAGAAACCACAATAGTTATGAGGAGGTTTTCTGAGGAAATAACAAGGATGATTAACAAGAACACCTTGGCTGCCTTAATTTTCCAACATCATTGCCAAAAGCCACAAGAGGAACCTGTGAGCAGCAGCTACTCCTCTCTTCCACTCCTAACAACTAGGTTTTAACTAACATCTTAGCAATAATTCATTTTTAAAAAGAGCTCAAGAATTCAACTCACCTTTTTTTTTTCTGCTAAAGGAAGCAACTACAGAAAGCTTTTATTTGTTCAAAGTAACCAGTGCTACAGATGCAAAAAACAAAAATTCCCAACAACTTCCCCAATACTACTTCAAAACAAACATATTAAACTTGATTTTTGTTTGCTTTTTATATATATATATTTATACATATATATAAAATCTGGGTCTCAGGTTTTTTTTTTGATTTATTAGTGTGAAGAAATAACTACATTAATGAAAATCAACTCACCTTCTGAATGAGTAGTGATTTCCCTTTATAAACCATGTCACATCACTATCAAGGCAGAACCTTTTAATTTTTATCTGCTCAAGTTATTTCTATAAAGAGGAACAAATTTTACACTGTAACTATAGTCACCAATATTTAGGTAAAACCAATCGATTACTTACTGAAACAAAATTTAAAAACTCATTAAAATGTTACCTAGAAATATAAATAAAATATATATAAATAAATATAAATAAAATATATTTATAAAATATAAATAAAAAATTCCTTTTAGCTCTACCCAAGTTTCATTTCTTTACAGAGTTGTTTACATCCTGCTGGGTTTTATGTGCCTGCTCCAGAAGGACTGTTACAGCTGAACATTGACCATCCCAGTTGTATAACTATGTGATAGTTAATTTATGTAAACACTAGGAAAAATGTGACATTTAAGTGTAAAGACTGCTAAAACGTTGGAGTGAGCTGAATATTTTTCTTTCCTTTTTAGAAATTAGGAATTCAGAGAAGAATTGGCTATCAGATTTCTGTTCAGCAAGACCAGCACCCTAAAGTTGTTTAATCCATACCAGATGTGAAGAATAATGGTAGGAATAAGGGAAAAGGAGTTCTGAATCTTGCATTGCTATAATTAAAAGAAAATAGAAACTTTTTTCTTTTATATTAGTGCAAAAGAAAAGGTAATACATACTTAAAACTGTACAAGAAAACTTCAATTTTATCACACCATCATTATGCTTTAATAATATAACTGTAATCTGGATAATTTGCATAGGATTAGAACAAAAGATAAGACCTATAAGAAATAACTTTCTTATGATGGCAGACTTTTGTTTTGCTTGCTTTAGTCACAGTTGATTAAATTTTTGACAAATTTCTGTTTATTTGTCTGTTTTAGATTTTTTTAGCTATTTAAAATTCAGTCTAGACCATGAGGTCATCCTTCTAATGTCTTCAGTGGAAGAGAAACTCCTTTCCCAAAATGTTAGTATTGAATTTTGTTTCCAGATAGAATTTTATGCTAGGTATTCCCATTCAGTTCAATTGTTACTATAAAACTCTCACAGATCTTAAAAATCTCTGGATAATTTTTTTTTCTCTTTTTTTCTGGCTTGCATTGATTTACTCAATGTGATGAGGAAAAAATAGAAATGTGAAGAAATTTCCAGAAAATCACAGAACTATTAAGTTCATTTTTACTAAAATTCATTTATTTCGTCCTATGTTCATGCTATTTACCTTTGAGACTATCACTGCCTAGGTCTAGGTCAGGACAACCCTGAAGGGCCACTCCACCTCCAGAATTCTCCATAGTATGAATAGAGGCAATGGTTGGACCTGTATTACAGTTCAACTTCTTTCGTCCAATTCTGTTTCATTCCCTCACCTTCCTTAAGTTTTGATCTCTAGGTCACTCCCAAATACACAACCTGCGACTAAACTCGGTTTCACAGTCTGTGTCCTAGGGACCTCAACCTAAGTCAGACAAAACAAGAAAAAATATTCAGATTCTAGGCAAACACCTACTATAATATTACGGAGTATGTTTTAATCTGGGAGAGAACATCTTTCTACTTTCTTGGATATATTCCCTTCAACATAAAATTAGGAATTAGCATGTTGATGCCCATTAAAGACTTTTACTAGAGTTGATAACTGTTTTGAAGTTACAAATCAAATTAGGGAGACATGTTCATTCCTACCAATAAGTAGAATTATAATAACCTTCATCATTTTAAATCCTTTTCTTGTGCACTTCAGTAGTTTCACCAGATTTCTAAAATAAAAACCACATATTTCTCATTAAGGGCATTACTCATTAGGGATATTAGTGTTTTAGGGATTAGGGATAATTGTGAATGAAATCTTAGTTCTTGTTATATGTTCACGTGTAGGGGTGATTTTCTTATTATATTACTGCTAATATTGCCCTAAATAATCACATTGTGAACATTGATCTTGTCTACACTTTTCTATGCTATTATACATTGTGAACATTGATCTTGTCTACACTTTTCTATGCTATTATTTAAAATCCCATGGGTCACTTTGGTTCTTGTTATAAATCATTTCAAAAGCATAGATTGACATATGTTGTAACTATGCTCACCCAACATGAGACTCTCTGAAGTTTAATGGAAGAATTTTTACCCATACTCAGTTATTGTGATTACTGATTTATATTCATATTTTACATTTGCTTTTTACTCTATTCTTACCTCTTTTTATTTCTCTCCATGGATTTTGTTTTTTTGGCCTTATTTTTTTTAATTCTCTCTTTTCTGTGTTTTGTATGATTTTCAACCACTTCTCTATTTTTCTAGTAAACTATCCTTTTTAATGAAAAAATTAAATACATTACTGCTAAGAAGGTACTTGCATTTATTTTGCCCTTGACTATATTAGAATGATTATTTAGAGTTATCCAGTTTTTTATACCCCCTTTAAAAAGCTATTGGATTTACTATTTTTTTTTCTTGGGATCTAGTCATACCAAAAAGACTCTGAAATTGCTCTGATCTTTTTCTGATTTTGCTTATAAGATCGTCTATTATTTCTTAGACTCCTGAAACTATTTTCAGAATTTATCTAAAAATTCACTCCCATTATGGTGAAAAATATTTTGTTACTCTTTTTTGATTAGTGTGGATCTTTCTAATATGTTTTCCTTAGGCTTTAGAATATTTCAATATGTCTGATTCTTTTGTTCCTTTCATTCCTCCTTTTCTTTTGAAACTTGCATCACAAAAATTCTAGTTGACATTTCAGTGTATTTCCCTAGATCAACATTCTAGCTCAATAACTTCTCTAATTTCTTTTACTATAATATTTAACCCTTCTATTAAAGTTTTATGTAATTGAAAAGTTTATATGCCACCAAATTTCACAATATCAAGATTTCAATTTTTTTTTTCTTTTTACTGGTAATCCACTTTTGTTTTATGGATATTACCAATTATTTTTATGAAATTTCTAATTATACTAGTTTGAAGTGTTTCTCATACGTTTATTTTGTCTTCCCAGAGATTTTATGTCTTGATGCTTTTTTTCATAATTTGATTTCCTATAGATTTATTTGGTAATAAAATATTGCTTTTGATTTGTTGATGATATTCTCTTAAAATTACATTGGAGAGTACTTATTTTTGTTAATCTGCTATAGAATATAGCATGCTATAAAAGAATACTATATTAGCTTATTTTGATTGAATAACATTTAAATATATAATGTATACATATATACATTTTAATTTCAAATTTATTACATTAGTCATGACATAACCAAGACAAACATTTCATTAAAATAAATCTTTCTTTCAAAACAAATTTTTTCTATTAGTCAGACCCAAATTTTTAAAGATAATTTTTTACCTGAGTCTTTTAATACAGTGATAGAATATATATTAATAAAGTTGAGGTAATAATAAAGTTTAATACAGTTTAATAAAATTTATTTTTAATAGATATTTTAGTTACTCTTGATATTTATAGAGTGATAATTTTCACAATGTTAACTTCTTGAATTATATCAAACAATTTATATCCAGAGAAAGCTAGAGTTTATTTGAAAATCACAAGTTTTTAAACTTGTAAGTTTTCAGTATGTAATGTATTTTGACACCTCACCTCATTACTTCAGAGCACTTAAATATTGCCTTAAGGGATGATAGTCTGATCACATATACATACGTATCTGAATATACACATTCAGATATATATTCTGGTATCCATCACCTAAAACACATAACTTCATTTCAAGCACTAAGTCTTATAAAAAAATAGAAACCACTGTAAATGAGAACAATCTCCAGTGATCCAATGCCTTGTTAAAGTCTGCTTCTTCCACCCTAGCAAGCAGAGAAATTGTGCTGGCATTCAAGCTGTTACTTGTACTATAGTCTGTGATAGTTAAAATCTCCCAACTCTAGGAGTTCCCATCATGGCACAGTGGAAGTGAATCTGACTATTAGAAATGAAGATGTAGATTTGATCCCTGTCATCAATCAGTGGGTTAAGGATCTGACATTGCCATGAGCTATGGTATAGGTCGCAGATGCAGCCTGGATCCTGTATTGCTGTGGCTGTGGCATAGGCTGGCAGCTGTAGCTCTGATTCGGCCCCTAGCCTGCGAACTTCCATATGCCCCAGGTGCAGCTCTAAAAAAAAAAAAAAAAAAAAAAAAAAAAAAAATTCTGACCTATATTTTAAACAGGGTTTTGAGGACTATTCTAAAACTAAAAGACATATAACTGTTCCAATGATAAATATAATCCAAGCCTAAACATATGGCATATAAACAAACTTATGCTTACATAGTAAGACAGGATAATAATGGTATCTGTATATTTTAAAAGATGATGCTTTCACAGTTGCCAAAACCCAGCAGCATCCAAGATGTCCTGCAGTAGATGAGTAGATGTTAAAATGTGCTTAGTCTAGACAGTGGAATATTATTCAGCACTAAACAGAAACAAACTATATTAAGCCATGAAAAGAAAAGAGATGGAAGAACCTACATGCATACTACCAAGAGAAAGAAGCTAATGTGAAAAGGCTACCTACTGTATGATTCCAACTGTATGACATTATGGGAAAAGGGCAAAATTTTGGAGGCAATAAAAAGATAAGTGGTTGCTGAGGGCAGGGTATGTGTGTGTGTGTAGATGAACATATAAAGCGATGAGGATTTAAGGCAGTAAAAACATTCTGTATGATACTAAAATGATAGATATGTCAAGATACATTTGGACAAACTCACAGTATGTGCAATCCCAAAAATGAATCCTAAGGTAAACTATGCACTAGGTAATTATAATGTGTTAATGAAGGTCCATCCTTGGTCTGTCTGTCTGTCTAGCTAGCTAGCTAGCTAGCTATCTAATCCCCTTGGGTGAATGATAATGATAATGCCAGAGGATAAGCATCAGGATGGGGAGGGTGTGCATGGGAAAACTCTGTACCTTCCTCTCAATTTTGTTGTAAAATTAAAACTACTGGAAAAATAAACAAAATTTTTTTTGGCATTTTTAGGGTCATACCCCTGGCATATGGAGGTTCCCAGGTTAGGGGCCAAATCAGAGTTGTAGCCACAGCGATGCCAGATCCAAGCCACATCTTTGATCTTCACCACAGCTCATGAAAATGCCAGATCCTTAACCCACTGGTCAAGGTCAGGGATCAAACCTGCGTCCTCATGGATGCTAGTCAGATTCATTTCCGTTGAGCCATAATAGGAACTCCAAATTTTTAAAAAATACTGAGAAGAGACTTTTCTGAAATTAAAGATATGACTTGAGATAACTTGGCTTAGAGCTTGAGGTGGTTTGTAAAAGTAACTACACTTAATTGTTTTATCAAAGTAAAATGGTCGTCCATTTGGATGCCTTAGCAGCCCATAATAAAGAGGTGTAGTCACCTGAGAAAGAATTATCTAACTTGGTATTCTTCAGGGGATTACTTCACACCTGAAATTTGGCCATTTTAGGAGGAAATATTCTTGTTGAATTTCTGGGTGTTTTGAGGAACTGGTGCAGATAGAAAAGCTGAGGAAAGAAACCCAACTAAATGATAAGAAGTTCCTCATACATAGGATAAAAAAAATAAATAAATAAAAATCAGGAACATCAAAGGGCAATGTTTATTGCCAGAAGCACATCTGGCAATGTCTAGAGATATTATTTGATTGGTATAACTGGGAGAGAGAGGGAAGGGGAGCACTACTTGTATGAAGTAATTGGAGTCCAGTAATGCTTCTAATCCTACAAGGATAAGACAGCTCCCCTCCTCCCACTTCAGCAAAGAATTGTCTGATTCAAATTGTTTATAGTGCCTAATGTCAAATTTTAAAAAAGACACAAACTGAAAGTTGAGATTTGTTTTATTTGGGGTGCAATTAGGACTTAAAGCTGGGAGACAGTATCTCAGGTAGCCCTGAGAAACTGCTCCTAAGAGGAAGGTGGGGAAGCTAGGATATATGAGTAGTTATGACAAAGGGAAGGTAGTAGGAAAAAAGATTAAGGTAACCAGATTTATAGAAAAAGATTTACAGAAAACTAGTTTTTATGGGAAGATGTAAAGCTCTGGGCTTACTGGACTCACTGCTTTGATATGCACCTCAGCTGTGGGCCAGTATTCTCTGTTTCTTTCCTGAGTTACCTCAGGGCTCACTGGCCCACCCTAGAGAGTGACCGCATTAACTGATGACCAAGACATTTTTTTCCACTTCATTGTAGCCCAGGAGGCAGTATCTCAGAGAGTTCTGAAATACTGCCCCAAAGAGAAAAGGGGAGATATCAAGATATGAGTGATAAAGATGAAGGGGGAAATGCATGCAGCCATACACACATTTTACAAAGTTTGCTGCCAGCCTCATTACTACTAGTGGGAGGTTATTGCTAATCACAAGGAACAGACACCACTATGAAGGGTTTTAGTTGTTTTTCTAGTTATGAGGAGATGCAAAAAGTGGGACCATAAAATCTTCTCCTAAAAATATCTAATTATCAATTTTAAGCTAAGTAAAATATCCAAGCAGAATTAAACTGCAATCAGTTAAAAATTCTATAAAATAAGATGTTTGGTCTTATTTTCATATTCATTATATAGGATATATATATCCTATATAATGAATATGAAAATAAGACCAAACATCTTATTGTGAATATATATATTCATTCTATGAGTGAACCATCACCCAGATACCAAAACCAGACAAAGATACCACAAAAAAAGAAAATTAAAAGCCAATTTCACCGATGAACATTGATGCAAAAATCCTCAACGAAATACTAGCAAACCGAATCCAACAATACATTAAAAGGATTGTACATCACAATCAAATGGGATTTATCCCAGGGATGCAAGGATTCTTCAGTATCTGCAAATCAATCAGTGTGACACATCACATTAACAAAGAGTAAAAACCATATGATCCTCAACAGATGCAGAAAAAGCCTTTGACAAAATCCAACACCCATTTCTGATAAAAACCCTTCAGAAAATAGGCATAGAGGGAACCTACCTCAACATAATAAAGGCCATCTCTGACAAACCCAGAGTTAACATCATTCACAATGGTGAAAAGGTGAAAGAATTCCCGCTGATCAGGAACAAGACAAGGATGTTGCCACTACTATTCAACAAAGTTTCGGAAGTCCTAACCACAGCAATCGGAGAAGCAATAAAAGGAATCCAAATTGGAAAGGAAGAAGTAAAACTATCACTATTTGCAGATGACATGACACCATACCTAGAAAATCCTAAAGACACCACCAGAAAATTGTTAGAGCTCATCAATGACTTTGGTAAAGTTGCAGGATACAAAATTAATACACAGAAATTGACTGCATTACATATATTAACAAATAACAAAAGACCAGAAAGAAAAATTAGGGAAATGATCCCATTTACCATCTCATCAAAAAGAATAAAATACCTAGGAATAAACTTAGCTAACGAGACAAAAGACCTATACTCTGACAACTATAAGATGCTGACGAAATAAATCAAAGATGACACAACAGATGGAAAGACATACCATGCTCTCAGAGTGGAAAATCAGTATTATCAAAATGATTATACTACCCAAGATAATGTACAGATTCAATGCAATCCATATGAAATTACCAAGGACATTTTTCATGGAACTAGAACAAAATATTTTAAAGTTTGTTTGGAAGCACAAAAGACCCAGAATAGCCAAAGACATCCTGAAAAAGAAAAATGGAGCTGGAGGAAACAGGCTCCCTGACTTCAGACAGCACTACAAAGCTAGAGTCATCAAAACCATATAGAACTGGCACAAAGGCAGAAATACAGATCAGTGGAACAGGACAGAAAGCCCAGAATTAAACCCATGCAACTATAGTCAACCTGTCTATGACAAAGGAGGCAAGAAAATACAATGGAGAAAAGAGAGCCCCTTCAATAAGTGGTGCTGGGAAAACTGGAAAGCCACGTGCAAAGAATGAAATTAGAACACTTCCTAACACCATACACAAAAAAAAAAAACTCAAATGGGTTAAAGACCTAAATATAAGACCAGATACTATAAAACTCTTAGAGGAAAACATAGGCCTAACGCTCTCTGACATAAACCACAGCAACATCTTCTCAGATCCACCTCATGGAATAATAACAAAAACAAAAATAAAAGAAAGGGACTTAATTCAACTTAAAAGTTTCTGCACAGCATAGGAAACCCTAAACAAAATGAAAAGACAACCCACAGAATGGGAGAAAATATTTGCAAATGAATCAACTAACAAGGGATTAATCCCCAAAATTTATAAACACCTGCACCTCAACACCAAAAAAACAATGCCATCAAAAAATGGGCAGATCTAAACAGACAGTTCCCCAAAGAAGACATACAGATGGCCAAAAAATACATGAAAAGATGTTCAGCATCACTAATAATTAGAGAAAAGCAAATCAAAACCACTATGAGGTACCACCTTACACCAGCCAGAATGACCATCACCAAAAAGTCTACAAACAATAAATGCTGAAGAGGGTGTGGAGAAAAGGGAACCCCATTACACTGCTGGAAATGTAAATTTGTGCAACCCCTGTGGAAAACAGTATGGCAACTCCTCAGAAAACTAAAAAATAGAATTACCACGTGATCCAGCAATCCCACTCCTGGACATCTATCCAGAGAAAACCATGACCGAAAAGATACATGTACTCCAAGGTTCACTGCAGCATCATATATAATAGCCAAGACATGGAAACCACCTAAATGTCCATTGACAGAGGAGTGGATAAAGAAAACATTGTATATATACACAATGGACTATTACTCAGCCGTTAAAAGGATATAAATAACAGCATTTTCAGCAACATGGATGGACCTCTAAACTACCATGCTAAGTGAAGTTAGTCAGACAGTGAGACACCAGCATCATATGCTATCACTTACAGGTGGAATCTAAAACAACAGGACACAGTGAACTTCTTTGTAGAACAGATACTGACTCACAGACTTCGAAAAACTTATGGGTTCCCTCTGCCTAATTTCTGTCAGGGCCTTTTTGAAGAGCAAATTGTGGCTCCATGGGACAGCTTAGTCCGACGTTGTTCAGATGTTGACTGGTTGATATCCCCATTGAATTATCATTTGGAGACTTGTTTGTTGTATTATAGAAGAAACAAACTTGGAGTTCCTGTTGTGGCTCATCGGAAATGAACCTGACTAGTATCCATGAGGACGCAGGTTCAATCCCTGGCCTCGCTCAGTGAGTTAAGGATCCAGCGTTGCTGTGAGCTGTGGTGTAGGTGGCAGAAGCGACACAGACCTGGTGTTGCTGCAGCTATAGCAGCTACAGCTCTGATTCAACCCCTAGTCTGGGAATCTCCATATGCCGCAGATGCGGCCCTAAAAAGCAAAAAAAAAAAAAAGAAAAACGAAACAAACTTAACAAGCAGATTAAAAGTCAAGGCCAAAGATCAGTAAGGGAATTATTATAAAGTAATGAAGCCAATTAATGTAGTTACATTTAATGTAGGTGTAAGAGACTCAGCCAGAAATAACTGGAGAAATAACAGTTTGAATGTTAATAGGCAAAAGAAATCTCTCTCTTTTTTTTTTTTTTTTGTCTTTTTGCCTTTATGTAGGGCCGCACCCGCGGCATATGGAGGTTCCCAGGCTAAGGGTCCAACAGGAGCTGTAGCTGCCGGCCTACGCCACAGCCACAGCAATGTGGGATCCAAGCCATGTCTGCAACCTACACCACAGCTCACAGCAACGCTGGATCCTTAACCCACTGAGCAAGACCAGGGATCGAGCCTGCAACTTCATGCTCCTAGTCAGATTCGTTAACCACTGAGCCATGACGGGAACTCCAAGAAATCTCATTTTTT
>PVHT020004020.1:39067642-39104283 GCA_004024745.2 Catagonus wagneri | reverse complement strand
TGTCTGCAACCTACACCACAGCTCACGGCAACGCTGGATCCTTAACCCACTGAGCAAGACCAGGGATCGAGCCTGCAACTTCATGCTCCTAGTCAGATTCGTTAACCACTGAGCCATGACGGGAACTCCAAGAAATCTCATTTTTTGAATAGACCTGAAACTCAGTTTGGACCTGGCGATTTGTAGATTTTTGCTGTTAATGTGGTATTGACTTATAACTAACAAGAGCTATTAGTCATTGTAAGTTTTTATCTTTATGTTGCTATAAGAGGGGATCTTCAAAATGTAAAGTCACAGATCCCAGCTGCCAGCTGATGTTGCTTTGAGAATGGCTGGTGGTGTCAAGTAGTATAAACTTTACATTCTTAGCAATACAAGCATTTTCTGGTATTATCTTGGATGTCTGAACAATAGCTATTCCATTTTGTCTTTTAATTTTATTTTTCTCCTAAATGGCTAAAGCAGTTATTACTGTCAATGATCTTAGTGTTTTCCTAGATATGAGAAGATGTAAATAATTTGGGATCATAAAAATCTTTACCTGAAAATAACTAACTATCTGAAAGCCCATTCCATCAGTTTTCAGAGCACAGTGCCTCATTCCTGATCTTCACTCTGAACTCCTTTCAGGGGAGGCTGATGATCAGAATCTGCAGCAGTTCATGATTTAATACATGTAGAAGCAGATGGCAAGTGCCCATCTCTGGTTTTCAGGGTTCCCCATGGTCATAAATTTGACCATAGTCTTGGGAGGTATTTCATGATCATTTTGTCCCACAGTGCTAGGAATGTTCATTTACAGGTCTGGCAAAAATTTTGTTGACAGGCCATTCAATGCGCTATTACTGGACCAGGCCTTGTTAACGGTAGTCAAAAGTCTATGGGCCACCTGTATGACAAGTCTGTTATGGTCCAGGAAAATATTCCCTCTTGTTGCATTTTCTCATATCTGGAGTTACATCGATCTCATGGAACTGTTTATTATTTCAGAGACTTAATTACACATTTGGTAATGTAATAAATAGCAATTTTGTAAAAACAGTTAATAGAAAATAGTATAGTTGGTAGTATTAGTGCGAGTTACAAATAGGAATTTAAGTTAAAAAGTTTTACCAAATGTGGTCTAGTATATCCCAGTTAATCTGGCTTTGTCTGTTCCTTACCTTTAAGGGAAATTATGTGCTAGCTTTGTCCACAGTGATATTAATAGTGGCCTTGACAGAATTATATTTTTTCTAGAATAAAATTACCAAAGGGCTGACTAATGAGGTCCATGGAGAGAAGAAACCCACCAAAGTAAATCAGAAGAACTAATCATCGGTAAATGACTATAAAGCCAATAATTGGATTGATTTTTAAAATTTACATAGGATTGTGCCCATGACAGAAAACACTTGATTTGTGTATAAAATGAAGAGAAGACAAAAAAGTAACCATAAGGTCAGGTCTGGCAATCCTGGGATAGCTGTCTACTTCTGAGGTAGTCTTTGTCCTGACATTAGCATTTTTCTTTTTTTATTTGAAACTTATTTTAAGGAAAGTACAGAGTTAGTTCTCTTTATAGACCAGTCCAATGCAAGGCCCTTCTTAAGAGAAATATAAGAGTTAATTTTTAAATTTCTTTGTGCATGAGGCACTTAAGAATACCTGCAAATAAACCTTCGATCTAGGTTGGAGACAGTTTTTCAAATGATAACTCTCCCAGTCCATATAGCCTCTGATTATCATAGCACATCTGATATCTACCCAAACATAGATTATAGCACTCATCTTCAAAAACATACTTAGAATATTTTTTAATACTTCAATTAAATTTTACAGTAATATAGCATAGCAGCAAATAAATATTTGAGGGTGAGTTTTTAGACAGTAAAAACTGAACTCAGTTACCTTAGAAGAAAATCCCTGTTTATGGCCAGGTCAGAGCTGGTATTATATACATTCCAAGAGACAGTCTTTATTTACCTAAACAGACTGCGGAACACAAGAGGTCTCCAATTTTTGGAGGGATCAGGCAGAGAAAAAAGAAAAAAGTTTTAAACTTACCGACAGATATAAATCATGAAATTGCTGTAATTCATTAAGTAACTTGAAGTGAAAGGTTTTTATATCTGAAAAATAAAGATTAAAAGCCAACAATATATCCAAAAAAGGTTATGAAATTACAATCATACTTAGCAGTTTTTATCCTGTGTCATTAATTTTATTTTGTAGAAGTCTAATTTTTTATTAGTTTTGTTGATCTTGCCTGATGATTGAGGATGATAGTAACAGTGATAATTTTACGATGCATGTGAGAAAAAAAAATAAGGCTTATATGATTTGTACAGTGAAACAGGTGTTTTGATTATTGGAGATTATAGAAAGTAAACCCCACATGGTAAACATACCATATTTGTGAGGGCATAAAAACCCTATATCCAGCGAAAGTTTTAATCCATCAAATAAGAATTATGTTTCCTAGGAAGCCGGAAAAAGCCAAGCAGCCATCTTGGATTTCCCATAGCCTTGACTGTTTAATTTAGCTATTGTTTACCCATTTTTAATTCCCTGACTTAACAACAGACTCTTACATGTTATGAGGACACGAGGATGGCAAAATTCTGGTAATCAGAGGTTAACTGTCCATAGAAGTAGAATAAACTTTATCCACATGTACCATATCTTTTATTTGACAAAGTTTCCTGGTTTATCTGTAAAGTAATCCCAGTTAGTTTAACATGTTTCTTTTTGAGATGCCTCAGGGGCCTCTGAAGCATTTCAAGTTAGCTAGAGGTCAGAAGAACTTTAACTAGAATTTGACATTTGTAAAGTTTGTTAAAAACATCAAAATGTTTTAAAGCACTTGGTCAAATAGAATCATAGATCATTGTGAAATAATACTTATTTAATTAACCATGGTAACAAAAGACCTTAAAAGTAGGAGTCACTTAACAGGAGTAACTTAAGGGCAAATAAATTCACAATTTATTACTGAAGGCAGCATTCTAAGAAAACCTTGTATTAACAGACAGACCAAATCCAAATTTTTTACCAGCTTACTTTTTATTCTTAAATGTCTCTGTGTGGCACCAAACATACCGTAGTTTTCTCTGTAAAATGAAGGCAACATTCATTAGTTAATGTTTCAGTATCCTGTTTTATTTGGCAATGACCCAGCTATTCAATAAGTTTCCACTATTTAACTTAATTCATCAGAACTCTAAATTTTTACATTACCAAATATCTGGAGAGACAATTCTTAGATATCCCTAGAACCATTATTCGTAAAAGTTTATCCAAAAGCTCTTATTTATACCAAGTTATTTTTCTTGTTGTCTATTTTGTAACAGATATAACAAGATCTTATTTAAATTAAACCTTAGGTACAATAAAGGTGTTATACCTAATGTTGATGACTCTAAAAACATGTTTATATGTTTATATTAATGATATCAACAACCTAACTTTAAAATCAGATATTAATTTAATATTGAATATTTTTAGTTCATGTGAACCTAGGATTAATTCTGGCTAGTTATCCTATGTATTTCAAAAATTTGTGTAAGTGCTTAATTTCCTTTAAGCCAATTAAGTAGAGCTCTTTTATGAATTAATTCTGACGCTATACATTTTTGTGCACATACAGTTATGTACAAACACACAAAACAGAAGCCTCATGGTTTTTGTTTTAAAGTAGTAGTAGAGAGATGTATATTGAAAGTCAGGGTGGAATGAAAGTAGAGTTTATTGAGAAAACCTAGGAAAGGAGAGATCCCAGTTATTTTAGAGGCATCCTCAGCAGGGCTGCCTGCTTGTTTCCCATCTGAAATGACAGTCATGGCAGGAGAGGATGTTGGATTAAGGAAGCTAACAAATAGTCTCTGGCAGATAGTCTCTAAGAGCCAGAGTCCCTAGGTCAGAGGAAGGCCTGGTCTCGGAGTGTTCATATACACCCCTGGAAACCCCTGTGATGACAGGCCTCCCTGGCCCCACAAATGAGACTTTTGTAGGGTGACAAAGGGACGTGGGGACCCTTCTGGAAGGCTTGAGAGCTGTGTGTCAGAGCTGTGTGTCTGTGACTACTTCCAGCTGCCTCACAGAAACCAAGACCAGTGGAGGGCGTCCCCGAACCAGTTAGTGTTGTGGGCCCCCACTGAGTCACTTAAAGGCAAATAAATTGGTCTGAGTTCTCCATGCCACACCTCAGACAGGTGAGTATACCTTATTTTAGGCTAGGTTGTTTAGCCTAGGTGATGTCATTGCACTGTGAGAGACCTTAATTGTGACAGACAAATTTGGCCTATTTTCTTTTCCTTAATAGAGGGAGCATGTCTTGTGCCATAGGGGAAAGGAGAAATTATCTGGGATGCCCTGAGGGGACTGAGATTTTGTTTAGATAAGTTTTGTATAGACAGAAAAGAAAAGCAGTGGGGTTCCTCTGAAATAGTCCAGGATACAAACAACTCATACAACTCAACAACAAAAACAATCCAATCGGCAAATGGGCAGAAGACCTAAACAGACAATTTTTCAAAGAAGACATACAGATGGCCAACAGGAACATGACAAAAAAGTTTAACATCAATAATTATTAGAGAAATGCAAACAAAACTATAATGAGGTATCACCTCACACGAGTCAAAATGTCTATCATTAAGAAGTCAACAAATAACAAATGCCAGAGAGGGTGTGGAGAAAAGGGAACCCTCTTCACCATTGGTGAGAATGTAAATTGGCACAACCACTATGGAAAACAGTGTGGATGTACCTCAGATAACTAAATATAGGACTACCTTATGATCCAGCAATCACACTCCTGTGCATACATCTACAAAACTTCCATTTAAAAGATACACGCACCCCTATATTCATCACAATAGCCAAGACATGGAAACAACTTAAATGTCCATTGACAGAGGAATGGATTAAGAAGGTGTGGTATATACATACAATGGAATATCACTTGGTCATAAAAATATAAACTAATGTCATTTGTGGTAACACGGATGGAACCAGATATTCTCATACTAAGTGAAGTCAGAAGGAAAAAGACAAATACCATATATCACTTATCTGTGGAATCAAAAACATGGCGGAGATGATCCCATTCACAAAACAGAAACAAATCATGTCCAAGAAGAGCAAACTTCTGGCTCTTAGGAGGTGGGATGGATTGCAGCCTGGGGCCTGAGGATTCAAATCCTTATTCATGGAACAGACAGGCAACAGGGCCCCACCCATACAGCACAAGGAAAACTGTGTGTGACTGGGTCACTTTGCTGTAAAACATAAACTGAAGAAACACTGCAAATCAACCACACTTTAAAAGTACTTTGAATGACAGAAAATAAAGATATGTAAGTTGGAAAACAAAATACAATGTCCAGGAACAGCAAGTTTAAGGCAAAGCGACAGTAACAGAAAGAGAAGGCTGGGAGAAAAGGCAACAGTTACTAAGGCAATGAGCTAATAGGGCCTTTGGAATATATCAGGGAGTATCCCTGACCAGAACTGTCAATTACTTCCATAGCCAGTCACCAGTTCAGAGTAGTAAGGGTGGAAAAAAAAGAAAAAGAAAGGAAAAGAAGGAAAGCAAGCTACCACAAATTTCAGTTACAGGCAGGCAAGGTTGGTTTTAAATTGCCAGGAGATGGGCGGAGCACCTGCTGAGCTTCCACTGTTGGAAGGAGTGGGGAAGAGGGGGAGGGAATAGTCTACCTGGAGACGGTCTGGGGGAGGGGAGCGGAGGTAAGCATGTGCTCAGAGAGAAAGGAATGATCCACGAGCCAGAGGGAAAAAGGCATTGGACTTGTTTTAATTTCTAGACATCGCAGACCACCCCCAAAACACGCCAGCACTTCTACAGCACAAGAGATTTTGCAGGCTTTGTGCCATACATCCTCTCCAGGGCTGGAAAGCGCCGCAGGTTCACATGCAGACATTCGTCTGCCCGCACTCCTCTTAGAGCAATCCCAGCAGCAGGCACCATCTGTGGCCCCGGTGACCTGCCCCAAGTCCGTGTGCCAGACGGATGCCACCGCCATCCTGGACAAGGCAACTGGGGATCCCGGTGAGCTGGGCAGTCCTTCAGCAGTACAGGGCTGGTGGTTCCCTGGAGCAGGTGCCAATGCACCCGCTAGAGCCAGTCCCCAGCCACTTGTCCCTACACGTTCACCTTGACTGGCTCAGCGAGTGAGGCAGATGAGGTAGCGGCTGGCAGTGAAAAAAATTTCAGTACCTTCGTGCACGCTCCCACCACGCATAGTGCAACACAGGCAGAAAATAGAGAGTCGATCACTATAGGGATGCGGGGGGAGACCTACCTTGATTTGAATCACTTTGATCCCTCCTGAGCACTAAAAACATACCATCGCATTTTCCATGGTCCCTCTCTAACCATAACAAAGGACTAGAATGGTGGACATTTTACCAGTTTACTCAAGTGAAAGTACATTTTCAGAGAGGGAGAGAAGCCTCATATGCATGCTGGCTAAATAGAGAGCCTGAATCACTCTGCAATAGTCTTTATACTCCACAGTGTGACCTGAGTGGAGACCCAATTTGATCCTCTGATTAGCCTTGGGCGGGATGCCTTATTTGCTTCATTTTCACAGAAAAGAAATTCATGGACTTGGGAGAACAAAGTTGTGGTTGCCAAGGTGGAGGGAGTGGGATAGACTGGGAGTCTGGGGTTAATAGATGCAAACTATTGCATTTGGAGTGGATAAGCAATGAGATCCTGCTGTGAGCATAGGGAACTATGTCTAGTCACTGTGATGGAACAGGATGGAGGATAACGTGAGAAAAACAATATATATATATATATTTATGAGACTGGGTCACTTTGCTGTACAACAGAAATTGACAGAACACTATAAACCAACTATAATGGAAAAAATAAAAAGCTTACAAAATTAAAAATAAAATACAAGTTAAATGATGAGTTCCCATTATGGCTCAGCTGGTTAAGAACCCAATACAGTCTCCTTGAGGATGTGGATTTGATCTCTGGCCTTGCTCAGTGGGCTAAGGATCTGGTGTTGCTACAAGCTGTGGCGTAGGGTCATAGATGAGGTTCAGATCCAGTGTTCCCTGGCTGCGGCATGGACCCCAGCTGGGGCTCTGATTTGACCCCTAGCCCTGGAATACAACTTACATAAGTTTCAGGTGTGGCTGTAAAAAAATTTTTTTAAATGAAAAAATAATAAAATGCAAACCTATAAAATTCAGACAAAAAATTTCAAGGAGCAAATACATGTGTAAATGTCTATCAGATGATGAGAAACTGGGTAGAGCAATGAATCATGTGTTTTACAGATTTTTATCAAAGTATAAATATTCAAATATAAGAAATTTAATATACTCTAATAATCATAAGAAACATAAATGGAACTACAATAAGGAACATCATAATCAAATCACTTAATGATAGAGCTAAATAGAAAAACCATGGCTAGAGGAAAAAATGTGGTATTACGTACAGAGGAATCAGAATAATGAAGATGAATTTTTCTTGTAGGCAACAATACAAAGTAGAAGACAGTGGGACTGTTATCTCCAAAGTATTGGAAGGAAAATCTATTGGTCTAGAATCCTTTATCATGAAGAGTAAGATGATATCCAGAATGAATGCTTCATATGAATCACTCTTCCAATGAAGAACAGCAAGAAACACCTGAAACTGAATACTAGGCTAATGAGTGACCAAAAAGCCCAACTGCAGAAGCCAAGTTAAGTCAAAATTTTGCTAAAGGATTCCAGGTAATCTACCTGGTCCAAAACAATAAAGAACTAACATACTTCCACTGGGAAATCTCAATTCAGGGAAACTACTTAAATGGTAAAAAATTGTTTACACACGAGTTATTTTCACTGCAGGAAATTAAATATTTTCATTAAATGTCAAATTTTGTAAAAGTGGTAAGAAATCATAATGGCTAGAAGAAGGAAGAATTTGTGTTCAAGAAAACCAAAACGCATATGCTCTCCACTGTACAGTGACATAATATTGCTATGAACAGTGCTATAATATTGCCATAATGACCAGTCAAAAAGCAAGCATTCCCTAACGGTACCTAGCTCCACAGGACGTATTTTGAAAAACTGAAAGAGAGTAAAATAAAGTCCCAAAGATCTATTTTAGGTACGGTTATTACTACTGATATTGCTGTAATTAAAGACTTCAAATAAATAACCAATAGTTTTCATACCTAAACACATTAGTCAATTAGAACATATAATAGAAAAATTAATTTTACAATAATATTTAGAACTAAACTTAATAAGAAGTATATAAACCTTTAGGATATAGTTTTAAAATACCAATGAAGTACTCAAAAGTAGAATTAACAAATGACAAAGCTATATATAAAAGCTACATAACGTTGGCTGTAGTATCATAAATATATTGGTTCTCATCAAGATAAAATCCAAACATAATTCCAAAAAAATACCAATACATTTTTGTGTTTTGTTATTTTTTGTTTGTTTTCCTGAAGCTAGGCAAATTGATTGTAAAGTTCACATAGAAAACTTAACAAGAGAGAATATTCAAGAAAAATAAAACCGGAAAAAATAAGAGTCTAATTTTATGAAATATTAAAATATATTACAAAGCCTTCTATTCAACACAATGTTATACTGGCATTTAAAGTAGGGAGAGGAAGAGAGAGAGATTGAGAAAGAGTGATAGTATTAAACAGAAAAATCTAGAATTTTACCTAAATGCATATTTAATTTTGATAAATATGACAAATCAAAATGGGGAGGTGATAAATTACTGAGGAAAAAAGAGATATTAAATAAAATTAGTTCAACTGAAGAACTATTTGGGAAAAAAAAGTAAAACTGGATCAATACCTTAGACCATCGATTGCTTTCAAAGAAAAGAAATAGCCTTTAAAAATAATAGCCTTGAATAAATATAGATATTATTTTATAAACAAGGAACACAAAAATATATCTAATTATGACAAAAATACAGAAGCAACAAATGAAAACATTCATAAAATCAGCTCTGTAAAGTCAAAGCATTTGTTTTTAAAAGTTAACCATAATCAGTAAATAGGTAAACAGCAAATTCTAAGAAAACCATATAATATATATATCTTAAAAATTGAAACCAAACCCGTGAGAAAATTGCCAAAAGATTTTCAAATCACTCATAGGGACCATTTACCAAAAAAGAGAATGCAAATAACACTGAATCAGAATAAAATACGTTCAATCTCACCAAGAGTAAAGAGAATTAAAACAATAGATGAATGATTTCTCACCTTTATGACTGGGAAAAATCATAAATTTAATCATGTACTGTATTAATGAGAATATAAATTATTTCAGATATGGCTGGTGGGAATATATGAGTCCAGACTCTAAAGAGGATGATTTGGCTATATTAAAGTAAAATTAAAGATATATGTTCAGTCTTCTGAGATTGCAATCTGAAAATATATTTACAACTGTGAGACAGTATATGTTTGTTTATAAAAGCATTACTTATAATATTAATACATAACTGAATCAAATATAGTAATTTTCCTAAACACTTCTCTCCACTAAAATCATGCAAAATCACTCATATGACCGGTTGAATGGATCACAGAACTACTAATGATCAAGCAAGGCTTGCAGTTTCTGCTTCTAAATCTAAATTCCCAAGCCTTTCTGCCCCTATGTAAAAGGACCAATAGTCATATTACTGGTTTCTTCCATACACTACTGCATAATTACACACTTATATTCCTATGAGGGAAGGAAATACTGATACCTGACCTTTTCTTTCTGATGTTCCTCTTTCCATTCTTACATTTCCATTCTTACATGCAGCAGTTGGAAAGCTGCACCTTTCTGCCGCTTCCGTTTTTGTTTTTTTTTTGTCTTTTTGCTTTTTTTTTTTTTTATGTAGAGCCGCACCCGCGGCATATGGAGGTTCCTAGACTAGGGGTCTAACAGGAGCTGTAGCTGCGGGCCTTCGCCACAGCCACTGCAACGCAGGATCCGAGCCGCGTCTGCAACCTACACCACAGCTCACGGCAACGCGGGATCCTTAACCCACTGAGCAAGACCAGGGATCGAACCCGCAACCTCATGGTTCCTAATCAGATTCGTTAACCACTGAGCCACGAAGGGAACTCCCTTTCTGCCGCTTCTGATGTGTAAGAAATACCTTGCATCTTTTTTTTCTTTCTAAGATAATAGTCTCTTCTGTTCTAGAAAGAAGAGCTACAGCTTTTGGGTTGGGGTGAGGTGGAGATGAAGACCGGTATATATTAGCTCAATATTTTCAAAGTTCTACTTGTATTGCACTTAGTTCGAGAAACATTATAGCGAGGAGTACAGTTCTCATCAAAAGGGAACAGAGTACTGCCTATGTCTTGTGTAAGAATGGCAATGCCAGGAGGAGAAGGTAAACAGAGAGTTAGGGCATGTTGTTTGCCTTTCCTGTTTATTTACCATAATGAGTAATCAATTCTTGATTACTAAGGTAATTCTCTATTACTCGTAACTATTATAAAAGTTACCATTGTAACTTTGAATTTAGAATAAGTGAGCTGTTATCTAAAAATATCTCCTATAAATGTGGAGAGGATTAGGACTTGTAGTTTCACCTAAATATGCTTCTCCATTATTTGTGACTTTGAAATGTAGATGATATCCGAAATTGTAGGTTCATTCAGTAATAAGCAAATACATTTTAATGATCATGACAGTCATTATATGAAAAAAAATTCACACATTCCATTTTAGTAAAGTGAGTTTGGTACATTGCACTGTTAAAACAGAAAATCATATATACTTGTCCTTTGGGTTGAGGTATCTTTAACAGTTTCAGATATGGCTTAATGTTGACAGCCTGGTAAAGAGGTAAACTCTTTTCTGGTATAAACTGTGTGATCAGTGATGTATGCTTAGAGGTCACCTTTCCAAGTATTGGTGAAATGCACCGTCTCTTGTGCCTGACTGCAGTAACGGTGAGGCTTGCGTTCCTGAATGGATTTTATTACATTCACATTGTTTCCCCACAAAAAAGTGTATTTTTAACTCTATCATTGAGGGTAACCTAGTTACTAAAAGGAAATTAAACCACTTTTCATAGGATTTTTATTGAGTTAACTTCTCCTAACAATAAAATTTAAGTCTTATTAGGTTTTACTAATCAGTTGAATTGATGATACGTCAAGCTATTCAACAAAGGCTTGTTTTGTTTGCTTGTGAAAGAAAATTATCAGTGTGCCTGAGAGTGTATACTGTTCAAGCAAGTTCCTCACACATAAAGATAAGCATACTTTTAGAAATCACATTTACGACATTTTCAAATACTATCTACCATGCAGTTTTCTTCAAAAGCTAGACAACAATTCTGATGAAGTATCCCTAAATGAGTCCAGTTTTAACAAAATACAATAGCAAAATTTATTTTCACTATGTTTCTAGCCTTCTTGGCTGGACTTAAAAATATCTGCTATATTTTTTTTAGATTAACAAGTGGGCACTTTGTGGTTGAAAGGGGATTTTGTTTTGTGATTTTGTGTGTGGTTTGATTTTATTACAAACATAAAATGCTTCTTATGAGACTACTTTAAATACAGAGTATTCAGAAACAAGAAAAAGAAACAAGGAAAGTGGGGCTTAAAAAAGTTTTTTCCTATGGTTCTCAACTTGAAGACTATCAAACATGCCTCTGAGATATACGCAAGAATATCTCAAAGAAATTAGAGCTACTGGGATCATCTAGCTAGCTACTTATATTCAGAATAAATACAAATTTAACCTGTTACTTTTTTCTAAAAACTACACGAAAGAAACACAAATAAATATGGCCAGGCCATGATGGAATTACTTTTATGTATTTTATATCCTCAAGTCTCAGTATGATACCGTCTTTTTTTTTTTTTTTTTTTTTTTGCTTTTTGCTTTTTAGGGCCACACCTGTGACATATAGAAGTTCCCAGGCTAGGGACTGAATTGGATCTGTACCTGCCAGCCTATGCCACAGCCACAGCAATGCCCGACCCAAGCCACATCTGCAAACTACACCACAGCTCATGGCAACACCAGATCCTTAACCCAGTGAGTAAGGCCAGGGATCGAACCCGCATCCTCATGGATACTAGTCGGGTTTGTTACTGCTGAGCCACAATGGGAATTCCTCAGTATGATGTTATTAATATGAATAAGTTTTCTTAGAAACAAAAATATGCTAGCAGAGTTGACCTTGGAACAACGCAGTGGTTAGGGGTACTGACCCGCTGCCAAATTAAAAATCCAGCAATAATTTATAGTCTGCAGTATACTTGGTTCTTCCGTATCTTCAGTTCTGCATCCTGAGATTCAACCAACTGCAGATCCTGTCGTTCAGTAATACTTACCATGTAAATAAAATTCCTGCAAAAGTAGACCCAGGCAGTTCAAACCTGTGCATTTCAAGGGCAATCTGCATTCTAAATTCCAGCTCTTGAATAATCACAAGATATGTCACAAACAATTCAAAAACTTGTTTTTTCAAAACCTTTCTGATTGTGGAAAATACATTAAATTTTAGGATATAAAATTTGATTTCATTTATTATCACATGAAATATTGATTTTTTTTAGAAAGATGTTTTTTAGAGAAGCTTTAGGTTCACAATAAAACTCAGTGAAAAGTACACAGATCTCCCACACATCCTGTCACCCTCACAGAGGCATTGCCTCCCCCATTATCAAAATCCCCTAGCTGAGTGGTGCCTTCCTTACCATTATTGAATCCGTATAGACATGTCATTATTATCCAAAGTTCAGAGTGTCCCTCACCTCTTCGTGTTGAACATTTTATGGGTTTTATATTTATCATAATACCATACAGAATATCTTCACTGCACGGAAAATCCTCTGTAATGTGAGTAATCATCCTTTTCTCCTCTCTCTCACCCTTGGCAACCACTCATCTTTCTATCATCTCTGTAGTTTTGGTGCTTCCAGAATGTCATATAATTGGAGTCACACAATATGTAGCCTTTTCAGATTGGTTCCTCTTACTTAAGCAATATGCATTTAAGTTCCTCTGTGTCTCTTCAAGTTTTGGTAACCCCTTTCTTTTTAGCATCAATGGGTTATTTGAACTTTCAATTAAAAAGTAATTTAAAGTCGTAAACTCCTTTTACGTATCTGTAACAGAAACCACTTTAAAAAATACTATTCCATGAGTGAGGCAATGGATAATATAAAGTAGTACGAATTTAAAACAAAATTACAACACTGCAATATGGGACTCAATTCTCAACATGCACAAAACTAAAGAGCTACCTTATTTCACTTAATAGATAATTGCCCATACTTAAATTGGCCTGTGGTAGCATGTATAAGTACCAGACTTTTACAGTAAAAGTTGTATTGTAGACTTCTTAAAAAAAGATATTTTACCATGCACTTAATATTAAGTATATTGGAAACGAGGAATAAAATAGGAAGCACAGGGAAGATTTTGAATCTCAGAAGCATAAAAACATGTACTTTTATAGGTGAATGGGAAAAATCAAGTTAACATAATCCATACAGATAGTAGAAGTATGTCATCATGTAGATAATAAGAATAAATAATAAATGCCAAAAACGGAACTGGTAGCATATAAGAAATTTGCCCATTTAACGAAAGCCACTGAAAAACTCTTTAATGCAGATCACTTTGCGGAATGCATGCTATCCAACTCCTGAAGAAACATATCAGTTAACAGAGGCAAGATTAATGTAAATGGCATTTTTAAACAATTAAGAAAACTTCAAAACCTAATATTTCCATATGATTCAGCTTCAAACAAGCTGTACTAAAAATTGAAAATTAAAAAAATATTTTGAGTATCCACTTTATGCCAAATCCCTAACTAACCCCTGTGTGGCTTATGTCTAGGATGGACTCAAAGAAGCAAAACAAAGGCTTTGAAAAATGAACTGACGATGAAACCATCACCACACAAAATGGAAACAGAGTTTGCTCTGTGGAATTAGAGAGGTTGACTGAATGCAAAAATATAAAATAAACATTTGCCATATGATTTTAAAAGCACCCAGAATCTTTCCTTGTAATATTAAAAATGTCAGATACAATTCTAAATTACCCAATAAACAAAGAAATAGAATATAAAACTCTCAAGGGAAGAGATAGCCAACAGATGCCAACCCCATGATAGCACAGATGTTGGAATATTCAGAAAAAAGATTTAATTCAGCTATTGTGACTATGGTCTGTGAGGTTAGATAAACACTAAATTAGTGGGAAAATAGGGGTACATAGAGATATACAAACCAGAAAAAAATGCAAAATAAGAAAAAAGTAACCAAAAACTATACATCTAAAGCTCACCCCCTGTCCAAAAATTAACGGAAATACATCATAGTCAAATCTAAATGTAAAGTGCAAAGCTATAAAACTTTTAGATGAATACATAGGAGAAAAACTTTGGGACTTAGTGTTAAGTGAGACATTCCTAGACATGATACAAAAGGCACCATTCATACAAGAAAATAGGTGATATATTTGGCTTCATGAATATTAAAATCTTTTGCTCTGCCTACGACCCTTTTAAGAGAATGAAAAGACAAGCCACTAACTGGGAAAATATATTTGTAAATCACATACCCAACAAATAATTCATTATCTAAAACACATAAGTAACTGTCTAATTAAAAAAAAAAAATTTAGGAGTTCCTGTAGTGGCTCAGTGGAAATGAATCTGACTAGCATCCATGAGGACACAGGTTCAATCCCTGGCCTCGCTCAGTGGTTGAAGCATCTGCCACTGCAGTGAGCTGTGGTACAGGTCACAGACGAGGCTCTGACCTGGCATTGAAGTGGCTGTGGTGTAGTCCAGCAGCTACAGCTCCAATTAGACCCCTAGTCTGGGAACCTCCATATGCCATGGGTGTAGCCCTAAAAAGACAAAATAATAATTATGATAATAATTACTTTAAAAATGGGCAAAAGACCTAGACAATCAAAAACAAATATATGAAAATGATAGCTACATGAAAAGATGTTCAGCATCACAAATCACTAGAAAATATAAACAGCCACAAATTCTACTGCATATCTATTAAAATGACTTAAAAATACTTAGATTATCAAACACTGGTAAAGATGCAGGGAAGCTAGATTTCTCATATATTGGTGGGAATATAAAAGTGGTATGGTCACTTTAGAGATGAGCCTACAATTTGTAAAAGAAAATATACACTTACCATATGACCAAACAGTACCTCTCTTAGACATTTATACTAGAAAGATGAAAACTTATGTTCACACAAAAACCTCTATGCTAATGTAACAAAGCCATTTTTATAATAATCACTAATAATTCGAAATGACCCAAATGTCATTGAATGTGTGACACAGTTAACTTTTCTACATTATGCTATGGAATACTCTGCAATAAAAGTAATGAACTATCAATATAAGCAACAAGGTGGCTCAGTATTAGAGGAATTATGCTTAGCTGAAAACACCAATCATCTAAGTTACATACTATATGATTCAATTTATGTCAAGTTCTTGAAATGAAAAAAAAGAGAGGGGGAGATGAAAAGTTAACTTGTTGCCAGATGTTATGAAAAAAAAGTATATATTTGACTATTAAGGGCAACATGAGAGAATCATTTTGTGGTGCCAGAACATTTCTGTATCTTCATTTCAATGATAGGTATACAAATCTATACATGTAAAATATCATAGAATTATATATACAACATACAAAATATAAGTACGTGAAAAAATAATGAAATCTGGATAAGGTCTGTAGTCTGGTTTATTGTATACCCTAATTACTGTCTTCATTTGAAAATGTACTGTAATTATGTTGGGGGAAGAGCTGGGTGATGGCTACATGGGACCTTTCTTGACTGTGGATTGTTTTCATAACTTCCTGTGAGGTTATAATTCTTTCAAAATTAAAAAAAATTCAAAGCTTAGCTCTTCAATTATCAAACAATGTAAATTAAAAAAAATCCTACCCAGACACATCATAATCAAATGGCTGATGCTCATATGTAAAGAAAATAAATTTCAAAAATGAATGAAAATGTATTCTGCTATTTATTCCAGAGACCATACTAGATGCTTTAACCTGTGTCTTATTACTCTTACAACAATAATTATTTTCTGCATTACGATCCCTATTTTCAAGACGAGAGTGATGACTCAGAAAGTATTCAAAGCTGCTAAATAGCAGTAAGGGATTTACCATGTCTAATAATGAATTCCATTTTGTCCATTATTGTTTATATACCCAAACATTTTCCATGTACCTTGCTAATTAAACAAGGACATACTGTAAACACTGAGTATAATTTTATCCCTTACTGTTTCAGTATAAAGCCTAAGGAATATGTTACCTTTTTCTAGACTATATCATTTCAACTATTAAAATGAAAAAATTATCAAGTTGAAGCTAATTTGCATCAATTAAGGTACATCAGGTTACAGACAACAGTAAATGATTCAGGATAATTGAGGCAAAACAAGGATTTATTAAAAGGTTAGTGGGGATGCCTAATAAATCAAAATAACAGGTAAAACAGCCAGGTCTTTGAAAAAAGAGGGATTGAATCAAGTCCAGTAGTAGAGGCTCATAGGCCTTAATCTGAGTTGTGAAAAAAAGCATAACCCATCACTAACGCCCATGATCTCCATCTCTTCTATTTTAATTTTCTGAGTTATTAGTACAAATCAATCCAACATGGACTGATGTTTACTACTAGGTCATCAGGGAAGCCAGTTAGTGAAGTAATAACTTCACTTGGCTAGCCTGACTTGCCCATACATTTGTTCAAAAGGCAGGGTCTCTTATCAAGGGAAGAAAGAAACAGTTTTACACCAATAAAAGCAAAAGCAACTGTAAACCATCTGAAGAGACAAACTTGCACACACACAGATGCACGTACTATTCACTGCACACAAGTCTAAAAGTTTCAAGATAATCAAAAATGTATATATATATACAGGTTTCCAAAATGTCAGAGTACAGTTTAAACTTGAATAATTTCAGGAGGGTAAAAGCTACAAATTATACAAAAATCATTTGAAAGTTCAACTATTTTAATTTCCCTTTTCCTATATATAGTTTTGTGAATTGTCCATAACACTTTTTTAATATTTATTTTTATTTCCCTCCTTCTGATTGAAGATGTTAGGGTGACAAAGAAAAAGTAATCTTTCAAAATGTATAGAATTAAATGTGTAAATGACATGTGCATTATTAAACACCAAATTATATTTTCTGGAAGTTGGTAGCTTTTACACTTCTAAAGTTATTATGCTTAAAACTTCATCATGACATCTGTATATACACACACGATTGTCTTGGATGATTTTCAGATGTTCCATCATTCCTAATGTGACTGAATAAGAAGTGTTTGTGTGCCAGCAAGTACATAAGCCTCAAGAAGCCAAGGAGTGAGTTTTAATTGCCTTTGGTTTCATTTGTGCAGTACCTTACCCTCCTCAACAATAAGAATGCCTCTCCTCCAGCCAAATAACTGTCCAGTGAATGTATTAAGAGGTGATAAGAAAAAAGTATGTTATGTTAAAACTATATAGAAAAATATGCACTGCTTTGAGAGAAATGCATGGGGATGAGTGCACGGCAGAATGGGTACTAGTCTGTACTGTTTATATTCTGCTGTGTTTCACGTGTTTGCATCAAGCATGTATTCACTGATTTCTATATGGGGAAAGGTCATAAAGTGGGAGTGAAGGAAAATATCTGGGCTGGAGAGTAAGATTGAGCCAGGTGTTCTAGCTTACAGTAAATGGAAGGGACTTAAGATAAAAGTAGAACTCAAAGTAGAAAGAGAATATTTTTTTAAACCCTCTGTCACTTTAGTAATCTCTTGTCATGAGTTTTCTGTTCTACTGCTGATAGCTCTAGATATGAAACATTTGCTTCCCTAAGTACTAACATCTTTCTACCTATGCTGTTCCCCACTTCACAAGAACATGGTTCAGGTATCCTTAGTAGCCCCCCGACTCTTTGCGGGTGGGTAACAGGATGGGGAGAGTGTTTCCACAGGTCTCCTGAGCGTATAGTATACCCAGCATTCCTTGGTTTCTCACAGCTCTATGTGGCTATTTTCTCCAGAGTTGGGCGCCAAATGTACCCCAGGACAACTGAAAGCAACTACAGAGAATCACGGACACCTGTCTTCAGGCCAGCCCTACCTTGATGCTACAGGGCTCACAAGAACTGCTGTCAGATCATAGGAGTGTGCAGGACACCACTGTTTGAAATCTTCAGGGCACTAGGTCTACGCTGTTGTAAGAAAACTGGAACAGAAAAGGGGATCCATTCAATGAAGAATGTAGATTTTCTTACTTTAGAGACATGTTCACCCACTCTCAGGACTTCCTGCACGATAAAGAAAATTCACAAAAATTGCCAGGTTCCATTCTAACTGCAAGTTTTGGAGCATGGAAGGTGAGCCCTACAATTGTTCCATTAGCTAATAAGACGTATTCATCCATTGTAGTATGAACCCAGCTTTGCAACATCTTTGCTGCTTTGTCTGTGTTTAACTCCTCTGCTGGACAATTAGAACAAGACACCTGATGCTATAATAAAAGGAAATAATAAGATATGAGAATTGTGAACTTTCACAAAAGGATATGAAGGTCCTCCAGAAAGCAAGAGAGTAAATTAAATGTTTCCAAAAATGGCTCATGACATAAGGGTAGCCTCCATCTTTTTCTTTCCCCAGTTACACCTAATACTTTTGAGGAGGCAGCCAAACTTGCTGGCTCCTAGAATATAAGAAGGGAAATTTTTCTCAGGCAAAAAAAAAGGGATTAGACTAGTTGTTTCTTTAAAGTTGTTAAAATTCCTCAGCAGTCTCTTCCCAGGAATGAAAATCATATAATAGAGTCTGAAATCACATTCATACACAGAGAAAAGGTTGAACCATGACTGCCCTGCACGCTAATCTTTCTTCAAGGACAGAAAGCCTTTCTCTGTTTTGCCCTGTGCCTCTTGGAAGGGAAGCAGCCCAGGAAATAAACCTAGATGGGACTGGACTCTCAGGACCTCTGGTTCATAAATGAATTGTGAGCCCAACCTTCTCTACCCTCCTGAAGGGGCAAGGTTAGGGCTTTATTTCTGTACCTTTGAAGGGCATGGATAGGTAACATTCTTATTAATTTGTTATCAACCAAACATTCCACCTCTAAGTATATATTGTTCTGAAGGATATTCCTCATTACAGTTATCACGGAACCTTGGGATGACAACCTTGGATGCCACCTTTTCTCAGAACCTTGTACCCCAAGTCTCCTTGACATGCTCTCTTACCCTTGGAGTTCTCACCTCTTCTGAAAACCAGCTCACGGCAATTTCCACTTCCACTTCCTTTTCTCAATTTCAGTTGTGGAGATAATATACTGATGTTCATCTTTCTATAATTTGCACGTGGACATCTTGCTTTTCTGCATGGTGATATCTGCTGCCTTCTCCCCTCTTTTCAAGAGAGAAGTGGATAATATTAAAAGGTGTTATCTGTTCCTATTGGTGGTGTGGTGGTAGATATGTGTAAAGAAAGGTGGGGATTATGGATGCTTAGAAAAGATAAAGCCTTCTGAGTAGAGTCTGGCTTCCTTTAATTCCTGTCTTTTAGGGGCTGAAAAACAGTCTATTTGCATGAGGATGTCTTCATGACAAAACGTTTTTCATGCTGGCGCCCAGATGTTGTCTTCCTGATTTTTGTATTCCTCCTCCTCTTCTTTGTCCCTTTCTTGCTCACCTTGCTCTTGAGCCAGGCCAAAGCAAGATGGAAGGCATGGCAGCTAAAGCCCTCCTTGACTCCATGCTCCACGTGCTCCTGAAGGATGTCTAAGCTGGGGAAGACCCGGCAGCAGCCCATGCACCTGAAGCCACTATCAAGGGCCACTAGCCATTCAGGTGTCTTGGCCCTGGAACATTCCTCCAGAACTGTAGGTTCTGCTGGACTGTCAGTCTCCTCCCTTTCCTCTTGGACTTTGCTGTCCCAACTGAGCTCACTGTCAGTTAGGAACTCCTTTGCTGACATGTGAGGGAGGGTAAATGCCACATGGATCTTTTTGGGATATGTCATTTCTTCTATTTTTATCTTCTTTGAGGGAGGCTCCAACCCTTTCTTTGTTTCCCATAGGACAGCCACACCCCTTTTCATTTGTACATGCATGTAGTAAATTTTCATGACCCTTTTCTTCTGCATAAATATTGATGACATAAAGGACCCATTACTATTAACCAAATTAAATGCAAAAGAGACTTGTGGAAAAGGGGAAGAAGTCTCCCATTGCTCCAAATCCTGGGGTAAAGGCTTCTCAGGGGATCTAAGATAAGAAGCATCTTGATGCATAGGATGGATTCCTAGAAGAGAAAATTTCAAACACAGGAAAGCTAGGATAAGTATGTGAAATCTGTAAAAGTTCAGATAACCATGAAACTACTATATGGGCATGTGGCATAGAAGTACATGGATATGTGGTATTTCAGAATTCTGTGTATAATATGTTTCTTATTTGGAGTGGAAATATAACTATGCAGGAAAGAGGCTGCGGTGTGTCTTATGGTGTTGATTGTATTTTTGGGGCTGTATATGGTATTTGTGATGTTGGTGAAAGGGGATGGTGAATGAGTGTGTGTATACATGTTATGTGATGTTACAGTACATGTAAACAAGTTCAAGAGTGGTACATGTCATTACTGTAAGACAATAAGACAAAGTGCCAGAGGAAACGTACATGAGCTCTCAGGATGTGTCTCTCTATGAAAGACTGAAGGTTTTGAGGGTGAAGTAATGTAACTTTAGAAAGACTTCCTTTAGTGGTTATCTTAATATTCTTGAGTTTGGCTTAACATTGGGAGTTAAAGCAGGTTATATATGTGATGGGATGTGAATTATTTATAGGATTAGTATATAAACAGATGATTCTGAGAATGAATGAGTAAAGGAATGAAGTACACCTATTTAAGTTTGGTGAATAAACATGTGTGTATTTGAGAGAAAAAATGAAAGTAAGGAGAAATAGGGCCATACTTGATGTGAAGGATTTTATACACACTGTGTGAGCGTGTGTGAGTATATGAGTTTGTGCTAATCTGAAGGGGAAGATTCTGATTAAATTCCTATGTGTATATCAGCACTGTCTACCACATCACCCACAGCTGTACCAAGGTTCCTATGTTGAAGGTCTGTGCTGAGAAACTATGTTCTATCCTTGAAGACATATTTTCTATCTGTCCTTGGCAGAAGCTTCAGTCCTAGATCTTCTGCCCTGAATCCCTCTCTTGTTTTTGAAGGAAAAGTGAAATAAGCAGGGATCAGACTAAGCAGTTCAGTTGAATATGCTTTCCAGGCTAAGATCTCACCTTGGTATCTTCCTTACCGTCCTCATCAGCAAAAATAAGCTTGCACGCCGAGGAGACACAGGAGAAATATTCTGAGGCAGTGGACTTTTCTCTTGGTGTCTGACTGTAGGCTGGGACAACCACATATGACTCAGGCTTAGAAGTATTCTCTGGAGTTTTCCAGAATTCTAGGGAATTGAATTAAAAAACTGAGATGTGACATTTTCTGGAATCTGTTTCCATTCAAAGACACACTAAGTGGATATTATATGTCAAGTGATGTTACCACACATGAGACTTGCTTTCATAGAAACTGATGTGACTTTAATATGTGAAACTCTACCTATTCCAAGACTCAAAGATAAATAAAAGACAATTTTTAAAATTGTGTGCATGGTGGATGTCAGTGATGCTGAGTATCTTGCATGTGACCTTTCTAGAGATAGATACGGAACATTAAAAAAAGGCAAACTAAGAACTATGCCTGAAATACAGCATGTAGTTGCTAAAGTTTAGATATTATCAACTCAGTGGTCCTCATCACAAATCATTCCATTACAGGGTATGGGATAGAAGTTTTATGAAGAATTCTCTATGTATATCTACCTATTTATATTGATATATAGATATAGATATACAGAAAGACACAGATGCAAATCCATATCTATGTATATTTTTATATGTGTAAATTTATGTATATACGTGTATGTATATATATGTGTGTGTGCTTATGTGTATACTTCTATACAGAGAGAGAGATATAGATATAGATATTGCAAACTAAAGAATGTCTCTCACGTTCCAGTTGTACAAGGATTAGGACATTAGCCCCTGCAGTTGCAGATCTTAAAGACACTCTGAAAGGAGTTAAGGGTGGAGGTCAGGATTGAGACGTTCTGAGCTCTGGGAAAAGTCGGCAGAACAGGCCTTCAGATAGTTATTTTCAGGAGAAAATTTTATATACCCAATGTTGTGCATCTTTTCAGACCTAGAAGAGCACTGAAATCATTAATGGAGATGTGTTCCTCATGACTAGCAGCAAAATTTTAACGAGATGTACACTTGGTTGCATGTATCCCTTGCGCAGTATCACATATATACTGACCTCCCCCCTCTTCCTCTTCAGAGCACCTCAGAACCTTCTGTCTTCCAGCTATAGTTCTCAGTATGCCCCCCAAAAAACTTAACTCACAGCTCTCATGTTGTTTTTATTTTTGTTTGGTAAACAACATCTTTTTTTTTATCCAGAATTCTCTAGGAACTGGTTATAGTGCTAAAGATGTTCACATGAAGACTTCAGAGACACTCCCTAGACCACTGAAAATGTATTTCTATGTTTTATAGATTTATAACCTTCACATTTAGACCCTTTGAAAACAGCCTCTTCCGATGTATACTGGGACATTTACGTAGTACTTTTTTTTTTTTTTAAGCTTTTTAAGGCCACACCCATGGTATATGGATGTTCCCAGGCTAGGAGTCAAGTCAGACCTGTAGCTGCTGGTCTGCACCACAGCCTACACCACAGCCACAGCAATGCAGGATCCGAACCGCATCTGTGACCTACGCCACAGCTCATGGCAATGCCAGATGCTTAACCCACTGAGTGAGGCCAGGAATTGAACCCGCTTCCTAGTGGATACTAGTCAGATTCGTTACCACTAAACCTCGCCAGGAACTCCTACTTGGTACATTTCTTCCCATTGATCAGAAACAGAGATCCTAAGCATTGAAGCGGTCATGCATAGCCATGGCTGAGCAAAGGAGCTCAGTTCAATTCTAGAGCATCATGCTCACCATCCATGCCTGTTTCCTGCTCAGCACTTCTTCTTTCCCACAGCCATACCATTATCAATGAGCCTATCTACAGAAGAGGCACAGAAGATACATTCTGAATGTTAATGCTCTGCTGTCTGACTGTGGCTTTGGGCCAACCCAGAGGGTCCAGAGAGCAAAGTTTCATCATCTGAGTCTAAGAATTCTGGGAAAGAGAGGGAAAATCAGATATATATCATCTTTTTCCTTCAAAAAACATTCAAGAAATACCATACACACTAATACACATGGTACTGTCATGAACTTTATAGCCTAGGTTCTGTCCAAAGTTCCAAAATCCCAAAATCCAGGTATACAAATATATTGGTTGGGATAATGCATCTGATTACCCATGAGTGGCCTATCTTGTTTTCTGCTTTGGATCAGAGGCTCTGATTCTTGAGTGGTACCTGGTGAGGTACCTGTACTATTTGTTATTACTGTTCCATTTACCAGAAGAATAAATTTGGAGTATGTATGTGGGTAAAGTGCTTCCATCTATCAGCTGTGGATTATTATGTGAAAGTCCTATTACTTCCTGATATAACTAGAATTTACAGGAAAGAATCCAATTCCTCACACTGAGGCCTCTGCTGTTAGAACTCGGGGGGAACTACTGTGTTCTGAGCTTGAGTAGGAGACTGCACTAAGTTTGCCAAAGTTGACTATAGACTTTTACCTCTCAACATCAGCTATTGCTCTCCTTTCAGATCTAACTATTAAATAGCATGGCAGTCACTTGGCCTAGTCAGTGGTAACACCTTTCTCAGTGCCTTCATCCCACAGGGCTCTATTTTTCATCTTTACTTACTACATTCATAGCCTATCTTGAAACCTCACCAGTGTACAGACAAATTCTAGGTTGCTGGAGTTTTCCTATATAATATGTATATTTCTTGAATCAGTTCTACCTGTACTACTGATTTAAATGTATAATAAATGTCCCCAGTTATTTTTCACTTCCACTTCAGCTACATTCCATTTCCAATGGCAAGCTGTATGCTCTTAAATTCACAAGCTTTAGCAAATGAATAGGTAAATTAATGATCCTGATAAAGTCACTCTAACACATTAAATCCCTTCTTCTGTTTAAAAGCTTTAATTAAAGCTGAAACAGATTTTTACATCTCAAAATACATCTGCTTTGTCCTTTAGTTCACTGGAGAGTGATGGGTCATGTTAGTGTGGGAATGGGAAAACTTAATATGTGTGGCATATTTTTTACAAAGTTGATATGTATGTCTTTGGTGAGTATGGTCTGATGTGTGTATGTGCCTGCCAAGTTTCAACAATTTTATGTAGTGAATGTAGAAGTGAGATGTCTATTGTAGGTGAAGGAAGTGTGAATGTGATGTGTTAAGTGATATTGCAGCATGATTTTATATATGTGTAGGCAGTATGTCTTCCACGTATTATATAGTAATATAAATACATGAACTTCAGTAGTACATGTGCTATTAAAGTTCATATAGTCATATAACATCAATTTGATTTATATGAGAGACAATGCCAATCTGAGTAATTTGTGAGACCCAATGAGACTGGAAAGTGTTACAGAGTGACAATGTAAAGGACAGATGTGAGGGAGACCATGTGAATCCCTAGGATAGAATGTGAAGGGACTAAGGAACTGGGAACAGAGAATTCTAGAAGGCATCATATGATTTTGATGGCTTCATGCACTGTTAATATGAACACAGAGCGCTGCAAGAGTGAGAGTATTTGTGTGAGTTAGAGATTATAGTATTGAAAGAATAAAGTCAGAGAACACAAATTTAAGGAATACGTATTCTGCGAAATGAGAGTGTGAAGGTTTAGTATGTGAGGATATAAGCTTATGAGTGTGTCTTAGAGTAAAAAGAAATGGGAACCAAAAATGGAGAAAGAAGGAATGAGGGTTTATAAAGAGGTAAATATGAGATGATATGTTCTGAGACTAGCTGTGGGTGTGATGGAGTAAAGATGCAAGTGTATTTATGAGGGTGGAAATTTGTTGGAGACCAGAATTTGAAGCCCATTCTGAAATCTCTGCCCCTTGTTCACCCAGGAGAAAGTATGCATTAAGGAGTTTTTTCTTGAAGACAAAAGCAGATTGCACTAGTTCTTAGATGCTTTATTCTGGAACTTTCTTAGTCATTCCAGACTGGTTGCCAGAGATTAGTCCATGTCATGACAATAATGTTTATCTAATCAGGTTCAGACTGAGTTAAATCTTCTCATTTCTCTGATAAGTCTGTCATTTGATTAGTCCTCCATCTTCTCAAACATAGACCTGTTTTGATATTCCTGCACTTTTGGACACGTGTCATTTTTGACATTTCCCTTGAACCTCAAAGTTTTGTTTTATATAGATGCAATGAATATCTTCTACAGGATAAAGAGAACTTACGTTCTTGCTATAGTCTGGACTTGGGTTTGTATCATGTTGTACCTCCTATCAGTTTATATAAAGGAAATCTCAGCTGGATTTCTCAGCCAAGCTTATATCTCTCTTTTCCACTCCCCATCCTCGCCTCCAGTTGAGACATCTTTACTTAGGAGTATCTTGTTATCATGGGAGGCATAGGAGAAATAATTTGAGATAAAGGTGTTTTTTCCTTCCTTGTGACAAATATGACCAAGATATGCAATATCCTTTTGTTCCTTCAAGTTTTGTTAAACTTATTTGTTTTACTCAGAAAGCCTATTTATGTTAAATCACAGACTTACCAGTTCCTTAACTCATCTTTTTTTCCCCCAGAGGATCAAGTTTCCTCTGTGTTTCATTTCATTTTTTGCAAGAGATTCTTTCTGTGAGCTTTTTTTTAATATATAATTTTTTATCTGAAAAAATGTCTCCATTTCACCCTTATTCTTGTTTGGTAGTGACTGTGACTTCAGCACAGTATTTTATATTGTTGTCATTAGGTTTCTGTTTCTACCTCCTCAATTCTTACTGAGAATTTACAGTATAACAAATCAGTATTCTTTTAAGCATCTTGTGTTTCTCTCTAGTTGTATTAATGTCTCTGTTACTGGTGTTCTGAATTTTTTTTTTTGTTGTAATGTACTTAGGTGTACTTTATTTTTGTCTGTCCTGTAATGAGCATCCTAATAATGTTTCTGATTCTAATGGCTTATATCTTTCATCAGTTAAGAAAAATGCTTAGCTATTTTATCTTTTATTATCTGTCTTACCTTGTTTTACTCTTCAGAAACCTCAGTTTGACATAAATATTTTCACATTTAATCCTCATTTATCTTAATTTCTCCTTTATCCATCTCTCTGTCGCTATATATTTATATTATAGGTAATTCTTCAGCTCTCTTTTCTAGTCCACAATTTTATTTTCATCTATATCTAATTTTCTGTTTAACTCATCCACGTTTATAAATTCTAGAATTATATATTTTTTTATTTCTTAAACTACTATTATTTTTTAAATCTTTTTTCTTGATAGGATTTTATGTTTTACAGCATTAATAATTTTAAAGTCTTATTTACTATCACTACAATTGTTCAATTAAATTAACTTCTTCAGGGTTATAACTTGTTCTTTACCCTGTTTGCAGAATTTGCCTTATAGTTATGTTTTACATTTTTAGATTGTGAGCTCAAATTCAGCAAAGTCATTATCCATAGGACCCTTCAGTGGGAAGGACTGACAATCCAGAACTCTTTTATTTTCCCTTCTACCAGATACTACTGGGGTACAACTAGCTTTTAATTTAATTTTATATTAGTTCTTCACTTTTATGTTTAATTGCTTATATAGCAATTGTGGACACTATGATTATGAATTCCACCTCTTCCCTTGATAAATGATATGTTTCCCCAAAATGTATGCACAGAGTTCCTCCTCTACCCACTAAAAGTGAAAAGTATTTGTGATGAGTTCCTGTTTATGGTACTGAACCAGAGAACTAGACTCTCAATTATGAGACAAGAAAAAGATTATGACCAGACCCAAAGTAAACCTTTCTCTCTGAGAGTTTGAGCTGGATTTCTACAGATGTGCTCAGATATCCACTGCCCTGATCTACCTAGGCTTTAACTGTTCTTCCTTCATCCTTACCAGCACAAGAGGGATTGCAAAAAGAGGAGTCACAGGAGAAGTATTCTGATTCAGAGGCTCCACCTCTTGCCTCAGGGACCAGGGCATTGTACTCCCAAGAGTATCCAGATGGTAGATCATATTCATGTAACTTTGAGACACCTAGGACATGGATGGAATAAGTCATAGTAACAAGTGACTCCATTCTGTTCTTCAATACTCCTCTCCCTAACCTACAATCCCCACTGACCCCATGGAAATAATTTATTTTGTACCGAACTTTTAATATGTCTAGGAAATCAGCATATTTCAGTGTTCTATGCTTATATCTGGCTCCTACCAACAAGGTCCCTCATACTCATTAAGGTAACTTCATTAAGATTTTTGCTCTTATATATTTACCACTGGTTTCTACCTCTTACAGATTTATAATCTCAAATAAAAGTTCATTACTCTTTATTACCATGTCACTGTCTCTGTTTCAGAATTAACCAAGTTCAGTAACCACTGGCTAATTAAGATAATCATCTCTCACACATGTCTAATATATGTATTTTTGCATACAACGTAACAAAATGGTATGATAAATACAGTGTGCTTTGTGTGTGTAAGTTCATAATCTGTTAAATAAAAGTGGTTCAGCATTTACAGTGTGACTGATTTGTTGTTAGTGAATCTGGGGTGAGAGTTTTGTATCAGTAAGGATGGTATGACTGCTTGGTGTGCCTATTTTAATTCAGCACATGTATGTGTGTGTAGCTTGCATGTTCTCTGATTGAGGATTCATATGTGCATGCTTTATATGTCTTTTTGTGGTTTAAATGTATAATTTAACTACTGGGAATACTTTCTTTGAGACTAGTGAAAATTGCGTATTTGTGAAATCTAAGGGAATAATGAAAGAACATAAGGATGTGAAAATCAGACTGTAAAAGAAAAAAAATACATAAGATTTGAGAATATGGAACTGTGTGAAGATGCAAAGCAAATGAGGGTGCAGAGAAGAGCATGTGAGAGTAAGTGGATAGTAACATAACCTCATTAGAAAATAGATATGAAAGACTGAGTTCTAATGGGCTAAAAAGGAATGTGGACAGTAAAGCCTAGCAGTGTAACTTTTATGCATTCACCAAACAGAAATATGTCAACACTCAAAATACATGTAATAGAATATTCAGATTATCATTTAAAGTATCCTGAGAATAAAGGCGATACAAATTTTCCAAAAAAAGTAAAATCTTAAAGAAATTATTTATATTCATGCAATGGAATATATGCACTAAGAATGGAAAACTAGAGTCACATGCAACACGAAACTCACAGATATAATGACGAGTGAAAAGAACCAGTATTGTGTACTTCTATTTCCACAATACTCAAAAACAAATATAAGTGGTCTAGGGTTTTAGAAGTCAGATAAATGATCACCTTTGTACCTACCAGGGTAAAACAGAGACTGGAGAATACGGATGCATCTAGAAGACTATAACGAAATGAATGATGAAGACAGACTGTGCAAATGGGTCTGTATATGGATGAATGTGAAGATACTGAGCATAAAAGTGATTGGATGTGATGGAGTTTTAGACAGCACTTCTGTAGTCTCTCTCAAGTCTGGATCTTGAGGATACGAACACTTTTGGCCTTTTAAACTGTTATTGCTTTCACACCTTCCTAAAAACACAACATGCCCTTTGTGGGTAATATTGACATGCACTCCCATCTTTCTCTGATAAAAATCTCATTTTCTTAGCTCCTCTCTCCCATTAGTTCTTCAAACTAAATGCTTTTCTCTACTTAACCACTATGGGCTTGCTTCGGTTCTTTTATTTTTGTGTATGTATGTTAAAATTTACTGATTCCACTAATAATCATATTATAGAAGATGGAGAAGCATTTTGAGGTGCTTTCTGTACTGGCAAGCCTTGAGTGGACTGACGGGCAGAATCACTAAGATCATCCCTGAGGTCTGCCTACATCCCAGTTTCCCTTCGTATGCTATTCAATAGTCTGTCCTTACCAGCAACAGTGAGCTTGTCTCCAGAAGCGATGCAGGAGAAGTAGTCTGAAGAAGAAGAAGAAGCAGTCTCCCTTCCCTTCTGGCCCTGAGTTGGGACCATTGCTTTGTGTTTACACTGCAGACCATCTTCTTGTAAATTCAGTTTAGCTGCAAATTTAAATTAAAAAAATAATATATATATATATATATATGTCATCCATGTTTGGTATCTGTGTACTTATCCATACTTTAAGCAAATTTTATGAGTTTACTATATGACATGTTCAGTGAACACACATGGCTTCCGTCTCCATGGACAGCATAATTTGGCCCTCAAGAAAAATTTAAATCTACAGTAATATCTATTGTGCCAATAAATGTCATGAGTGACTGGGTTTGTACAAGGGGCTTTCTTTGTAGATGGAGAAGAGACTGTTACCAGCATGATTTCTACCTAGACATATTACTATTATATTTAGCTTCCCTTTTAAGTAGCTCTGATCATGTGATTAAGTTTTATACAATGGAAAATGAGTGTAAATAACCATTGCTCAGTGGTGGGAATGTGACAGATTGGAACTAACCCCCACCACTGAGCAATGGTTATTCCTCATACTTGTCTACTGTGAATCTCCATAGAAACCAGAACTATTTCAATTCCTCTCCCTTTTTCACAGAGACAAACTTTCTCTTCTATTCAACCATAATAGTTAAATGGTATCGTGTGTATTGTGTTTATCCTGCTTTTTTCCTTACCTTTCATATAGGAGCCCCACACTTATACCTTCACAGTCTGAGGTTTTCATTCCTTAGCAAATAAAAAGTCTATATGGCTTTATTCTCTTGTCCCTGAACAATCAGATTTAAATGCTCATTGGCCGCCTCCCCAATTTTTCCCTTACCTCTATGAGCTACATTTTCTTATCTGTGACCCAGAGAAATAACTATTAAAAACTTATAACATCATCATATACTTAAAAAACATTCTTACGCAGAAGTAAAGGGGAAAACATTTTTCAGAAAAAAATTGCACTAATCAACCACTATGTTTGTGACACAGTAACCCAGCGTGATGTGCCATGGGTGTTACAAGTCCTAAGCAGCAGAGACAAAAACTTTGCTATCTAAACTTTCTCTTTACTCTTAGACTATCCAGGGCCTCAGAAAGACTAGCATACACATATCTTTCTCTTCTTATCTCCCTCCCTCTCTCACCACAAATATGAAACTTCTTCCTTCTTTATTCCTAAGGCTGTTCCCTATGGTCAGAGAATATGCTTAACAAGTACCTCTTGACATTTTGGCAGGTGTAGGGGAGTATGTGCTTTCCAGGTGTTTCCTTTTTTGTTTTTGCTTCATACTTCAACTCTTTAGGGAGAGATTAAAATTAGGTAGCTTTCTCCCTGAAATTCTGCTCTCAGAGAGTCAGTTGATAATGATGAAGAATCAGACCAGCAAGCATATTCGAGAACAACAAATCATTTGAAAGGTTATCTTATCTCCTCACCACTGCCCTGACTAGAGCATGAGAGCCATTATGATGTAAATCATTACTATGCTTTCAGCAGAACTCTATGACCTGTGGACCACACCCATGCATTCCAGGGACACAGCTAGGATTCAAAGGACTGAAGACCATGACAACTCACTGACTGGGTCATTCCTTTTATCCAAAGGAAACTGTCATTAAAGTTGAATTTTTATTTCTTGCACCTGCCATCAAAATTACAGGATAGGTGATTTGGATTAAATAAAGAAAATTATTTTATATGTCTAAGATTAGCACTTTACCAACCATCTCCCTAATGGTGAGGATAAGGCAGTACCTCAGAGAACTAGGTACTGCCTTAGAACCAACCATGCCTGTCTCACAGAAAATGGTAAAAGTTATATATCACATTAGCAGTACTGTTTAACATACTAAGTTATATGTGAGGTATGTGTTGGTATATGTGTATAGTTTTGAGAACACCTCACAATTCCACATGATTCTAATATTTACTAAATTTTCCCCACTATTGAGAACAGTCTCATTTATTTTTATTAGCCATTGTCTATTTGCCACTCTTTCCCTCATCACCTCCCCAGTGTTAGGGGAAAAAGAAGCTCCTGGCTTTATAACCTCTGACTCTCCCCATGAATCCTGTCCTTGTCAAGGCTGAAGGTCTCATTTCTAGGCTTCTGTTTCAGGCACTAGTCTACATCTTCTGGGAATAGCTGAGCTCTGTACAGGGTTTGAACTCTGAAATTAGCTCCATTCTACCACCTACTCACCACTGAATATGCTTCCTCACTTAGAGGCAATAAGTATGTACTTCTAACTCAGCAGTTACAGTAGAATAAGGCCATGATAAGACTTCTTCTGTCTTCTCCTCTAGTAAACCTTGCCCCAGAGTGTTCCCTCACTTAAATGGGCTCAGCCTCTTATTGTCCCTGAATGGCAGTCACATTTATCAAGAAATTCTCAGCCTTGTTAGCTATCAGAAAAAGTAAAGAAAAAATTAAAATACTATTTTATATACATCAAATTGGAAAAAACAGATCAAACTATACAAATAATTATAAGGATAAGGAAAAGAATATTTATGATATAAAATGAAATGTTGACCTATGAAGTTGTGTTGGAGAATAATCAACCAACATCTTATGAAATTAAATAAGCTGCAATCCATGATCTTGCAACCCCATTCCATACAAGAATGATAATAATAGGATTATTTATACTAGTAGTGAGATGAAATTTTAGTTTAGCTTAGTTTCCAACTTAAGAAGAATAGATAAGCAAAATACAGTGGGTATATACTATAGAAATAATTTCCAAGGATATGAAAGCCAATTAAAATATAAGTCTATAGAACAGGGATCAGGAAGGAACTGGTAATCACAGATAAAGAGAAAATATAATTCAACAAAATACTCACGTGTTCCTTGACAAGGTTAGTGACTAAGGAGAATTATTAAGTCAACAATTATTATTAAGGAAAACAAAATTTCCCCCCAAAGTTAATTAAAATGGCTTAGATTAATTCTAGATCTAAGAGAAAGGATTGTTCTAAAGAGTCCTTACTGTTTTAAGCAAGAAATTACTGCTGTAGCAAAATGCCAAAGTTTAGTGGCTTAAAACTACAAATTTACTGTCTTGAAGTTCTGGAGGTCAGAAGCCCAATACAGATTTTTCCAGCCTAAAATCAAGGTGTTTGTATATTGGTTCTATCCAGAGAACAGGGGAGAATCCAACAGGGGAGAATCTGTTCCTTTGCCATTTTCCAGGTTCTAGAGGCTACCTTCATTCCTTGGCTATTTCCTTCCTTCATCTTCAAAACGTATCACACTAGCAGCTAAATCCATAGTCACATCTCCACTCTATTACTCTCTTATTTTCCTTTCATAAGGACTCCTGTGATTTTATTGGCCCCCAAAAGGCGTTCCAGTTTAATCGTCTTATTCAAAGTCTTTATGTAAATATATTGAGTAAGACAAAGCAGAATGTAATAAAGAAGCTTTGTTTGAAACAAAACATAATCCAAGGAGGAGAAAAATAATTACATGAGAATTTTTCATGCCTATAAAATTTAAGGAACTAGATTCAATAAAATAAGCATTCTAAGGCAAGATGACAAGTCAACAAAAAGAAAGAAAAATAGAGAATAGAGAATTAAGAGCTGGGGGAAAAAAGGCTCTAAACAAGGTCAAAACAGGACAAATAAACAAATTAGAACCAGTAAAAAATAAAAAATAGGACAAAGCTTCTATTGAAAAACTGGCATACTGGTTTAAATGTAAAGGGATGAGATAAATATATAATTAATTAGAAGAGAGTAGACAAAATAAGAAAGGCCAAATGATGTAACATAATAAAAGTGTTAACAAATGAATTCATTATTCAAGATATGATACAGTTAAATAGCCCTATGATAATGGAAGAACTGAAATTACAAATGAAAAGTGTATACATCTTTTCAGAAAAAAGGAATAGTAGAGGACAACTTACAGAAATGCATAACCCCAAATTACATTTTTTAACCTTAATAAAGCATATGAAATTCTTGAGGTATTTTATTAGAAGAAACAAGTCATTTTTAAGAGTTTGTTTTTTTTTCCCTTGCTTTTCAGGAGCGTGGGTGCAGCATATGGAAGTTCCCAGGCTAGGGGTCAAACTAAAGCTTCAGCTGCAGGCCACAGACACAGCAATGCCAGATCCAAGCCTTGTCTGAGATCTACATTGAACAATGTCAGATCTTTAACCCACTAAGTGAGGCCAGGGATTGAACCTGCATCCTTATGGATGCTAGTCAGGTCCACAACCCGCTGAGTCACAATGGGAACTTTCCTAAGTGGTAAATATTAAGCTGGCCTTACCTTTCCATAAAGCAACATCTACTGCTTGAAAATAGTGGAATTGTATCTGCAGATATTGAAATAAAGGTATGATACTGCTATGTTTTTTGCAGCTAAGTTGTTAAGTGCAAAATCAGCTAGCAAACATTGTCAAATATGTCAATTTCTTTTCAGAAAACGTGTTATAAAGAGTCGTTCTTGAAAATGTCTCAACTCTATAATAGGGCTAATTCAAAAATGAATGAAAATGTTATGAAAACATAAAAATGCAATACTCCATTCCAAAAATACAGCAGAATATTGGCATCAAATGTCTAAGGGTGGAGGTGGGCATGGGATGGAAACTGATTGACCCAGTTATATTACACTGTGTTCTATGCACTAAGTTTCGATTTGAGGACCTTCAAACACTGCATAACTTCTACTGCTCCAGACTTTCCATCAGCCTGTGGTATCTTACCATGTGTTCCAGCACAATCTAAGCTTAGATAGCTCCTTTGCATGATATTTTTTCATCTCTGTGCTTTTGCTCAACCTGTTCTTCCTGTCTTGAAAACTCATACAACACCTGGGGCTTAAAAAAGTACTGTTTAGTACAGTGTATGGTTGATTGGTCAGTTTGAAAGTATTCTAAGTCAGAAATTTCAATGTATACATCGCTGTATACCCAGTTAAGCATGGTAGTGAGTGCCCAGTATCCTCTTTCAAGTAAAAATAAATAAATAAATGATAATTATAAAATTTTAAGAGCAAACAGAATTCTCAATTTTAAAACATCCATGAGTCTTGCTTGAAAATGCATGCAAAAAATTAAATTGACATTGAAATTCAGGTGAATGAGAGACAACTGAAAAAGAAAAATCTTTCAGAGCTCCCATTGTGGCTCAGTGGGTTAAAGGTCCAAAGTAGTCTCCATGAGGATGCAGGCTGTATCCCTGACCTTACTCGGTGGGTTAAAAATCTGACATTGACACAAGCTGCAGCATAGGTTGCAGACGCGGCTGGGATCCGGTATTGCTGTGGCTGTGTCATGGGGCATCAGCTGAAGCTCTGATTTAACACCTAGCCTGGGAACTTTCTTATGCTGTAGGTACAGCGAAAAAAAGAAAAAAAAAACTTTCTTATCGTAAAAAAACCGTGAAAACACCAGGATAAAGCACTGGATCCATTCAAACATAAAAATAAGTACATAGATTATAATTATAGAAAAGAATGCATATTTAAACAATTTATGAAGTGGAAATAGCTATACAAACTAGGAAGCATGAAGAGAGGAGGTGGGTAAAATGTGTTAATTTTATCTTTAATGGCAAGATTTAATTGATACTACCTAAAAACAAAACAAAATTATAACTACCACAATATTTTTAATCTTTATTCTTTTTTTTTTTTTTTGTCTTTTGTCTTTTCAGGGCCATACCGTGGCACATGGAGGTTCCCAGGCTAGGGGTCTAATCAGAGCTACAGCTGTCAACCTATACCACAGCCACAGCAACGCCAGATCCAAGCCGTGACTATGACCTACACCACAACTCACAGCAATGCCGTATCCTTAAACCACTGAGTGATGCCAGGGATCGAACCCACAGCCTCATGGTTCCTAGTTGGATTTGTTTCCACTGTGCCACAATGCGAACTCCTAATCTTTATTCTTAACTATAGGGAGTATTTTCATTATTAATAAACATGTCTAAACATATTTAAAGTTCAATAACACTGCTAGTTTCATTGCTATTTCATTTTTCTGGTAAATTTAACTGTAATTAACATTTTAATTAATTATAGTAAGCTAAATTTCTGCAAAGGAATGACTTTCTTCTTTCCTTTCATCCATTATTTTATGCATCCATTCATTTGTCATTTTATTTATATACAGGCAGAAATACAGATATTAAACTAGGATGATATCCAACTAATGTTGAAAATGATTATATTTGAGTAATCTACAATATTTAAACATAATTTTTAAGAACTCTGAATTTCCATTTTAATTTGTATTACATAAAATACTAAATATATGCTAAAAGTTAAAGCAAATACTGTAAATCTAGGGACAATATCTTGAAAACTTGGAATAGTTTAAACATTCCTTTCTCTGAGTATCTTCTCTTTCTAAAGTGCTTTTGTTTAATAACAAGTTGTTATATTTTTGAAAGTTTCTGGTTTTTAAAGAAATATAATAGTTTTTATAAACATTTTTTGTGATTATCCTCTTATAAAATACAAGGTGGAATTTATAACTAATTATATTATAATTATGTGTAAGATCAATCAACAAAAAGTGATCAGTGAAAGAACAGAAATACATTCAACATTACTGATCTATTCAATCTGGTACACTGTCCATAACAGTGAAATGCATATGAATATAATCATGATTTATGACTGCTTGGTGAGGTACCCCGTCGTAAAAACATCCTCACAGGTAAACATGTTTAATTTTTTTAAAACATACTCCCTGTAAGATTTAATATTTAATTCAGGCCATGGCACAAATTTTTCCTAAATGGACACCTCCAATTATATATTGAATGAGTCAATGATAAATTGCCTCCTATTAAATTTTTAATAGAAAAACAAATCCTCAAAAAATAATATATAAGCCCTTTAAAGGCTGGCTTGATGATCTGTCTTTTTACCTGCTATATCTCTAGTACTAGCAAGAGTAGTAGACATTTGATATTTGCTGTACAAAGAAATGAGTAAATCTATAAATGAGTAAGCATGAAAAACTGATATAGTCAAAAGTGTTTTGAGCTTTTATCTGGCTTTTAATTAGTTAACTTACAAGAGATAAGGAAACAGAGAGATTGGATTAAGATGGCGGAATAGAAGGACTGGAACTCAACTTCTCTCCTGAAAAACAGCAAAACTACAAACAAATGCCGAGCAGCCTTCAACCAACTGGACTGTAAACTTCCAAAAAAGATATTCTACTCCAGAAGACAAAGAGGAGACCATATCAAGAGGTAGGAGGGGCGATTACGCGATAGAAGCAACCCCATACCTCCCGGGTGGGAAGCCCCACAGACGGGAAAGTAACTGCATCACAGAGACTCAGCTACAGGACTGAGAGTTCTGAGCCCCACGTCAAAACCCCACGCCTGGGGATCGGGCACAG
>PVHT020004020.1:38968965-39066642 GCA_004024745.2 Catagonus wagneri | reverse complement strand
TGCTACCGCTTACATGTGGAAACTAAAGAGACACAATGAACTTCTTTGAAGAACAGACAATGACTCACAGATTTTGGAAAACCTTGGTTTTTCAAATAAGACAATCTGGGGGGTGGGGGGATGCACTGTGGGTTTGGGACACAAAATCTATCATATTGACTTATGATCTTTGTACACCTATAACTGAAATAAAATTCATAGTTAATATGAAAAAAAAAAGAGAGATAAGGAAACAACATATCTCATAACATATCAATTCTAACACCATCTTAACATTAAAACTCCTTTATACACTTTATTTCTTCTCACAAAAGAGTAGCCACTTATAAAAAGAAAATGTTAGGAAAGCCTTCGACCATTAAACGATCTTTTTGGTGACATGACTAGTGAGTTTGGAATTTCTATACTAAGTTATTACCAAAGAAAATGAAGTTCGTCTTTCCTTGACCTAAGAGAAGCTGTATTGTCATGAATGCTGCTCTTGATAATACGGTGTTACTTAGAGGCACTGCATATAAGGTTAATACATCAGTGGAAATTTTGACTTAATAACTCTGCTACAAGAGTTGTAAAAATCCTTAACTTTTTAATCACTCCCAAACAGCAGATTTTGGAGAGGTCAGAAACACTGACTAGAGTAGAACTTGCTTGATGCCAGCTCTCAAGAGGAAGTTTAAATAACAAACTTCACATTCTACTGTGACATTCAATCTTTATCAGTTCTCTGCATCAAAGCAAAGCTGTCTAGAGAGAAGTGTGAGGCTGAGTAGAAGGAAGAAAAACAGTGAAAAAAGGCCATGAGTTTCTTCACAGAAAGCTCAATTTTTTTCTACTTGGCCTTTGCCTCTGTCAACTGGTGGAAAATATAGAATAGAGGCAGAGGACTGGGGGTGTCAGCAAGAAATATATGAGAAAGGGTTAATAATCCAAACAATTCCTCTAATTCTTCTCTTTATAAGTGTGCCATAATTCTGTATTGACTGTGTAGCTAGAAGAGAAAGAGACAAGTGAGGTTAGCTCCTGTAATGATAAGATCTGAGTCAATTTCATGAACGTAAGGCAGGGTGGTTAAAGAGCATGGGCTTGGAAAAAAGCTCTGAATTTAAAATCCCAAATTTGTCAGTACCTATTGGAGACTGGGCCAGAATAAATGTCAAATTTTCTATGCCCAATTTCCTTGTCATAAAATGGTGGCAATCCTATCAAACTGAAGATTACATAATAAAAGTCTTAAAACACCGCCTACATGATCGTTAGCACTCAGTGTATATCAAAAGGCAACTCCATGATGAGTATTTACACACAAGGCAGGTATGTGAAATTACAAAAGTAAAGTTAAATCAAAATGTCAGGGTTTAACACTGAAAACTTGGTAAAATAAAACCAAAGACTTTAAAACATCTAATTTCCTTTCTGCACTTACTCTGTTTATATATTTTCACATCCTACTTAATTTTAATGCTGTAAATCATTTTAGTCAACCTCCTTTCTTTGTTCTCCTGTATTAGTCTAAATTGTCAATTTTCATTTGCTTTTGACAATTTTATGAAAGAACTGATTCTCTAACACTCTTGAAAATTGTCATTGTGCTGCTTTGATGAATATGTTTCCGTGTTCTTTACTTAGATGCACTTTAAAATGGGTGCTCTGACAAATTAGATGCAAAATGTTGTGCTTTTTTTTTTTTTTAGGACCGACCTGCAGCATATGGAGGTTCCCAGGCTAGGGGTCTAATCGGAGCTGTAGCCACTGGCCTACACCACGGCCAAAGCAATGCCAGATCCGAGCCGTGTCTGTGATCTACACCACAGCTTATGGCAATGCCGGATCCTTAATCCACTGAGCAAGGCCAGGGTTTGAACCTGCAACCCCATGGTTCTTAGATTGCCGCTAAGGACGGGAACTCCCTAGACGGAAAATGTTACGTCTGTTATCTGGCAAAGGCTGTCTTTTACTACCTGTGGTATTAAAACATCTCTTCCTGTGGTGATAAAAGGATATTTAACATTTAATTGCCTCAAGTCCCTTGTAGTTAAGTTTCTTTTTGAGAGGCTGCATAACAGGAAAAAAATAATGTTGGACAAGTTTTTAATAAACTAAATTACCACAGGAGAAAGTAGTTACTAACCAACAGATGGTTTGCAAACAAACATCTTTTAAAAGAGGCATCAGTTCTAAATGCCTGATGTTAATATTAAAGATTTCTTATAGACAGATTTTATTTTTAAACTGAATTAAAATTAATTGTATTTGTATAATTTTTATCTGTATAATTATAATAAAACTTATTACCTTAGTTTGGCTAATAAGAATACCTTTAACAAAGGCTATCTATACAAATTTTTCTTATAGTTCTATTGAGATGTAACTGACATACAGAACTGTATAAATTTAAGGTGTACAACATAGTAATTTGATTTATATCATGAAATCATTACTATGATAAGTTTGGTGAATATATATCATGACACAAGATACAAGATTAAAGAAACAAAAACATTTTTTTCTTGTGATGAGAATCTTAGGATTTACTCTAACAACTTTCATAAGTAACTTGGAGCAGTTATATTTATCATGTTGAACATTACAATCCTAGTACTTTTTTATAAGTGGAAGTTTGTATATTTTGATTACCTTCATCTAATTCCTCCTTCCCCAAATCCCTCTCTCTAGTAACCACAAATCTGATCTCTTTTTCCTTAAATGTTTATTTGTTTTGAAGTGTAATTGACCTAAAATGCTAAATTACTTCCTGATACACAACATCTTAATCTACTATTTTTATAAAATACAAAATGATCACTATAAGTCTAGTTATGCTCTGTCACCAAACAAATATATTACATAATTATTGACTATATTCCTCATACTGTACATTTCATACCCATGAAATACAATTAGTAACTGAAAGTTTGTACTTCTTAATCTGTATATTTTTCTCCTCCCCTGACACCTCTCCCCTCTGGCAATAACTTGTTTGTTCTCCGTATCTACGACGGTTTCTGTTTAGCAATGTTTATTAATATATTTTGTGTTATAGGTCCTACATATAAATGAAATTATGCAGCATTGGGCTTTTTCTGTCTGACCTATTTCACTTAGCATTATACGCTGTCAGTCCATCCATATTGTTGCAAATGGGAAGATTTCATTCTTTTAAGTTTATTGAAGTACAGTTGATTTACAACGTTGTGATAATTTCTGCTGTAAAGCAAACTGATTCAGTTATACATATACACACACGGATTTTTTTTCACATTCTTCTCCCATATAGATTGTCACAGAATACTGGGTAGAGTTCCCTGTGCTATACGGCAGATCCCTGGTGGCTAGACATTCCATATACAGTGTGCATATGCCATTCCCAAAGCCCAGTATACCAACCAACCCGCCACTAACCCTTTGGTAAGCACAAATTTGTTTTCAAAGACTGTGAGTCTGTTTCCGTCCGCAAATACATTTGTATCTTTTTTTTAGATTCTACATATAAGTGATAACATATGATGTTTGTCTTTCACTGTCTAACCTCACACACTTTGATAATCTCTAGGTCCGTCTCTTTTGCTACAAAGAGCATTATTTAGTTCTTTTTTATGGTTGAAAAATACTTCATTCTTAATATGTACAGCATCTTCTTTATCCATTCCTCTGTCAATAGACATTTAAGTTGCTTCCATGTCTTGGCTATTGTAAATAGTGCTTCATTTGGGATGCATCTTTTTGAAATTTGTTTTTTTCTGGATAGATGCCCAGGAGTGGGGTTGCAGGATCATATGTATTTTTAGTTTTTCGAGGAACCTCCATAGTGATTTCCACAGCGGTTGCCGTAAAAGTTACATTCCCGAGAACAGTATACGATGGTTCCCTTTTCTTCCACCCTCTCTGGCATTTGTTTGTAGACTTTTTAATGATGGCCATTCTGGCTGGTATAAGGTAGTACCTCACGGTAGTTTTAATTTGTATTTCTCTAATAATTAGCAATGTTGAACAAATTTTCATATGCTTTTTTGCCATCTGTCTTTGGAGAAATATCTAATTAGATCCTCTGCCCATTTTTAAAATGGTTTTTTGTTTGTTTTTATATTGAGTTGCATGAGTTGTTTCTATATTTTGGAGATTAATCCCTTGTTAGTCACTTCATTTGCAAAGATTTTCTACCATTCTGTGGGATGTTTTCCGTTATTGTTGTTCATGGTTTCCTTTGCTGTGCAAAAACTTCTAAGTTTAATTAGGCCCCATTTACTTATTTTTGCTTTTTTCCTCTTTTGCCTCAAGAGACAGATCTAAAAAAAGATGGCTATGATTTATGTCAAAGAGTGTTCCGCCTGTGTTTTCTGCTAGTTTCATGGTTTCTGGTCTTACATTTAGAACTTTAGTCCATTTGAGTTTATTTTTGTATACAGTGTCAGAAAATGTTCTAATATCATCCTTTTACATGTAGCTATCTAGTTTTCTGAGCACCACTTACTGAAAAGGCTGTTTTTTCTCTATTGTAAATTCTTGCTTCCTTTGTTGTAGATTAATTGACTACCAGTACATAGGTTTATTACTGGGCTTTTAATATTGTTCCATTCTGTGTGTCTGTTTTGTACCAGTACTGCACTGTTTTGATCACTATAGCTTTGTAGTTTAGCCTGAAGACAGGGAGCTTGATATATTCAGTGTTGTGCTTCTTCCTTAAGCTGATTTGACTGTTTGGGTTCTTTTGTGTTTCCACTACAAAGTTTATATTTTTGACCATAATGGTAGCAGGTGAAAGTTCCTGGGCCAGGGATCAAACTCATCTCACAGCAGTGACCCAAGCCACTGCAGTGACAATGCTGGATCCTTAACCCACTGTGCCACAAGAGAATTCCTCCATTACAAATTTTATAATAACTGGTTCTAATGCTAAAAAAACTCTACTGGTGTTTTCATATGGATTGCACTGAATCTCTATATTACCTCGGGTAGTATTGTAATTTTAACAATATTAATTCTTCCAATCCATGAGCACAGTACTTCCTCCCATGTGTTTTTACTGTCATCAGTTTCTTTCATCAGTGTCTTATAATTTTCTAAGTACAAGTATTTTACTTCCTTAGTTAGACTTATTCCTAGGTATTTTATTCCTTTTGGTGTGATAGTAAATGAGATTTTCTTAATCTCTCTTTGTGATATTTTGTTGTTAGTATATAGAAATACAAGAGATTTTTGTGTATTAATTTTGTATCCTTCAATTTTACTAAATTTCTTGATGAGTTCTTTCAGGTTTTTGGCGGTGTCTTTTATTTTTTGGGTTTTTTTTTTAATGTATATCATGACATCTGCAAACAGTGAGATTATTCCTTTCCCTTTCCAATTTGGACTTTATTTATTTATTTTTCATTTCTGATTTCTGTGCCTAGCACTCTTAATACTCTGTTGAATAAATGTGGGAAGAGCAGGTATATTTGCCTTGCTCCTGCTCTTAGAGAAAACAATTTCAGATTTTACTGCTGAATATGGTGTTAGTTGTGGGCTTGTTGTATACTGCCTATATTATTTTGAGGCATATTCTCTTTATACTGACTTTCTTGTTTTATCACAAGTGGATATTGAATTTTGTCATAAGCTTTTTCTGAATCTATCAAGATGATTAAATTAGGTTAATTCTTCAATTTGTTAATATGTTGTATTATATTTATTGATTTGTGGATATGGAACTATCTATGCATTATTGATATGAATCCTACTTGGTCGTGGTTTATGATACCTGTAATGTGTAGTTGAATTCAGCTTGCTCATACTCAAGACTCTTACATTTACGTTCATCAGTGACATCGGTCTATAATTTCCTTTCTCTGTGATATTTTTGTTTGGTTTTGGTATTGGGATAATACTAACCTTGTAGAATAAGTTCGAAGCATTTCTTCCTCTGCCGTATTTTTTTTTTTTTGGAACAATTTGAGGATGGGCATTAACTCTTCTGCTAAATATTAGGTAGAATTTACCTATGAAGCCACTTGGTTTAGACTTTTGACAACTGGAAATTTTAACACTAATTCAGCATCATTACTAGTAATTATTCTGTTAAAATTCTAGATTCAGTCTTGGGATATTTTACATTGCTAAGGATTTGTCCATTTATTCTAGATTGTCCATTTTATTGGGATAAAATTGTTCTTAGGAATTCCTAATGAACCTTTGTACTTATGTAGTGACAGCTGTAACTTCTTTTTCATTTGTTATTTTATTGCTCTTCACGTTTTTTCTTCCTTGATAAATCTGGCTGAAAGGTTTATAATTTTGTTTACCTTTTCAAAGAACAAACTCTTATTTTCAGTGATCTTTTCCACTGTACTTTTATTCTTATTTATTTCTGCTCTGAACTTTATGATTTTTTCCCCTTTGTTGTTTTTTGTTTTGCTTTATTTTTCTAATTTGTATTGATATTAGGTTAGGTTATTTATTTGAAATTTTTGTTTTCTGGTGTAGGCTTGTATCACACTAAGTTTCCATTTTAGAAGTGATTTTGCTGCTTCCCAAAGATTTGGGATCATTGTATTTTCATTTTCATTATCTCCTCATATTTTTTATTTCCTTTTTGATTTCTTCAGTGACCCACTGGTTGTTCAGTACCATGTTGTTTAGCCATCACATTTGTATTTTTTGCAGGTTTGTTTTTCTTATTGTTGATTTCTAATGTCACAGAATTGTGGTCAGAAGACATGTTTGTTAGAATTTCAATATTATCATTTTATTAAGAATTACTTGGATTTCCCATCGTGGCTCAGTGGAAACGAAACCAGCTAGGAACCATGAGGTTGCAGGTTTGATACCTGGCCTTGCTCACTGGGTTAAGGATCCAATGTTGCTGTGAGCTGTGCTGTAGGTTGCAGACATGACTTGGACCTGATGTTATTGTGGCTGTGGTGTAGGCCAGCAGCTGTAATTGATTGAACTCCCAGCCTGGGAACCTACATATGCCATGGGTGGGGCCCTAAATAGCAAAAAAAAAAAAAAAAAAAAAAAATTACTTTGTAGTCAGGCATGTTATCTATCCTGGAGAATGTCCCACGTGTGCTTGAAAAAAAAAATGTATTCTGTGGCTTTGGGATGAATGTTCTATATACCTCCATTAAGTCTATTTGATCTAATATATCATTGAAGACCAGTGTCTCCTTATTGAATTTCTGTTTGGATAATCTGTGCATAGATCCACATGTGGTGCTAAATACCCTGCCTATTTTTCCCTTTATATTTGTTAATATTTGCTTTATGTATTCAGGTGCACTTATGTTGGTGACATATATATTTACTATTGTTATATCTTGGATTAATCCCTCAATCATTATGTAATGTTCTTCTTTGTCCCTTGTTACAGTCTTCGTTCTAAAGTCTATTTTGTCTGATGTAAGTATTGCTACTCTGGCTCTCTTTTTGTTTCCATTTGCATGGAATACCTCTTTTCCATCCCCTCACTTCGAGTCTGTGTGAGTCTTTAGATCTGAAGTTAATCTCTTGTAGCTAGTGTATTGTTTTTGCGTCTATTCAGTTACTGTATGTCTCTTTTTTAGAACATTTAGTCATTTACACTTAAAGTAATTATTTATAGGTATGTGCTCATTGTCATTTTGTTAAGTGAGTTTTTTAGTAGCTTTTTTTGTTACTTTCTTCTGTTTTGCTTGCTTTTTTCCACTTATGATTTAATGATTATCTTAATATTGTTTGTACTCCTTTTTACCTTTCAATTTATGTATCTTTTATAGATTTTCATTTATTTTTATTTTTTTATTTTGTAGCCACATCCATGGCATGGGAAGCTCCTGGGCCAGGGATGGAACCTTAGCCACAACAGTGAAAATTTCAAATGGCTACCAGAGAACTCCTCTTTTACAACTTTTGGATAGTTTTTACCATGAAATAATATCTATCTACACAGCTACATTTTCCTCAGAATATTTATTACTTTAAATGTATCCACATTTTTCAAGACAAAAATAATAAAGCTGAACCACTGAATACACTTAATGATAACCACAAATGGGAAATATGAGATCATTATAATCCAAAAATTAATTAATAGAGGAAATTCTGGAACATATTATTAAACATCTTAAGTATGTGCTTGATTTGTGAAAGGCTTATATAAACATAAATAGGTTACCCTTTTAAAAAGAGACAAAAACAAACATTTCCATAATTCCTACAGAAACTTAGTCAAATCCGTGTTTAAATAGTAGACTAGAAAAAAAAGAGAAATAATTTTTAGACGGAAATATTCACAAAAAGAACTCACTAATAGGAGTCGCCATTGTGGCTCATCAGGTTAAGGACCTGACATTTTCTCTGTGAGGATGTGGATTCAATCCCTGGCCCCATTCAGTGAATTAAGGATCTGGTGTTGCCATAAACTGCAGCACAGGTTGCAGATGCAGCTTGTATCCAGTACTGGCATGGCTGAGGCATAGGTGGCAGCTGCAGCTCTGATTCGGCCTCTAGCCTGGAAATTTCCATGTTGCACATGCAGTCAAATAAAGAAAAAAAAAATTCACTAATAAATCACCGAGTAAATTTTTTCCCTAAAATAACAATTTCAGATTTCTAGTCTATTTATTTCTTCCTTGATTCCCATGAAGGAGGAAGGGGCCCTATAGCTAGTGTTTTTTATCTTTAAACAAACTGATCCTTTATCTTCATCTGTTTATTTTGCTGAAAACCTGGATTTTTGATTTTAGGAAACTGTTGTCTACTGATTTCTTCTAAATCTTTTAACCCAGATAAAGCACTGATGCAAACTTCCTGGCTCTTGCATTGGACTCATTTGTGTTTTATATCTTGATAGGTTTTAAGAATATCTTTTTTTTGGTAATGCTTTTTATGGTTTTTTGGTTCCTTAACTGAAAAATAGTAACTACCTTCCTTCTTTCATAATGAAGAATGGCTTTGCCAGTCAAGAAGGAAGTACCACTATCATTATGATCAGACATGAAAGACTTTTTGCAAAACTTTTCTTTTTCCCGTCACTCTTACCAAAAATATTGCTGTTAATCTTTACTTTGGGAAGGGTTACTAAGTATTTCCATCTTGGGATCAGCAGTTTCTTCTTTCTTTCAGCTTCAGGGTACAAGGGGAACTACAAAATTCTTTTCAGAAAGCTTTGATAAAGAATTTGAAATATCCACTACTTTGGGTCCATGTTCTATCTTCATACTTTCTTTTGGATTATTCATTGGTCAATATTTTATCTTCTTTTTTTGCTCACTGATAAAGATTGCTTTACACTATATCTTGCTGACCTCATGATTTAAACACAAAGGGTCCTTGGAATGATATTCTTCTGAAATTTTCTTTAGAGACATTTGTCTTGTAACTTTTGGAGCTTTGATAGTAGCTTTTATCATCCTTTTTTACTTTTTGACAAAATCCATTGAATCTTGGTGAAGACATAGCAGAAATTTTATTTTTGGATTTATAGATTTTTTACACAGATAATACCTTGAAGATTTCAATTTCACTCTTTTTATTTCAGAGATGAACAAAGTAAATTACTTTCAGAGTCGAAGAGATGATTATCAGTAAATTGGGTGGAGATTACAAATCTCTTAATTTCTAATGGTTTTCCTACTATATCATACTGCTTCTTAAATATCTATTTGTATTAAGTCTAATTATTCATGGAGTTAAGTATTCAAATAGAAAAAAAAGAATTCCTTACTTTGTCTTTTCCACTACAAAAATTTATTTTTTCTAAAATTTCTAATATGCCTAGTTTCCAAACAAGGTTCTTTACTTTTCTACATGCAAGCTCTCCTGAAAATTTTTACTTACTTCATTATTTCACCCATCATCTGTTTCTCCCAGCTTTATTCAAAGTAATCTCAAGTTTATATCTCTAGTGCCCTCTTTAAATTCTAATTTAAGTGAGCAAGCACCAACAGAGATGTCAATGGCAAAACAAAATACGCACACTGTCAAAGAAAACATGCAAATCTGAACATTAGTAAAAACAAGCAAACAAACAAAAAAACTCTATTTAGGGGAACTATTTAAATAGACTGCTCCAACTATCCAATTTAGAAATAACTTAAAAGTCAGAGGAGTTCCTGTCGTGGCACAGTGAAAACGAATCTGAGGAAACCATGAGGTTGCAGGTTCAATCTCTGGCCTCGCTCAGTGGGTTAAGGATCTGGCATTGCCGTGAACTGTGGTATAGGTTGCAGACACTGCTCAGATCTGGCATTGCTGTGGCTGTGGTGTAGATTGGCAGTTGTAGCTCTGATTAGAGATCCCTAGCCTGGGAATCTCCATATGCCATGAGTGCAGCCCTAAAAAGCAAAAAGGAAAGAAAGACAGGAAAAAAGAAATATCTTAAAAGTCATACAGAAACAGCTATTTTTAGGGACGGCTAAACAAGACTAACTGGAGCTAGATGTGAGGTGGTAAGATGAGCAGGTGGAAAATCAGACGTTGAGCAGGATATACTTTTCTTTTTAGTCCCAGTTCTTGGGGTGGGAAATAAGACAGAGTTATTCCAATTTCTAATGCATAAATAACCTCAGGGGCAAATCAAAGTCCAGAAGAAAGGAGAAAAGTCTAACTAAATGTTGGTTAAGTTGCACTAGTGGGCATTTTGTTTAGATTGGTAAGAACAAAAAGTGCAATTAATCATTTATGAAACAAAATACATCGAAATTCCTTAGAGAAGATTTAGAGCACTGGTGTCTGGCATTGTGAAAGGTAATCCAAGGGATCATCAAAATAGGTACATCTGAGTCAGGTGTAAAAAGGTGTTTCTTGGAACACAAAAAGGTAGGGAATTCTGAATTATCACTCCTTTCCAGGAGCATAGGGATCACGTAAAGTTCAATATTGCCAAATCAAATACAGACTTCTGTTTTACCTCAGACCTCTTATTTTACCTTATTAAAATATTTCATCTTTCCAGTTTCTTCATTCTCATTAGTGATATTACTAAACACTCAGCAATACCAACCAACACCCACTCAGCAGATCTTTGAAGTGACTATCCTTGATCAAAAAGCACTCCAAACTGATGTAGAGAAGTTACCATATATGCTTGGGAAAAATTATTGGCATTTTCTCTACCTCCTTCTTGACAAACACTGTTTTAGACAACTGCTATAAAATCTCCAGAAGATTAAGTCCAAAATAATTTTATAGTCAGATACCACACTTTACCATGCACCATTCAGCATCCTCTTGTTTTATAACTGCTTTTTTTCTGGCCCAACATTTTTACTTTCCTAAAGTATCATTCATTGTACCTTGGGGAATGCTCCCTTACCACCAGTTCCCTATGTGTTCGCAGTGTCTTCTCATTATGTTCCTTGTTCATCACCTTGATGACACTGCTTTCCCTGTGGTCCCTTAAGTAGTTGCTTTTCTCTTATACCCCAGATACCTTCAGCTTAAATAGTACTAGGGGAAAAATCAAAGTTCCCTGTTGATATATTTATCAGGTTTACAGTGCATCTATATGTTAGCCTATGGATAATCAATACCTTTTATGTAAATTCTAAATACCCCAAAACATTGAAAGAATTTTCATTTTTTAAAACCTCCTTTGGTTACTTCAGAGGATTTAAATTTTCCTCATATGGATTTTACTTATTTCTCATTAAATTGAATACAAATTATTTTTTTACATTGCTCTTTTAAATTGCTTTTATATGTGAAGACTACTGATTTATACGTTAATTTTATGTTTACCCTAACTCATGATATTTTTTTCCTATAGTATTTACCTCATCTAAGTGTGTTAGCTAATAGTTCAAATAAACTATTAAACAGTAATGGTGATAGTAGACATTTTTTCTTTTTCCTGATAATAGAGGGAATGCTCCAGTTCTTCTCTACTAAGCTGTTAGGTTTTAAGTGAAGATAAATATTTTGTTATATTAATAATAGCCGTAACTTTTAATTTTATGTAATCATTTGAAAATTTAAAAAGAGGTGAAATTTTGTCAAATTTTTTTCAGTATCTATCATGATTTGGCATATGGGTTTTATCTTTGGATATAATAAAGTGGGTTTTACTACTACATTTCATAATACTGAATAATATTTGTGTTCTTAGAATAATCCTATCTGATGCTAATGTATTTTCTTTCATATGGGAGAGCCCCTTGAGTTTTCTCTCAGTTCATGTATTTGCTGTTCACCTGTACCTACAATTCAGCTCATTTGTGCTTTTTCATTATCTATAATTTTGGACTCAGTACTTTTAACCAATACTTTAAATGTTTTATTTTTCTTGATTAATGTTTCTAATAACATTCCCTATATTTCTCTTGGTTCAGTAAATCTACTTTATCTGGTTAAGATGGTCCATTTTACTGTCTTTTAGAGCGATTCCTGTGCTCAAAGACCTTTTTATTTACCTTTTTTCTCAACATATTTTTTCCCTGGGAACACTGGCTGGTTCATATACACTAATTTGAGTCTGGACAGAGAGACCAATATCTAATCCCTAACCTCCAACTTTAGATGATGGAAACGAGACAGACTGTAAACAAAGAGGGCCCTGACACTTATTTTTCCAGGAAGTAGTCACTATCCCTTATTGTGTTGTGATGCTATTCACTCCATACTACAGTTTAGAGATCCTAGAACAATCCTGATGTTACTTCCACTACTCTTGGTCAAGCCTAGGCTGGATGATGTTATTTTCTGCTTTAAGAAACAAATGTTGTGGCATCAGTACATACAATTCAATGACTGGAAGGCCAGAGAATAATCAAAAACCTTTGCCCCAACCACACTTATACTTGCAATGCTTTGCCGTATTCCACCTATGGTTGCTATTTTAGCACACACACTGATACTACTATCTTCTATTTCTCATTCTTGGTGTTTTTCATTTGTATAGTAGTTTGATAAACCCATCAGCCACCTTAGGCCTTTGGCATCATGTCGATGATGGAGACTGTGCAAGAAAGAATTTAGATCCATGCTAGTTTACATTTTGAGGAACCAGAAATCTCAGTGCATTTACTACTAAGAATTTGTTTCTTTGGTCATTTTACTGATCCAAGATAGTTAAGAGCTGAAAACTGATTGAAGAACTTGAATTTAAGCACCAGTGCTATGTTTGAGGTAAAAGAATTTTACCTATTTTAATTTAGTATCATTCAAGATTTGATAAGATGACATGACCAGAACTATCCAAGTCCATAATACCTAATCACATTCCCTAAGAGCCATAACTAAACTCAGCTGTACCCTAGATAGTCACCCCAATGGCTATCTTTTGTAAAAATCTAAGGAAAAAGTATGAGATTAGTTCATATTGCTACTATTGCATTTGCTAAAATTCTCTAATGGAAGTACATTTCCTCCCCAAACATAAGTATCCAGTTCCCTTGGTGACTCATAACATTTTAGAATGCCATGAGCCATATACGTTCACTATTTTCATTGTTTTTGGGCTTCCCTGGAATGTTGCAAATCTGCAACTCTAAGGACTCCTATTGAGTAGGAACGGCCTGCTTCCTTCCCCACACTATAAGCAAGGGAGCATTAAAATGTATTTAATCTATAATTTATAAATCTACATATCAGTGGATGTGTCCATTTATTTCAGAAGAAAAAAATACATACTTCCAATTTTACTACGACAATTACTTAATTTATAATAAGTCTAGTATATAGCTTATTAGAAGTCTGTGTTTTCCTATGAGCTGGAGTTTGATAGCTGGATATTACTAAAAAATATCAGCTGGGCCATATGCTGGACAACTCAGGTTCTACTCTCTCCTCTAAAATTTAAATATCCTGTACTGGGGTTCTGCCTGCACACTGGTGATAAGGTGTAAGATGGTGTCCTCCTTCTTTAATCTAGAGCACATCTCTTAAAGCTTCTGTCCAAAAAGAACATCCAAGTCATTCAAGTCACACTCTCTTCCTCTTCCACCAGCAACAATTTCCAGACCAAACAGAAACTTGAAGAATAACAACTCATCAGTACTAACTCACCAGTAAGTTTGAAAATTTCAATTGCACATTTAAATGTGCCTATCTCTTCTGGTTCCATTATTTTTTTTTTGTCTTTTTTTTTAGGGCTGCACCCATGGCATATGGAGGTTCCCAGGGTAGGGGTCAAATTGGAGCTGTAGCCTCTGGCCTACATCACAGCCACAGCAATGCCAGATCCTTAACCCACTGAGCGAGGCCAGGGATTGAACCTACATCCTCATGGATGCTAGTCAGACTCGTTTGTGCTGAGAAACAATGAGAACTCCTTTTCTGGCTCCATCTTTGTGTGTCCTCATTTTCACCCCTTCGGTGGTTATTACTTTTGTAATATTGTACTATCTGGGGAGATTTTAAATATATAGGTGGCCTTGCCCCACCTCACCCCATTATCCCTGTCCTCTCTCTACTAAGACTCTTACTTAATTGGGCTAGAATATGACCTAGGCATTGCAATTTTAAAAGACCAATCAGATAACTCTAACATGTGTTCAGGGTGACTAGTACTTCATTTAGAGTTTTTATTCCAACCTGCATCTAATCCCTCTTATGAGACCAGATGTAGGTTCTTTCTCAGAGATTAGGGCCACGTAAATTGAGAAACACAGTGAAAAATGAAAATTCAGGGTCTCTTGTTCAAAAATTGTTAAGAATTTCAAGACTGTGACTACAGATTATCAAATCAAGCATGGTGTCTTTCTAACCATGGGGCCTTGTGTACAGTATCATGCCCATTAAGCTAGCTCTGTCTGAAATCCAATGTTAAGGAAGATGTTTTATTCTTGTTTTTTTCCCCCCTCCCATATTTCCCTGTTTTCCTACTCAGTCTCTTTGATCCACTCAACTAGTCTTAAGATTGCATTATTCTCTCACACTCAAGCTCTGCTTTGGTGAGTGAAGATGGTATTAAGAGTAACTTGAGTCATGGGAGAATCTACTATCTCCTTCCTGGTTATCCTTTTTTGAAGTGGCTTCTTTTTCCTACTTAATTATCACTAAGAAATTTTACTGAAAATTGTTTTAAAGTATAGTTTTTCCTCAATATATTATCCAGAAGACATTTTGAAATTTTGATTTTTCTATTTTAATGTAGGGCTGTTATGAAATTGTTAAGCAATGAAATCCTAAGTTTTTCAAATAAAAATGAACCAGAACAGAGAATAAGAAAATTATCCTAAAGTTGTTCTCGTACAACTGATGTGTATTCTTAAAACATCTTGGGCTAAAGAAAAATGAGATATAATGTAACTACTAGATATGTAACATATATACAAAATTCTGCATGACTTTCTGGACTGATTTTCTTCCTTCCACTCCTGCCCATTTCAATCAGAGCTCCTTTTTACCTCCAGCACTTCCAGTAACTTCAAGAAAGGACAACACAAGATTCATGTCTGGAAAGAGATTTAATATAGAAACATAGTCCATAATAATTATCACATCCTTCAAGATGAGAGCATTTTGGACTCTCAGGCCAAGATAGCAACTGAATTTCAAGACCCAGCATTCCCTTTTCCTCAGAAAGATGGAGCTGTCAGCACCTCTGACAGGACCCTGCATCTAATTCTCAGCTGACCTTGTGGTGTGCAGTGGATTTACAACACACAGTGAATGGGGAAGGAGCCAACGTCACTATGATATACTACTATGTCCAATAAATTGGGAGAAATGCTATGTAGTTTGAATCTCAGGAAGACTTTAATCCTTGCTAGACTGAAGCTGCAGTTTATATGACAAGCCAATGTAAAATTTCCTCTAGGAGTGTAGCTGCCAAAGGCTCAACAAGAACACACTGAAAAAGGAATATAAAGGGCCACTAACATGAGATATGTAATAGTGAGCCTAATAGGTTAATGTGATTCTAGTTGATGTAGGGCAATCCCCTTGCTGATATGACTTGCTGAAATATTTCTTTTTAAGCATGGCCTTTTAATTATTCAATGTTAAGCTCAAGTGTAATGCCTAAGGAAAATTTTCCTCAATGGCATCCAATATTATTCTTTGCTTTTCTGAATTTTTCTCCCTATTATTGATCCTGCAATTAAATATACATGTGTGTGTATATATATGTGTGTCTGTATATATATATATATATATATATATATATATATATATATATACACACACACACACACACACATATAAATATCTGTATTCCAGTCTGTTGATAAGCTACTAATTTTGCAAGTTAGAAAATCAATACAAAATGTATATAAGTGGTTTAACATTTGTACACTTTGTCACAGCAAGCAGAATGATTAATCCCATCAGCAGAATCATGCATAAGCCCTGTATAGTCATTCTGTTTCTAATTATGCTGAATGTAATGCTGAGAATCTATCATCCAAAATGTTGTAAAAATGGGTATTGTTAGATAAATTGAAAACAATAATTTGTCTATTCTGAACGAAGAATTATTTTAGGTAAATATAATCCTTGTGAATTTGGAATAAACTTAGTGAAGCTGACTTGTTTTTAACCAGATTTGAAGGTTTGTTTAACTGTATGAAAGGGTGAAAAGTAGAGGAAAACTGGGACATAGAAATTAGAAGCAGAGAAAATCATGACACTGCATGAGGTAAGTAAAAACATCTTATCATCTTCTGTACCAATGATGTGGGATCCAAATATCAGAAGTTATTCTTTTCTATTACTGTGGTAGTCATGTGTTCTAAATGTCTATCCAAACAGTTCCATGGAACAAAGCTTTCTTGTAAAAAAATTAAAATAAAAAATTTATAAAGGGAGATCTTGGGGGTAAGAATTTAATATGAACCAACCCTCAGAAACAGTTTTACCAAAATGCCATGGAACTCCTTTGCGGTAAAAGTGTATTCCCCAGCGTAAAAGTCAAAATCAGAGGATAATCCATTTCTGTTCCTAATTTTAGCACAATGACAAATTTAGTTGCCCGAGTTTTAGTTTTGAGAAGAGTAAATACACTAATTTGGGACAAAAAATAAACCCTTGACTAAATACTAGGGTGTTTTTTTTTCCCTAGCATCTTTTATGTATTTTCTGAATTAACTACACCTTTTCTATGTATTTAAATATAAAATGAACCTCCCTACGTTAACTTGTCTTCTTTCTATAAATGTATGCAATCTATAACTCTTTTCCCTTAACTTATTCAAAGAGCTCTGGGGGCTTCCAATTTTCTTCAGGAGGAAGTATATATTAACTATGACTTTTCCTTAGAAAGACACCTTGTGTCATTGCTTATCTCCTTTGTAACTCTATCCTTAACTTAATTCTCAAAAACTACCCAACAAATCCAGTTCTCCTCCTCCATCTATTCCATATTCAAAGAAGAGCTTTACCATGACTTGCTCTGCTTTCTCCAACAACAGTGATTAAATTTGTAATTCAAGTTAACCTCTGTTAAATTATCCCAATTAATTCAGTCATATTGTATCAATCTTGTAGACTTTTCATTGTGGTATTCTGTTCTAGCTGTCCAGATATTTTTATAAGGCAGATATGGAAAGGATTCCTGAGCTATACAGTGAATGGCAGAATAACAAATAAAGGACCATGACCAACTTCAATCAAAAAAATCACAATCTATGGCTGTACAACTGAATTGACATGGGTCAAGGATTCTGACACATAAATCCAAAGAAATCACAGGTTGTCTCAGTGACTGATCTACTTAAGGTATACATCTTTAACACAGATGACTATCTGTGACTAAACTTATGATACTCCTATATTCTCACAGTTTAAAACCCTAGGATCTTCAAGAAAGCAAAATGTGCCAAATCCTAAATACTGCTATGATCTCTTATTCACTCCTGTAGTTATTACAATTACTTTGGTTTGTTTTGTCTGAATGATCTTCTATGACCCGACTCACCTCCTCTATTTTAATATTACATTAATATATCCTTAGGACCTGGGGAAATATTTAAAGAGCAATATAATTTAAAATTTTTACAATTTTGTTTAAAATTGTAAAAACAAATGCATCACCTACTCTGTGCCTAGAAAAAAAAAACAGAAAGATTAAAATGTTTAATCAATCAATTGACCCTTTTGGCTTTATAACAGTAAAAAATAACTGTCAGCAATATACTCCACTCAGTGAAATGAACGCTTTCAAATAAACTGACTGATTGCTTTGGTAGGTGTGATTTTGGAAAATGAATTAAAAATAGTCTTAAAATTATTTCAAAGGAAAAAATCTAAATTAGAATTCTTTAAAGACACAATAATAAAGAAATAACATATTCTGTTAGCAGGGATTTATTTGGAAATTGGGTGCCTTGATCATTTTAACAAATATAAGAAAGGCATCTTTAAAAAATGTCTTTTTAAGAGCTTATATATATTAATTTTATATCCTACAACTTTACAGAATTCATTGTCCTTAAGATTTTATATGTATAATATCATGATATCTGCAAACGGTGACAGTTTTACTTCTTCTTTTGCCAATTTGGATTCATTTTATTTCTTTTTCTTGTGATTGGTTGACAGGAGTTCCAAAACTAGGTTGAATAAAAGTCGCTAGAATGGGCACCCCTGTTTGCTTTCTAATCTTATAGGAAATTGTGTCAATTTTCCACCACTGAGTATGATGTTAATTGTGAGGTTGTCATGTATGGCTTTTATTTTGTTGAGGTATTTTCTCCCTGTGCGCACTTTTATTTTTAATGATTTTAATTTTTTTCCATTACAGCTGGTTTACAGTGTTCTGTTAATGTTCTACTATACTGCAAGGTGACCCAGTCACACATACATATGTACATTCTTTTTCTCACATCATGCTCCATCGTAAGTGACTAGATATAGTTCCCAGTGCTATATAGCAGGATGTCATTGCTTACGCATTCCAAAGGCAATAGTTTACATCTATTAAAACCAAATTCCCGGTCCATTCCACTCCCTCCCCATCCCCCTTGGCAACTATAAGTCTATTCTCCATGTCCATGATTTTCCTTTCTGTGGAAAGGTTCCTTTGTGCCAAATATTAGATTCCAGATATAAGTGATATCATATTGTATTTGTCTTTCTCTTTTTGACTTACTTCACTTAGTATGAGAGTCCCTAGTTTCATCCATGTTGTTGCAAATGGCATTGTTTTGTTATTTTTTATGGCTGAGTAGTATTCCATGTGTATATATACCCACATCTTCTTAATCTATTCATCTGTCAATAGACATATAGGCTGTTTCCATGTCTTGGATATTGTGAAGAGTGCTGCAATGAACATGTGAGTGCATGTATCTTTTTCAAGGAAGGTTTCACCTAGATATATGCCCACGAGTGGGATTTCTGCATCATGTTGTAGTTCAATATATAGTTTTCTATGGTACCTCCATACTGTTTTCCCTAATGGTTATACCAATTTACATACCTACCAACAGTGCAGGAGGGTTCCCTTTTCTCTGCACCCTCCCCAGCATTTGTTATTTGTGGACTTACTAATTATGGCCAATCTGACTGGTACCGAATAGCGGTTTTTATTTGTATTTCTCTAATAATCAGTGATGTTGAGCATTTTTTCATGTGTTTGTTGTCCATCTGTGTATCTTCTTTGGAGAAATGTCTATTCAGGTCTTTTGCCCATTTTTGAATTGAGTTGTTGGCTTTTTTGCTGTTGAGTTGTACAGTTGTTTGTATATTTTAGAGGTTAAGCCCTTGTCAGTTGCATCATTTGAAACTACTGTCTCCCATTCTCTAAGCCGTCTTTTTTTTTTTTATGGTTTCCTTTTCTGTGCAAAAGCTTGTCAGTTTGATTAGGTCCCATTGGGTTATTTTTGCTTTTATTTCTGTGGCCTTGGGAGACTGACCTGAGAAAAAACAGTTGTAAGGTTGATATCTGAGAATGTTTTGCCTATGTTCTCTTCGGAGTTTGATGGTGTCTTGTCTTAGGTTTAAGTCTTTAATCCATTTTGAGTTTATTTTTGTGCATGGTGTGAGGGTGTGTTCCAGTTTCACTGATTTACAGGTGGTTGCCCAGTTTTCCTAGCACCACTTATGGCAAAGACTGTCTTTTTCCCATTTTATATCCTTGCCTCTTTTGTCAGAGATTAATTTACCATAGGTGTCTGGGTTTATTTCTTGGTTCTCTATTCTGTTCCATTGGTCTGTGTGTCTATTTTGGTACCAGAACCACACCGTCTTGATTACTGTGGCTTCGGAATATTGCCTGAAATCTGAGAGACTTGTGTCTCCTGCCTGGTTTTTGTTCCTCAGGAGTGCTTTGGCAATTCTGGGTCTTTTGTGGTTACATATAAATTTTGGCTTGTTTGATCTAGTTCTGTGAAAAATGTCACTGGTAATTTGATAGGGATTGTATTGAATCTGTAGATTGCTTTGGGTAGTATGGCCTTTTTTACGATGTTAATTTTTCCAACCCAGAGCATGAAATATCTTTCCATTTCTTTAAATCCTCTTTAATTTCCTTGATTAATGTTTTATAGTTCTCAGCATATGTCTTTCACCTCCTTCGTAAAGTTTGCTCCCAGGTATTTGAATTTTGGGATGCAATTTTAAAAGGTAATATATTTTTGTATTCCTTTTCTAACATTTCATTGTTAGTATACAAAAATGTGACTGATTTCAGATGGTTAATCTTATATCCTGCTACTGTGCTGAATTCGTTGATCAGTTCGAGTAGTTTTTGGGTGGAGTCCTTAGGGTTTATCTATATATAGTGTCATGTCATCTGCACACAGTGACAATTTTACCTCTTCTCTTCCAATCTGGATACCTTTTATTTCTTTTATTTGTCTGATTGCTGTGGCTAGGACTTCCAAACTACGTTCAATAACAGTAGTGAGAGTGGGTATTCCTGTCTCATTCCAGATTTTAGTGGGAAGGCTTTCAGTTTTTCTCCATTGAGTATTGTATTTGCTGTGGGTTTGTCGTAAATGTATGTCCATGTTCTAGAAAGTTTTTATCATAAATAGATGCTGAATTTTATCAAAAAGCCTTTTTGATAAAAGCCTCTAGTGAGATGATCAAATGGTTTTTATTCTCCAGTTTGTTAATGTGTTATACCACACTGATTGACTTGCAGATAGTAAAAAATCCTTGTATCCCCAGAATAAATTCCACTTGATCTTGCTATACAATCCTTTTGATGTATTGTTGGATTTTGTTTGATACTATTTTGTGAAGAAAAGGGGACCCTCCTACTGTGTTTGTAGGAATGTAAATTGGTACAGGAACTACGGAAAAGAATTTTGAGGTCTGTCAAAAAACTAAAAACAGAACTACCATATGATCCAGCAATTCTACTCCTGGGTATATATCCAAAAGAAACAAAAACATTAATTCTAAAAGACACATGTACCCCAATGCTTCTTATCAGCATTGTTTTTAATTGCCAATATGCGGAAAAAATCAAATTGTCCATTAATAAATGGATAAAGAAGATATGGTATGTGTATATACACACACATACACACACACACACACACACACACACACACAATGGAATACTACTCAGCTACAAATAAAAAGGGAATTTTGCCATTTGCAACATCATGGATGGACTTGGAGTGCATTATGCTAAGTGAAATAAGTCAGAAAGAGAAAGACAAATACTATATGATATCATATACACGTAATCTAAAATATACAACAAAATAGTAAATATAACAAAAAAGAATATTAGCAATCATAGAAATAAATTAGTGGTTACCAAAAATTAGTGGTGGGGACACTTTAGAGGTAGGAAAGTGGGAGGTACAAATTACTGGGTAAGATAGGCTCAAGGATGTATTGTACAACATGGGGAATACAGACAATATTTTCTAATAACTGTAAATGGAAAGTAACTATTCAAATTGTATAAGAAATAAGAAATTATGCCCCATCAGATAAAAAAGGTATTTTCATGAGAAAGTTATCTAACTAAAAAGCACAGAAAATAAAAAATATAATGTGAAATAATCAGTGTTCTTGTAATGCACAAATTTCAAGGGGTAGAGTAAAAGTATATAAAACCATAAGAAAGAATAAACTAAGGAATTCCTGTTGAATACTCCTAGTTTAAAAAAAAAGATAAGAATATTCTAATTATTTGGCTTCTGAGTTTTCCTTAGGCTAAAATATAAAATTCTTATGACTGAAACAATTTCTTAATAGTGATCAAGTTAATTCTGGACATTAGCAAAACTGAAAACAGTATTAAATGTTTTAAAAATATGTTTTAAAATAATATGAATTAATAAAGCAAGAAATCATAAAATTTACAGTCTAAAATTATCTTTTTTAATTAAAAACAATTCTTTTAAAAATGCCAACTAAAATACCATTATTATGCAGATTTAAGCCATTTACCAAAAATTATTTTTATTAGCATTCTACTCACTCCAGCTATTAAACCGTTACAAGTTGAACTCCTGACCTTTCCAATTGATTTCACAGTAAATATCCTAAGCTAAAAACATTTATAGACACCAAAATGTATATTATGTATATACCATGTTGGGAATCAACAGGGAATTTTTTTGGCCATGTCTATGTCATGCAGAAATTCTGGGGGCAGGGACTGAACCTGAGCCATGGCAGGGTCGACCAATCCTTAATTACTAGGCCACCAGGGAAATCCAACAAGGAGTTTTATTTAAGGAGAAAAAAAAATGACATTGATAACTCATTACAAAGAGATTGCTTCATTATTGCAATAGAAAGTGATTTTTTAGAAAATATTTGCTGCATTTGTTTTGATTTTAAATGTTCTAGAATTTACCTGTTCTTTCCCACTGAGTTATCCTTGAAGTTACTGATATAATAATGTATTCACTTATCCTGGTTTTTCAGAAGTAGAAAGAAAGGGTAAGAACTTACAATACATTAAACTACCAAAAGTTCCAAAACTGAAACACTTGGTCCAGGGAGGCATAACTATTTTTTGTTTTTGTGGTAAAATGGAAGTATGTGCCGTTTTCCTTCACACAGAGCAACAAATCCATGGTCCTTATTTTCTTTCTTTAATGTATTTTGATTGATTTAAAAAACCTTCTACCCGTTATCAGGAATACACAGAAGAGTTTCATGGTTGTCCTAAGGTCAATCCATAATTTAATTCTCTGTTTTTTTGGGATTAAGTGTTTATTATTTAATTCAGAATGTTACTTAAAAATATGTAGAGCAAAGCAGCTTTACTTCCAAGGGAAACATAAGTAAATACGGTAAAAATCTGGAAGCAAAGTAAGTGTCCACTGATGGATGAATGAACACACAAAAGGTAGTGTACACATATGATGAAATACTGTTATAAAAAAGAAGGAGATTTGGACACACACTATTCCATGGATGAACCTTTCAGACATTTATGCTAATTAAAATAAACCAGTTACAATAAGAATTTCTATGAAGTACCCACAGTAATCAAATTCAGAGGCAAAAAGTAGAATGGTAGTTACCAAAAGATGAGAGAGGGGGAATAAAGAGTTAGTGTTTAATGGGTATGTTGCAGTTTTTTGCAAGATGAAAAGATTCTATGGAGTCTTTCTGGGGATGGTAGCATAAAAATATTAATGTACTATTACCACTGGAATATACACTTAACAATGGTTAAGGTGGAAAATGTTATATGATGTATATTTTAATATTTTTTTAAAAATGTGTGCTCTGAAAATAAATAAATGAATATGGTGAACACTGTGAACAGTGTAGTTGTATTTAAGATCAATGTCTGGAGTCAAAAAGAGTTGTGTTTGAATCTTTTGCCAGTTAATGACTCTATATCCTTGACTTTGCTGGTCTTTGGGGGAAGTGGAAGAAAATACATATATATTCATTATTGTGTTGTACTGACACACAAATTGTCCTCGGGTAACAATATGCTTAAGCAACATGTCAATCAAGCTAAATAATATTTAATGTGATATTTTTAAAAACTCAAACTAGGGGACAGAATCAAGATCGGGGAGTAGTAGGACATGGAACTCACCTCCTATAAAAAGATCAATGTATACCTATAAATGGAACAAATCTCACAGAACACCTACTGAACGTAAGTAGATCTCAAACACTGGAAAGGATAAGAAAGATCTTTATGTAATCAGGAAGGACAAAAGGAAGGAAAGAGAAACAGAAGAGAAGAGGAGAGGAGATGAGAGGAGAGGAGAGGAGATAAGTGAAGTGAAGTGAAGTGAAGTGAAGTGAAGTGAAGTGAAGTGAAGAGAAGAGAAGAGAAGAGAAGAGAAGAGAGTAAAAAGGAAGTAGGACAGGACCTGCACTCCTGGGAAGGAGAGGAAATGTTCCTTTAACCTAGGAAGCCCCCTCTCCAGTGCGGAGAGTAGCTGGGACAGAAAGTGAGATTCAGATACTCAGAGAGGCGTGAAATAGGCAGGGAGGACAGAGAGACCTATACAATGATTACAACAACGCTCTGCACACCCCAGCCCGAGATGTGCACCCACTGGTATAAGTGGGGTCTGGGGACCAGAACTCAGAGTTTAGAGTCAGGAAGAGAACTGGTATTGGCTGTGAGGAGAGACTATGAATGGGCTGGAGTATGTATGGTACAGCCATAACCGGGACTGTTCATGGAATAAGACTCAGCCTGCCATAGAAGCAAAACGCCATTATTAAGAGGCATGGTGGGGGCCAGGGCTGCCACTGCAGCCTATTTCCCCATGCACTGGCCCCTGTCTCCTCAGGCCCCTGGACAGGCAAAACTTAAAAGTAAGGAGGGGATTCTAAAAGCAGCAAGACAAAGACAAAGAGTTAATTATAAGGGAACCTCCAGTAAGATTATCAGATAATTTCTCTAAAGAAACACTGCAGGCCAAAAGGGGGTAGCAAGATATATTCAAAGACTGGAAAGGGAAAAACCTGCAGCCCAGGATAATCTACAGTAAAGACTATCACTTAAAATAGAGGGAAAGAATTTCTCATACTAGCAAAAACTAAAAGAGTACAGCAATACTAAACCTATCCTAAAGGAAATATAAAAAGGTCTTCTTTAAATATAAAAGAAGAATCTAATGTAATGAGAAAATCACAATGAAAAGTAAATCACTTAAAACATAGTATACAGAATTTTTAAAAATCGAAGATAGTTTTGTGAAAAAGATGATATCCACAATGAAAAGCAAAAGAATGCACATGAAAATGTAAAAGAGGATATCAAAAGCATAAAACGTAGGGGAGGAATGGAAGAAAATGTAGATTTTTTTTTTCTAGAATGTGTATGAGCCTATATGATGACCAGTTTAAAGCCAGTAGATATAGGAAGGGGTTAATGTACTTGAAAAATATGGCAATCCACAAATCTAATACATACAGTAGATAGGCAAAAAACACAGTAGAAGAGAACATAAATATTATCCAAAAGAAAATCATCAAATCACAAAAGGGGAAAAAGTAAAAAGAAAGGGACAAAAATAAATATAAAATCAATGGAAAAAGAAGGTTTAAAGTGACAATAAATATCTATCTACAAATAATTACCTTAAATATCAATGGGACAAATTCTCCAGTCTAAAGACATGGAGTGTAGATTGGATTAAAAAAAAAAGTGTACAATACGCTGCTTGTAAGAAATTCACTTTAGGCTAAAGATGCACATAGATTGAAAGTGAGGGAATAGAAAAGCTTATTTCCTAAAAAAACAGAAATGACAAGAAAGTGGGGGGGTCACAATACTCATATCAGGCAACATAGACTTTAAAACAAAGGCTATAAAAAGACAAAGAAAGAATGTATCTTTTCTATGTAAGGACAACAGAATGAATACAAGGAGAGGGCATTACACTCATCAACATATAAGCACCTAATATAGAAGCACTCGGATACATAAACACCAACAGATATAAAGGGAGAAATTGAGAGGCATACCGTAAGAGTAGTAGATTTTAATAGCTCACTCACATCAGTGGAAAGATCTTCTAGAGAGAAAATCAATATGGTAACATAGATACTAAATGATACAACTGAACAGTTAGACTTAACAATGGCTTCAGGACATGACGTCCAAAAAAAAGCAGAATACATATTCTTTTTACGTGCACACGGAACATTCTCAAGGATTGACCATATACCAGGGCAAAAAACAAATCTCAATAAATGTAAGAGTATAGAAATTATTTCAAGCATCTTTTCTAACCACAAAGCTATGGAACTGTAAATTAATCACAGGTAAAGAAATGAGAAAATAACTGACTATATGGAGACCTAAACATGTTACTAAAAAAACAATGAGTTAGTGAGGAAATCAAAAAGGAAATTAAAAAATACCTTGAGACAAACAAAAATGAAAACACTACGACAGACCATGACTGAATGAGATTCATCTCAGGTTCACAAGGATGGTTCAACATATGCAAATCAATCAGTGTTAACACACCACGTTAAAAAAGAAAAGTCAAAAACCACATGATCATCTAAATGGATGCAGAAAATATATTTGACAAATTCAACACCCATTCAAGATAAAAAAAACAAATACAAAAAAAAAAAAAAAAACTCCCACTAAAGTGAGTATAGAGGAAACCTATCTAACATAATAAGCCATTTAGGACAAACCTACAGCCAATTCTTTCTCAAAGGAGAAAGGCTGAATGCATGAACACAACAAAGATGCCCATTCTCACCACTTGTATTCAACATAATAATGGAAATTCTGGTCATAGCAATCAGAAAAGAGAAAGAAATAAAAGGAATGTAAATTGGAAGGGAAGAGGTAAAATTGTCACTACAATCAGATGACAGGATACTGTATATAAAGAAAACCCTAAGGACTTCACAAAAAAAATAATAATCTGATAAACAAATTCAGTACAGTAGCAAGATACAAGAAAAACATTCAGAAATCTGTTCCATTTTTTGAAATATCAGAAAAGGAATGATAAAAAAAAGACTTTTAAAACCACACCAAAAAAATAAAATACCTAGGAATAAACATGACCAGGAGGTAAAAGATTTATATGCTAAGAAATATAAAAAATCACTAAAGGAAATCAAAGAGGAAGAATTAGTATTATTAAAATGGCCATACTACCCAAAGCAATCTACAGATTTAATATGATCCCTGTCAAATCGCCCACGAATTTTTCACAGAACTAGAACAAATAATCCAGAAATTTATATGGAACTATAAAAGACCCAAACTTGCCAAAGCAATTCTGAGGGAAAAAATAAATAAATAAACAAAACAAAGAAGGAAGCAAAACTCTCCCAGACTTCAAACAATACTACAAAGCTATAGTAATCAAGACAGTGCGGTACTGTTACAAAGAGACTTAGGGATTAATGGAACAGAATAGAGAGCCCTGAAATAAACTCACGCAGCTATGGCAAACTAATCTTCAACAAAGAGGTAAGAACATAAAATGAGAAAAATAGAGTCTATGGCAAGTGGTAATGGTAAAATTGGACAGCTGCATGTTAATAAATGAAATTAGAACATACGTTCACACCATGCACAAAAATAAACTCAAAATGGCTTAAAGAATTAAACATAAGAGATGACCTCATAAAACTACTACAAGAGAATACAGGCAAAATATTCTGATACAAATTTTACAAATGTTTTACTAGGTCAGCCTTCCTAGGCCACAGAAACATAAACAAATAGGATCTAATTAAACTTACAAGTGTTTGCACAGCAATGGAAACCATATAAAAAAAATAAATAAAACAATGAAAATACAACCCAAATAATGTAAGAAAATTTTTGTAAATCATACAAACAACAAAGATCTCATCTCCAAAATATACAAACTCACAATTCAAAAAAAAACAAAAACACAACCCAATCAAAGAAATGGGCAAAATACCTAAAAAGACATTTCTCCAAAGACATATAGATGGCTAGCGGGCACATGAAAAGATTCTCAACGTCACTAATTATTAGAAAAATGAAAATCAAAGCTACAATAAGGTACCACCTCACACCAGTCAGAATGGCCATCGTTAGTAAGTCTACAAATAATAAATGCTGGAGAGAGTGTGGAGAAAAGGCACACCTCCTTCACTGTTGCTGGGAATATAAATTGATACAACCACTACAGAAAACAGTATGGAGGTTCCTCGGAAAACTAAATATAGAACTACACTATAATACAGCAATCCCATTCCTAGCCATACATCCAAACAAAATGATAATTCCAAAAGATACATGCACCCCTACGGTCAAAGGAGCAAAAATCACAATAGCCAAGATACGGACACAACATAAATGTCCATAGACAGAGGACTGGATTAAGAAGATATGGTCATACATACAATGGAATATTACTCAAAAAAATAAAGATTAATGCCATTTGCAACAACATGGATGTAACCAGATATTATCAGATTAAGTAAAATAAGAAAGCGACAGACAAATAGCATATGATATGAATCATGAGTGGAGTCTAAAATATGGCACAAATGAGCTGATCTACCAAACATAAACAGATACACAGATAAAGAGTTGCCAAAGGGGAGAGGTGAGAGAGTGGAACGGATTGGGAGTTTGGGGATAGTAAATGCAATGGAGGGAAGCTGAATGCTTTCCTATTAAAATTTGAAACAAGGCAAGGATGCCCACTCATCACATGACTTCTCTTCAACAAAATATTGGAGGTCCTAGCCACAGAAATCAGGTGAGAAAAATAAATGAAATGTATTTAAATCAGTGGAGAAGAGGTAAAATTATCATTAAATGCACATGACATGGTACTATATAAATAAAACCCCAAAAACTCCAAACGAAAATTGCTAGAAATGATAAAACAATTCAGCAAGGTAGAGGGATACAAGATTAATATATAGAAATTAGTTGCATTTCTTTACACAAACAATGAAATACCAGAAAAGGAATGTAAAAAAACAATCCCTTTTAAAGTCACATCAATTAAAATAAAATTCTTAGGAGTAAACCTCACTAAGGAAGTGAAAGACTTATATGCTGAGAACTGTAAAACTTAATAAAGGAAACTGAAGATGATTTAAAGAAATGAAAAGGTATCCCATGCTCTTTTACTGGTGGGATTAATATTGTTAAAGTGGCCATACTACACAAAGCCATCTACAGATTTACTGCAATCTCTATCAAATTACCTATGACATTTTTAATAGAACTAGAGGAAATAATCCAAAAATTTATTTGGAACCACAAAAGACCCAGAACTGACAAAGCAATCTTGGGGTGGGGGGACACAAGGCTGGAGGCATAATTCTCCCAGACTTCAGACAATGCTATAAACTACAGTAATTAAAATAGCATGGTATCAGCACAACAACAGACATATGGATCAGTGGAAGAGAACAGAAAGTAGATCCACACACCTATGGTCAATAAACCTTAGACAAAGGAGGCAAGAAATTATAATGGAGAAAAGAGAGTCTTTTCAGCTAGTGGTGTTGGGAAAGTTGGACAGACACGTGTAAAACAAGGAAGTTAAAACACTCCCTCACACCATACACAAAAATAAATGCAAAATGGCTTAGAGTTAAATATAGGACATTATACCATAAAACTCCTAGAAGAGAACATAGGCAAAACATTCTCTGACATAAACCACAAAATATTTCCTTAGGTCAGTCTTCCAAGGCAATAGAGATTAAAACAAAAATAAACCAGTGGGACCTAAATAAACTTATAAGCTTTTGCACAGCAAAGGAAACCACAAACTAGATGAAAAGACAACCTATGGACTTTGAGAAAATATTTGCAAATGATGTGACTGAAAAATGCCTTCTTTTACAAAATGTACAAATAGCTCATACAATTCAATAACCAAAAAATAGAAAGAAAAACAACCCAATTGAAAAATGAGCAGAAGACCTAAATAGGCATTTCTCCAAAGAAGACACAGAGATGGCCAAAAGGCACATGCTCAACATTATTAATTATTAGAGAAATGCAAATCAAAGTAACAATGAGTTACCACCTCACACCAGTCATAATGACTGTCATTAATATGCCTACAAATTATAAATGATTGATAAGGTCTGGGGGAAAAGGAAATTCTCTCATACCTTTGGTAGGAATGTTAACTAGTGCAGTCACTATGGGAAACAGTATGGAGGTTCTTCAAAAAACTAAGAATTAAGTTGCCATATGATCCAGTAATCCCACTCTTGGATATACACCCAGACAAAACTATAATTCAAAAAGTTACGTGCATGCCTATGTTGATAGCAGCACTACTTAAAATAACCAAGACATGTTTATACACATACACACATACACACAGAGGAATACTAGTCAGCCATTACAGAGAATGAAATAAGGCTATTTGCCACAATACAGATAGACCTAGAGATTATCATACTTAGTGAAGTAAGTCAGAAAGAGAAAGATAGAAAGCAGCCAAGGGAGATGGCCAAGGGAGAAGGAATGGAGGGAGGGAAGTATTGGGAATGTGGGCTAAGGAGAAGCAAATTGTTATATATAGGATTAATAAAAAACAAGATCACACTGTATAGCACAGGGAACTATAGTCCATATCCTGAGATAAACCACTATAACATACATATATATATAGAGATATGTATATATGTGTATATATGTATATATATATTTAACACTCACTTTTCTGTACAGCAGAAATTAACACATTGTAAATTAACTATACTTCAATAAATTTTTGAAAAAACTATTAAAGCTATAAAAAAAACCTAAAACTGATGAAAAAATCCATGGGAAACAAAATATCAAGATTTTCTATCAAGATTAGATCCATGACAGTGCCTTATACAGATACGCTAGACCCTGCATTCAAGACAAAAGAGTAACATCATCTTGTTTTGAGAGTTTTGACTATCTGTGTCTGTTTACATTTTCCATCTAGAGGCAGATGTGTCTCTCACCTCATCCTAGTCTCATCCCTGTTTTTGCCCAGTTAACTAAAATTTCATCAAATGCTAGGGTAAGCTGAAAAGTCCCTTTGTGAGCAGTTAACTTTGAGCAGAATAACAGAACCTTGGGCCGTCTGCCAACAATAGCACATGTAGCTGATACTGATACTGCTACTCTAAGAGCATACATCTCCTCCAGGTTTTTCATCCTTTCCCACTTTCCTTCTTTCTCTTTATATACTCTCTTGACATTTTTTGTCCCCAAAACACTGATACACAAATCGAGTCTTACCCTTTACATTGAGAAATAAATAAAGTCCTGATCCCTGCTCTTAGACCTGGGTGCTTAATCCTATGTTATTAAGCTACATTTTTAAAAAGTGGATAATTGGTCCAAGGGCAATGAAATCCCATGGGATGCAAATAGTTCTTCACTAAACATAGACCTCATTCCCCTCTCCTCTGTCCCCCTACCCCTTAGCTAACAAGCAGCAAATGAATCTGTAAATATTAATTGAAGTATCACCACTTACTGCATTATGCAGCATTTCCCAGGCCCTCTGGGACATAGCTTAGCTGATGCATAGGATATTATATGCAGACTTTACCATGAATAATTGAAAAGACAAAGATGTGTGGCAATTTCTTTTGTAGAGAAGCAAAGATGACCCATGGGTTGGCCAAAACAGCCTTAATGTTCCTATCAATTTGCCATAGGTTTGTTTCCTGACTAGAGTCCCTGACCTGTCTTTTCGTAGAGTACTTACTTTAGAAGTCTTAAATTATAAATTCCATCTCTTTTTTTACCCCTCTCAGGTGTAAATCTTTTCTCAGTTTCTTATCATATTTACAACTCAGAAATATTTTCTTCAAGGACTTAGGAACTATTTTTTTGAAATGCAATCATAAAGGAAGAAAGTACCTGCTATGAAATCGCTTTCCCTCATATTTTTATGTTGAACCTCTAATCCTCCATATGATTGTATTAAAGATAGGGCCTTTAAGGAGGTTATTAAAGTTAAACAGGCTCATAAACATGAAACTTTGATATAACTGCCATCCTTATGAAGGAAAGGGGAAAAAAATCACCAGAGATCTCAAGATACTCACTCTTGTGCTTCCGCCCTCTCTCTCCCCCGCTCTCCCTACGCCCACACACCTTTGTGAGGAGACAGCAGGAAGGGCCTCAACTACAAGTCAGGATGAGAGCTTTCTCTAGAATCCGATTTTGCTGACACCTTGATCCTGGACTTCCTAGCATCCAGAACTGTAAGAAGATAAATTTCTGTTGTTTAAGCCAACCAGGCTGTGGTTTCGGTTATGGCATCCTGAGCAGACTGAGACAGTGTCCCTATCGACCAGTCTCTGTGGAAGGATAAAGAAGTGCCAATTGGCAAACACAGATGGCTGAATCCTCTTGACTAGCCTCCCTCCTGACTTCTTCAAATCCTTTTCCACCACCTTACCCTAGTGCTGAAAACTCTTCCTGCATTTTGTTTGAGCCAAAGTGAAGTCAGGCTCTCTCCCCCTACTGCAATTGCATTAGATAACATCTCTGCCTAACTCAGTCCAGTACAATTTTTTCTTTGACAAAGTAAATTGCTAACTGATAATTTATTTATTCTCTGCAATCTATTTTGCCATTTTTCATTTTTTAAGCTAACGCATGATTGCTTTAAATACATATGAAATTTTGGCAATAAATATTGAGCCAATACACTAATTTTTGTCTGTAAAACCTTGCAGTGTTTCCATGAAGAGAATTCTCTTAAGAACCATAGTGATTTATGATGAATTTTTAAAATTAATTTCATGTAGAGACTTCTCTTTTTTAATATTTTGGCTGCTTGTGCTACACAATGAGTGGAGGTAAACATAATCAGTATTCAGTGAGACAAAAAGTTTCATGTCTTCTACAAAAATATTTTTAAATAAAAGAATTGTAATTTTTTCCCATAAAATAATTATATTTTTTCCCATAAAATACAAGAATTGTAATTTTTTTCCATCAAATAAAAGAATTGTAATTTTTTTTCATCAAATAAAAGAATTGTAATTTTTTTCCCATAAAAGTTTGCAGTAGGTTGCCAAAAGTCAGTTTTCCCTGGACTAGCTCTATTTTAGAAATTAAAATCCAGTTTCCCAGGAAGCCTCGGTCCCAGGTAAGCTTGTTTAATAGATTTATCTTCCTCCTTTTGTTGGTTTTCTCTAAGATTATCTATCTACTAGGTCATAACAAACACACCTGTTGCAAATGATCAATATGTTCTCTATTGGGCTGATGAGTTGAAATAGATAAGGGTAGTAATGGAGGAAAAGGTTTAAAAAAGTAAGCAGAAAGGAAACTAACAGCAAAGATCGAACTTTTTCCTATGCCTACTACTACATGAGGAAAACTATGATTCTTAGCATATTTACAGTTAATAAATATACACAGCTATTGTATCTGCTTTTATAAATGTATAAAAATTGCTACATTTAAATTTACTTTCAAGTTCACTTAACCCCCTAGTAAATGTAAAGACATTGATATCCCTCAATGTATTATGTGAGGGATATCAATGTATTTTCAAAGGAAGATAAATGTGTCAAAGGAAAAGTGACGCAGCAAATTCACTTGCACAGAAGGAAAATGAAAGACAAGTTTAATAGTGAAATCAATCACTGAACAATCCGGCAAAAGTGAAAAGTGTCTGAGTTACTGCTTCTGTGAGCACTCCTAACATTTTTATTAACTTCCAAATGCATAACAATGACATTTCAGGAAAATTACCATACTTAGAGACAGATTTTAAGAGAGAAGTTATTCCCTGTGCCTCGATCTCCAGCTATCATGATAATAAAAATCTCCTGACCATGGCAGCATTTAGCTGGCTCAACTTTCTTACACTTTCAACTTAACAGACCCAAGGACACAGACACGCACACAGTGAAACTTGAAATCCCTTGGTTGATGTTATAGTAAAAATGTGTTTTCAATTTATGTAAGCTATTTTCTTCTATCTAGAAGGAAAGAAATATAAAAGCACATTTTATTTATGTATCACCCAGTTCTCCCCTATATAATTCTACTCAATTCATTCTATCCACTGAGGGAAATCTTTTCAGATGTATGAATTTAAAAATAGTTAATATACTACATATAGGTGTATAACATTACTGTTTTGGGAAAATATCCTATTTATTTATTCACGTATATACCATTTTATATACTGCTTACTTAGCTAGAATATATACTTTTATAATCTTCCATTTTCTTCAAATTATTGTTAATCACCAACAGCAGTTTCACTTTCATACACTCTCCTTCATCTGAGAAATTTAAGAAAGCAACAGATAATAATGTAAATAAATAAATAAATATACAGTAGTATTTTCCCTTCCTCCTGCCTCAAAATCCAGCTCCCTATTCACGTTGCCTTTTACCTAGTTTATACAGTTCTTCTACTTTGTGTATATCAGAAATATCTGGAAATGCTGCTATACATGCAGACATCTTCATTCAATCCCTGGAAAGTCTCAAGGCCAGGTATTCTTGTTGACTCTCAGCAGGGCCATTTTATTTAAACAGTTCTTGACAGGTCTGAGTAAAATGTATAAATAATATAAGACTTTTCCCCTAAATAAAATGCAAGTAAAATAAAGTTTTTCCTGTGTTGAAACAACTAGATGGTACTAAATGATATGTGAAAATTATACCAAAAAATGAAAACAAAACAAATAATAAAAAAAAAAACACAAAACACTGTCTCCTGGGAGTCAAGTAGGTGTTGCACCCTGTCCTGAGCAGGAAGGGTTAAAAAAAAAAAAAAAAAGGATGGGGTCCATATGGAGCATAAAACCCGAAGAAATCTAGTATTATGAAATATGTCTTTCCAATGTCCATCGACAGATGAATGGATTAAGAAAATGTGGTATACATATACATGGAATACTACTTAGCCATAAAAAAGAACAGAATAATGCCATTTGTAGCAACATGGGTGTAACTAGAAACTCTCATACTAAGTGAAGTAAGTCAGAAAGAGAAAGACAAATACCACATGATATCACTTATACCTGGAATCTAATATACGGCACAAATGAACCTTTCCACAGAAAAGAAAATCATGGACATGGAGAACAGACTTGTGGTTGCCAAGAGTGAGCGGGAGGGAGTGGGATGGACTGGGAGTTTGGGGTTAATAGATGCAAACTATTGCCTCTGGAATGGATAAGCAATGAAATCCTGCTGTATAACACTGGGAACTGTATCTAGTCACTTATGATGGAGCATGATAATGTGAGAAAAAAATGTATATATCTATGTGTAACTGGGTCACCTTGTTATGCAGTAGAAAACTGACAAAACACTGTAAACTAGCTATGATGGAAAAAATAAAAATCATTAAAAAAATGTCTTTCCACATAGCACTCAGATCATACATACATATAAACTCTTTTCTTTTCAAGGCTACCTGGATGTTTTTATGCATATCATCTTCCTATCTTTTTAAATTCATTTTTAATTGGTTAGAAAAATGGGAAGCTGGTGTAAGGTAGCTCAATCAGTATAGCCACATGCCTGCATTACCTAGGGAATATGCTACCTTCAATGACAATAATTGTTGATATACAGACAGAAGAGTTTCTTGTGAACCCATAAAAGTTAACTGTATTTTTATTTTCCTTAGTAAAAATCTTCCTTATGCCTCACTCTGAAAGCATCTTCATTTTAGTATTTGAACCATATTTGCAACTGAAAAAAAAGAGACTTAAGAAACTCTAAAAGCTAGAGAAAGAAAAACCAATGAATAACATACATTAAATTTATTATACTGACAAAGATAAGTTGCAGTAGTTATAATGTCTTTTTATCTGCTTTCCTATGACCTTTGTAACTTTCAAGTTCAGTTAGGCCCTTTGGTTAGATTTGTAGAAAATCACTTATTTTAAAAGAGAGAAGAAAAATTTTCTCAGCAGTGAAGGCTGAGGGAAAAAATTGACTGTTACAAAGTTAAAAGTAGGAAAACTATAGAAACAAAAGTAAATACAAATAAAAGAGATGAGAGTTTATCAAATCATATGCCTTGAAAGAACCACATCACAGAAACAAACACAAATGTTCCATAACTTAGGTTTCAATAATAAGATTGTGAGTCCTGTAATCCACTGGGATTGATTTAATATTATTAATATTATTCAGCTATTTGTTTTCATTTTAGTGAAAATTTTTATTTATGGCTTGAACTATTTCAGATGAATGCTTAGCTTACAAATCTTTAAAGGAAAGGTAAGATTGCTAGGATACCTATTTTCATCTCTGTTATAGAATTTGAAGTATTTTTTTCCCCTAAATTTGAAGAGGAGAATGCATAATCAAGAGAAATACTATCATGACCATAATAAAAATTTGTAATTTATCAATTTAAGAATTTTGATGTATAAACTCCTAAATGTGTATTTTAAAATGAAACTTGCACAATCTAGTTTGGTACCTACTAGATATTTAACAGAAATGGGTAGGTTTGTTGATACTTATTAATTCTTAATGTAACATTTTTAGTGTCATTCCTAATGATATTCATGGAATTTATTACATGCTTAAAAATAAACAAGAAAAAAACTGCCCAAATGAGTACTATGACCTACAGAGAAGAACTCCATGTTGGTGGATTATGTCATAAAGCACATTCACCTTAAGTAAAACTGAATTCCTACCTTCCCACCCCCAGCCACTAGCTTTTATAATACCACTGAAAATATCTACCTTTGAAGATTCCTTTTGCTCTGAAAAAAAAGTCTTTAAAGAAATAATTTTATACTACGTTCAATTGACAAATGATAAAATTCTGAGAGTAAAAATGCCAAAATGTTATTATTTCTTTATTTTAATTCTCATTATTAAACAAATCTAAAGAGATTAATTCAACATGGATTTTCACATTCTTTAGCTATAATCTATTTAAAATTTATGAAAACACTCGGTCATTTTTGTAATTTCCTTTTTACTACATTTTGGTAATATCTTGTAACAAGATGAGAAGTGAAACTAAGAATTAATGTATTGCCTGAATCAGTATTTAATAATGAAAAAGTAAATTGTCTATAAGAATCAGTAAGTTGTGTGGTTACCTGTGAAAATCTAAACTTAATGACCAATTTGAGAGCTAGATCAAAGTGGATACTGCTGACCTCTATTTAAAAGCAGTATGTGGGCCAATAAAACAAAAAGGAACAGAAACTCAACTTAAAAAAAAAATGGTTATATCAATAATAGTGGCAGAACCCTGAATGTGTCATGATTTGGTATAACACAGATTCAAAACAGGAGTTCCCATTGTGGCCCAGAGGGTTAAAAATCCTAACAGTATCCATGAGGATGTGGGTTTGATTCCTGGCCTCACTCAGTAGGTTCAGAATCCAGCACTGCAGCAAGCTGAGGCATAGGTTGCTGTTGTGGCTCCAGATCCAGCACTACTGTGCCTGTTGTATAGGCCAGCAGCTGAGAACCAATTCAGCCCTTAGCCTGGGAACTTGCATATGCCACAGGTATGGCCCTAAAAAGGAAAAAAAGAAAAATCCTGTCAGTACCATTTAATTAATTTTCATCATGATCTTGAGCAATCAGTATCACTATGTAGGCTTAAGTTTCCTCATCTGTGAAAATAGGAAAGTAGATCAATGATCTCCAGTGTTTGTCCAGCTTTAACGTTTTCTGTATTCATCTGGCAAGTAATAACTTCAACAGGGCCTGTGAGCACAGCACGATTTTGCTGAGTCTGATTAAATTTTTCCAGTAGTGCTGTAGAGAAGCAAATGTTGTAGCTCAGTGACAATAATGCAATAAAAAAATGAAGTCAGAAATAAACTTAAATAATAGCACAACAGAATCAATTTCTGTGTTTTGAAGTAATTCAGCAGAATCTGTGCTAAAATGCACAAAAAAGGAAACATATTTATATTAATAAAAAGTAAAATATTTATTATGGAATGAGCTTAAAGACTAGTTATCTAAACCTATCAATTTAATGAGTTGGAAACTGAGGCCCAGAAAGTTAAAAAAAAAAAAAAGTAAGAATAGAATAGCACAGTCACAGCTTATATCCTTTTGATATCCAAAAATTACACTGCTTTTTCTTCTACTCTATTGTGGTTATTCTCATCTCATCTAAATAAGGAATATGGGAAATTAAATGGCCTAACTTCTGTTGTTCCAAATTTCTTAACTAAAAATTATGATGCATAAGGCATACTAAAAATTGTTCATTAAACATGTAAAATTAAAACTTTAATTTTATCATTTTAAATAAAATAACTGAAAAATGAGGGGTTTTTCCGTGAAATTACCCTATAATCTATTTAAAAAAATAAGTACCAAAAGGATAAAGAATAAAAAAGGTAATTACACAAATGAAATCTGAAATTTGAAAGAAAGACATATAAGCATTAGATGACCTAGAAAGCTGTATTCTCAACTAACTATAGAAGAATAGAGCAAACATAAAATAAACGTAGAAGGAGTTAGGGAACAGACCCCTCTGAAGCTGGATTACAGATTCTTTGCCCTATTCTGTAGACAAGAACACTGTCCCCCGCCCAGGGTAAAAAGAAGAATCTTCTTCTCTGGAGAGATTTAACTAAAGAGTTGTAGAACCGGGAAACACGTGGCTCTCAGTGAGGATGTGGAAACCATACTGGAAAAAGAGAAAAGAAAATTCTTTCCATTAAATTTTGAGATGCAATATCCTTTCCCTATTTGGTCTGAGAATCCTGGCAGCCAGAATTATGCCTCTTAGGTCTAAAAGTGGATAAATACTCTCTGAGAAAACTTACCAGCTCAGATCCAGAGAAAAACTTCAAGACACCAGAACTGCATATCTGACAATAAAAAAGTCCAGCTCTAACATCCTATATTGAACCCTGGCAACCTATAAGCTACAACTATGTACTTCTAATTAGTTATTTTAGTGTCCCATGTATTTAAGGAAAGAATAAACTAAAGGAATTTAGAGATTAGTACAAAGCCATGATCAGAAGAAAAGTGATAAAAACCGGAAAAATTGGAAAAACATATTAAAATTGTGTTACAGAAAGCTGTAAGAAATAAACATTGGCCTATAAAGAAAAACTTGAAGTAAAAAATCTGATGGCAAAACATTAATATTTAAATATTTTGTTGATAAAATAAATTGAAGAGAATCTTATATGCCTTTAAATCATTTATGTGTTTAATACTATTTAATGAACTACTTTCTGTTCAGGTGCTGAAGATATAGTAGTAAAGAGACAAAATTTCTTTATTAGGAGGTTTTCATTCTATTAGGGAAGCCATAATCAAGGTAAAGAACTGAAATACTGTACTAAAAGTGTTAATAGCTAAGGAAAAGAAAAAGCAGAAGGGGAATATAAATTTTGGAAGAGGACTGAGATTGTATATTGGGTAGCCAGGGAAAACTGTGAATTCAAGGAAAAGATGTGAAGGAATGAGGCAGCCAGTGATGTTGACAACCAATGGAAAAACATTCTAGCAAGAGAGAACTTCCAAGTCTCTCAAGAGCATGCCTGGTCTATTTCAAGAATACTATAGTACAATGTCCTGAAATTGAGAATATTGGGGAGAGGAGTAGGAAATTAAAGTAGGGTAATAAAGGAAAGAAAGACTATGCAAAATCTTAGGAGTTAAGATGAGGTGGGCTCTGAGCAGAGAGATGATCTGATGATGCCAGAAGTTAGAAATTATAAGGCAAATATTTCACAAAATTTGAAAACAATATTGACCATAACATAAATAGTCATTGTACAAATATAATTTGAAAAACAACTGAAAAGAAATAGATCTAGCCAGTAAAAGGTTACAGAGAAAATTTAGATAAAGAAAAGAGGCAAAGGGGAATTCTCACTGTGGCTCAGCAGTAATGAATCCTACGTGAGTATGAATCCTACATGAGGATGCAGATGTGATACTTGGCCTCACTCTGTTGGTTAAGAATCTGGTGTTGCCCTGAGCTGCTGTGCAGGTTGCAGAAGTGGCTCCAAACCTGTGTGGCTGTGGTCGTGGAGTAGTCCAACCCCTGCAGCTCTGACTGATTCAATCCCTAACCTAAGAAATTCTCTATACAACAGGTATGGCCCTAAAAAGAAAAAAAAAAATAAAGAAATAAAAGAGGCAAAGGGAATCTAACATGTATAAATTTAGAGCTCCTTCAAAAACAAAATCAAAATAAAGTGCATATGTGTTTTTAAAAAAATAAATTTTTAGAAATAAAAAAGAAAAACATTCATATTGAAAGGTATATTATGGGAGTTCCCTTCGTGGCTCAATGGTTAACGAATTCGACTAAGAACCATGAGGTTGCGGGTTCGATCCCTGGCCTTGCTCAGTGGGTTAAGGATCCAGCGTTGCCGTGAGCTGTGGTGTAGGTTGCAGACGTGGCTCGGATCCCGCGTTGCTGTAGCTGTGGTGAAGGCCGGCGGCTACAGCTCCTGTTAGACCCCAAGCCTGGGAACCTCCATATGCTGCGGGTGCGGCTCTACATAAAGGCAAAAAGACCAAAAAAAAAAAGAAAGAAAAGAAAGGTATATTATGATCTACCAAAAATTCATTCAGAATGGTTCATGCTGAAGCATATTATTTTTAAAAGATTAGTGGAATCTAAAGATAAAGAATTTTGGGGGTAACCTGGCAAAAGCTGACTGGCTTATAAATGGAAAAAGTAGGAGAACCTCAGATGTCCACCCAGTAATATTCAAGCTAACAAAATATTGAAGGAAAGAAAATGTAACTCAAGTAGTTTGTTTTCAGCTGTCTGTCCTTTAGCATTGAAGCTTCGGAGAGTTTTGAATATATAAGAATTAATTTTCATGAGTTTTTCAGACAGTCAAGAATTGATTTGAAAATCACTGCAAAAGGGTTGACAAAGATCACTCTATCTGAGTATAGGACTATATCTAAAATGAAAGTATTAGAATTACAACAAAGAATATAAATATTATATGGCCCAACAGTATGTGCAGACAGAACTAAACTTGTAAAGAAAAGAGTGAAAAATTATTTTTAGGTAAATAAGTCTGTTGATTAATTGCTGCTCATCTATTTTAATCAAGTATAGTAGTCAGAAGTCTAAATATATCATTTACAACTGAAAAAGTAAAGATTTACTGACATGGTTAACAATTTCAAGAAAATCATTCTAGAAATATAGTGCTACTATCTAATTATCAAGTATTGGAGATAAGTAAAAATTTTCTTGTTTTAACATTTTTCATTGTATAGAAATAAAAGATAACATAACTATTTTAGAGAAATTGCCCTTTTCCACTAAAAGTGAAAGATAAAAATTTTAATATCATCCTCCAGACCTACATTATCCTGGCTTGTAAACTGAACAAGAGGCAAGCAAATGTAATGCTGGTTAATTAGCAAGTCTTATAAAGTGATAGAGCAAGAGCTTCTGAACAAATGTGTCAAAACACGGTATGATGCTAATGTTTACTGTCAGACTGAGGTATCAGTCTCATCAGGCTTTCTGTTTTCAGGAACGGGCTGAACTAGCTAGACTCCCCAAGGGGTTTTATCCTTTCAACAGTGACCAGTCTGTTCTCTTTTTCCCTAGTAGGTTATAAAATATAATAATTTTCAATATGTTTTAATGTAGGAGAAAAAGAGACACTTTACAAGAGGGCACAGCATGAACACCTAAGAGAATTCTAACTCTGTTCTTTATTCACACTTATATAATTTTGTTGTCTGGCAACTCAAAAAGGACTAGAGAAAATTCAAATGAAAATCACTCAGGTAAACAAACTTTGAAACGAAGAAAATAACGGTAATTCTGGCAGAAATGGTTTTAATTAGACACCAAGGCGATTTTTTTCTGACTTGCTAAGTTGCAAATAAATTACCATAATATTTTATGAGGAGACATGGTATCTGTCTATACTAGTAAAATTCAAAACAGGTGGACAAATAATCTCATTGTTTCTGAGATTCATTCACTCGGATAGAAACTAACACTGAAAGTCAGGGTGTGTCACCTTCATACTGCCCCCTGACACTATCCAGTTGGATTACTGAAGAAAAAACAAAAGGAGTAACACTAGATATTCAAGAATACAATTCACGATGTTTCCTTTTCAAGGGCAGTAGATTTTGCATTCTACTGAGAATATTTTACTTTCAGGACAGTGTGACTTTATAGCCCCCATTTCCCCAAACGGCACCAACGATATCATTACCACAGCCATCTGTGCTCTAACCTGGAGTCATCCTTTAACCCCAAGGAGCACCAGTTTAATAGTCTTAGACTATGGGAGAGAAGAATGTATTTCTAAGTCCAATAAAGTATCTTGTCAAAGTCGAAGAGCTATAAATAAAAGGATAATGTAATATAAACTATATTTATGGGAGTTTCTAAAATCAATTTGACATTTTGTCTTCAAGAAAATAGTTAAATTTCCAGAACATTTCTATCAGATTCATATTCATTCTTAATTAATAAAATTTTATATACTTCTATTATCTTTTTGTAAATGTACAATAACTCATTAAATATATATTAATAAAGAAAGGAGGAGGAAAGAGAGAAAGACAGAGAGCACAATCCCTTAGTGTAGTTTTTGCAGTGGAGGATGTTATAGTAGTGAAAAACTTACCTAGGATAAGGGCATGTTTTTATATCTGGTACATTTCAAGTAAGTGCTAAATCCATTTTCCTTTCTAAGAAGAATACATTAAAACACTCTATATTTATTTCACACTTATGAAATACTATAAACAACATGGCAGAAACATGTTAACTAGAGTGCAGTATATAGTGTTTTGCAGGGGACAATGTCAATATTGATGAAAGAATGAGAGGATAAAAGAAAGAAAAGGGGAGAAGAGAGGGAGAAAGGGAGGGAGGAAGGAAGGAAGGAGAAAAAAAGAGGAAAAAACAAAGAGAAAGAAAGAGGAAAAAAGAGAAAGAAAAAAGAAAAACAAAGAAAGAAAGAAAAAGAAGTAAAGAAAGAAGGAAGGAAGGGAAGAAAAGGAAGAAATAGAAAGAAAGGAAAGAAGGAAGGAGAGAAGGAAGAAAGAAAGGAAAAAAAGGAGGAAGGGAGAAAAGAAAAAGAAGGAGGAAGGGAGGAAAGAAGCTATGTAACTTGAGATGCAAAGGCATTGGGAATCTCCTCCATAATCCTTCCACCAGGTCATGGAATAAGACTGTTAGGATTTTGAAATTCTGGTTAAAGTCCCAAGTCTAGGGATAATGGGTATGCTCTATAGCAAGGCTTTAGATAACATCCCATCAGTCTTAAGAATGAGATGGCCAAATAGGTCCTTTGATGTTTAACTCTGTTATTCATCTCCATATAATATAAAACAAGGCTAGAGTTCTGCTAGAGATCACTTCATTGATACAACCTTGCTCATATTTTCACAGTTGCTTGGAAGTATGCGGGGAGAGGTAGATAAAGGGTCTGCTAACATACAAAACTGAACAAAGTAATGGGCAGGAAGTTTGAACAGCAACTTCAGTGGAAGCTGGTACAAAGTCAGAACAGTGCTCCAATGCCCTAGCAGAGGCCAGCAACCATCTACTCTTAAACCCCCTTAACTATGAAGAAAACTGGTTCTAGTACATAGGGTGAGGTTGAATCTATGTGAAGGATTCCAACAGCATCAGCTTGGAAAATCAGAGTAATATAGAGCAATATGTGAAGCAGATCATTAAATCAATTTCTGTAAAGGTGTGTAGAATCAAGTTTAAACCTTATGTCTTGGCTGAACTGCACTGCAGTTGTCTCTGAGCAAAGGTAAACCAGTTATTTCAAAGTCAAAATGTGCAATGTACATGCAGACTTTGGACACATTAAATGGCTTGTCCATAAATTTACTCAAACATTGTCAATGAAATATGATAATCTCTGAATGTACTTAACTTCATTAGTCTTTGCATCTTGGAAGCAGTGTTAAAAGGACTGACAATTTAGTTTTAATTTCTTAAGTACAAATTTGCTTTGGGAGCATGGCTTGCCTTCAAAAATATAACAAAATTGTAATTATGGAAATTATCATTTTATTTTGGATTCCCCAAAAGCAGACACAAAGTTATGGTACTAACATAAATAGTTTATTCAAGTGACAAGAAAAAAGCACAAATGAAGAGGCAGAAAAAGAAGACAGAAAATTCAACAGAAGTTTTGAAAATACTAATATGGACAACTGGTATAGAATTGCCTTACAATTGCCCTACAGAGGGTCAGAGAATACGAACTCTAAGTAACTGAGGTGGATGAGGGTTTCCTAGGTTTAAATATCAGGCATTTCTAGGCTACACTTTCCATGGGCTGAGCTAGCTCCTATAGCACTGGCTGGTGTACTTAGCAGAAAAGCAGACAGATGCTGATGCTTGCTGTTGACAGGAAGTGCAGCATACTGGGGAGTCATACACTGCAGTTTCAAGTAAATTCAGAGGTATACAGAAGACACAGAATAAAGAATCAGCGTTTACTAGAGACCATCACTGAAACTGCCTAAATCTATTCATGCCTCATATTGTTTATATCTGGATAATGACATTTCAAGCCCTTGTCCAGCCAAAATTTCTGAGAAACTAGAGTGTTAGTAACAAGATAGAGTTTGCTATTTAATAAGCTGGTGTTCTACAGCTCCAAGGGGCTCCAAGGCAGTAGGCGATGTCAGTCAGCTCTCTTCTATATGATTCTAGATTTCTTTTTCCCTTTGTTAGTGCTTCTACTGATCTAGGTTGCTTACCTGAAATGGCCTAGATTTAATCTCTAAGAAGTATGAGCACCTGGTTATCTTAGATTATTAGAACTGCACATTTACCATTTTCACTGATTACTGAAATACCAAGAGGTACCACAGTGATTTCCAGCCTGCAGATATACTCATCCTTTCTGCAATAAATATTAGCAACACTAGGTTCCTAGGTGTTCATGATTATCAATGTTGATCACACACAAGAGTACAATAATGACTTTCTCTATTCTTCCATAAGAAAGAACATATTTATGTTTTTTAACTACTTGGGACACAGCACTATTCAATAGCCAGGGGTTCAATATATACTGTATCCTGTATCATTATATATTCAGGCTCCCACTCAGGTTATAAATTCTATTTTATACTACTGGTGGAGCTTTAATAGGTCGTTCCAAAGGCAGTAGCTACTAGATGATGTGATAGGACCACATACCTATCCTACTTCTTTATCATAAAATTGATCCCTTGCTCTAAGTCAATGTTATAATGGATCATATTTAAGGTAAACAAGAAGATGCTTTATCCAATCTTCATTTCAAGAAAGAGTTCTTGCCCATTTTAGGAAATACAATCAATAAACATCCTCCAGTTGCCAGTTTTCAGAGTTTGCCTGAGGTAGTCAGTATTTAATGACTAAAAGAGATAGGAGTACAAAGCCCCAACTATTTCTACCTGATGCAGGTCCACTACAGCAAGCAGTACTTGCTCCAAAGCTCCGCATTAACTGGCCATGACTTGGTAAAATACACATTACAGTTCAACTTCTCCCTATCCACAGCCTTGCTTTTCTCCTAATCTTCGATAGATTTCCATCTCTAATAAATATGCTCCAAACTCCATGTCGGTCATCTCCGGAAAATCCTACTCAAGATAATCCTACTACAGAGAGCTCCAAAAAGGCAACACGGTAATTCCTTATTTTGTCCAGTAGCTTAGACATACAACGAGTCTAAAGCAACCAAGTGGTAGCCATAGCTGAGAGTTCAGTGGGACCTTTTAAGTGTTGCTTGGAATAAAGAGTATCCCCTGGTGGTCCAAGATCTCTAAACATGCAAAGTACAATTTCAGAGACAAGAAGTAAAATATAGCCTAGTGGGTCACTAGAAGTAATGCTAAGTGGGAAAACTGCTCTGCCACCAGTATTCATCCTATTAGGGACAGAGTATAGTATTACAGTATTTGCTAGAATTTATATGCTACATATTTGGACTTCCTAAATTTTTAGAATTTGCCTGAAACTTTATCTTTTATTGTTCATTCCAATATTCTATCATCTTGGAAACTTCTTAATAGTGGAGTATGTGGCAGAAAAAATAGACACCATGGTTCTAGGTGCACTTTCACACTTCCACTGAGGGAAAGAAGGTCCCCGATCAGTTTTATCATGTGGTATCTCATTCGTGTTTGGAAAATGGTGCTGACTGAGGTCTTGTGAAGATGAAAAGCAAACTCATACTCAGAATAAATGTGTTTTTTCCACTTAGAACAAATATATGATATTTCCAGAATGGAAGAATTCAATGAATCAACTTGCCAGCAAGTGGACAATAGGAATTCCAGAGGAATATAGTGACAACGGCAACTAAATGAGCCTTTCTAAAAGGAAGCCTATGCTATTTTTTCTATATATAGCTTCTTCGCTGCCACGATGGCTGCTTCAGAGAATTTTGGGCTGAAAAAATTTCTCAGATTTGGAAATGGAACAAGGGAAAATTACTTATTATTGGAAAGCCAGAACTCAGCATCTAAGATGTCCATCCTTTCCTTCTTCTGTTGGTACAAACTGAATAGTACCCTTGTTAGGTGCTCATTTATTTTTCCCCTAGGGATGACATATTCTGCTCTGGAGTCAGACTCCTCCAGCTGCCACTCCTACCCCACCTACTCTATAACTGCGTCCACCCAACTTAGTGGAAGTTAAAGAGCTAAGATTGATATAAATGCATCCACCCAGCTTAGCGGAAGTTAAAAGCTCCTACATGGCCTCTGTTTTTGCAGGATTCCATCATCTCCAATGTTATTTATGAATCTATGTCTATCCTCTTCGCCTCTCCATGAACATCATCATCAGATAGCTTTTCCAACCTTGTGTAATATATCCAGTCCGGCTCTCCCACTTCTCTGAAACTTTTAATTCTTTCTTCCACCAAGTGTCACTTCAATTCTGCTATTTCTACTTCACTTCCCATGAGCCATCAGTTTTTCAATAGGTCTTCATCAGAGTATTTACTCTTATCCCCCAGGAGCTTGGTCCCAAGAAAATTAACTCAGAATGCCATTCCACGTACTCTCTACTGGCTCCTCGTGGTTGTTTTACAATTCTTATAGAGTATAAAATAGCTTAGTTATAACTTAATCCTAGTTTAAGGCCTAGAGGCAAAAAAGGGAGGTGGGAACTAATCTTGAGCATCATACATGACCTGCAGGCAGGAACCATTTGTATCATCTTAAGGCAAGGGGGAATTCTACCTCTTAATAGGGAAGGGTATACCACTTCTGTAGGCTCAGAGAGCTCATAGAAATCTGCTAATTCTTCATTCTTCATTTGGGGGCAAGGCATGAATCCACTCCCACTCTGCGTATCTGGGTCCCATTTTTTCCACCAGGGTCCTGTCTTTAGCAAGCAAATCCTGACTTTTTTAAGAGTTTAACCTCTTTTGGAAATTTTCTGATAATTCAAACCTGGGTCTGATTCTCAGTTCGCTAATCTCTCCTACTTCAGCAGACATTAGTCTCTTTGCACGCTACAAGGAAAACTTCAGGCTTTCACATTTAGCTTGTAACTGGCAATTAATCACTTTTAGTTTTTCCAGAAAAGAAACAATTTTCCAAAGCAACAATGAAAGCGGATGTAGGTGTTCACCACAGGCTGTTCAAGCCACCTTAGGAAGTTCGTTTGTACTAACTTTTTCCTCTCTGGTCACACATTATAAGATTTCACTTATTTCCCTTTTAGAGACTCTGTTTTAGTATAAGAAGCATTCAAGACTATGTATTCCATTTACTTTGTAGCTCCACCATTCCAATCAAATTTTGGACCTAATTTAGCATAATCTTCTCTCCTGCTTCAGGAGGTGAGAATATCTTTAACTGTTGCCATAGATGCTTTCTGGCTTTTTTTTTTTTTTCTAATGGCCTACTGGGGACATATCATAATTGCTAGGCCAGGGTTGGAGTCTGAGTTGCAGCTGTGACCTATGTCACAGCAATGCTGGATCTTTTAACCCATTGTGCTGGGTGGGCCAGGAATTGAACCTGCACCTCCACAGTGACCACAGCTGCTACAGCTGCATTCTTAAGCCACAGCAGGAACTCCACTTTCTGGCTCTGAATAAGGAGTCAGCTGCCCAGATCAGATTCAAAACTTGTGGGGCAATTAACAAAAGCCATCTGAGGCTTTATAATTAGCACTGCCTTTACATCTTTCAATTACCAGAGTTATTGCATAAACCGCTAATTACTCTTCCATCTAAACATCATCCCAATTTACCACTCCTGGGGTTCATGGCAAGAAAGATAGTGTAACACTCAATGGTTATTACCGCTCTTTCCACTTACTATTGAAAAAGGTTCCTTATTGCCATCTGACCAATGAGTAATTCAATTTCAGAATATTATTCCAGTCTGCTATCTTGGGCCATTTCCTTTAAAACCACCAAGACTGGAAGAAAGCCCTCAGGCAAAAGTGCAGAAAGATTGAGAAGATTGAAGTAGAAAGCTATTGTCCTATATATTAACCGTCCGGAGCAGTTACTGAGAGTTGAGCATGAAACATGCCTCCTATAGTCATTTAATCATTCCTCCTTAAAAGGTAATTCTAATGAACTGCTTAAACATGTTTTCCCCCTGCCTACTCCATGATTTTCCAAAGAATACATCTAAAGATGAAACATATAAATTTGAGTATTTAGTTAATCAAATGTTCATACCCATTTACATGATCATCACAATAGCAGAGGCAAATTTATATTGTTTGAGCTGGCCCATACCAAGAAACCTACGTTCTATAAAACTATATTTATTGTAGGGAGTTCCCTTCGTGGCTCAGTGGTTAATGAATCCGACTAGGAACCATGAGGTTGCGGGTTCGATCCCTGGCCTTGCTCAGTGGGTTAAGGATCCGGCGTTGCCGTGAGCTGTGGTGTAGGTTGCAGACAAGGTTCAGATCCTGCGTTGCTGTGGCTGTGGCGAAGGCCGGAAGCTACAGCTCCTGTTAGACCCCTAGCCTGGGAAACCCCAAATGCTGTGGGTGTGGCTCTACATAAAAGGCAAAAAGACAAAAAAAAAAAAAACAACTCTATTTATTGCAACCTCTTAAATTACTTAACATAACATAGATTTTAGTTATGCTTTATTCTAAAATGAATTTTGAAAGAAGTCTTTTTTATTAAAAGCTATTCTACTTGTTTTAAAAAGTAATATTAAAGATTATATACAATGAGTTAATACCATGACTAAATTTTGACATTTCTAATGGAAAAATAGTAAAATTGAAAAAAGGGATAAGATCTAAATGACTATATTTAGACTGAGATAGTGAACCTCATGGGAGAGTTGAGGAAGAGGAAATGTGAGCTGGCTTCGTCATTCTTAGCTATTGTTTTAAGTCATTCTTTTCCAAAAATTTCAGTTGCTTTTTTGAAAGAAAAAAGATCAAAAGTATTCTAAGATTACTAAATACATCCTATAGTTAAAATATAAACATATTCTTCTTACAGGAGATAGTCTTAAATTTATATGTAAATTGTAACAATAAATATTTTTGTAATGATGTGAACAAAGAACAGTATTTAAAAGTATACATCAATACTAAGGATTCAGGTTATCTTTCTTGCAATAGGTATGGAAAAAAGCTATCAATATTCTCTACTACTGTCCTCTTAGCCATGCTATAGCCTTTTATGATGAAAAAATGACATATCTACTTTCCCAATTGATATTCCATTTAAAAGCAAACTTTTGTTATTAGTAAAAATAAAACAGTAGCCTTACATAACTATTTCAAAAACTGAGATAGAAAAAATTAGAATTGATAACTTTTGCATTATTTCCTTTAAGAAATAGCTTAAGAGTACAAGTGCAATAGAACAACATATAGTTAAAACTTAATCCAAAAGGAAAGTCACAAGAGCTTAATAAAAATCTTGCTTCCTAAAAACATGATTTTCATTAACATAATCTACAAAAATGTATTCCTTCGCTTTCTATTTCTTTGCATATTATTTTCTTCAATTTCCATAGAAACAGTATAAGTTATCTCATAACAAGGTAATTATTGTTTTAGATTTGCTTTTCTCTCTTGATTTTCCCATTGATGCTCCATCTGGCTTGAAAGAGTGTTTTCATAAAACTTTAGAGAGAAGATAAAAGGAAGCTTTTTCTGAACTTCTCATAATAACTTCACATGCCTATGATTTAGTGAGTCTTCAATCAAGGGAAAATAGGGAAAGATATTTGGGTTCAAGTGAAAATAAACCATGGGTAAGTGATAACTCATGATATCTTTAAAAACATGTACATTTGATGACAATTTGTAAGGAAATGTGAAATACCTAAAAATGTCAAATATAAATATTTACATCACAGGCAACTCTTACAAAATTTCAACCCCCATACTGAGCCCATCCATCAGTAACAAATAATTTTGGATCACTCTTTTCAACTGTGCTTTCATAAGCCTATAATAAAGATGATTTAAATCATTACTTTTATAAATCAATGAAAACCTATTACTTCTGTTTTATAGATCATAAACATACTCAGAAATAGGTGCTAAATAGCTTTCTCTAAAGCAGAGGTTTCTAACTCAAAGTTTTGATATACTACTACTTTCAATCTCATCCTGTTTCTCACATTTATATCAGTCTTAGCTCTTTAGCCCATGTACTCATATTCTGTTTGCTTTTTCATTCCTTCCTTTGAATTCAGTCCATATACTCAGTTCTCTTTACAGGTGCTGCCTTCACCATACGGCTTTTGTAGTACAGATTTCCCTTTTCCCTAAGGGATAGAGTATACATAACTCAGCTCTACATACTAACATCAATCATTTCTCTTATCCCATTTCTAAAGATAAAATCAATTCACCTTTTGAAGTAATTGTAGTACCTTGAAAAATTATTAAATTTACAGTAAAGATAGAGGGTTATAAAATTTTTTTTTCTGAAGATTTTTGTGTATTATGGACCTCTACTGAAAGCATCTTTGAAGTTAAAGACAGTATCTGTGCTATAATTTTGTGAATTCAAAATTACAGCTATAGTGTTGGGCCCAGACCCTGTTAAATGCTTTCCAAAAAAAAAAAAAAAAAAAGGAAAAGGTCTTATTGTCTTACTGTGCTTGCTTCCAACCAAATACCTATCAAAACTCAACTGGAAAAAATGATATCTTTTTTTTTTTAATTGACCCACTATTTGATTAGAAAGATAAAAAGCTAAAGAAAATTCATCAAAAATAGAGATACTAAGGTCCTTGGAAATTTAGTTCTTCAATTTTAAATTCAAACCTACAAGTAACATAGAAATTATTTTCAACTGTTATTTGAAGCATCTGTAAATAACCCAGAATTGCCATTTTAGTTTCTTTGCCAGTGTCATCATGAAACTGAAAATACTAATGTACCAAACACAGGAAAACCCAAAGAAGATATCCCAAATAAATGAATATTTAAAGCAGGGTTGCCAAAAACAAAAGCCCTGATGGAGACCCATACATCAGATCTATATATTTCCATATTACACAGGAATCAGTGGATATAAAAGGACAAATTATTAAAGTTAATTTGCAGAGTGATATGTGGAAATAGATTTATCTTGTTCCCAATCTAAATCCTTTCCTCTAATGCAGTTTGAAAAAAAAAAGATTGTTGTGGTGTTTATGATATAGCAGAGCACAATTCAATAGAGGGCCTGTGCTCACAGATCTTGTAGTGATGAAATATTTCATTCTTTCAAATTTTACATCTGCATACTTTTATTGACAAAATGAAGCCAAATATATAATTGTTATTAATGAAAATGTTCCTCAAACTTACAAAATAGATTCGTATGTAAATGATATATATGGTAAGATCTTAGGTCTGAAGGTAAATTGATGACACATGGAATATATATATCCATCCATACAGTCCAAACACTGACCTAATGACATATTTTCTTCTCTGGTTCTGGTCTTTCTATCACTCATGGCTGTGACAAAATTTTAGAAGAGCAAAATTCTGAGGCTCACTGTACCATAAAAGGAAGAATTAACGAAGAGGTAAGAGAAAGCGAGTGTTGAGAGAACACATTTCCTTAAAGGGCAAAAGTGCAGGCAAGCAAGGGCACAGTTTGAAGAGTGAGCCAAGGAAAGATTAGGATAACTTAATCTTACGTTGAGAGCAGAAATATAGGGAAGTTTAAAACAACCGAACAGAGCTATATGCTGAGATCTTGTTGTGGGAATCAATCTAAAACCCCAGATGGTTTGGAAAATGATAGGACATTCTTAGTATGGGGGAAGTGATGGAAATTCAGTGAGAAGATACTTTGTCATAACAGCCCTGATGCACAGTGTCTCTGGAAACAAAGAAAAAGGGACAGAAAGAAAAACAAAGGAAGGAAGGAGGAAGGAATCAAAGAAAGAAAAAAATCATCAAGATGAATAAAAGAATGCAAGAAATATGGTTAAATGGGTTGTCATTCCAAGACTTTGTGATTTTTATAGGTAAAATTCATTCAGGTAATAAAATTCAGAGGTTGACTGTGTAGGCAAGTGGCTGAAATAGATTAGATGAAGGGTATTAGATCTGAGAGAAGGGACTGTGAAATTTGTATGTTCTATGGGTCATCAGTGCAGATACTATTGTCAAGATGATAAAAGTGAAAATATTAGACAAATAAAGAAGCCTTTGGCTAAGACATTAAAAAAGAATGGGATAACTTGTTTCAAGAGGAAATTTGACTTGGTGAAAGTTTTAGTAGTATGAACTCTAAAATTTAATAGGCACTGAGATAGGTAAACTCCCTTACTTCTTGCTTAAGCAAAGGTGGTATTAGAAGACTCCTCATTTAGGCTTTTCCTATATAGGAAATGGAATTAGCAGAGGAAAGAGTAATTGTGCTCTGGAATTTAATATTGTGTGAGTAATGCTCCTATCATGAAATCGCAGTAGAAAGACTAATTTGTATTGTCGTGACCCAGTAAGGGTATTCATATAAAACATTGGGAAAGAGTCTAGAATAGGATTAAGAGTGATTAAATATTATAAAAGATCAGCCATTTATAGGGTTAGGATTATCCTCCTAAGACATTCTTTGGTGATATGAGTAGGGGTAAAGGAATAAAGGGAGAGAAAACAGTAGAAATGATGGAAGAAAGATATGCATAATATGTGAAGACAAAGAACAGGCTGTCCTCATCAGCTTTTTATACAAGGAGTTAAGTCACAACCCATGCAGCCTCCTACCTATAGTGTACCCTGAAGAGAATACAGTATGAACAAGAGGAGTAAACATTCTGTGCTTCAGATATACAGGCCTTTTATGCATATCTACGCAAGAACTTCAATGACTCCAGATTCTTGCATCCTCCCAAACAGAGAAAAGCATTAAAATCATTAACTTAAGATATCTGTTCTCTGGAATAACCAATGATCTTAACCAAGATATATGCTTGACTACATGTATTTCTCAGTCAAAAAAATTATATATATATATATACACTCACAGACATATATATATAGTGTGTATACACACACACACACACACACGCACACACTGGCCCCTTGCCTACCTTTTTGAAACCGGTTCTTCATACCTACTGTTCTACCATACCTAGGCTCTAGATCTCAGTAATAGCGCTGAATAAAACTTAACCAACCACATTTCTGTTATGCATTTTCTTTACGCTGACAAACGGGCTTCTTATGATAAAACCGAGGGGGTCTCAAATGGGTAGATGGTGGGAAGTGTAGGAATGGACAAAACTAGGAAAGGCCTGGATAGAATTGAGTCTAGATATGAAAAAAAGCTACAGTGGAAAGGGTTGGATGTGAAGTTTGGAACTAAAGAGCACTATCAGTTTCCTCCTTGAAGGTGATTAATTTTAATATAAAATTTGACAGTATTTGCTTTGAATACTTTATTAGGAATAAAGTATTACTTAAATTTTGCAATATTTTAACCAATTAGAAAAACCAGTAAAATACTTTCCAAAAAAAGAGAACTGTATTGTAAAAACGTGGTCTTGATTATGTTATTGAAAATATTTGTATAAAAGCAAATCATTAAGATTATTTATAGATAATATAAATACTATTTCTCTGTCTCACACACAAGCACATAATTAATTAAATATTTCACATGTGTGTTTCTCAGGGAAATCTTGAAAGCATCCTTAAAAAATATGCATTTTTAAAAGTTGATTGCAAAAAAAAAAGGATTTCCCGTCATGGCAAAGTGGAAATGAATCCAACTAAGGACCGTGAGGTTGTGGTTTTGATTCCTGGCCTCGCTCAGTGGGTTAAGTAACTGGTATTGCTGTGGCTCTGGCGTAGGCTGGCAGCAACAGTTCTGATTAGACCCCTAACTTTGGAACCACCATATGCTGCGAGTGCAGACCTAAAAAAAAAAAAAAAAAACAAAAAACCAAAAAAAAAAAAAAGCTGATTGCAAATATTTCTCTACTTATCAGCTGCTAAGAAATATCACATTACATTTACAAACATATTACATTTAGCCAGACTTCACTATGTTCTGGCTTGGTGAAGCCCCTATCAAAACATTTTAGAATCACAAAGTGTGAATTTTATTTAAATAGCTTAGTTCAGCTTCAGTGATGCCATGATTTTCTTTTGTGACATTCCCTGCAAATTATCTACTTTTCTGAGTTTCCAGAGTTCACTTGCTAAATGTGATGGCTGGATGGTGATAATGGTAAACAGAGAAAATGGTCCTGAAAATATCAACTAAATTCAGAAAAGGGAACAGCAGATGCTACAAATAACAACTCCTCAGAAATCATTTCAGTAGTTCTTACTGTTAACATTTCGAAGGGGTGGGGGGAACGCTTGGTTTTCCATGAAATATTACCAGTACATAAATATTCAACTCCAACTTCTCTGATCTGCTCAATTTTCTGTAGATCTAAAACTCCTCTAAGAAGTCTTCCAATTTTAAAAATAAATAGTCTCCCTAGATCTTTTATATCTCTTGCTATAGTTCAACAAATAGTTGTGGAAATAGAGATTTAATTGTAAAGAACAGAAATTATTCTATGAATTTTCTGCCTCTGTGGTCTTCATGAGGATGAATATTTGGAAATAGATGGAAAAGCTTTCTGTTTTAAAATATTTTCCAAAACATTTTTCAGGTTGCATTTAATTTTTATAATCTATTTTTTTTTCTGTTGAACATTCATGTTATTTACTGAAACTGTTCTGGGCTAACAGATTATTGGTTCAGATTATTTTCAGTATTTTCTGAGTAATTTATTTCAGAGTGGATGGTATTTATTGCTCATCCTATGGGACAAACATGATTCCAGGCAAGATTTCAATCAAAAGAAGTCAGATGGATTATGAAAAGATACTGCATGCTTATCCAGTTTTAATGAAATTTTAAAATTATACATATGGACTCATCAGTGAGCCGAGGTCAGTTTTATGCCTTTGAGATTTAATAGGTCCTGTGATGTTGAGGCAACATTAATTCCTGTGCATTAGAAGAAGAAAAAATTAAGAGTACACTGAAACTTGTTTGAAAAGAGATTTTTGCTTGATACCATGGAAATGCCTTCAATGCTAGGATTACCTATAACTAGGACTTAACACCAGCAGGTCAAAGGAGAAAAAGAAAGTTTGTGCCAAGAGACAATCTAAGCCAATTGTTTTTGCGATGACTTACTGCTATTCTTTGTACAACTTGCTTCCAAAAATCAGTGAGAAAATTATGATTATCAAGGAAACAAGAGGACAAAAGTATTGTGGTAATATTGCTTCATTTCATCATCAAGAATGTCACTAACTGGCTCTGGAATATATTATCACAATAACTTTATATCATACTCTTTCTTTAGTTTAATTTAAATTTTAAGCTATTAAATTACAGAATAAAATAATGTAAAGCATTCAAGGAATTTAAAATATTATTTTAATAGGTAACTGATACCTTGGAATATAATTAACTTATTGAAAAGTAAAGTAAAAATATAATCCACATTTAGTATGGTCCTTAAACACCCTCAGAAAGGAACAGATTTTCCATTAAAATATTTTGTATTTTTGCTATTGTTTTTGTCTTTTCTTAGACAGTGGTGGTGGAGGGAATATTTATTTTATTTTATTATTTATTTGTACCTAAAATGTAAGAGATTATAGAGGAATATTACATTCTTTGCCTAAATTATTCAAAAAGATTTTACTAATACTTGTATAAAACTTCTTAAAGAGGACCACACGAAACCCTGGAGTACATACCGAGTGTATGTACATAAGTTCTGATAGGACAAACAAAATATATTTAATTAGAACACCAGTCTTATTTAAAGACTTACAGAGGAAAAATTGAGGTACTTCATAAAAAGCTCTTGATGGTTCTGTTAAGGTAATAAAAATTGGATACTCTTTGGAAAATCACAAAAGATTTTAATTGTAAATACAAAAGTGCAACGAAATTTTATTCTCAAGAAGGACATTTCCAACCCCAGACCAAGCTCCTGGCTCTGCCCTCATAGCTAAATAAGGAGCTAAGCTCTAATTTAAGCGGAAAATAATATGCCAACATGGTAATGTCACTGTTACTTGTATTCCTAAGTAAACCTTAGAAAATGAGACATCCTAGATTGTAGCATTAAGATGATGAAATTGAATTTACCCATTCAACTATCAATTCATGCACTTTTTTCAATAAGAAAAAAAAGTAATCTCCGTCTCTCTTTTTGCAGAACATTCTAAGTGGCCTATGCTGGAGCATAAATGTATTTAACCACAGAAGACTTACAGGCAATTCAATATCACTTAAGAGATAATTATGTACCTAGGAAGAAAGAAGAGCATTGAGCACCATGAAGATGGCACTCTCTTATGTTAGGTATTATTGGGACATTCTAGAGCTACACAGAGCTTTTTCTTTTTTTCTTTTTTGTCTTTTTAGGGTTGTACCGGCAGCATATGGAAGTTCCCAGGCCAGGGGTTGAATGAGAGCTGTAGCCTCTGGCCTACACAACAGCCACAGCAATGCCAGATTGGTGGCATGTCTGAGATCTACACCACAGATCACAGCCAGACTTTAACCCACTCAGCGAGGCCAGGGATTGAATCCATATCTTCACGGATACTAGTCAGTTTCGTTTCTCCTGAGTCACAAGAGGAACTACCCAGAGTTCATTTTTGAAGAAAGCAATCACTAAAACTCAAACTCACTAGCTACTGGAATCTGGATTTTTCTTGCTGCTGCTGCTATACATTTCGAAATTTATGAGCAATGGTGTACTAAGACACAGATGACAACTGGTTCTCTGGAAGAAAGTATACAACTATAGATCTATAGATACGGATATATAGAGGTATATCATAAAATTATATTAATGTAAAGGATGTGTGACACACAACAAATAATATATACTCAGTATTAGCATTTCCATAGAGCCAATTATTTCTCAGAGAATGTTTTAGTTGATTTGTTCCAACCTCTTATATTTAATGTCAACTTACAATTTCAATTAATGAACCAGTGAGGTTACATGAATGTTGGTTGACATTTTTCTTTATTCTAATGAGTAAAATGAAAGTGAAATAATGAAGACTTAGGTTGGAACTTCACTTATTTGTCAATGACATAAACTACGTTTTACTACGATGACAATTCTCAAATACTGAAGAGTATTTCCTCTTTTTTGTGTGTGCTATACATAATGTAACAGCTACATTTGGAAGTTTAATCTGCATTATTAACATTTCACCATCATTTCCTAGAGAAACAAGAAAGCAACTTCATTCCTACTGTAAACTATCAGCATGATGTCATCTAATGCAGTTAGGAAATAATACGCAGTAGCCCACTATTTTGCAGTATTTCTACCTTATAGACTGATAAAACAAACATTAACTCAAAATGATAGATGAGAGAAAACAACTCTAAAATTAGAAAGTGGTGACTTTAAAAAAAAATTTATTTATTTACTTACTGCTTTTTAGGGCAGCATATGGAAGTTCCCAGGCTAAGGGTCTAATCGGAGCAGTAGCTGCCAGCCTAGGCCACAGCCACAGCCACACCAGATTGAAGTTGCATCTGTGACCTACACCACAACTCACTGCAACACCGGATCCTTAACCCACTGAGTTAGGCAGGGATTGAACGCACAACCTCCCAGTTACTAGTCATATTCGTTTCCACTGCGGCACAACGGGAACTCCCAAAGTGGTGACTTTTGAATATTAATATTTAATGCACTTAATAATTCATATAACTTAATTTTAATAATATTTGTTTAAAAATGGCTTGCAAAATTTCTGAAAATGTAGTAATCTGCTCTCATGAAGCCTTCTGAATCAGCTTCAGCACAGCACTGCATGGTTTATGAGCTTCTAGTAAGCCCCAAACACTTGTATAGCCAGAACAGACTTCTTGGTTTTAGCACTGAAAGTCTTAGATTCCAAGAAATTCTTCAGACTCAGGCCAGCTGGGACATTTGGTTACCCTAATTGATAGAATATACAAACTATGTAAAGGCCTAGTTAATGACAAAGCTGGATTCTTCCTCTGAACTTAGAGCCCTTGCAAATTCCTTTCCCCTCAGCATCCCTGTCCTCTGCCCCAGCTGTTTGCTTGAATGACTGACTCTGTAAGAGAAATTATCAAGGTACCAGTCACTGCCAGACTTTTTTTTTTTTTTTTTTTTTTTGCTTTTTAGGGCCACACCCACAGCATATGGAGGTTCCCAGGCTAGGGGTCGAATTAGAGCTACAGCTGCCAGCCTATGCCACAGCCAAAGAAATGCAGGATCCGAGCCATGTTTGCGACCTATACCACAGTCCACAGCAACGCTGGATCCTTAACCCACTGAGCAAGGCCAGGGATCAAACCCACAACCTCATGGTTCCTAGTCGGATTCATTTCCGCTGTGCCACAGCAGAAACTCCCACTGCCAGACTTTGAATAGCACAGTTGTGCTACTTTCCACCTTGAATTTCTTGTAATTGAAGTATATACAGCCTAAGTTCATTATCTCCTTTTGGTTTATTGGAAACAAACCTTTGGAATTAAGCTTGCTCTCTTCACATAAAGGGAGTTCCAAATACTCACATTAGGAGTAATTCTAAAGTAAAATGAGATCAAGTTCATACAATGCCTAGTCTAGTTTTTAAGTAATTAATAAGTAATAACTATTAAAATAGTATTCTTATGATTAGTCCCAATCCCTTCTTAAATCACCCCTCGCTGAGTGCCACCTTGCCTCTCAGCCGAGTATATGCAACTACTATATAGTCCATCTCCATTACATATGACTGAAGGAAAGAATCCTTCAGTCTGGTATAATTTGTATCAGCCAGATCTTGTACTTCACACTGGAATAATGAGTATCAGCCAGGTCTTGTACCAATGAATCATTTCCTGATTCTTTTTTTTTTCCCCAAGTTATTTTTTTCTAAACATAGCTAATTCTATGATCCACATTTACTTTCAGTCCTTCATCTCTTAGGTGTTTTTCAAATTTCACTCATTTTTCCATCCAGAAAGAACACAGGACCACTTTTTGCCAGAGTAAGAAATACTTCTCATCTTGGTGTTATTGTGTTGGTTAGAAATCAAATCTAGGAAAAGGAGTGCAGAATGTAGGTAGTGAACAATTCTTCCTTCCTTCCTTCCTTTCTTCCTTTCTTCCTTCCTTTCTTGCTTTCTTCCTTCCTTTCTTTCTTTCTGAAATCATTTATAAAACTAACCTGAGAGAGGACCTAAAAGATAAACCAACACTATAGTGTAGAGGTCAGTAAAAAGTCCACATTCTGCTTCTGTAAATAAAATTTTATTGGAACATAGCCCTGCCCATTTATTTAGGTATTGTTTGTAGATAGCTGCTTTTGTACTACAACAATGCATATTGTTGACAGAGACCAAGTGGCCTATAAAGTCTATAAATTTACTATGTGGCTTTTTATAAACAGAAAGTGTTTTACAACCCCTGCCCAAGTGTCTACATGAAGAAATAGCTTTAGTAGTTTAGTAGCTGGTACCGTGTAGATGACTAGGGAAAGCGGAATGCTGGTCTCTAGCTGCTCCTGGTTTTCAAATTGGAAAGAAGACATGTTTTGCTTCTTTCCCCAAGAAGCCACATAGGCCCTTGCTCTGAATGCATTTACCTAGAATGCATGGGAAACCAGGACTATAACTATTGCTTACTTTGACAGGATTTTCTAAAACAAAAGCCGGAGAGAGTCCTAAGAGCCTGCACTGTCAGATATTGATAGGTTTATTCTGAAAATGCCTGGATTGTTTCTGTTTGCCATGCAGCTTTCAGGACATCATCATCATTTTCCAAAAATTATATTTCAATTTTCTGACAGTGAAGGATTAGCAAGTTCTACCGCCCTGGGCCAAAATTAAATTTGCTCTTTCATGAAAAAAAGATGCATCTTTTGTGTTAAAGAGTAATCATGAGTATATGTTAAATATTATTAGCATAGGCTGACATTTATAGAACAAAATCAAGTATAAAAATGTCAGTCAAAATATATTAATTGTATTATTATTTTATTGTGCATCATTAGAAAGTTGTTTAAATTAGAACCATTTCCTTCTCATTTCTTACATTGTTTTTCTCTACACATTTTCATAAAATAAAACAAAATCACCATGATTATTGAATTTTGTGACATCTGCTTCAATTGATATAGTGGAAAATTAGGTTAGACTATCTGGATTCTTACTCTTCAATTTTTTTTTTTGGTATCTTTTAAAAAGTCACCACATTTTTGCCTAAAGCAATGGGGATAAAAGGTGTTCAAATTGGGAAGCTCTTCCAAGATTAGCATATTATGAGTATTTTTTTTTTTTAACAAGGTCGTAAGTCTCCCTAGTTGAATAGCTGTCCTTTAAGGGTTTTCCAGTAGAAAAGATGAAAAATACTGAATCAGGCCCTAGGAGGTGGTACATTTCTACCTTTCAGAGAGATATAAGATGAAAAAAAGCCTGGGCTAAAAGGACAATTTCCCTTATGAGCAGATCTCAGTTTCTGTTTCAGTACACAAGTGTGTAGGAATGAGGGTTGCGAGAAGCAGGTTGGTTGGGGTGTAGTGCCAGGCCTGAACAAGTCTGACACTACTGACTCCCTTCCCAGAGGTCTACCACTCACAGCTACGTCTACCCAAACACACAGAAACACACACATACACGCACACATACGGAGTCATTCATGGTTTCAAGAAAATTCAAAGTTAGATAAATATAGTCACCCCACAAGCCAGTTTGGGCTCAATGCAGTAGATAAAAATAGTCACCCCACAAGCCAGTTTGGGCTCAATGCAGTAAGTGCTGGCTCTCTCTGCCTTGCTTTCATTCACTCTTGCTTACACAGCCCAAAGCTTGATCAGAATGGAGGAGATACCACCTCTACAATGTCATGCTTGATTGGGCTTTAAGTAAAATCAGTATGAACTTACAGCAGAATCTTAGGGGCAAGGGGATGGGAATAACAACAGGGCCTGATGATAATCATGAAGAAAAGAGACCATCTATTCTTCGCTCTACTTTAGTCCTTAGTCTCATAGCCATATCGCCACTGGCAGTAATGGAGGGAAAAGAAAGGCACATTCTCTGCTGTCCTTGTTGTTAAAACCATTCCTAATCTTTAGGCCAAATAAAGTCCTATTTGAAAAGTATTTCTTCACCTGCAGAAGAAAAATTAATTAAATTCTCTTTACTGAAGTACTCAGGGAACTTTGGTTACCGCTTTACTTTAGCAAGTATTACCCTGTGTAACTGATATATAATGAGTCAAACATTATATCATTATGTATAATGACTTCAAGTGAGAGTCAGACAGCATTGGGGAATTGAGGCAGGCGCTTTTGTTCATTTATTTGTGAAAACTGAACCAACTATCTCCTGTTTTGCTTTCTGTAAATATATTTTTTATCTCCCTTCAAAAACTCCACTCTATGCAAACTGATCTTTTTCAATAGCTACAGATTTCCAAACAAAACATTAGTGATTTAAGGTCTTTAAAAATTGAGCAAGAAAATTGACACAAAATGAGAATCACTAAAATTTGTATTGCTTATTTTCAATGTAAAATTAGTGAATATTTATTTATGCACATAAGTACAACTATGCTGATAAATACCCTATCAGTCTGACATCTTTATATCATTACTTGATGTTTATTGAATGAATAAACTATTACATGACATCTATTTACTGATACAAAATTAATCATATGAGAGATTCTCAAGAGATTGCATTTTAGTCCCAAAGTCATATAATCTGTGTAGAAGGATAATTTTGAATATTAAAGTGAGGTTAATTTTAAAAAATATTCTGAGACATTTCAATCATTGAGAAAATTGATAATGTAAAAAAGAAAAAAAATCCCATGTATCCATCATGCTGCTAAAATTATATTTCTCTTCATAAGCATAATTTACTAAATATCAGACATTGATATGTCTATGTTGAGATAAAGAAAAATAGATCTGTTTCCCTCATTTTAACTGAGAATACATATAGCAATTTATTTTTCTTTCCTCTATTGGATGATTGGATGATCTCCACTGAATAATGTTTTCATTTCTAGAAAATTGTCTTGTTGAAATGTGATCTCTGAACACAGAGAGCCAATAGTATTTATTGATCTGGAAGAAAGAAGGTGATGTTTAGAAGAGAAAAAAAATAATTGCTTGGACTTGAAATTTAAGACACATTTTCAAAGCTCTTGCCGGGAATAATACTTTGCAGAGCAATACATGCATTTGTAAGACACAGATTATCTTAAAATAAGAAAATCTTTTTTTTCTTTTTTTTTTGCCTTTTGTCATTTTAGGGCCACTCCCGCGGCATGTGGAGGTTCCCAGGCTAGGGGTCTAATCGGAGCTGTAGCCGCCGGCCTACACCGCAGCCACAGCAACGCAGGATCTGGCCGCTTCTGCAACCTACACCACAGCTCACGGCAACCTCGGATCATTAACCCACTGAGCAAAGCCAGGGATCAAACCCGCAACCTCATGGTTCCGAGTCGGATTCGTTAACCACTGCGCCACGACAGGAACTCCAAAATAAGAAAATCTTAAGGGATTCAAGACATGGAAATAAAAACTAGAGAACTAAGAACGAAAAACAGAGGAATAAAAAGCAGGGAGACTGCAAGGAGAAACTTAGAGAGGACTAGAGAAAAGAGATTTTATACTTTAATACAATCATGACCTTTCTTCCAGGTTTCATAGAATGCAGCAGGTAAGCTCACCAATTAAGTTCAGAACTCCAGGTTATGGGATAGCTTAGCCAAAATGTTTTAGAAAACCAGCCTAAGGCAAAGAATAAATATAAATGCATTCTTGGTGTGATGTTGTAATTCATAGTAGTATTTGGTCTTCATCCCCATTTCTGGCACTGTGCTCCTAAAGTGCCTGGAATTTCCTGAGTGATAAGAATGATAAAAGTGTGTTGTGTCAATGAAGTGACTTTTGGAAAGCACCTAAGGATGAGGCCTGGTCACCAGGATCGCCAACTACATGATTAGATGATTGAGACTTTCACTTCCACCCTCTGATCTCCTAAGAGGGGAGAGGAGCTGAAAGTTGAATCAGTAGTCAATGACCAATGACTTAATTGTCATACCTATGTAATGAAGCCTCCAAAAAAACCAAAAGGACTGGTTTGGAGAGCTTCAGAGCCAGTGAACATGAGGAGATGTGGAGAGAATGGCATATGCCAAGAGAGTATTGAAGCTCTGTGTCCTTTGCTGACACCTTGTCCTATGCATATCTTCCATATATCTTTTTATGAGCTATATCCTTTTATAATAAAGCAGTTGCCTAGTTAATGAAATGTTCCTCTGAGTTCTGTGAGCTACTCTGGAAAATTTATTGAATCCAAGGAATAAAGAGGTTATGGAAAGCTCTAATTTATAGCTGGTTGACCAGAAGTACAAATAACCTGGACTTGGAATGGGTGTCTAAAATGTATGTGTTGGAGGCAGTTATGTGGGACTGAACCCTTAACATGAGATCTGACCCTATCTCTGGGTAGGTAGCATCAAAATTGAGATGAATTTTAGGACACATGGCTGGTGTGTGAGGATTACTTAGTGTTGTTGGGGAAACCCCTTTCAACCAACATTGGAATTCGTGTCAGAACACCCAAAAAACTCAATAGGGTGTGATCTCGGAGCCAAAGAATGAGAGAAAGAATACACAAAGTAGAAAAGGATGGAAAGCAATTCATCATTCTTCTTCACAGCCCCATGTTGGCCACTGTTTCACAATGGGTTGTTTTCTCAGCAAAAGTCTTCACTCAGTGATGGGGGACATCTCTGGACAAACTCCACAGAGAAACTACATCTTGGGGAAGTGCTTAAGAGGGAAGAAGACTAGAGCTCATGTTAATCCGCACAGCTCCTCCTCTGTTCTCTTATCTTCACAGGAGGTTAGCTCTTTCAGACTTTTAAACTATATCATCCAGGCACTTTAGTAGATTATTGAAAAGCCATATTTCATGCATATTAGGGAACTGTTTCCTCCGAGTCCAAAACTGGCAGGAGACGCAAGAGTTTTCAATTAGTGAAGTGGTTTACCATAGGCAGCTGGAGTGGTGAAAATGTACACAATTGATAGGTCATGGCTATTACTGAAGCTAATAACCAAACTGCTAAGTGCTGGGAAGCACAGGAGGTCAAGAGAAGCTGGAAAGGCATGCAAATTTTATCTCTTACACTGAGTTTATTCTTCCATTTCCTCCTTAGAAGGCTGAGAGGAAGTGGCCATGCACTTGGATACATGTCATTGTGAGTCAGAAAACAGTACCACAGACAAAATGGCAGTCCAATCCCTATTATGTCCCTCACACACTTCCAGAGGGCAAACAAAGAGATTTTAAAAATTTCCTGGGAACTTTTCTGGTGTGAAAGATGGTTGATTTTTGAGAACAGATCCTCTATCAGAGGAAATGTGAACTCTAGAACTTGGCTCAGTCTCAATAAATGACATTTCTGGTGTTAAAAAATATAATTTCACATCTGCATATTTTCTTTTTATGGCCATACCTGTGTGATACACAAGTTTTTACGCTAGGGGTTGAATCGGAGCTGCAGCTGCCAGCCTAATCCACAGCCATAACAACACCAGATCTGAGCTGCATCTGTGACTTATATTACAGCTCATAGCAACACCAGATCCTTAATCCACTGTGCAAAGCCAGGGAACAAAACTATATAGTCATGGATACTAGTCAGATTCTTAACCTACTGAAACATGACAGGGACTCGGATACCTGCATGTCTTGAACTGCAATTATAAATTTAAACCTGCTTTAAATGCAAACAAACAAAACCCCAAACAAATAATATAAAATTTAAATCAATGGGCATTACAGGCCAAGTGGATATCTTATGAAGTATATGTAACAGTAGTTCTCTTGAAAAAAAAATATAACAAATGACTGGAACCTACAGGAAATTTAATAAAGATGGTGAGGATAAAATTGAGGCTCAAAGAATGGAAGAATTTTGATATGAAACAGGAAACTTTGAAAGTGTACCAGGAAAGAGAAATAAAAGCAAAAAAAAAGGAAGATAATGGTAGTTGGCTTGATGTAACTGAGTAGAGAAATGAGAACAATGGCTTTGATGGACAGAGTTAAGAAACTGTATCATAGATAATAAGGAAAAATCAACAATCTTAAGGGAATGACATAAAGCAAAGCACAGTAGAAGAGAAATAATCAAGGGGTCATGACATAATCTGTTAGAAGTAGAAAGAGAAGAAAATAGACAATGGAAATAATCTAGGTATAAATAATAAAGACCTGAATTAGAAGTGGTAATAGTAAAGTCAGTAAGAATAGAACAAAGTATACCATACTTGGCTGTACTTGATATGGGGTAAAATGTAAGGATACTTCAATTGTGACTGAAATTTAGGTGTGAGTGACTGTGTTATTGTTGGCCTAAACCAGAGAATTACCAGGAAGGATGTTTTGAGAAAAATATGAGGATATATTCAGTTCTTGGCTTACTGAATTTGAAGAAATGACAAGACATATTTGGGGAAAAGCCAAGTTGGCAGATAGAGATGAAATTGTAACTCCAGGGAGAAAGAGACCAAGTCATGCTAAAAATTCTGCCATTTATAAACAAGTCAAAAGAAAATGACGGAGACGCATCCACACAGCTATGATGATAAAAAAGTGTGTTAAATAAAAGTACTCCTATAAGTATTGTCATCAGCTGAATATTTGTATCCCACTAAAGTTTATATTTTGAACCCTTAATCCTCAATGTGATGTATGCGAGTATGGGAATTTTGGAAGGTAATCAGGTTTAGATGAGATAATGAGAGCAGTACCCTCATGACTGCATTAGTGTTCTTATAAGAAAAGGAAGGGGAAGAATATGACAGAACAGGAGAGGACTGAGCTCAGCTCCCCCTACAAAGACAAAAATCACATCTACACATGGAGCAACTCTTGCTGAAAACTAACTTGAGGCTACTCAAGAACTGCAAAAGCAAGCAAAATATGTAAAAAAAAAAAAAAAACAGTAATCACCTATCAAGAATCACTTTATATGTCATGGGACTAAATGCTCCAATCAATAGACAGAGTAGCTGATCAAATAAATTAAAAGAAAAAAGACATCTATAAGCTGCCCACAGAGACTCATTTCTGAACTAAAGATACATAGACCGAAAGTGAGGATATGGAAAATATAAGTAAAATAAAAGTGGGGGTAGCAATACTCATATCAAACATAATCAATTTTAAAACAAAATCTACAACGTAAGACAAAGTAGTAAAATATATAATGATAAAAATATCAATACAAGAAGAAGATATAACATTTGTTAACATATATGGACCTAATAAAGGAGCAAATAAATATATAAAGTGTATAATAAGTGATATAAAGGCAGAAACTGACCATAATAAAATAATAGTAGGGGACATTAACACCTTACATCAATGGACAGACCATCCACAAAGAAAATCAATAAGGAAACAGTGGCCTTAATTGACATATTACGCCAGTTGGACTTCACGGATATCTATAGGACACTCCATTTAAAAGAAGTAAAATACACATTCTTTTTAAGTGTACTTGGAATAGTTAGAGCACATACTAGGCCACAAAACAAATATAACCAAATTTAAAAAGATACAAACTATATGAAGCATTTTTTTTGTTCAACCACACTGATATGAAATTAGAAATCAATTACAGGAAGAAAAACATAAAAATACATACAAGTGGAGGTTAAACAACATGCTCCTAAAAAAAAAAAAAAAACAACAATGGATCAATGAAGAAATCAAAGAGAAAAATCACAAAATACTTTAACACAAATGAAAATAAAACCATAAGGTTCCAGAATCTGTAGGACAGAGAAATAGCAGTTCTATGAGGAACATTTATAGGAATATTGATCTAATCAAGAAACAATGAAATTATTTTAAAAATAAATAAACTTCTCAAATAAACAGGAGTTCCTTGTGCTACAGAGTAGGCCCTTGTTGATTATCTGTTTTAGATATAGTAGAGTGCATATGTTAATCTCAAATTCCTAATTAATCCCTCTCCTAAACCTTTCCCACTTTAGCAATTTTAAGTTTTTTTTTTTTAAGTCTGTGAGTCTGTTTCTGTTTTGTAAACAATTTCATTTGTAGTTTTTTTAAATTAGAAACAAATTATGGCTGCACCTGCAGCATATGGAAGTTCCCAGGTCAGGAGAGGTCACAGCTCCACTACAGCAACACTAGGTCCTTTAAACCATGGCACCAGGCTGGGGATTGAATTTGAACCTCCATAACAATCTGAGCAGCTGCAGTCAGATTCTTAACCCACTTCACCTCTGCAGGAACTCTTGTACCATTTTTTTTTTTTTAGATTCCACATATAAATGATTTTATATATGATATTTGTCTTTCTCTGTTTAACTTACTTTACCTAGTATGATGATTTCTAAGCCTATCCAAATTTTTGCAAATGTCATTATTTTATTCTTTTTTTATGGGTAACACATCTTTATCCATTCCTCTGTGGATGGACATTTAGGCTGCTTCAATGTCTTGTCTGCTGTATGTAGTGCTGCAATGTACACTGGGGTGCATGACTTTTTTGAATTATGGTTATCTCCATATATATGCCTAGGAGTGAGATTTTGCTGGATCATATAATAGTTTTATTCTTATTTTTTTAAAGAACCCCTATAATGTTCTCCACAGTTGTCCTAACTTATACACCCACCAACAGTGTAGGAGGGTTCCCTTTTTTCCATACTCTCTCTAGCAATTACTGTTTGTAGATTTTTTGATTTGGCCATTCTCACCAGTGTAGGGTGAATTTTTTACTTTTATTTCTCTAATAAGTAGCAATGTTTCACATCTTTTTATGTGCTTTTTAGCCATCTGTCTGTCTTATTTGGAGAAATGTCTATTTAGATATTCTGCCCACTTTCTGATTGGGTTGTTTAGGGTTTTTTTGTTTGTTTTATAGTGAGCTGCATCAGCTATTTCTGTATTTTAGAAGTTAACCCCTTGTTAGTCGCTTCATTTGCAAATATTTTATCCTATTCTGTGGGTTGTCTTTTCATTGCTTTTTATGGTTTTCTTTGCTGTGAGAAAAATCTTGTTTAATTAAGTCCCTTTTATTTTTGTTTTTCTTTTTACTACTCTAGGAGGTGGATCTAAAATGATATTGCTGTGATTTATGTCAAAGAATGTTCTGCCTGTGTTTTTCTCTTAGAGTATTATAGTAACCTGTATTACATATAGGTCTTTAATCCATTGTGAGTTTATTTGTGTGTATAGTGTTAGAGAATGATCTAATTTCCAGGATCAAATGACTTTACAGGCAAATTTTATCAAACATTTAGAGAAGAGTTAACACAACCTTTCTGAAACACTTCCAAGAAATTAGAGGAGGCAAAACTTCTGAGCTCATTCTATGAGGCCACCACTAATAACACCAAAACCAGACAAAGATCCTGTAAAAAAAGAAAATTACAGTCCAATATTCTTGATGAACAGAGATGCAAAAGTTCTCAAAAAATACTAGCAAACCAAATCCAACAATACATTAAAAGAATCATACACCATGATAAAGTGGAATTTACCCCACGGGGGGGTGCAAGGATTTTTCAGTATCCACAAATCAATCAGTGTGATATATCCACAATAACAAATTGAAGAATAAAAATGATATGATCATCTCAATAGATACAGAAAACCCTTTCACACGTTCAATACTAAATTATATATATATATATATATATATATATCCAGAAAGCATTTCTACTAAGACCAGGAAAAAGACAAGGATGCTGATCCTTGCCACTTCTATTCAACATAGTTTTAGAAGTCGTAGCCACATCAATAAGAAAAAATAAAAAGAATCCAAATTGGAAAGCAAATAGTAAAACTGCCATTGTTTGCAGATGACATGATACTATATATATAAAATCCTAAAGAGCTACCAGAAACTACTAGAGCTCATCAATAATTTGGTAAGGTTTCAGAATACAAAATTAATACCAAGAAATCTGTTACATTTCTATACACTAACAATAAAAGATCAGAGAGAAATTAAAGAAATAATACCATTTATAAACAGCACAAAGAATAAAACATTGCAATAAAAAAACCGAAAGAGTTAAAACCTGTTCTGAAAACTAGAAGATGTTGGTGAAAGAAATCAAATATGACGCCAATAGACAAATGATAAAACAAGTTCTTGAACTGGCATAATCAATATTGTCAAAATAACTATACTACCCAAGGTAATCTACAGATTCAATGTAATATCTATCAAATCATCAATGGTGGGAATTCCCTGGTTGTCTATTAGTTAGGTACGGCACTTTTGCCAGCATGGCCCAGGTTCAATCCCTGGCCTGGAAAGTGAGATTCATATAACAAGCTTCTGTATTCTGAACCCAAAAAGAAAAGAAAAAAAAAACACCTTAAAAATTACCAATAGCATTTGTCACAGAACTAGAATGAACTATCTTAAAATTTGTATGGAAACACAAAAGACCCCAAACTAGCCAAAGCAATCCAGAGAAAGAAAATAGATCTGGAGGAATCAGGTTTCCTAATTTCAGATCATACCGCAAAGCTACAATCATCAAAACAGTTAGCTGCTGGCATGAAAATGGAAATACAGATCAATAGAACAGGAAAGAAAACTGAGAAATAAACCCATGACCCATGGCCAATAATCTACAACAAAGGAGTCAAGAATATACACAATGGAGAAAAGACAGTCTCTTCAATAAGTGGTACTGGGAAAACTGGACAGCTATATGTAAAACAATGTTTTGTTTTACTTATTGTACCTAACAATATTTTTTTTCCTCCTTTCACTTATCATCAGAGCAGCCACATTTTTTTACCTTAGATATCTGGGCTTCCCTAGAACCTGAAAGGAGTATCTGTCATTCTGGGATGCCCAAGAATGGCTTCAAAACTTCAAGGAAGAAGGAAATTCTTCAACTCTAAAAAGAAAGGGAACTAAATTTTGAGAGTAAGGGAGAAAAACATTTTATAAAAGCAGGTATCTTTAAAAATACTTTCCTTAACTGCACCCAGAGAATGAAGAATACCTGTGAGGGAGTGACTTATAGATATCTGCAGTCTAAACATTATACCCCTTACCCTTATGAGCCACAACTAAGGGCCAGCAGCCTGACATGGAAATTAGGAGGTAGTCTTTAATGTTTATGGGGCCACCAGCCTTGGAAGAGAATAACTCAGCTTAAGCAATGAGCAGGTAATCAGTGGCCATAATGGAATGAACAGAAATTACTCTCCCACATTTGCTGCATTACTTAATCCCCAGGTTTGTTTTGGAAAGGGTGCTCTGAGAAATTACTAATATTGTGTATTCTGCCAAATGTGATGAAAGGGATGGTTGTTATGTTAAATCTGATTTATAAAAGTAAACAAAAAGTTACCAAATAGTATCATTTCAATTATACTAGCACATCTAACTCACAGTGTCGTTTATTATCTATTTTATAGAGTAGCATGTATCCATTAATCCCACACTCCCAATTTATCCCTCCCATCCATCCAGGTTTTCCCCTTTGGTAACCATAAGATTGTTCTCAGTCTATGAGTCTGTTTCTGTTTTGTAAATAAGTTCATTTGTATCACTTTTTTTTAGATTCCAGATATAAGCAATATCCTATGGTATTTATCTATCTCTGACTTACTTCACTTAATATGATAATTTCTAGGTCCATCCATGTTGCTGCAAATAGCATTATTTCAAGATGGGAAATTATGAGAGAAACAGGACAGTGTCTAGGATCTTGCTTTTCACAGAGATTTCCAAACTTGATATTTAAGTTAAAATATTATTTTATAATAGATTATTTTCCCTGAGAGGTAAACAGATTTTATACAAGAAAGTTTATATTATCACTGTGTGAGGTATGTAACTATTATAAGCTTTCAAACTCATTATTCTACTCTAATGTCACCTTAGAGCTGCTAGTCAGATTACATCTTACCAAATCTGCCATTATCACATTTTCAGAGATGAATCATAATCATATTTTACAATCTTGAAACAAAAAAGACCAAGAAGAGAACAAAACTTATTATAAAAGAAACCAAATCTTCAGTGCTCCATATAAACAAACCTTTCTTGAAGTACTGTAGAACCTGTCTTATAGAACTAACAGGAGGATTGTGGTACCTTTACATTTCCATTTGACTTAGGTTTTTTGATTGATAACCCTTACTACAGAATCTATAAGAATGCAAAGCACTTTATCCTCCCTTTCCATTATAAAAGGATATTTCTATGAGATAATATAGTTTGCTCCATTTCTTTTCTCTTCATTACTTCATGTGAAATATGCAATTTAATATTTAAAACATTAAACTTGTGGCTACTTTGTTTTCATATCCTAAGCATTACAGATTTACAGTTCAAAATTTATACACTTACCATATAGAAATGGCCAAATAAACCATTTTAAAAGAAAAGTGTACTTTAATTATAGGTTAAGGATATTAGAAACCACAGGTGTATCTGTGGTAAGTATTTATTTTAACATTTACTACTCAAATCCAAGTCAGGATATGTTAAAATTCTTTGTTTACTTATTTTAACTTCCCTTTTTTTTTCTTTGCTGTAGAGCAGGGAAAGTTTGTCAAACCATTCTTCTGTATAACAGCTCACACTCTACATTTTTTGTTTGTATTTTTATTAGTAAAACTGTGCCAATATAACAAGAATTCTTCCTTTTTGTTCTCTCATGATATCTTTGTTATACATACTTTTCTTATATATTTAAGAATTATGTAATAGCTTATATCTCCAAAGGGACCTCCAAAAGGCATATAATTCTTTCTTACTAAAAATTACATATTTTGGAGTTCCTGTAGTGGCTCAGCAGTAATGAACCTAACTAGGATCCATGAGGATGTGGGTTCAATCCCTGGCTTTGCTCAGTGGGTTAAGGGTCCAGCATTGCCATGAGCTGTGGTGTAGGTCACAGACATGGCTTAGATCCCACATTGCTGTGGGATAGGCTGTGGCTGTGGAGTAGGCTGGCAGCTGCAGTTCTGTTTCAACTGCTGGCATGGGAACATCCATATGTCACAGTTTCTGCACTAAAAATAAAAAAAAAAAATTGCACATTTAGTTTATTGACTTCTATCTTAGAAAAGCATCAAGATGAAATATGGATTTTTTGCAGTCACAAATTCTGTTTAAATGTTTTAATCTTTGATTTTTTTTGCATTGAGAATATTACATTCGGTGTTATCATTGCTTAAATTGTATACATGGAAAACAAAATAGAGACAATAGTTCTTAAGAATAAATACACCAATCTTAATTTTAAATATACATATTTTAAACAATTTTTATTGCAGCAGGCCCCCGTCTGTACATACAAGCGATCCTACTCAATAGTGGATATAAGCAGTTAAATTTTCAAAGGAAAGTGAATAAAAGCCCTTAGCATTACTTCATTGTTAAAGACAGATATTGCATATTAAAGACCTCAGAAATGTGATACTAGGATTGAGATAAAAGAACTACAAGGGAAAAGAAGTCTATTCTCTAACCTTCAAACATTCTTTGTATCTGTTGAACTGTATTTTCTAAAAATTCTTAGCAAGACTGTAGATTGTGAATGTCCTAACTGATGGTGAAATATGGGACAGAGTTTGAATCTCCTATTTCTTTTTGGGTCTCTACTGCATACCAGATTGACAACAATAAATGTTTCTTTCCAATGGCCAAGTACTGAAGTTTCGCCAAGGTGATATTCATTATTGGTGGCAAATAAAAAAAATTTCTACTATTCTTCAAAGAGAGTTATATAATAAGAATATGATAGGAATTCCTGTTGTGGCTCAGTGGTAATGAACCTGACCAGTATCCATGAGGATGTGGGTTTGATCTTTGGCCCTGCTCAGTGTTGAGGATCTGACACTGCACTGCGCTGCACTGAGGTGAGCTGTGGTTTGGGGTTACAAATGTGGCTCAGATCCTTTATTGCTGTTGCTGTGGTGCAGGCTGGCAGCTGCGGCTCCAATTCGACCTGAGACTGGGAACTTCCAAATGCCATGAGTGCAGCCCTTAAAAAAATGAAAAAGAAAAAATATGATAGACAAGAGTCTATCTGATTAAATCAAGGTTTTATTACATGTTATAATCTCTGTATTTTTAGATTTAAAAATCTATTAATTTCAAGTCATAGGAACACAACTTGTACTTTCCTTTTTTTTTTTTTTTTTTTTTTTTGGTCTTTTTAGGACCACACCCATGGCGTATGGAGGTTCCCAGGCTAGGGGTCTAATCAGAGCTATAGCTGCTGGCCTACACCACAGCCACAGCAATGCAGGATCTGAGCCACACCTGCGAACTACACCACAGCTCACAGCAATGCCGGATCCTTAACTCACTGAGCAAGACCAGGATGCTAGTCACATTCATTTCCCCTGAGCCATGAGAGTAACTCCTGTTTCTTTAACCAGCCCTCCCTCATCACCCTTTTCTTCCTTTCTTTTTGGAAATAATGTTACAAATTTCAAACCAGTGACTTTGATTCTCAATTTATTTTGTGGGTAATTAACAAAGATAAATGATCCTTGGGTCACTCTTTTTAGCAAATCAGCAGAAGCAGAGTTATAAATTACTAGGGGTTAACCAGGTAAAAATTCAAAGATCTAATAATAGATTTTTGCCAAAGAGTGCTAAAAAAGCAACAACTACCATTTTAAATTAATATATTTAACTGAAAATAATGTTTATTTTTGAGATAGCTCTGCTCAAGGACTGAAGAACAATTTAAAAATGTTCTAAGGCAGTTTATCTCCCAGCATTACATAAAGATTTTTTTTCTCTATCATGGTGTTCTTTCAGGAGGTAATAGACCCAAAATTTACTTAAGCATAATTTCTGGATTGTTATGTTAAATATACCTTGTTTCGTTTCTTTCTTGATCTTTCCTTCTTTTGTTTCTACTGTTTTTATTATTTCCTGTCTTTATTTCGTATCTATTATCACCTCTTCTGTCTCACTCTCTCTCTCTCTTACACACACACACACACACACACACACTGCTTCAATTGTGTGTCAGGTACAGATCTTTAAGTTTACAAACTCAGGTGTATAAAAAATTCATATTTACGTATTTACTTGCTTTCTTTATAACTATACTCTCTCTTTGAAGGAGTAGGATTTCAATTCTAGTAATACTGAGAACTGAGGCCAGGAACATAACCTCATGTGGCATTTTTTTTTTAACTCTAGTTCTGTCCCTGTCTTCCCTATTTTTGCATCTCTAAAAGAAAAATCAGAAAGGTCCTATTTTACTCTTTGAAACTGACAGTACTGTAAGTAATTTTTATAAAAACTGCATTATCTTGATGTTAAAAATCAGAATAAGTTACTGACAAAGAAATACTGTTGGCCAATTTTACCTTTGAATTTTTATGTAAAATTCTGAAATAAATTATTAGCAAAATGAATCCAAGAATGTATAAAAATAATCAGCAAAAATCATTACCAAGTATAATGTAATCACAGCAATATAATAGATGTTTTAAACTTGGGCAATTTCTTTATGTAATTCACCAATCTGAGTCATAAAAGATCAATAATAAATATATGATCCTATTCACATATGCAAAAAAATTTCGGTAAAAGTTTATCAATTCTAATATTTTTTAAAAATTCATAGTGAATAAGTAAGAAATTTAACTTCTTTAAGTGATAAAGGATATCTCTAACCAAATATCACATATAATGATGATATGTCAGAAGATATCTCAATAGTTTGGAGCAAGACACTGATGCCTGCTATTATCATCCCCTTCCATAATGCACTAGGAAAATAGGCAATGCATTAAAACAGAAAGATTCAGAGAGATATTGAGTTAATAATTAGAATAAAAGGAATAAAGTGGTTATTGTTCACTTCATGTGTTACATATTCATAAACTGATCTATGAGAACCCATAGGCAAATTATTACAACTAGTAAATGACTTCAACTTCATAAGCTTATAAAAACTTATAACACAAAAATCAATCATTTTCCTAAGAAACATATAGGAAATAGACATCGTTAAGTTTATTATAATAGAAATAAAACCTATAGAGCAACTGAGAACAAAGTTAATTGAAAAACTATGCAACATCAAAGACGACAATGTAGGAATATACTATCTTTTATGGTTCGGAAAACAATTCAATAAAGACGACAAACTTACAAAATTAATCCTATTAATATATAAATTGCAGTTGTCATAATTAATTTTAAAAAAGGTCTCCTTATTCATAAAGCTACTATAATGAGAAGAAAGAAAAGTATATCCTGTCAGATGTCAAACTTTTTACCAAGTTTGACTTAAATTATATGATAATGCCATAAAGATGAACTTATACTAATGGGCAAAAGAAAAAGATTCATTCACATTCAGAAACTTCGTAGAAGAAAGTTGGCGTTACACACCAGTAATGCAAGAAACTGGAATAGTATAGCTGAATCACTATTCATAAAAACAATTTACCACACTACAATCATATAACACAAGAAAGGCTAGACAAAAAAGAGTTGATTTAATAATTTTGGCAAACAGTATTTTCACTGGATGCCATAAAACTGGAGACAAAAAAGAATTGTGCATAAGCACAAGATTATAGATGATAAATTTGCTTTTCACAGGAGCAAGAGCTTTTTTGGAATTACTTTACATGTATACTAAGGTTGGAAAAATAAATTATATGTATGTGGAGTTAGATGCTTATTGCCATCATTAGGTAAGAAGCTACAAAGTGGCAAAGGGGAGGTAAAGGAGGCTAGGATGACTTCTGAGGTGAATTAGAGTCAGGGGATATCAGTAGGAACAAAAGTTTATGATAAATACATGAAAAACTCACAAAAACCTAAACTGAGGGACCCCAAAGATACCCACCTATTACTTCTAAAAAGTGCCAATGCCATGAAAAACAAGGAAATACCAAGAAAGTTTCAAAAATCTAAAGAGATAGCACACACAGCACCCAAACGCACTGAATCATTCAGAGAGAATCTTGGAACAGAAAAAGGTCTTTAGCAGAGGAACTGATGAAACACAAATAAAGTCTATGGTTTATTTAATAGCACTGTACCAACATTACTTTCTTAGTTTTGAGAAATAACAAATAATTACAAAAGGTGTTAATATTAAGGGATACTGAGTGAAGTGTATACTGGCAACATCTGTGCTATCTTTGCAACTTGTCCTTAACATTAAAATTATTTCAAAATAAACAGTTTATCAAAATGATTTAATTTTTTTCTTCTTTTTTTGTCTTTTCAGGGCTGCACCTACGGCATATGAGGTTCCCAGGCCAGCAGATTAATTGGAGCTGCAGCTGCTGGCCTATACCATAGCCACAGCAACATGCGATCTGAGCCACGTCTGTGACTTACACCAGAGCTCATGGCAATGCCTGATCCTTAACCTACTGAGCAAGGCCAGGGATGGAACCTGCGTCTTCCAGGAATGGTAGTCAGATTCTTTCCCACTGAGCCATGGCAGGAATTCCAAAACAGATTAATTTCAACTTAACTCTCTGTTCCTCATTTCCTCTAAATTGTATGACACACTAATCACAAATTATATAAAACACGAATCTTACTTTATCTAAGACATCTGTGTCTAAACAAAGTATCAGCAATCATGCTTATATTGTAAAATTTCATTATGTGAAATCTGACCTCTCTATACAACCTAACTTCCTATCAAATGAGAATTGTGTAACTGGGCTTATAAAACTAATTGAATGTTTTATTTTTCAGGAAGTTTTTAAAAAAGACATTTCAATATTTTTTTTTTCTAAATAACTGGCAAATATCTCTGGGAATAACTAAAATATTTCTTTACATAAAAGAAATAGAAAATCTATAGTATTAAATGATAATGGTCATTTCTTTAGCAATTTCCTCTTTATCCTATTTATTAATGTAATATTTCATTTTGAGAGAAAGTGCTTACAAAAGGAGACTTGACATCTAGTTATTTTTTTTAATAATCAAGACAAGAATTACACAGCTAATCCAGAACAACACCAAATCAAAAGTAATCATTATTTGAATTTGTTTTATATTTTCTCATTTGAGCTGTGTGTGTGTGTGTGTGTGCACACGCAAGTATGTAAACATGATGGGATTGCACAATAATTACGTACATTCCATAAACAGCCAGTGAATGGATATAGGAAAGAAAAAAACAGATATATTTTAAATGGTTCTCAGGCCTCTGTAAGACAGGTTGAGTTAAACTTCATATTATTAATTTTCTCTGGTATAATCAATACCCTCTTATTTCTTTTAAATACTTCAAGTATTTATCATGTAATCATATTTTCCCCACTTTTCTTGAATCAATAGGTTTGGATGGAGTGTGAGAATCTGTATTTCTAACTAGTCCCAGCTGATAATGATGCTAGTGGCAGGGTAACCTTATATTCCTATTCTATCTTTCAAGTGTTTCTATTTTCCGGTATTAAAATTAGGTATTACAAGCTTCTTTTTCTTTCTCATAACATTCAGTGTGGCTAGCTGGTACTTCCAAATAATGTGTTTAAAATGAATCAGCATTTACAATGAAAACAGATTTTCAAAGAAAGAGCTGGTATGTTTACAAATGTCCTTCATGTCTCAAGAATTCTAAGCCAAATTACCATTTGACTGCACAGCTGTTTATCTCTAGAACAATGTTTCCTTTTGCAAATCAATACACCAACACATGGGTTGTTTAAAGTACAATGTAAATCAGAGAGCTCCTGAGACAAAATAGGGTTCTTCTTCCTGTATATTGTCCCCCTTATTCACCTAGTGAACAATGGGAAATATTTGTTAAACAACAATTTCAAAGTATCTCCATGGATGTTGCTGAGTAGTATATAAAGCAGCTTTGATCAGAAACAGTTTAACAAAGAAAAGGTGCCATATTAAGCTTAGTATTTATATTTCTAAACAGAAGTATGTTTGCATATGAAAAGGTATTACACCGCTGCTAATTGTTTCTTATTATTTATTCTATTGTAGTGATTTAGTAGCATGGATTGGGGTTATCATATCATCAGAGCAATCAGAATTACATAAAAAACATTTGTTGTTGCAATACGGGTTTTTTAAAAAATGACTTTTTATAACACTTTTAGGTTTACAACAATACTGAGAGAAAGATGAAGAGTTTTCCCATATACTCCCATCCCCATACATGTATACCCTCCCCCCATTATCAACTCAGTTCACCAGAATGGTACCTTTTTTTTTTAAAAAAAAAAACGGATGAACCTACACTGAGTATCATCATCAGCCAAAGTTCACAGTTTACTTTAGCATTCACTCTTAATATTATACATTCTGTGGGTTTGGACAAATACATAATGACAGACCAGAGTATTTTCATTGTCTTAAGATATTTTTATAACTCTAACATTTCACCAGCTGACAGTTTATGATCCAAAATGTTGCAATAATCTACTTATGGGGCTTCTAATGATTTCTTCTAAGGCCTAACGGAAATGACCAAACCCTACGTAGAAAGATCTTTACCTGATAAAAATGAATGTATTTCTACTTGCCAATACCCTTGGAAAATATATATAGTATTTAAAATCATTTGCAAATGAGCATGAACTCATTGGAAGATATAAAACTAAAACACTAGTTCAAATAGGCATTGAATTTTTCAAGGGGCTATTTCCAAAATTTATTATTAATAGCAATTACTTTATTGGACCACTGTGCTAGGGAATTTTTTCCTGAGAATTCTTTTTCTGTGTATTTTCTTTGTATTTTAAGGTTTTGACCTTAAAATTAAATAAAGCTTCTAGGGATGGCATTTACTTAGAGTCAGTGTCCAAATTCTTTTCACATGCTATCTAAAAATCTCCTTGTAACCTTTTCAACAAACTTTAGAGGAAGGTATTACAATTTTCATTTTGTAGGTGAGGAAAAGGACTCAGATGTTATCCTCACGTAGAGTCATACAACTAATAAAATTCATTTATCGTTGAACACAGGCACACTTTGATTTCACTTATCGTACTAATAAAAAGCCAAATAACTTTGGTTAAATGTTTTATTTTCTACTGAATAACAAAAATATAGAAATTAACTTGGAACTGTAATTTTGAGTTTACTTTCCTCCCAAAGAAGCAATACTTAGTTTTTCAAACTCCTTGTAAGATAACAAGAGAAACTGATTTTAGAAAGAGATAGAGGAGAACTCTGTCCTATCTTTGACTTTCTCTTTGGATTACCTTATAATATAAACTGCAATTCCATTTTCCTCTCCTTTTAATAGTGGCTTATGGCTTCGTATTCTTCAGGTTCTGTCTGACATGCAATTTACGATTGTTCAGAGCTTTGCCTAAAGGGAATGAGTCTCTGGAGATACTCTGATCCCAGCTATCTCATATTGACAGGTAGGTTAGTGTTGCCTTCAGGTCAGCTAATTTCCATAGGACAATACACATTTACCTTCATCAAATCTTAGATTGCCATTTGCTAAAGCACATGGAAAAGAGCATTTCGTAGGTCCTTAATTGACATAAGAAACTGATATGGAGAACTTTGGTTAGACAAAACTTGTATATTCCCACCCAAAAAATCTTCCTACCTTCATGCTATTTCTCCCTTCAAATCTATTAGAACTTTCCATCATCATCTTTGTAGCAAAAAACCCAGTGTATTCATTCAGCTTATAGATATAACCTGGGGTTGACCCTATTAGTACCTGCTCTCATGAAAAGCAAAGAGAATAAATGGAACAAAAATAATTTCATTACTTCTAGGGCTGCCTGATTTTCGTAATAGCCAATACATGTTTTATTTAGTGACCTGGGCCCAGAAGTCACTGCTGATTAAATCATTACAAGATTATTTGTTCACTTGCTACTTTTTTCCTGACAGACTTCATATGTTGTTTCTAAAACTTTTGCTTTCTCCGTAATTTTGTTTCTGGTGGTTGATCTCCTACAACAAGGCAAGTGCCATTAGAATAGTTTCCTTCTGTTCCCAAGGCTCTGAGCTATCTGGGAGAAACCAATTACAACTGGATCATTTAGCTTTTAGAAGCCTACCTACCTCTTCTAAATCGTTCAATCTGATATCCCAAAGTCTGTGTAAAACAGCCTGTAAGGAGCCAGGTATTGCCTGGGAAGAACTCAGATGATTACATTCCACTTGAATCAAGATGTTAGTTACTTTTGCTTTGTAAGCAGTACTGCCAAAGAGAAAATGATTGAGAATAAATCTAGTGCTCAGATTCAAGTAAATGCCCACCAAGAGAAGGCAAGAGGACTCAAATTATTTCTGATGATAAATGGCATAGGCATCAAACTGCTATTGACCAAGAGCAGAAAGTTCTTTGGTAAACAGAAGCCAGAAAAGAAAAAAAAAATGGTAAGAGTAATTTAGAAAAAGTAGCATTTAACTATTTCTTTCCATCACCATTCACCTCCTCTTCAAAAGAAGCCACTTCCACCTTCCTCTTACTCTCACGGTCTATGCTTCAAGCATAAAATTCTAAGATAAAGTGTCTAAGTCAGGAAAGCAGGTTGAGGTCTTAGGAAAGGAAGGGGAAGTTTCTAACATGATTTTATGCAGTTAATGAGTAACAGGATGAGAAATGTGTAAGGAACTGACTTTTCTTCCAGACCAATTCCTTACCATGAACAGGCTTTCTTCACTGTGTTCTAGCCATGACACCCTGAACTCTGAGAAAGCAAGACTCCAAGCATATCTATTGCTTTTCTCATCTCTGCAGAATTTTTTTCTTTTCACTTAAAAATGTTTTCCAGAATCAATAAATATGATATATATGTGTTAAAGAAATGCAAACCATATACAATAGGTTTCATAGCTTAAAATGCTCATCCTGGTAAATTAATGAAACCATAATACAAAATTTAGCCTGTCATTGTGGAAGGGCCATAGAGCCTATAAAGGCAGCAAAGAGAAACCATATTTTCAGAAGGCAGGAAATAACTTTTGAGGTTCAAATATTATAACGGTCATTAGGATGTGAGCATTAAATTTTTAGAGCCATAGGGATGGCTAACAGAGACCTAAGATATTTTCAGCTTTCAGGCAAATCAGGTGACCTGGCTTTATAGCTTTTGGACTTCTACAAATAAAGTATTTATAGGTAATATTTCAGCGATAGTTTACTAATTCTATGCCTAAAGTGGCTTGGCTGATGCCTGAAATTTCTCCAAAATAGACCTACGCTATTGGCTAGATACTCTATATAACAATTTGTGTAGTTAAATTTTGTTTACACTTCAGCTGAATAATAAGTTACAGATTCATTCCTAACAGCAGGACCAATGAAGGAAAGAAAAGGGTGACAGTGAATGCCTGAGAGGTTAGGGGAAGGGGCCTCCAATAAAGTGAGTTATAAAAGCAACGAATCTTGAATTGGCTGGGGCATAGTTTGACTACTTCCCAAGTTGATTAAGAGGAGGACTTAAAAAGGAAACATCATTACACTCTTAATGTTTTCATTATGGTAGAATTGAATGGTTAAAATGAAAAAAAAAACTGATTTAAAACTATTAAATACCTGATAATTTGAGCTATTTGGAATGGTAAGAGGAAAAAACTGCTGTATTACTGTGATTTATTTTTTCTTTTTCTTGTATTCATAGTGAAAAATCACCCCCTCAAAAAAAAAAAACTGGTCTATTATGGTTAAGATGCAAATCCTGAAGTTCTCGTCGTGGCTCAGTTGAAATGAATTCGACTAGGAATCATGACGTTGCGGGTTTGATCCCTGGCCTCGCTCAGTGGGTTAAGGATCTGGCGTTGCTGTGGTTGTGGTGTAGACCAGCAGCTGTAGCTCCAATTAGACCCCTAGCTTGGGAACCCGCACATGCCAAGGGTGCGGCCCTAAAACAACAAAGACAAAAAAAAAAAAAGATGCAAATCCTATTTTTATACCGAATCCTAAGTAAGGCAAGCAAAGAAAATGAACACTGAGAGTAGATTTGCACAGGTCTACAGAAGTGAGCGTTTTAAAAAATGTTTTATTATAATCTGTATTTATTATATAAGTATATACAGTAAAGATTTTATAGCTATTAGTATTTTGCATTCTAAAAAGATTATAAGCTAGCTTTATGGCCTTCTGAAATTTGTAGCTATGAATGGCATTCATAAAGAATACAAAACTGAAAAAATTTAAAGCTACTATTCAGCCAGAGACCTATGAGGCATTCTTGAAACTCTAAAAATTTCATTGGATTGGGGGTTTGGGACTCTTTACTCTTATATGCAAATTATTCAAAAGGTATGTTATTAACAAGAAGATAGTATTCAGAGCAGAACCAGTATGCTTAATTACAGACTTAGAGGAAACTGTGTTTTTAACTTGACCTTCATATCCAATAAGCATAGGCTGTAGTGACTTGAGATGGCAAGAGTCAGAGATACTCTTCCACTCACACACAAAGGTTAATGACAGCCTTTCAATTATTTGCTTATTGCATACGGTTAATTTAAAATAGCCAAATCTTTTCAGTTACCCACCTAGAGATTTTTCTATGTGTAATAGAATAAATCATATAAAAAATGGAATATAAGGAAAACTAGACAGTCAGTGGAATCAGACTCTTTCAACTTAATGGCAGAGTTTGAGCAAATAAGCTATGTAATACTAAAGAATATTTTAAAATTAAAAAGCGTATTTAAAGTAGGAGAATACAGAACCAGATAAAAACTCCCTGAAATCTTCTCCCTACACATAAATAGGTAGTTAAAAGACTGATCCAAAATGGCAGTTATTTGCAAATTAGTCTCAGAGAGCTAGTCTCAGAAGAGAATATATCATATTAAAGTCAAGAGACTTTCATGACAAAATCCTATTTGGCTACACACAGAATATACAGACTATAGACAGAACAGAACACTACACATAGACACTTTATATATATATATATATATATATATATATATATATATATATACATACACACAATATATTTTATGTTGTATAACATATATATATAATGTATTGGAGATTACTAGTTTGTATGAGCTCAAAAAATATATATATATTTTATATTGTATAAACATACATTATATAAAATATATATTGTATAAATGTATACATTGTATAAATATATACATTGTATAAATGTATATTGTATAAATATATACATATAAAATATATATTGTATATTGTATAAAATATATATACTGTGTATTGGAGATTAGTAGTTTGTGCTCAAAAAATGTTTCCCTTTTACATTAAAGATCATCTATTTCTATTTTGCAATGCATTTGGGTCTAATTATGAGTTCTTTTTAGATAAAAATAAAGACTACTTTGAACATCTTTTCATTCTTTTCCTCACTTAAAAAAAATAAAGTATAATGATTTAAAATGTTTCATCACTTTCTGCTATACAGCATAGTGATCTAGTCATTCATATATATACATTCTTTATATCATACCATTCTTTTTATTTCAGTTTTATGAAAGAGTATTAACTAACTCTTCTATTCTCTTCTCAGACAGATCTTGGTAGGTGAGCTAACTTATGCACCCAGACTTGTACCACCTTCTTGCTATTATTTTTCAAATAAAATTGTGATCCCCATGTCCTTTACCAGAGAGGACTAGTGTGACTGTGTTATTCTTGTTTTGTATAGCCTTCCAAATAACACTGACAAGAGATTCTCTCTACTTTACATGAGAACCATTGTCTCTTAGCAGCTCTCAGTTTTTTTCCTTTTTCCAGTTTTTCCCTAAAATTTATACTGGAGGACTGCTGAGTCCAATGTAGAAAGGCTGAGAACAGGAATGGCTCTGATATAAGGACAAATACCCTGTAAAGAGTAAGACCATGTTGATGATGGTTTGTATAAATGTATATGCAAAAATGATAACAGATAGCATTACTCATGCCTTTAAGAGAGACAGAAACTGAAACATAAGATAGAAATAAGAAAATAATATTTCTCAGTTCTCTGCAGATAATATGACTGAAAGATCCAGGTTGTAAATATACACTTATATATATTAGTAAAGAGGCCAAATTAAATATAAGACTGGAATAAGACAGATAGATATACATATATATCAATACAATTCAAAGTTCATAAATAAATCCATGCATTTATCAGGTGATATCATTTATCAGGTGATATCTGATAAGAGTACTAAGTCCATTTAACAGGAAAGGAACTATCTCTTTTCTAATGGTGTGGTACCGCTGGATTTCCATAAGCAAAATAATGAAGCTGGGTCCCTACCTTACAATATAGAAAAATGTAACTCACAATAGACTAATGACCTAAATATAAGAGATAAATTAAAAAAATTATTAGTATAAAACATGAGGGTTAATTTTCATAGCTTTGGTTTGGCAATGGAGTCTTAAATGTGACACTGCAAGTGTGATCAAAAAAGAAAAAACAGATAAATTGGATGCCATCAAGATTCAAAAAAATTTTGTGAATCAAAGGACATTATCAAGAAACTAAAGACAGGAGTTCCCCTTGTGGCTTAGTAGTAACGAACCCAACTGGCATCCATGAGGATTCAGGTTTGATCCCTGGCACTGCTCAGTGGGCTAAAGGATCTGGCGTTGCTGTGATCTGTGGTGTAGGTCACAGATGTGGCCTGGATCTGGAACTGCTATGGCTGTGGCATAGTCTGGCAGCTGCAGCTCCAATTCAGTCCCTAGCCTGGGAACTTCCATATACCACAAGTATGGCACTTAAAAAAAAATAAGACAACCTAGAGTATGGTAGAAAATATTTGCAAATCATCTATCTTACAAGGGTGTGATAGAAAACTTCTAAAACACAACAAAAAACAACTCAATGAAAAAATGGGTAAAAGACTTGAATAGACCAATGAAGATATACAAATGGCCAAAAACACAAGAAAAGGTTTTTCAACATCATTACATCACTAGTCATGAGGAAAATGCAAATCAAAAACACAAGGACATGTCATTTCATAACTACAAGGATGGTTATAATCAAAAAATGGAAAATTACAAGTATTGGCTATGATATAGAGAATCTAGAGCCCTCATACATTGCTCGTAAGAATATAAAATGGTGCAGTCACTTTGAAAAGTTAAACATACAATTAGCATATGATCCTGTAACTCTACACTTAGAGATATACTGAAGAGAAGTGAAAGCAGAGACTGAAGGAGATATTTCTATATCAGTGTTTATTTCAGCATTATCCACAAAAGCTGAAAGGTAAAAATAACAAAAGTATCCATCAACAGATGAATGCACAGACAGAAAGTAGTATATTCACACAAGGAATATTATTCAGCCATAAAAAAAGGACTGACATCTGATATGCCACAAGATGGATAAAACTTGAAAATATAAGTAAAATGAACAAATATTGTATGATTCCAGTGATATGACATATATGTCCTATTTTATAATAGGACAATTCAGAGACATAATATAGATTAGAAGTTACCAGGGACTGGGTTGAGGAAGCACTGGGGAGTTACTGCTTAATGGTTTTTTATTACCCCAAACAGAAATTCTGAATGGTTACAGAATTTCTGCTTGAGGTAAGGAAAAGTTTCAGGAGTGAATAATGATGATAGCCACTGAACACTGTGACTATAGTTAATGCCACTGATTACACTAAAAACTAATTAAAAGGGAAAAAATTATGTTGTAAATATTTTACTAGAATAACACTTTAAACTAATAATCAGATTAAATTATTTACTAAGACGCAGCACTTTTCTTCTAAAATTCTATTGAAAAGCAATAAAACCAAGAGAGAGGAAGGCCCATCCCTCACTCATCCATATAGGAAACTGTTAAATAGTATCTCACAGATGTGCATGGTATGAAAAGTATGTTAATCTTAGAAAACCTTTCAAAAGCTAAGCACAGAAGTGACTATTCGGAATTAGGGAATACAACACGACAAATCAGAAGTTGTAAAAAACTGGCAAATATCACAGAAATCTATACACATGAGATTTGCATTAACTGCTTGACACATATAACTCAATGCTTTTCTTATTATTTTTTTGTGTGTGTGCGTGTTGTTGTTCTTTATCCTTTGACAATCTCCTTGTAGGATAATGATTTGTAAATCATTTTCTATGGAAGGAACAGCAAGATGATTTAGTGCCTCCTTTAGCATGATCTGTATTGTAAAGGTCAGCTGTGTGGTGTTTTCATATCCCTGGAGCTTCAATATCACTTTAGAGAATCTTTCTTTTTTTCCAGCCATTACAGTTTACTTTTGCTCAGCATCAAGTGAACCCTTCTGTCCTGCAGGGGTAATGCACATCTTAAGGACCATGTTTGTTATCACAAGGGACTTAATTTGTATCTCAAGTAAAACTGTGAGCTTCTTAGGAAGATCCTTATGGATTTGTTCTATCCTCCCTCTACCTTTCAGTCTCTGAGGGATTTCTGGGTCTCAGAGAAGGAAAGAGATTTCATTAAAAGCACCGAATGCAGTTCAAAGTGACCACAAAAAGCACCTAGTTCAGGATTTTTTAAACTTCAGTCATGTTAGATCCATTCTCAAAATGTTTCTATAGCCATGTACTATTTGCACTGTTACTCATTATTTATTTCCCAGTTTTTTACTTAGTCATTCCTGTTACCCTGGCCTGATATGATTCTATTCATAAGGTCACAAGTTAGAATTGCAGCTTATATTTTTTCTAATGGACATTAAAATAAATTTAAAGCTCAAAAAAGAAAAAAGAAAAGGGGGAGAGGAAGCAGGATGAACTGGGAATTTGGGTTGTAAATGCAACTACTACATGTAGTAATGCAAACTATTAAAGCAACTAGGTCTGACTATACAGCACAGGGAACTATACCCCATCTTCTGGGACAGATCCTGATGGAAAATAATGTGAGAAAAGAATGCATATATAGATATATCTATATCTATATCTATATCTATATATATATATATAGATATAGATATATATAACTGAGTCACTTTGCTGTACAGCAGAAGCTGGCATAACACTGTAAATCAATTATACTTTAATAAAAAATAAAAAATAAAAAAACAGTTCTTCTGGGTCCAGCTAAAATTGTCTTATGCCCTGTATGCCATTACAGTAGATGATGAAACAAAGTAAGTTAGAGTGACTGCAGAAGGCTTTTATTGAGGAAGTTATTAATACAGGAATAAGAAATCCCAGTGATGAAAACTACATGGAAATCTTGTTATTTTCCAAGGCCATGGTAATTATCCTTTTTATTAAAGTGAAGTGGTGAGAACAGCTGTGCCTGCATTTGTTTGTTTTCTTTTTTTTCCATAAATGCTCCTTTTTTTCAAAGGAAGAATAATGCTGTTCATTAGAGCAATGCTTAGTGCACTCAGAAGTCACTTTAATCAAGTAAAAACAAAAGTGAAATTAAGTAATAAAACATGTGTTGGAGCCATGTCCAGGGTAAACAAGGGACAGGAAAAAAAAAAAAATCTTGCTTTGGCCACTTACTCCATGAATCCATCAAAACTTGCCCTCTCATTCCCCTAGTCAATCTCTATAGGTAGAAACAAACATCCTACCCTTCTTGTATTTTATTTTGTAGCTTTTTCTCTTATAGTCCATTAGCTCCTGGCATCACAGATGAGGCCTTATTCCCATGGACATCCCTGACTCCTGACATCATGTTAAGTGTATGGGAATTGTTTGATATTTTTGAGTAAATAGTCAGAAAGCAATATGCACAAAAAAAGAACCTAGTGAAAAATTATTTTAACAATTATTAATAATACTTAATAAAATGGAGAGTATTCCCCAAATCTGAGCCCCTATGATAAGAACAGAATGAATACACATTTAAGAGGAGGAAAATACCCAGGAACATTTTTCTAAATTCAGTTAAGACATAGCAATAGTCTACATTTAAATAAAATGAGACAAATGTTAAAATATACTGCAATAATTGATTTTAGTTTTTTCTAGCCACTGGACTGACAGATTTTGTTTGTATTCATATGAAGTTAGAAAAAGATAAAGAAGACCTTTCAAAATATCTAAAGTGAAGATACCATGTAAAAATGGGAAATGAAGAGACTAAACAAGATTCAAAAAATAAATAAACAGGATAGAAACTAATTGGGCAGGTAGTAAGATTTAAAAATCATCCGGGTATATGCAGAACCACAACATATAATCATATTTCATAAATTTTACTCTACTTTAACTTGGTCTTGAATAATGACAGGTAATTTTTAGTGTCCTTTGTTTTGACCCTCCCCCTTCCCAAAGAGTTCTTTAGTTCCAGTTTGCTCTCAACTCATGGCCCAGTGTCCTTTGCTAAAACCCAAAGGAGGTCTGCAGAGGATAAAAGCCAGTGATGTGTCAATGAAGTGTAACATACTCCTGGACACAATGAAAGAGAATCCTCTTTGCTGAGACTTAGGGCATGTACCACCACATCAACTTGCCTCACCAAGTCAAGGCCTCACAAATCAAGTGTTAGCAGGATCTGAATGGTGACATAAACAGATATAGTACATCAGGCAATGATATGCTGACCTGGAGAATACATGATCCTAATTCAGAAAACAGATGCTCTTCAGCAACTACCAAAGCGTTGTTATAGAAAAAGAGAGAGCCCATGTGATTTATTTTATTATTTTTTTTTTCTCTTTTTAGGGCTGCACCCGTGGCTTATGTTCCGAGGCTAGGGGTCAAATCGGAGCTATAGCCACCGGCCTAGGCCACAGCCACAGCAATGTGGGAGCCGAGCTGCATCTGAGACCTACACCACAGCTCATGGTAATGCCTGGATCCTTAACCTACTGAGCGAGGCCAGGGATTGAACCTGAATCTTCATGGATGCTAGTCAGGATTGTTAACCACTGAGCCATGAAGGGAACTCCCCAGAGCCCATGTGATCTGTTATAGATCGAGCATCTTGACTTCTATGTGAAATTTAACATGTATTAAGTCTTCACAATTCCATATAATATTTAGGAATACCATATGGGCCAGACAAAATATATCTGTAGCTCCAATTTGTCTTTTCATCCTCCAGTTTGTAAATTGTGGTTTAACTGCATCTCAGCAAAACATGTTTTTATAAAGATTATTTTAATAAAGCAATGGTTCTAGAAAGTTTTGTGGTTAGAGTACAAAATATTAATATATTGAAATGTGTATTAAAACAGGAAGAGGATTACTTCTAAGAATTGTATTACCCTGGATGATGTTAAACTGTGAAACCTTTGCATACAAGGACTGGTGACTTTAATGTTTTACATAATACATTCTGACTGTCCCTTTCTCCCTCTCTTTTCCAAAAAGTTAATTACGCACCTTATTTCATGGCATTAATCTCCTTCTCAATTCATTTATTTAGTATATTGTACCTTTTCCCCACTCCCATTCTATACCTCCCTAAAATAGTAGTCTAATGTGATTGATATGTACACTGCCATTGATTTGTATTCTTACAAATTGAATTTTTTTCATTCTTACCTTTTATAAGAACAGAATGATACTGTGCTACAGTGTTAGATATTTTTACTTTCCTGTTAGACATGTTGTTTTCAACATGTGTGATCATCTACTCTATTGTCTAGCATATCTGTGTAGTACAGAGTACACTCACCATGTCTACCCACCCATCATGAAGTTACAGATGTCTAGAGAGTCTCCAGCTTGCAGACACCATCAACAATACTGTGATAAACAACCATGTGTGTTCTCTAGTACATTTAGGCAAGAAGATCTTTGGTCCATAATTCTATGTTGGTTCACAGTGTACATGAACATTGTTTGACTGCCCTCCAGGAATCCTGCAGCAATCTGGATACCCACAAGAAGAGTATCAGGGTTTCTATAGTCCACATCCTGCCAAGTATGTGGCATTATCCAGATCAATCATGTATCTAACACTGTATATTCTTATATAATTTCCAATTCTCTATTTACCAATGAATATAAGCATTTCCTAATAAGCCTACTGCCCTTTTAGTCTCTAAATGCCTGGTCCAATCATTCAAAATCTTATATTAATCATATCTTTCTCCTACTGTTGTGTAGTAATCTCTTGTATAGTAAAAAAATGAAGTAACATGTATACTAATCACTTTGGACCTTAGTAAAATATATAGACTGATTCATTACATTTTCATTCATTCTTGGTGTTACCAAGAGCCTGCATTTTCCATAAAATCCCAGATGATAACAGGGATAATGATTGACAATGCTGCCCCCTGTGTCTGTGACTCACACTTTAAATGAGGGTTAAGATTGTATTTGATTATTTGTGAAATTTTATTCTTCCATTTATATTTTAGAGTAATTTATCATGCTTCTCAAAGCATCTATTTTAATGAGATTGATCAAATTAATTTTAAAATTAACTCAGACATAATTGGTATTTTTTGTTATTCATTAAAGGCCAAGAAGGTCCTCCTCAACTTATTCAAATGATTTTCTATATTCATTATTAATTTTGGAATTTTTCCACAGATTTCTTATGTATCATCGCTTGAGCTAATTCCTAAATACATTGTAGTTTTGGTTTTATAAAGGCAATTTTATTATTACTTAGAGTTGTTTATAACTGATATAGAAAGGAATGTTATTGATTTTATTTTATTCATATTTTATCTGGCAACTTTGTTGAAAGCTTTTATTATTTCACATAACTTATTATGATTTATTGTTGTTTTTAAATATATAAACATTTAATTGGCCACAAATCAAAATTATATCTTTTCTCTTTCAATTATCATAATTCTTATGGATTTTTTTCTCAGACCATTGATCAAGATATCAAGGCAATGTAGTACTGGTACCAAAAAAGACATACAGACCAATGAAACACAACAGAGAACACAGAAATAAACCCAGACACCTATGGTCAATTAATCTTTGACAAAGGAGGGAAGAATACAAATTGGGAAAAAGAGTCTCTTCAGCAAGTGGTATTGGGAAAACTGGACAGCTGCATGTAAATCAGTGAAACTAGAAAACACCCTCACACCATGCACAAAAATAAACTCAAAATGGCTTAAAGACTTAAAGATAAGACAAGACACCATCAAACTCCTCAAAGAGAACATAGGCAAAACATTCTCTGACATGAACCATACAAATGATTTCTTAGGTCAGTCTCCCAAAGCAATAGAAACAAAAACAAAAATAAACTAGTGGGACCTAATCAAACTTAAAAGTTTGCATAGCAAAGGAAACCATAAAAAAAAAAAGAGAGAACTTACATAATGGGAGAAAATCATTTCAAACAATGCAACAAACAAGGGCTTAATCTCCAAAATATACAAACAACTCAACAGCAAAAAACAAACAAACAACACAAATGAAAAATGGGCAGAAAACCTATATAGATATTTCTCCAAAGAAGACATAAGGATGGCCAACAGGCACATGAAAAAATGCTCAACATCACTAATTATTAGAGAAATATGAATCAAAACTACAGTGAGGTACCACTTCATACTGGTCAGAATGGCCATCATTAGTAAGTCTACAAATAGCAAATGCTAGAGAGGGTGTGGAGAAAAGGGAACCCTCCTACACTGTTGCTGGGAATGTAAACTGGTACAACCACTATGTAAAACAGTTTGGAAGTACCTCAGAAAACTAAATAAAGAACTACCATATGATCCAGCAATCCTCCTCCTGTGCACATATTCAGACAAAACTTTCATTGAAAAAACTATACTCACTCCTATGTTCAATGCAGCACCATTCATAATATCCAAGATGTGGAAACAACCTAAATGCCCATCAGCGGATAAATGGATTAAGAAAAATGTTATATTTATACACAGTGGCTCAGCCTTAAAAAAGAAGAAAACAATGCCATTTGCAGCAATGTGGATGGAACTAGAGATTCACATACTAAGTGAAGTGAGAAAGAGAAAGACAAACACCGTATGATATCAATTATATCTGGAATCTTATATATGGCAAACTTGAACCTATCTACAGAAAAGGAACAAACTCACGGACTTGGAGAACAGATTTATGGTTACCAAGGGGGAGGGCGGGAGTGGAATAGACTTGGAGTTTGGGGTTAATAGATGCAAACTATTGTATTTGGAGTGAATAAGCAATGAGATCCTGCTGTTTAGCACAGGGAACCATAACTAATCATATGTGAAGGGACATGATTGAAGAATAATGTGAGAAAAAGTGTGTGTGTGTGTGTGTATGTGTGTGTGTATATATATGACTGGGTCACTTTGATGTACAGCAGAAGTTGACAGAACATTGTAAATCAACTATAATAAAAAATTTTTTAAAATCCAGTACTATGTTATATAGCAGTTGTGCTATTAAATAGCCTAATCTGATCTCATCCTAAAAGATAAACATCTAAATGTTTTCAGTAAGTATAATGTTTATTGTAGACATTCAGCAACAACTATACTTAATGGAGAAATATATATATATATATTTATATGTATGTATGTATATATATATGCACAGTCTTTTTAGGACCATACTTCCCATGGCATATGGAAGTTGCCGGGCTAGGGGTCTAATCAGAGCTGTAGCTGCCGATCTACACCACAGCCATAGCAATGCCAGATCCAAGCCACATCTACAACCTACACCACAGCTCATGGCAACACCAGATCCTTAACCCACTGCGCAAGGCCAGGGATAGAACCTTCATCCTCATGGATACCAGTCCAATTTGTTTCCACTGTGCCACAATGGGAATTCCTGACATGATTTTATATACATTTCTTAGTAACATATATTTTATAGGATTGTACCACTGTATAAGGGTTATGAACTTTTATAAACTTCGTGTATAATATAAAAACAAACAGACATAATTAATGTTAGTCCCCACGTATCCCCAGTTTGTTAAAATTTGTTATCAAGACATTCCTGAACTTTATCAAAATTGTTTTCTGCATTTGATATAAATTTTTTTCTCCTGAGATAACTAATATATTAATGGAATAATATGAATTATAATCATAAACTTCCCATGTTGGAACATTCTGTAATTTCTGCAAAAAATGTCACTTGATCATTATTTATTAGACAATATATTTTAAATTTTATATAGATCTTGCATTATTTCAATTTTTAACGTACAATCACAAGTAAGAAGAGCCAATACTTTTTTCTTCCTCTTTATCTATTGGGACTAAAATTACACTAATCTTCTAAAATGAATTTATAATGTTTGCTTTCTCCCTTTTCTTCAACAGTTTGTGCTGACAGCTTAATTGCTCTTGAAAGTTTGACAGAATCTCTATGAAACCATAGAGATTGAATATTTATAGCCAGAAAGTCTTAATAATATTTTTTATTGTTTATCAGTCTGTGTTTTTTTATTTCTTCCTACTTTAAATTCCACAGTGGGTAGTTTTTTTAGGAATTTATTATTTCATAATTTTCAAAATTATATCATTCTTTTACTGTTCTCTATGAAGTGGCTTTGACTTAGTAATATTTTCTGTTCTTTATAAATTTCTTTTTATACAAATTGTTTAAGAATATGTCATTTGATCTTTAAATATAATAAATTTTTAATGTAGCTTTAGGTTATTCATTCCTAATTACATTGAACCATAACTGGAGAATTTATCCTGTATGGTAATGATACTATGGATTACTCAGGCTTTTTAGTGGTCTAGCCATAGTCTGTTTTGTAAATATTCTAGTTTATTGAGTATTGATAGCTTTATAATTAGCAGTTCAAGATTTATTCATTACATTTCTCATATTTCAGATGTCTCTGTCATTTTTCTACTTAACGTATCAGTCTGAGAGATACACAGTAAGATGGCTCATTTTTATCAACTGTTTTCTGCAGCATCTGTTGTTTTATAGTTTTTGAAGCTCTGTATTAACATGCATAAATATTCATGGCTGTTACATTATCTTACCATATTGTCCCTTTTCAGTAGTTAAGTTATTAACATCATCACTCACAGAAATTAAATAATTGCTATGCACACAACAAACTTCAATATTTTTAATTGATTTGGGTTAGCACTGAAGTAGACAATGAACAAACAGGGATTTGGGAAGCTGGAGGTCTACAATTGAATTACAATTATCAATAGTACATAATTCTGCTCTTAAAAATTCTCTGAAAATCAATGTCCCAAAGAGTCCCAAAAGCCAATTTATTTTGATGTGTAACCTAAGATTTTACTCAGTCTGTGAAATCAGAACCCAGATTTAGAAAGAGAAAGGGAGAGTCAGTCATATGCATGACTAAGACTAAGGACTGAGAAAATCAGAAAGGAGGGATCCAGAGAAAGAGAAAAAGAGAGACAGAGAAACAGAGATAGAGAGGATTACCCTATTCTGTGACCAATTATTATGTACCAGGCACTGCTACATGTTCTTCACACATATTAATTTGGTAAAGTACATAAACACACTCCACAGAGCCATTTCTAACAAACAAGAAGAACCACTTCCAACAGACAATATAGACCAGACCCTTTCCAACACACCTTAGGTATTTGTGGCTTAACTCTTCACAGTCAATTTGATTCTGAATGAGAAGATGAGTTTCTGTAATTCACAGACAGATCTATTTTTAGCAGTTTTTAGCAAAATATTTTACATTTCAAGCAGAGATAACACAGCCCAAAACTTAGGTCATTGGCTAACACATTTGTTCTGATATTTCTACTTTAATACTCGCCAAGTCTAACTATAATGCCATGTCCAAGTGCATAACTAATAGCTGCATGTGGAAAAAAAAATGCACCTGGCAAACAAAATTCCTATCTACTGGTAACAAAAATAATCAATATTTTCTAACATTATTCAGTTATAAAAATCATACTATTGTGGCTATCTAATCAGGTTCTTAATCAGGAGTCCATAAGAATTCAGAATTTTCCAATGACATCTGTTTTTTACCAGAGGTTCTCTAAAATCAGCCTGAACTGGCTTTATATTACTTCAACTCAGAAAGTAAATAACAAGAGGCCTATAACGAACAATTTTAGTGGTTTAAAAAACTCTATTTGCACATGCCATTTTTTTTTCTTTTTTTTTTGTCGCTTCTAGGGCTGCACCCATGGCATGTGGAGGCACCCAGGCTAGGGGTGTCTAACCTGAGTGCAGCTGAAGGCCTACGCCACAGTCAGGGCAATGCAGCATCAGAAACGTTTCTGCAACCTACACCACAGCTCACGGCAACACCAGATCCTTAACCCACTGAGCGAGGCCAGGGATCAAACCAGCAACCTCATGGTTCCTAGTTGGATTCACTTCCACTGAGCCACGATGGGAACTCCTGCACATGCTATGTTTGTATGTACATGTGTAACAGAGGATTATTTGAAGAGTAAGACCTGCTTTCATAAATGACATGAGACCACCAATCTTTGTTAATATATTTAAAATTTCAAAGGAGCTAAGTTAAAAATAGTTTAAAATCTTTTAATCATTAATACTTTCCAATTCATTACTTGTAAATTAATCCATGCGTGTTTTGTGGAAAGACAGAATTCAACAGTTATTCCTCTAGCAGTCAGAATCTACGGTTGAATGAAAATTCTTATTACTAAAACTTTATTCTCAGATGAGGGATTCCATCACAACTATATGAATAAATACTTTTTACATGTACTTTATTTGAGTATGTCCTAAATTCAATTTGTTCTGGTTTAAAAATGAATTCACATCAAAGGACAAGCAAAAAACATATGCATTGACTCATGAAAAACTATCCAATACTGAGTGTGGAATAACTTTTAAGTATGTCATCTGAAGGTAAGAAATTAATAAACCTCCTAAGAATGGTAAATTGTTTCAGTTACTTGAAAAGAAACTGACCCACAAGGGACATTCAATACAAGTTTTAAGGTTGTATTTCTTAAGATTTGACTTACTATTACACATAGAAGAATTAGGCATTTGAGGAAGCATTAACATTTATAACATTTATTAAAAAATAAAGTACAAGATATGATTCACCCTTTGAAAAACTAATGAAGCTACTTCCTCATATATATAAATATATTCCTACAGCTGGACTTAATAGTCATATGTACAGCATGAAAATCAGCTGTATTGCTATCTGTTTCCACTTCTAAAGAATAGTTATTAGAAAGATCAAGTTCAAAATAGTTAAAAGAACATATGTTATGATTCTTTATATTAAACTACATTTAAAGCAGCCATATAATTTGTTACCCAAAATAGGACAGTTTTGAGGATAAGAGGGAATAATGATAATAATTAGGTTGGGGTGAAAATTGAACATGTTCCCGACCAAATGGAATATATCATCACCTTAACTGCAATAAACTTTGGGATCACAGCCCCAACCATCACTAAACAGGCTGCCTAAAGACCCCTCAGGCACACAGCCAGCCTCTAATCTCATCCAGAGACAAAGCCCCACCCATCAGAGGGATAAGAATCAACCCCACCTACCAGTGGGCAGGTATCACTCCCTCCCATCAGGAAGCCTACAGCAAGCCCCGCCATACCAGCTTTAGTCACAGGGGAAGCAAACGCCAGAACTAAGAGAGGCTACCACTCTATTGTTGGCAAAAAGGTCACCACACCAAAAACCTATAAAAATGAAAAGACAGAAAACTCTAACCCAGATAAGGGAGAAAGAGAAAAGCCCAGAAAAACAGCTCAGTGATGAGGAGATTACCAGCCTCTCAGATAGAGACTTTAGACTGTTGATGCTGAAGATGATGCAAGGCATTGGAAATAGACTGGAGGCAAAGATTGATCATTTACAGGAAACACTGAGCAGAGAAATATGAGCTGTAAAAATTAAACAAGAAGAGATGCAAAATACAATAACTGAAATAAAAAATTCATTAGAAGCAGCCAACAGTAGAATACAGGAGGCAGAAGAACGAATCAGCGAGGTGGAGGACAGATTAGTGGAAATCACTAATGCAGAAGAGAAAAGAGATGAAAGGTTGAAAGGAAATGAGCTGAGTCTCAGAGAACTCTGGGATACAGTTAAACGCACCAATATCCGTATTATAGGGGTGCGAGAGAGAGAAGGGGACAGAAAAAATATTCAAGGAGATTATAGCCGAAAACTTCCCCAATATGGGAAAGGAACCACTCACTCAAATCCAGGAAGCACAACGAGTACCATATAAAATAAACCCAAGGAGGAACACCCCCAGACACATATTAATCAAAATGACCAAAATTAAAGACAAAGAGAAAATATTGACAGCAGCTAGGGGAAAGAAACAAATGACATACAAGGGAACCCCAATAAGGTTATCAGCAGATTTCTCATCTGAAACTCTACAGGCCAGGAGGGAGTGGCATGATATACTTAATGTGATGAAAGGGAAAAACTTCCAACCAAGATTACTTTACCCTGCAAGGCTCACATTCAGATTTGAAGGAGAGATCAAAACCTTTACAGATAAGCAAAAGCTAAGAGATTTCTGCAACACTAAACCAGCTTTACAACAAATCTAAAAGGAACTTCTCTAGTCAGAAAAGAAAAGGCCACAACCAGAAACAAAAACACATAAATGACAAGGCTCACCAGTAAAGGCATATATAC
>PVHT020004020.1:38925373-38967965 GCA_004024745.2 Catagonus wagneri | reverse complement strand
CCCAATGCTACCGCTTACATGTGGAAACTAAAGAGACACAATGAACTTCTTTGAAGAACAGACAATGACTCACAGATTTTGGAAAACCTTGGTTTTTCAAATAAGACAGTCTGGGGGGTGGGGGGATGCACTGTGGGTTTGGGACACAAAATCTATCGTATTGACTTATGATCTTTGTACACCTATAACTGAAATAAAACTCATTGTTAATAAAAATAAAAAAAATGATATAAATGAATTTATGTACAAAATAGAAATAGACCCATACACATGGAAAACTTGGTCACCAAAGGGGAAACAACAAGGAGGGATAAATTAGGAGTCTGGGATTAACATACATACACTACTATATATACAACAGAAAAACAGAAGGATCATAACACAGGGAAATATACCCAATACTGTGTAAGAAATCATAAGGGAAAAGAATCTGAGAAAGAAAATATATATATAACAGGATCACTTTGCTGTATACCTGAAACTAACACAACATTGTGAATCAACTATAATTCAATTAAAATAAAAAGCTAAGTGAACTAAAAACTAAACAAAACCGAAAACTAAAGCAAAGACTGCTCGTTCATTTCTTACCAACATGCATCATTAGTCTTTTTAATTTACCAAACTGAAAAGTGAAAACAAAACCAATTGGTGAGGTTGAATGTTCCTTCAGATGTTTGTGTCCATTTATAATTGATTACTGAAAACCAATTTCATATCAAAGGTACAGTCAGAATTCATTTTTTTTTCTCAAACCTTGAAGGATTTTTCACCTGTGGGATTTTATTTTTGCAAACTGATTAGGATAAAGCATTTTAAATGACCCCAAGAATTGTACTGCTAAAATTACCATCTAAATATTTCAGGTATTATTACTGGTGGGGTGCAGTTCACTATGATCTGAAGAGAAAGTAACAGTGCAGTTTGAACATTTGACTCCAAAGTTATAGATCTTATTTCCAAAAAAGAAATCAGCAACTAGGACTGTCTTGTGTTTTCTCTTTATTTTTCTCTAAGTATTCTAAAATGCAGGTTTAGGTTCCAACTCTGCCCTGAGGAGCAATATCACTGCAGGTTCCTTAACCTCTCTAAAAACTTGGTCTTCTAAAATTGCAAAATAAAGGTAATGATAATTCTTACCTCAGAAGATTAAAATACTAGAAGATAATGTTTATAAAGTGCCTGTCACAGTAAATACTCTCAATCAATTGCTATGATTAAAGGATTAATCTATAGAGGATTATAATGAATCAAACATATCCAAGACAAAATCCGTAATGAAAGTTAGGGTATGCTGAAATTGAAATAAACTAATAAAAATTTAAATAAAAAGGGAAACAATGCTTCTCTTTAAATCATTGGTACTCATTCCAGGTATCTCAGAGAATCTTATTAAAAGATTAGATAGGGAACAAGAAATTATGTAGAGGAAATTATTCATCAAAAGATAAAACGATGTGGTAAGAACAGATTGATAAAATTCAAAATAAAACTAGTTATAATTTTGCTCATGAAAGACATTTTATTTTAACTTGATTTCTTGTCCAAAAACACTTTTTTATTATGGTATGGACATTTAACATAAAATCTAAACCTTTAGGTTTTAAATGTACAATAAAACAGTACTAAGTACAAGAAGAGCGTTGTACAGATCTCCAAATTTATTTATCTTACATAAGTGAAATTTATGCCCATAGAAGAGAAACTTCCCATTCCTCTCTTCCCTCAGACATTCTGCTCTCTGCTTCTATGAGTCTGATTATTTTAGATATTTCATATAACTGGAATCAAGTAGTATTTTAGTATTTTTCCTTCTGTAACTAACTTCTTTCACTTAGTATAGTGTCCTCAAACTCTGTCTATGTCATCACATAAGGCAAAAGGTTAGCCTTCTTTTTAAGGCCGAACACTATTCTATTGCATATATGTATTACGTATTTTTATACGTATTTTCTGTATTCATTTATCAGCCAATGGACATGTAAATTAATTATCACCGTATCTTGACCAGTGTGAATAACCCTCCAATGAATATAGGAATGGGCTTATCTGTTTGAGATCTTGATTTCAATTATGTTAGATGTATATCCAGAAGTGGGATTGCTGAAGCGTATGGTAGTTCTATTTTTAGTTTTATGAGGAATCTCCATATGGTTTTCCATGGCAATCACATCATTTTACATTCCTAACCATAGTACACACAAGAATTCCAATATCTTTACATCTCTCCCAACACATGATATACTTCATTGTTGTTGTTTCAATTATGTTATCCCTGACAGGTGTGAGATGATAACTGGTGGTTTTGATTTGCATTTCCCATCATGATAAGTGATGTTGAGCCTCTCCTTATTTATCTGTTGACCCTTTGTATGTCATTTTTTGGGAAATGGCCATTCAAGTCTTCTGGGCCTCTTTAAATATTTTATTGATTGATTGATTGATTGTTCTTGAATTATAGGAATTCCTTAATATTTTGGACATTAACTGCTTATCAAATATGGTTTAAAATATTTTCTCTCATTCCAGAGGCTGCCTTTTCATTTTGGTGATTATTTGTTCTGCAGTATAGAAACTTTAGTTTGATATAGTCCCATTTTCTACTTTGTTTTTCGGCTTTTTGCTTTTGGTGCCAAGGAACTGTTTTCTAGACTTAGGTTGTAAACTTTTCTGCTATATTTCCTCCTAGGAATTTTACACTTTCATATTATATTTAAGTGTTTAACGCATTTTAAATTTATGTACCCTGTTAAACAAGGGTTCAATTTAAAATATAAATGCAATAGAGAATGGAAAAACAATTTTAAAAATCAGTGAAACTAAGAGACTTTGAAAAGAAAAAGTAAACTGATAAACCTTTAGCTAGACTAAGAATAAGAGAGAGAATACTTAAATAAAATCAGAAATGAAAGAGGAGAAGTGACAAGCAATGCCAGAGAAATAAAAAGTATCATAAGAGGCCATATGATTAAATAGATGCAAAACTGAAAAACCTAGAAGAAATAGGTAAATTCACAGAAACATATCACTTACCCAGGCCAATCAAGAAAAAATAAAAAATCTGAACAAGTCAAAAGAGTAAGAAGATTGGATTAGTAATCAAGTGCCCCCCCCAACAAGACACACACAAACTAAAGAAAAGCCTAGGATCAAAGGGATTCACTTGTAAATTTTATCAAACATTTAAAGAACTAATGTTGATTTTTCTCCTCAAACTCTTCAAAAAAATAATTAAAGAGGGTTGAATACCCCAAAACTCATATTAAGAGGCCATCATTACCCAGTTACCAAAGTCAAAGATATCACAAGAAAATTACAAGCTGATATCCCTGATGAATACTGATTCAAAAACCCTTAAATATTTTTTTTGGCTTTTGTGTGTGTGTGTGTTTTTAGGGCTGCACCTGCGGCATATGGAGGTTCCCAGGCTAGAAGTCTAATCGGAGCTGTTGCTGCCGGCCTATACCACAGCCACAGCAACACCAGATCCAAGCCATGTCTGCAACCTACACCACAGCTCACAGCAACGCCAGATCATTAACCCACTGAGCAATGCCAGGGATCAAACCCCCAACCTCATGGTTCTTAGTCAGATTCATTTCCGCTGTGCTACAATGGGAACTCCAAAAACCCTTAAATATTAACCAAAGGAATTCACCAGCACTTTAAAGGGTCATATGACATGACCAATTGTTATTTATACCTGGGATACAGGGATGGTTCAATGTACACAAGAAATCCACTAATGTGATATACCACACTAATAAAGAATATAAATCACATGATAAATACATGCAGAAAAATATTTGACAAAATTCAAAAGTTTCATGATAAAAACTCCCAAAGTATTAGGTATAGAAGGAATTTACCTCAACATAATAAAGACTATAAAATTAAAAAAAAGCCCATAGCTAATATCGTACTCAACAGTGAAAAACCTAAAGCGTTTCCTCCAAGATCAGGAACAAGGATTCCAACTCTTGCTACTTCTATTCAATATAGTACCAGAAGTCTTAGCCAGAGCAATTAGTTAAAAAAAAGAAATAAAAACATCCAAATTACAAAGGAAGAAGCAAAATTACCTCTATTTGAAGATGATAGAATCTTACATGTAGAAAACTTTAAATACTCCACAAAAAGCTATAGAACTAATAAATACATTTCAAAAAATTACAGGACACAGACTTCCTATTGTGACTCAGTGGGTTAAGAACTCAATCCTGTCTCTGTGAGGATCCGGGTTTGATCCCAGGCCTTTCTCAGTGGGCTAACGATCCAGTGTTGCCACAAGCTGTAGCACAGGCTGCATATGCACCTCAGATTTAGTGCTGCCATGGTTGTGGTGTAGGCCACAGGTGTCACTCCAATCCAACCCCTAGCCTGGAAACTTTGATACGCTCTGAGTGTGGCCATTACAAAAAGAAAAAGAAAAGAAAGAAAGGGAAAAAAAGCTGCAGGTCATGAAAATTAGCTGTGTTTCTACATACTAAAAACAAATTATTTGAAAAAAAATTAAGAAAATAATTCCATTTACAAGAGCATCAAAAAATTGTTATGAAATTAACCACGGATGTGAAAGACTTATACACATAAAACTGAAAAATACTGATATAAGAATTTTAAGACACAAAAACTTCTTTAGTTAACATTAACTAGCAATAACTGAAACTCTTGTTAAAAATTAATTTCTACTACTGTACGTCAACATGTTTATTATTGTCCTCAATGGCTACTCTAATACCGATATAATTAATAACTCTAGGAAAAATATAAAATAATGATGTCTAAAGATATGGAAGCAGATAAAGCAACCATAAAGAAAACCTTTAACTAGACTAATTTTTAAGTGAATTTAAAATTATCCTCTCTGTAAACCAAAACAAATGTGAAATATAATTAGAGAATAGCTTAATTGAAGAAAAAATAAATACACTCTAAAAATAGACCTTAAAATGGTTTTTCTTTCTGGTACCACATAAAATAAAATTATACATTTTGAGAGAATTAGTGACAAACGTGAGGAAGTAGATCACACTGCTAGGAGCAATCTTTATAAGGTAGACCATAACTGAGTCATTTCAGAGCAATTTAGAAATCCAGGGGTAGGCTTAAAAGTACTGTGCATCCACTGTGCTTTAAAACTCACAAATAGCTTTCATGTTTAATCATAAGTATCACAATAATAGTAAAATGGACATTAAAAAATAATCTGTGAAGAAGTAACTCAAAGTAACGCAGCAAATGAGTGGAAGAGGCAGCGTTCACACCCACCCTTGAGGTTAGGAGGTCACCCACCCTTGAGGTTAGGAAGTACTAATATATATGCATTCAATGTGTGTGCTTTAAAATTAGGAACATAAGACATGAAATTTATACCAAAATTTCATTTAATTATAAATAGTTGACTATTGCTCTACTACCCTAATCCTCAATCCCAGTTCTGTTTACAGCTTTTTTCTTATTAATCTCTAAATACACACATACTATATGAAGCTTCACGTTCCCTCCTTAGAAAGGTGACAGTTAAAATATTTAATAACTTTCATGGCTTCATCACTACCATTCAGAAGTGACATCAGATGCAATCAACCAGACCCTGTGAACAGACACCAGATACGTGACAGATGAATTCAGTATTGCTCCAAGGATTTTTGGTCCTGGATTTCCTGCCTAACCCCTGCATACTTCCCATGCTGGCTTTTCTGTTTTTTTACCAGGCTATGCTTCATGCAACATAAACAGGGGAGAAAGAATGTTTGGATAAAACAAGTAGGATTGGTAAGCTTAAAATAAAGTACTAAGATAGACAATTTTCTTGATCTGTATCCCTAATTTAGAATATTGTTAAATAAAGTAGGAACTTAATTGAGAAATTAAAATAGAAGTGGATTATATTTAAAATATCTTAAAATGTACTGAAAACTATCTAAATAAAACTCTGCTAGCAAAGTGAAACATGTTTTCAATATAGGTTTAAAGGACCAATGATGGCATATTCAAAGAAAGACCAAAAATCAACGTACTTTAAAGTAAATACTGTAATTAGAGGTAAAACTTTAGAAAGAAAAGAAAAAGAAAAGTTTCCAAAGGTAATGAAAATGATTTTTACATCCAAAAGATGGTAAGTGAAATGTGTTTAGGCTGAATTGTGTTCTCTGTACTATACTGGGTGTTTTTCATGTGCTATATGTGATTATCCTAATAACCCTGTATTAAAGGAAATACTAGTCCCCATTTTACAGTTAAAGAAACTAAAGTCCAAGGAGTCTAAGCAGCTTTGCTAGGAAACAAGTGGCAGAGATAGAGTATGTTTTTTTCTTTACATTCTGCAGAAGAATTCCTAGGAGAAATCTGCCTAGTCAGCAACTATAGATCACATTCCAGTGAAGTGGGAAGAAAAGAACAATTACTACTGAAAGGTATACATGTGGATATGTCTAACATCTGAGGGTTTCATCTGGCTAAAAAATGTGTTACTCCCAAACCCTCACCTGTAGAAAAAAATTTTATTAAATGATATACTTAATAATTGGACTGCCCTGTCTAGGATCCAAAGCATCTTTCCCCTCATCTCCATTCTTAAATATTATAGAAATTTCTGGTCCTAAGATCACTGGATTCCAAGGGTTGTAAAACATAATGACTTGTCATTATAAAATGGTATTTTCACATGTTGAAATACTCTCTTTAACACATCTATGTGTTTGTGTTTCTAAAAATCCTATCTGTGAGAAATCCAGTGTTTTGCAGTAAGTGGTCAACCGAATACTCAGTGTCCCCCAGAGCAAAACGGTAAAGTCGCACAGGTAAAATTCTTTCATCTCTTTCCATTTCTCTTCTCAGATTTTTCTTTAAATCACATATATCTGGTAATTAAAAATATTATCAGTATCTTGGGCAAAGACCTGAACAAAAACGGGGTTCAAGCTGTCTGAGCCTCAAACCTCATGAGTCCCGTCCAGGGCCTTTATAGAATGTCACACCCTGACATGCGTTTGGCATATTGTATTTTATTTTATTAATTTTTTCTTTTTAGGGCCAAACCCACAGCATATGGAAGTTCCCAGGCTAGGGGTTGAAACAGAGCTATAGCTGATGGCTTACACCACAGACACAGCAACGGGGGATCAGAGACACATCTGCAACCTACACCACAGCTCAAGGCAATGCCGCATCACTGGCCCATGGAGCAAGGCCAGGGATCAAACCTGCATTCTCATGGATATTAGCTGGATTCGTGTCCACTGTGCCGTGACTAGAACTCCCGTTTGGTATATTTTGGAGAACAGTATTTCCAGGATGTACTGATGAAAAAGCTGTGCATTACGAAGGAAGGCAGCCTACTCTAACTGTTCTATAACTGGCATGGCTGGAGCATGTTCTTCCTAAAGAAAACTCTAACGCCAAGTGAAACAGTGGCTAGTTCTCACTTGAATCTATCTTTTGCATATCCAAATTGGTTTTTCTCGACCACTCCTTTTTTTTTTTTTTTGACCATAGACAAGGCATGTGGAAATTCCCAGGCTAGAGGCTGAATTGGAGCTGCAGCTGCCAGCCTACACCACAGCAACAGCAATGCCAGATCTGAGCCGCGTCTGCGACCTACACCACAGCACACTGGCAAATGGCAACGCTAGATCCTTAAACCACTGAGCAGGGCCAGTGATTAAGCCCACATCCTCATGGATACTAGTTGTGCTTGTTACCACCAAGCCATGATGGGAACTCCCTCTTAGCCTTCTTAAAGCATGTCACATTTTGTAAACTGAAATATTAGGACCTGAGTGAATGACCTCGGGTTCTGACAGTCAAGGTCTAGAGTAGGTAGTTATTACCTGAGAAAAGCTGGAGTGTGAAGATCAATGTAATGAGCAGAGAGTAAAGAACTGAGAGAGCAAAGAACTGAGCTTCAGCAGCTAGCAAAGTCTAATTCCAAAAGACCAGAAAATGAAAACCAAAAATCACAGAGCCAAGAGTTTAGCAATGTAGAGAACAAATGAAACTAAAATACGTGCAGAATCTGATAATATAGTTTCAATGTAATTTAACCCCAAAGTGACTGGAATTTCCCTTTTGGAATTCCTAGGCAATTTGAACTGATATAAACACCCTATTCCTTGGCACATGTTTCAGAGCTTTTCTATTTTTCCCTGGAGGAAGAGTGAGATCTGTGTAGAGCTTTTAAAAGTTTTCTTTAAAATTACCATGACTGCCTTCTACACATTCTGCTTTTGAAAGGTTGAGGTTGTTTTTGGTGCTCATGAGGCCTAATATGATCACTGGTTTGTGACTCTCATCATGGGATATTGGGGGAGAATGCAGTGGTATGGAAAGAGAAAACCAGTAGCATTTCAACAGAGATGCTAAGGAGCAGGAAAGATGATATAAGGGCTAGTAGAGGGTACAAGTGATTTGGTCTGGTTTCTATGATGGAGTAGGTGGTATCCTAGATGGAAGTACAGGATGTAGAGATGCTGGACCCTGTGAATTCAAAGTGTATCGTTTCCAAAGTATCCTGATGCAAAACTTTTGGATCCACCACAGTGCAAAAGCCCAGGATCAAATATCACAAAGAATTTCTAAATCACACAGTCACTCTTTCCTTCCTTTTACACATGGCTGATTTAGAAATGAGGGTCTGATAATTGATGGGCAGGACTAAGACAAGCCTTGGGCACATTTACTCACAAGTGGACAACAGATTGGTGTTGTTTGGGGTCATAATAACCCCTTACAGGTAGTGGCTTTATAATCACTCAGATTTTCACCAGTTTTACAAACCGTAGAATGGGCTGTTTTCAATTAACAAAATTAGAAAAGTTGGTGAGGGACAACAAAGGATCAGGGCAGCCATTTGCCAATGCAAGTTACAATCTGAAAGCCAGAGGAACTCTCCTCCATGTTTTTGAGGAGATTATCATCTCTGTAAGGGCAGACTACTGAAAATCAGCCCAAGATATCATTAAAACCAGGACAGAACTGCAAAGGAGACTGAACGCACAGTTCCAACAGGTCATTTGTCAAATTCAGATCCTTAATAGAAAAAGAGTAGAACTAAATAATCTATGATGGGGATATTTTTTAGAATCTTGAACTTCCACATTCTCTTAATTTTGTGCATTAATCAGAACAGCCTCACTTCATCAGCGATCAACAGCTTCTTAACTGAAAACTGTGCAATGACTTCAGATGAAGCAGATGCCTCTTACGGAAATACTTGTCTCCTCTAGATCTCCTCAGTTCCTCTCATTACATTCAGGCAAACGATCTCATGTTTTAGTACAGCTGAAGTAGTAAAATAAAGTCCCTTCTCTAGTAAGAAATATATGGCATGTCAAATAAATTGCAATACTTGGTTACTAATCTGTACTCGCTGAAAGCAGGGGTACACATACCTGAGTGGATCTTAGAGGGTTGGATGGAAATGTAAGGTAGAATATCAGATTCAGCAAGGAAGAGTTTATTGCTCCAAGTCCACTCACCTATCAATTGATATTCAGTGTTCTAACACCACCTAGAGTTAAGTATTAACCATTTGCTGGCATGACTTCTCAGAGCTATATATAACAATAACTCACCAGAAATAAGTGGAGATACTGGATTTGCTTGGTATAAATGTGAGAAAGGAGGTCAGAAGCCTAGGAGATGACAATGTAAGAGTAAACCGCCATGGGAATTTGGAGGAAATAATCTCTCTGATCTGATGCTTCCACATCTGTAAAAGACCTAACAATGCCCTGGATTATAAATACCTTGACAGCAGAGACTGTGTTTTAATTCACTATTATATCCTCTACTCCTTACAGGCTATCACATACATTTGTTGACTGAGTAAATGAAGGAGCTGATTTACTGTAAGGATTCAAGTAACACAATGAAAGTGCCACAGATTGAAAAAAAAAATCTCATACATAAAGGAGTTTACTATATTAAAGGTCTTGCTTCTTCACCTTCTTTCTTTTAAATCTGTCTCATAAGCTCTTTCCGTTCCACTCTCTGCAAAGAGAATCATATACTCTGTCCTGTTTGGGACAATTATTATCTCCTGCCTTGTCTGTTAGAACAAACTTTTATCTATTAATACTTTCTCCTCTGCCATTATCTGCAGGGTTGTGCTAGGATAATCTTATTCAGTCCTCAGATCAAATCATGCTGATACGTGCTTTCCACTTACTTTAGGACAAAACCCAAATTCTTTACCCTGAAAACCAATGTCCTTAATCTGATACAGTGCAAACCTGTTGGACTAGGAGTTACCAAATGCCTGGAGGATGGCTGCTAATTAGGAAGCACTGGCTAAATTTCATCTTTTAAATTTATTCCCTTATCTGTACAAGTTGCATATTAATATGTAACAGAGGTATCATAGTGAAAAATAAAAGGGATAAAATATGGGAAGAACCTCGGAATGACAGGCACCAGATTAGCTTTAAATATATATATATTAATCTTTGCATTTATACCTTCTGTCTTTTCCTTCCAGTTCAAGATGAGAATAACCTCAAATATACTATCTGGGGAGACTGAGTTGCTGAAAACGCCTTCTAAACCAGCCTAGTAAATACGAACAAATTATAGTTTCTGTGCATTGCTCATGCTGCCCTTTCCTTTGGATTGTACAAAATTCCTTCTTTATCCAGAAAATTCTTCTATTCTATCTGAGATCACTCCCCAGCTGCCCCACGAAAACAGAGTATTTCCTTTTCTTAACTCTATAAAACTTATTGGTTAATTCTGTTACAATACTGATACTACTGTAAAGTAATTGCACGTACCATTGCTGCTCAGCAGAATGTGTACTCTTTGAGAGAAATATCCATTTGGTTATTTCTGTATCCCTTCCATATATAAGCAGATTCTGATTCACATCCTCGTGCTCCATAAATACATGAATGTGATTGAGTGTATGAATTTTTAAAAGTCCAGACTTCCTCAATTTAGAAAAAAAAGCTTTAAATATTTAATGAAAAAGATCTATTTGCTCAAAACCTATAAGCAAAACACCAAATATTCTCTATAAAATAATAAAATGAAATTAATACCATGAAACAGGAGAGCATCATATCAAAAGGTAAGTAAATTATAGACATTAATGAAGGTTTTCCCCAAAACTGTATGAAAAATTTAACATTATAAAACAATAAAGTACAAATGTTAAAACTGGATAAAATTATAGTAAATATGAAGCTTTAAAATGGTTTATTTTGAAATATTTACATTTGCCACTTTCTAAAATGAGTTACTCTCTTTCACTGTCTCATTGTCTCATCCCATATATTCATATTTTGTTTAACAGGTTCACTGGGAGAGGAGATAAGTGCAGAAGAGGTTTAAGGTTGGGAGTTATTGTCTGTGCCAGGTCCCAGACCAGAAGGAATAAAGAGGAAAAATAAGAATTTTATATATGGAAAAAAATCAACCAAAGTGATATACATCATTATCCCTTAAAGTTTTGCTGCCACTTGCTCAGCAAGCTTTCTCAAAGTTTGTCAGTTGTGAGAATTCTTAAAGGAAAACACTTCATCTGGAAGTAGAGTGAATTCAGTGCTTGAATTATTATGTGGGGTCATTAATGCAAAGAAAGTAGCTGATAAAAGTCACTTGGGAGATTCAGTTAAATGTGTGCTTATTTTAAGTTATATAAAGATTCTGACACACAGAAACTCAGTGGGTCTCTTCAGATTAATGCATGATAAAGAATTTTCCACATCTAAAGAAAAAATTAGTTCAAAGTAAAGAAGCAGATCACAAGCACTTGGAGCATTATCCATTTGACAAAATACACAAATAGAGACTTGCAGATTTTTAGATGGCTAACTCCTACAAATCTGAACAATTTGTAAAATAGATTATAATTGGGTTTTGCATAGCACTTCAAGGAAATAGACTTAATGCAATATTTTAAGTGCTAATAATTAAGAACAGTAGTATAAAAAGATTAAACTTCTTAAACTTGGTTTCCACAGTCACACAGGAAAAAAAAACACAAAAATTAAACAAAAAATACATGCAGAAATAGCACGTTTTATTTTTTAATCATTTCTAATTCTAGGAGTAATAAATGTGTTGTTCCATGATGAAAACATTATGGCAAACATAAAATCTTGTATTATCCTGTGATTTCAAATAGTCATATAATTACGGTTTTAATTGGAACTCTCTGAATATATTACACAGGGTGTCCTTTATTATTATTTTCAGAAGTGTTGCCTGTATTATGCAGATGCTGACTTCTGTAACCCTATCAATCTCAGCTATCAGCTTTTCCTTATACATTGTGCTTTGCAATATTTTCTTACCTGAGATAAAATGATAAAAGAAAAGGCTGTATTTTTTATTTCCACTAAACGCTGTGTTAAAATAGTACACAGAAATCTCTAAGACCACAGATTCTTTCCTGACAGTCAGTGATCCATTTTTCCTACACATCCACTGCTCAGTAACTCCACCAGCCACAGATATTTACAACCCTCCCTCTTTAACTTCCTAATCACAATCATCTTTCTTCTGATCCTCAGCCTTTGGGGGAAGGTACATAACTTCTTCGCTGCTTAAAAGATGTTAAGGCCCAGGTACATCTGCAGCTTCATACACAACAAATGACTTAGTCATCATTTGAAGTATGTTTATAAAGCTAATAAGACTTGAGGCCCTCATGCTGAAATACAATCTAATATAAAACAGCTAAACTGAGCTCTAGAATGCATTTTGTACACCCACCCTTTTTGAAGGCACTAACTGAACTGCCCTGGGCTATTTAAATATTTGTAGAAAGGAAATGATAAGCAGCTCCAAATTAAAGAGAGAAGATTACCTACTACATTTAGTGATTCTTACCTATTTGGGGTCATATTAGGAGCTTAGCGTTATGTGTATCAGTGATATGATGAGGGATAATACAGTTATCCACTATACATTTCACAACAGTGGGTACCCAGTGACACTCACTAAACTGTGTGCTGGAATCACTAAAACATTCTTAGTCCCACTGAGTAACTGTGTAATATAAAAATCAAACCTGGTTTGCTATAGATCTCTGCCCAAACCTATATTTAAGCTGTAACTATGGATAGCTGAGAGAATTGGGCTTCCACAGGCTTTTCCCAGGGCAGGTAATCCTCATAGACTTCTTCCTCCCACTCTGCCCCTATTCAGAGACAGAGTTACCTGCAGCCCTCATGGGTCTTCCGCACTTTGAACAGTGATGTTTAAGTGGAATAATTGGTCTGCTTGAGTTCCTTAAGGAGATATATAGGCTCCTGTTCAAGCTATTAAGAATCTGGGGGAGATAAACCCAAGTTTACAGATATAATTCATGATTCAATAGTATCTCCCTTAGCCTACAAACTAAAGAATTCACCAACAGGGGTCATTCAGGATGGTGGCACAGGACGAGACTGAACTTGCCTCCTCACACGGACACGTCAAATCTATGTATGGATCAACTTCCCCTAAAGAGAACCTGAGAACTAGGTGAGCACATGGTCTACTACAAAGGATGACAAACACATCAACCTGGGTAGGAGAGACAGAAAATGCTCTCACCAAAACTCCTAACCCCAGCATGGCATCATAAAATAGAGACTGATCTCACCAGTTGGATGCTTTTCCTAGAGAGGAGAGGAGTTGGAGACCCACATCAGGAAGCCTGGCCCCTGGGATCTACACTGGAAAGAGAAGATCAAAAAATATCCAGCTTAGAAAACCAACAGGACTTATGCCCAAGAGTCCCAAAGTGCTCTAGGGAACTGAGATACCTTCAAGGGCTTGCACATGGTCTCCCTCACACCAAGATCTAAAGAAATCATAGCAGTATGAGAAATGCCAAGACTATGTAGGAAGGAGAGTCATTTGCATATCTAAAAACATTGGCTAGTAGGGACTGAATCAGTGGAAATGCCACTCCTTGCTCTCCGCAGATTAGCACTGGCAGACACTAATATCACATTTTCACATTCCCCCTCTAACCTGCATAGGAGGGTGAGCTCAAACAAGTGACTGCAGCTCTATCCTGCTATCCCGCTGAAGCCAGACAGCTGTGATACTTAGAGCACTTTTCCGTTCCCTGGCTAGGGGAGAATGTGGGCACCAGTGATCATGGCTTTCTCCTCTCCCGAACTGCTATCCATCTGTGGGCTGCAGTGACAGTACCTTGCCCACTAGTTAGGGTTGGGCAAGGTACTGTTAGTCACAGCATATTCCCTCTCCCAAATTAAAGCAGACCTGACATCCCCCTTCCCCTTGACTAGGGCTGGTGAATGCAAGCAGTCTCAGAATTCTCCTTCTCCCAGCCTTCAGCTGATTGCATACACAGACACGGGACTCTCCTGCTATATTTTGAAACCTGCGAGCACACAGAGTCAAGAGACATTCCCACTGTCTTTCTGAAACAAGAGAGTAAGCCTTGTCCCCTGCACTCTCCAGTGTCTAGCTGAAGCCAGGAGGCATGCACAAGCTACACAAAGGACACCCCTCGATTACCTGGCACTGGTGGCCTGGGATGCTGGTGTTCCTGCTTCACAGAACTTAAGCAAACAGGACACTACCCCCAGACATTGCACAGACAGCAGACTGAAATGTAACCCCAGTCTTTTTATGATAAAGGCTTATTTACTTGGCCTAGAACTTCATTGGGAAGATTTATCACACAGCTAGATGCTAAAGAGTCACTCCCAGGGGATATAAGCAGGGAGACACCATCTTTGAGCACCCCTTGGCCTCACTACGGCTTGGAAAAGTCCCCCCAAAATGAGAATATATACTCATCAGGAGCCTCAGTTTTGGCACATGTCACCCAAGACACCTCCAGATCTCTGGGTCTTGAGGCCCGAAGAGTTAGCACTGGAGTCTCATAAGGATTTTATATATATATATATATATATGCATACATTAAAATCTGTGTCTAAAGAAATGGCTTGAGATTAGCCTGAAACTATGTGCTAAATGAGATTCCTTCCTTGGAACACTGATAGGTCTTGGCACACTCTCAACAACAGAGGCATATTAGGAATATATTGAGTGGTATAGACAAGTACAAATTCTTAAGAGACAACCAAGAGCTAGGGCAGGGTTAAACACTTATACAAGGTCTCTCCTTAAAGGCAGAAAAATAGCAGCTTGCCCAATACATAGAAACAAACACAGAGTCAAACAAAATGAGTAAATAGAAAAATATGTTCCAAACACAAGAATAAGTTAAAACCTCAGAAAAGGACCCTAATACTACTGAAATAAGTAATCACCTAATGAAAAATTCACATGCTCACTGAACTCAGGAGAAGCATGGAGAAGTTCAACTAAGAGTTAGAAGAAATAACAAATCAGAGCCAAAGAATATAATAACTAAAATGAAAAATATGCTAGAGGGCATCAACACCAGATTAGATGGTACAGGGTAGTAGAAATCATCCAATCTGATAAGAGATTGAATTCCAAAACATGTGAAGAACTTATGCAACTTAATACCAAACAACAAACAATCCCAATTAAAAAGTGGGCACAGGACATGAACAGACTTTTTCTGAAGAAGACATAGAGGTGGCCAAAGGTGCTTAAAAAGATATTTAACATTTTTAATCATCAGAAAAATGCATTTCAAAACCACAATGAAATATAACCTCACACCTGTAAGAATGACTATTAACCAAAGGCAGCAAATAACATGCGTGGAAGAGAGTGCTGGAAAAAAGGAAAACCTTATGCACTGCTGGTGGGAATATAAATTGGCGCAGCCACTGTGAAAAACAGGAATGAAGCTTCCTCAAAAAATTACAAATAGAACTACCATACAATCTAGCAATTCTACTTCTGGGTATTTACCTGAAGAAAACAAAAACGTAATTTCAAAAAGAAATATGCACCCCTATGTTCCCTAAAGCAGTATTTATTTACAATAGTTAAGATATGAAAACAACCTAATAATCCACTGATAGATGAATGAATAAAGCGTGTGTGTGTGTGTGTGTGTGTGTGTACACCCCAAAACACTGCTGGAGTGATTTACTAAGCAGTCTCAATTGTTTGCAATAACAAAGTGTGTGTGTATAATGGAATATCAACAAGAGAAATGAAATCTTACCATTTGCAACAAAATAGATGGATCTAGAGGGAATTTTCCTAAGTGAAATAAGTCAGACAAAAAGAAATGCTGTATGATCTCACTTATATGTGAAATCTAAAACAAGGACAACAAAAAAATGAACTAAACTGAACAAAACTAGACTGAAAGATACAGAGAGTGGTGATTGCCAGTTGGGAGGGGAGCAGGCAAAACAGATGAAGGCGATTAGGAGATACAAACTTCCAGTTACAAAACAACATCATGGGGAAGCAATATACATCATAGGGAATACAGGTAATAAAATTGTAATAACTTTGTACAGTGACAGATAACTAGACTTATGGTGATAATTTCCTATTTCTATATTGTATGCTAGGAGCTTATATAATATTGTATGTCAATTATATTTCAACTTAAAATAAGAATTCAGATATTAGGATCCCAATTTCAGGCAAGCCATGTTTCCATGTAGGCATATGATCTGTACAAATATAAGCAGGATGGAAAGAAAATCTTTGGCAGTTTCTCTATTAAGATAATGAGCCATGCTCCAGAGAGTTCAAAGGACATTGTGAATTCCTCTCTCTTGAAAGTGAAGGGACAGCTTCTATCACCATCGTTAGAAGTTTCTGAACCTACTATATTCAAAACACTGCTGGAGTGATTTACTAAGTAGTCTCAACCGTTTGCATTAACAAAGTAGGTAAAATTTCCATTCTCTTCTTTAAATCTTGCTTTTGGATCCTACTGAAATACACGCCCTATCTTTCTATGGAATCCTAATTGAACCTACTTCTTTCTAGTTAGGTTAAAAAAAAATTAGTGTAATCTGTTTAAAAGTTCCAATCTCATATCCAAGAAAAAGCTGAAAAACATTCATCTTCCCTTTCACAAATGCTTTCCTTTCTAGCAGGTTGAAAACAGGAAGGATTATAAAGGATGAAAGTCTCTTTACTTGGTTGCAGACCACTGCTTTCAGAAAGCTATTGCCTCTTAGGCCATGCCCTCTGTGCAGCCAGCATTCAAATATTTTCTCTTTTGTATAATGAACGCATGGTTGGCTTCTCTGGAATGTACTTGGGATCTGGGATCCAGAAAATTTCCAGTCATAGATTATCTGGATCTAGTTCAAACCCTTCCATTCAAAGCCATTCACATGTAGCCCTTGCTGATGGAGCAGTCTGTCCAATGAGCAGCCTGCTTGTATTGGATACTTACAGTATGATTCATCCTAGTTATCTTTTTATGACATCCACTACCTAGGGAAACCTCACATTTCCTGAACTCAAACAAGAGCAGTGGAGCTTACATCACGGCCACTTTCTGTGGCATCTCTCTCTATTCTCTTTCCTCAGTTTTACTTGGAGCTGGTCCAGACCTAAGCAGATGGTTAAGGAGGAATCGCATCCTAATTTCAACTTCTTTCAGATGTTCCCCCAAATGTTTTAAACTAGTTTTCCTAATGTTTTGTTCTCCCACTTAGCTTCAAAAATGGGAAAGAATCACTTCCCCTTTCCCAGAGTGGAAGAAAATCTCTCAGCAATAATTCTATCCTGTCCACAAGACTCAAGTCCACCAGGTTCTTTTCCTTGAAAGTCAAGTTCATGGAGTTCCCATTGTGGCTCAGTGGTTAACCAATCCGAATAAGAACCATGAGTTTACGGGTTCGATCCCTGGCCTTGCTCAGTGGGTTAAGGATCCAGCGTTGCCGTGAGCTGTGGTGTAGGTTGCAGACGTGGCTCGGATCCCGCGTTGCTGTGGCTGTGGCGAAGGCCAGCAGCTACAGCTCCTGTTAGACCCCTAGCCTGGGAACCTCCATATGCCGCGCGTGTGTCTCTACGTAAAGGCAAAAAGACAAAAAAAAAAAAAAAAAAGAAAGTCAAGTTCCTGTCTCCTGTACACTGACAGAAGTGGTGGGTACAGGGCTTATCACCAGGAACACCTTCCCGCTGCTCCTTAAGATCTTTTAGCAATGAGATCCTGCTGTATAGCACAGGAAACTATATCTAATCACTTGTGATGGAACATGATGGAGGATAATGTGAGAAAAAAAATATACATATGTATGAATGGGTCATTTTGCTGTACAGTAGAAATTGACAGGACACTGTAAATCAAGTATAAAAGAGAAAATAAAAATCACAGAATAAAAAAAACTTACGCAGAAGTCTTTAAACAGTTTCTGACTGCTATGGCTCTAGAGTGAGGAAACACTTATCTTCAGACGTTAGTTCTAGTAGCCAAGTCTAGGTATATGGAAGAGCCTCTAAAAACCTGTTATTGAGGTCTTAGGAAAAAGAACATTTTTGTCCTTACCCATGGTCATACCCCTTAATTAGCCTCGCTAGTGATAAGAGTAGTTCTGTCACCCCTCATCCTAGGGGTAGGGCAAAACAATTGACAGAACAATTCTAGCTAGTCTGGTTTTAAATTAACATATGCATCAATGGATGCTATGCATGTACTATTTTTTCTGCTTAATTAAAATTACATTAACTGTGTTTCCAGATTATTAAAAATGTCTGTGCTTTATGCCCCTGGGAGAAATAGCCCCAGGAAGCATTATGACACAAAACAGCAAGCTCAGGACTAGAGATCATGTGGTAAAGCTTGGCATTAAGCCACTGCCTGTGAAATTGGTCATTTTGTTGCTTCATTTTTTAAAACCTGTAGATGACAAAGATCTTGCAATTGGTTAGACTAACCCCTCTTCTCTGTTTAAACATAAGATTCTAGTTTCTTTTTTTTTTTTTTTGTCTTTTGTCATTTCAGGGCTGCAACCACAGCATGTGGAGGTTACCAGACTAAGGGTCTAATCGGAGCCACAGCTGCCAGCTTGCGCCATAGCCACAGAAACGAGGGATTCGAGCTGCATCTGCAACCTACACCACAGCTCATATAACACCGGATCCTTAACCCAGTGAGCGAGGTCAGGGATCGAACCCACAACCTCAGGTTTCCTAGCTGGATTTGTTTCCACTGTGCCATGATAGGAGCTCCAAAAATCTAGTTTTAGGTGCCACTATGCATCTCAGGTAGTTCAAACAGAGCCATTCAATACTTATTTTGTGGTACTTTATAATAAAAGCAATCTTAGCCTTAGGAAGGAATCAAAACAATTCTTAGCAAAATACTGAGTGTTTGTTTTCCCTTCAATCAGTAAAATAAAAGCCAAAATATAGAAAGCATTTTCATTTTTAAGTAATACTAAATTGGACTGATCTGTAGAATAACAAAAATATAGAACATACAGAAACAATGTATCTTTATTTTAATTGAAATATAGCTGACTTACAATGTTATATTAGTTTCAGGTGTACAGCACAGTGATTCAGTTATTATCTATACATATATATTATATATACACACACACATATATATTCTTTTTCAAATTTTTTCTTACAGGTTATTACAAAATATTGAGTGTAGTTCCCTGTGCTATAGCGTAAGTCCTTATTGGTTATCTATTTTAAAAATATCTTGAGAGGAGACTGCAATTACATTGCTGGAAAAAAGGGACTATATCAGAGCCTCCAACACTCTTACTCCTGGGATCCCAAGCCACCCATCTCTGCTTTCCCCCTGCTAACTGACACACATTTTTTAAACTGTGTATTTCTTAAGAATGCTGTAGTTATAGGCATCACTTACAGCACACTCATGTAACTGTACGGACTCACATAATGTGTATTGATAGGTTCTAGGTGTCCCTGATAAAGCCTAGAGCTGGAAGAAGAGGGAGCTTAGAATGAATCCTGAATCTCCATAGGCAGCCACACACACACACTCCAACAGCGACCGTGCACACACTTTCATCAGCACACCTGAACATGGGAGCAAGTCCTGCCAACTCTTTGTGAATTCTGACGTGGCTTTTTTCTCTCGAACCTGAAACATTTGCCTCCATCTTATAGGTATGATAAGGAACATGCACAACCAGCTAAGGAGAAGAATTTATTTTAGAAACTTTGCCCAGTCCTAAAAGGACCAATGCATATGCTCTATCTATGTATTTAAAAAGGGATTTCATATGTGGGACAACCTTTAACATACATGTAAGCCAAATTTTACCATGTAAGCCCCTGAACTCATGCTTCCTCAGACCACAAAGTGAACTATTGTGTGTGGTTATTCAGATTTTGCAGTAGCATATAAACTTTTTTTTTTTTTTGCTGTGGGAAGTTCTTTTCTGTAATTATCACAAAGGCAACTTACACAGAGCTTTAGCAAAGTCTATGCTTAATGAAGCCTGAGACTGCAGAATAAGAGAAACATAGCTATCCTGAGATTCCTTCGAGAAATAGGAATACCTTGAGCTTCCTGAGGAAAGATTTTTTTAGACTGAAGTTGAAGATGAGAAGTATTTATGGAGGAACCAGGGAAAAATAGACAATAGCTGTCTGAAGTGATGCTCTGAGATCATTTGAGAGGGAAAGGTTTCATGGCCTCCAAGGGCCTAAATTCTTGCTGCTCTTTCCACTGAACCTGATCTTTTTTGAAGCCTATGGGAATGAATTAGGTCCCAAATGGTAATTGTATTCTTTTGTTTGGCTCTGAGATGCTGACATGACTGTTCATTCAAAAAATAAAATAGAACACACTTTAGACATCTTTCTGGGTTAGCAGTGTGTGTTCACTTTGGGGAGGCTGAGGAAGAGGAAGCATCTGTCTCTAGTCACCTGGCTAGGGTCCATCCTCACTGGGCTGTGGACAGTCTCTGTCCCCCTTGTGTGCCCTCCCAACGAAACAAACCAGAATGATGGGAGGTTCCCCAAGAAAGACACACCACAGGGCAGTGACCTTTGCCTTCTCGGAGCTCACTCCAGCCATCTCACTCTAGCAGATAAAGGACTGGTCCTAGCACATTGATCTTTCACGAAATTAACAGAGAGATCATTGAGGAAATATTTGGAAAAGGTTATGCATTCTTTTTAAGCTAATGAAAATAGCAAATAAGTCAACCAAGATATGTCATACAGCATGTAACAAGTCTGATAAAGAATAAAAACGTTTTCAGTGCTTTTCTCATCTATCTCTTCATTCTTTTCCCTGCATACACAAGGTGCACGGCTTCCCAGCTCTGGAGTTCCTGGCTATGTTTCTCTACTTGTCTCTCATTTTCTTGTCCTCCTGTGTCTTCCGTGCTTCTTGAAATGACCACCCATACTCTCCACCTCTGCTTCCTTTAATCTGTTTTAAGTCAATAAAACCCCCTACAATCCGATATCTTTTTCTCTACTCAGTCTTCTGGATTGGGTCACCATGGACCTCCATACTATCAAATTCAATAAATTTGGAGTGGAGGGGGCTTTACTTTTATATTTGGTCCACTATCAAAATTCTCTAAGGCCTGAGTTTGCCTTTTTTTTTTTTTAACCTTTCTGAATATATGGTGCAAATACCCTTTGTGTTTGCTGTGTTCACACTGGGACCCCAGAATTAAGCCTGTGGCTGTGCTCTTTGCTCTGTGGTTTTGCCCAGGCTCAGGGTACTACATTATCCATGTCCTGATGACTCTAAGCTTTAATGTGCACATTCTGTCACTGTCAGACTCAAGTCACTTGGAATATCCTAAAAGAACATACAACAACCTCTCCACATTCATTTTAATCATCAGTTATCCAAAACCTTTATATATATGTATATATAAAACCCTATATATATGTATATATAGGGGATTAAATATATATATATAGGTTTTTTAGCTTCAGTATATGGAAGTTCTTGGGCTAGGGATCGAATACAAGCCATAGCTGCAACAACACCAAATCCTCAACCCTCTGTGTCACAGTGGAAATTCCTTTAATCCCCAATACTGCCTATAAACATTTTTAATGAATTAATTCCTAACATTTAGCAAGAATCAGTAATGGCTCATCTAAATTAATCACATGAATTAAACTAATTTCATGTTCACCCCAATCAAGTTAAGTGTAGAGACATAACTCTGAAGATACAAAGCATAAATTCACTAACAAGCCTCCTTCTATGAAGCAATTCACGGTTCCTCTACCACCCTGCCTCCAACAATACTCAGAAATCTAGAGAAAAAAATGATGATCTGTGTGTTCTACCATAATACTTCACAAATAAAAATTGTAGAACTGATTACATTACATCCAGAGTCATTACTTAGATCTATGTCTTACTATACTTTGTTTCCTAAAGACTAACACTACACATAATCTGGTTTTGTTTAATCTGTGCCTGACATAGCTGGCACTTCATGTTTTTGGACAAATAAAAATATCCAGTAGACCTAGCTTCAGTGCTGGATGTTCTCACTTAAAATTTTCTGTCAGATTTTATTAGATGATGAAATATTTGGTTTTAAATATCTTTCAATTAATTTTTACTAAGACACTTACTGTGCTTAAAATACAAATATGGGTAACTAGTTAATAGTACCTATTTGAAGACAACCCTATTGTTGAAGGATGTTAGCTATTAAGTATTGAAATGAATTTAGTACAACTCAGTTGAGACACAGGGATGCACATCTAAACTACTTTGAGATATTTTTCTTTCTTTTTCCTTTTTTTTTTAATGGCTGCATCAGTGGCACATGGAAGATCCTGGGCTAGGGGTCAAAACCGAGTTATAGCTGAGCCTACACCACAGCAACAGCAATGCCAGGTCCAAGCTGCATCTGTGATCTACGCCACAACTTGCTGCAGCACCGGATCTTTAACCCACCAAGCGAAGACAAGGATCAAACCTGCATCCTCACAGGGTCAACATCAACTCCTTAACTCCCTGAGACACAAGAACTCCTGGAAGCTTTTTCAAGTGCACACCACAGACAATGGTAGACAATTCCAAGCATTTTCTCTGACATCCTCCAAGAGTCATTCGCAGGAGGGTGACACGGTTACAGATTGGAGTGTGCTCTATCTCTCAGGTGATTTAGAGTCAAAACATCAGAGGGAAAAAAAAAAGTGAGAATCACCATAATATGTTATTTTTATCTGCATAAGTTTTTATCTGAATAAATATATTAGCTATTTTACAGGAATATTCCAAGAATAAATGATCCCCCCAAATTTTAAACCTCCTATAAATCTCAGGGCATTTTGATTTAATAAGATTATTTCTATATTTTATATCCCTAAATCAGTTTTGTGAATTTTGACCATGATAATGGAACTTTCTATGAAATGGATCATATTACTCTTACTTAGGCTTCTGTAAAGATTTCAAGATCATATATTGAAATTTAAGACCCCCGCCTATAAGATTTCTAAGTTTTCTAAAGAAAACCAAGTTGATTATGTGGCAAACTTACCATTAGCTGTCTGTAATTCCTAGGGCTAAAATATGAAAGCAGTAAATAAAATGTTTAGTGAGGTGGCTCAAATCACTTCATACTCTGAAAAGCTTTATTTACATAAAATTTCTATTTCATTTGCTGTGATCAATTACCTGAAAATCATTTCTGAAGGATTGAGTAATTTTATAATCTTAAACATAATATTTTAGAAGGCAACAACAAAAATACACTCCAGGACCAAGTGACCCAAAAATTATCTCTTTTGTAGACAAATTTAAAGAAAAACCAATATTTTGATTGGTAAATAAAGCTAAAGTTTTATTATTACAAAATACAGTTCTCACACTATTAAAAATAGTGGTAACTTCAGAATCCACCAGCCAGGAGGGTGATTATTTACTGACAGAATTTTATTTTTCAATATTTGTAGCCCAGAATAGACATAGGTCAAACTTCCCTTGATTTAAAAAGCAACTTCCACAGAAACAGCAACTCAAAAGAAAAGTGAAAGGTACAAACATGGTTTTATAGGAATTCTGTTGGCATCCAGTAAGAACTTGTATTCACAAAGCTCTACAACACTGAGTAGCTGAGTCACTCAATGAGTTTTAGTGTGAGTTACTCCATGAAATAAAAACGTAAAAAGTCATTATTTAATCTAACTCAAGTCAAAAATATGCCACCCATATTCAGATCATTAATCTCAATACCATCTCTGAAAAGAGGAAAAGGAGAAAAATGATTTTCATGGCTAAAAAATGTTTAAGTGTATTTGATTACTTAAATACACCTCATGGAAGTCAAACTCTCTGAATGAAGTCATTCAGTGCTCGGCAGAAATATGGGCACCTAACAATCTTCTGACTATTAGATAAAGTCAGAAGCTATGGGTCCTGACTTCATGAAGCTATGGGTCCTGACTTCATGAAGCTATGGGTGTGAGTCAGCACGGCAAATGTGGTACAAGCTAAATTTATTTTAGCTTTCCACGTAGACATTAAGCAGCTCATGACTACACCATAACTAAATATGCATAAACAGTCTATTACATAGCAGGGGCTGCCAGATTTTCATTTCCTACTGTCTAGACAGCCAGTCTAAACACTGTATTCTGATGCCTCGATGGAGTATAATTCTCCGAAGACTTCTTAAAGCTCCTGGTAGTAACTATGCTAGACATATTCATTTTTATTGCTTTTCTAAAGTACAGTTTGTGTCCAGAAAAACAAACTGTAGAATTCCTAAACAGTAAGAAGAAAAAAAAAAGATACAGTCATCCTTTAACTTGTAAAATCAATAAAGCCTTAACAACCAATCACCCACTCTCAGTCCACAATCCTTCTGAAGGCTTTTAAACTGTGTTCAGCAGTCAAGCTTAACGTTTGTTAGAAGTGGACATATTGCGTTTTCACAAAATACACAGTGTATAAAATGTTGCCTGAGAAACCGCTAGAATTAAAATCAATGCTCTCTATAGATTATTACAATATTAAATGTATTGGCAAGTCCAAAAAGAATGTTTAACAAAAAATGGAATAAAATAACCACATCTTCATCTACATGGGGAACAGTCAATGATAATCAATATTAAAACTAGAAGAAATAGATTAAATCTGAGGTTAACCAAAGGAAGACCAGAGACAGTCAAATTCATTCAGGGCTACAAGTGAAGTGTTTAAAATCAGAATATAATTTAATAATCAGGTGCAGAAACAAACCTGGGATCAAGAGTCAGAGAAAGACAATGGGGCAAAAAGAAACATATGGAATTCAGGCCACAGACTTTGTCAAAAAACATTCAGAAGAGAGTAACAAGATATCAAAATATGTAAATAGTTGTTTGACATTAGGAGAACTTCTAAAATTCTATAAGAGTAGATAATATGGAAATTTTTAGTTTGTGCTTTCCAAGTACTATGATATTTTATAGGCACCAATGATTTTTTGTTTTTTCCTAAATCCTTAAATCCTTTCAGAATTCCTGAAACATAATATGTTCAGAAAATGTTCACAGATGATACTGAATGAAAGGAGGCATGAATAACTAATATAAGCACCAAACAGTGCTTGATGAGACCTGACTCAGCTCACTTACAAAGTCCAGAGCGTAGAAGTAAGCCTTAGCCTACAACCTGCAAAGATAGGTAGGTCTGCAGTAGTGTACAGCAGAAAATCAACTTAGAGCAGACAGATTCTGACATAGCTTTTCTCAAGTAAAATTAGAAGGACAAAGCTCATGTTTCTGGGTTTATGGTGAATATAGTAATCCAGCTCTTAAAAACATTGCACGGGAGTTCCCATTGTGGCACAGCAAAAACAAATCTGACTAGTATCCATGAGGAGACAGATTCCATCCCTGGACTCACTCAGTGGGTTAAGGATCCGGAGTTGCCGTGAGCTATGGGGTAGGTCGCAGGCATGGCTCCAATCCCCCATTGCTTTGACTGTGGTGTAGGCTGGAAGCTACAGATCCAATTCAGTACCTAGCCTGGGAATTTCCATATGCTACAGGTGCAACACTAAAAAGCAAAAAAACCCACAAAAAACAAAAAACCCGAAAACCAAACAACTAAACAAACAAAACACTGCACAAGTAAATCCCCTACACACCCTTCCCATTGGAAGCTGCAGCTCTGTTACTGTTTGTGTGATTTCATACTGCATTCTCTCACTCAAATACAAGCATGATATTATGTCATTTAAAATATTAACAATATTTTAATATAATTAAAAACTAACTTGGCTTTAAGAATTCATCAGCTATTATCGCCATTCCCAAAGAACCAAACTTCTTACATATCAGAATTTCTTATATCAGAGAATGACAGAAATTTATGAAAACCTATACATTGTTAAAATTATTCCCATGTTATTTTATTTAAACAGACTTCTGTATAGCAGAAATTGACAGAACAGTGTAAATCAACTATAACAAAAAATGTAGAAAAAAATTAACAAGCAGACTTCATTGCTGTGTAACTTACATAAAATTCATCAGTTTTAACTATACAATTAAATGGATTTGGCCAAAGGTATCAATGTACGTAATCACATCAGCAATTAAGAAACAGTCTAGTTTAAGTGTATATGTACTCAGTATGTATAGTTTGATAAACTCATACCCAAAAATTTTATGTTTGGGGATAATGCTATTATAAATGGAGTTATTTTCTGCATTTTTTGTTTGTTCATTGCCAGTGTATAGAAATAAAATTATTTTAATCATCTAAATGTAGTAAGACTTATTTTGGTATGGTCTATACTGTTTAAAGTTCCATGTATTCCTAAAAAGAATATATGCACATTCTTTGTTGTTGAATGGATTGCTAAACATTTATCAATCAAGTCATGTTAATTGATAGCATTAAGTATTCTTTTACTCCTAATTTTTGGATTACTTTTCTACCAATTTCTAAGACAAGAATGCTGAGTCTTCAACAAAAATGGTTCATTTATTTCTCCTTTCACTTCTACCAATGGTTGCCCTGAAAGGTATTTTAAAACAGCTATCACTAGGTATCTATTTTTCTAGGATTCTTATGTCATGATAAATTCACCATTTTATCATTGTAAAATATCTTTATCTCTGGTAATACCCCTTTCCATGAAATCTACTTTGTGTAATTTTAATATAGAAATTCTAGCTTTCAGAGTTCCCATCATGGCTCAGTGGGTTAAGGACCTGACGTCTCTGTGAGGATACAGGTTCGATCCCTGGCCTCTCTCAGTGGGTTAAAGATCCAGCATTGCTGCAAACTGCAGCATGGGTTGTAGATGTGGCTTGGATCCACTGTTGCTGTGGCTGTGGCACAGACTTGCAGCTGCAGCTCCAATTCAGCCCCTAGCCCAGGAACTTCCACATGCCACAGGTGCAGCCGTAAAAAGAAAAAAAATTATAGCTTTCTTTCTTTAAAACCTTTTAAATTTATTGGGATACAGTTGCTATGCAATGTTGCATTATCATCATGTTTGAAGCAAAGTGAATCAGTTGTACATATACATACGTCCATTCTTTCCTTCCCATAGGTTATTACAGAACATTCAGTAAACCTCCCTGCACTATAAAATAGGTCATCAGTTATCTATTTTATATATAGTATTATGTGTATGTTAATCCAATCATCCCAATTTATACCCTCCCCCAGTTTCCCCTTTGGTAATCCTAAACTTAATTTAGATATTTCAAAATATGAGTTTGTTTTGTAAATACATTCTTTTGCATCATTTTTATTAGATTCACATATAAATGATATCATATGATATTTGCCTTTCTCTATCTGGCTTACTTCACTTAATATTATAATCTCTAGGTTTGTCCATGTTGCTTTAAATGGCATGATTTTGCTTTTTATGGCTGAGTAATAGTCTATTGTATATATGTACCATGTCTTCTTTATTCAATCCTTTGTCAATGGACATTTAGGTTTTTTATTTTTTTCATCCTTTCATGTTAACTCACCTGTTATATTTAAACAAATTTTTATTGAAAGTATATAGTTACATCCAGACTTTTATCAACTCATACTTTGCTGCCTTTTAATTGGAGAATTTTCATTTACATTTAGAATATTATCTAATATGGATGATTTAAATCTACCATCTTGCTATTGATTTTCTGTATTTCATATTTGTTCTTTGTTCATTTTCCCCCCTTTTCGTCTCTTTTTATATTACTTGAATGTTAGCATTTTATTTAAGGACTTATTTTGGCTTATTACTTAAACTTTTTCTTTTAATGTTTTTAGTAATTTCTCTAGGTTTACAATGGGCATTTTCACTTATAGTTGGCAGCAAAGAATAGATTATCAGTACATTCATGTTTGAAGTCATCATGTTATATATCTTAAAATGTTTCATTCATCTCATGTCAATTATAGGAAGCTAGAACAAGCGGAGGAGGGTATGCACCACTGAGGCAGTCGAGCACAGGGAGTCAAATCTCAAGCAGGATGAAGACAGTCCATAAATCAGAGCATCCTGGTGCAGGGTTTTGAGGCCCAAGCATAAAAGATGAAGTTGCAGAGGTATCCACACAGGTAACAGCCCTGAGTGTGGAATCAGAGCCCAAATAGAATAGGATGGCATCCATTCCAGGGTCAGCCTAGCTGGGGGTATCTGAGAAGGGTAAGGAGGGATTCTATATTTAGAAGCAGCCAGGTGTTGCAGTTCAGAGTCCAAATGGGGCAAGCAAGACATACATGTGAGCAGGTAGTCTGATATGAGGGCTCAGAGCCTAAGAGCTGTAGGGAGAGTGTCTTCATATGCAATGAGAGTCAAAGCCAGGTGAAACTAGCCAAAACCTAGGTCAAATAGTATTCGGAGGGGAAAGGGTGGCCATGGAGATGTGAGACAGGTTATATACATGAGAATTGACTGACTAAATATGTTAAGACTAATGGGAACCAGGATTAAAGAAATGGAAAGAAAAAAATACTAGAATGAACCCTGAGGTACAGAAATAGATTTAGAAACATCAGTATGAATTCATGACATACAATCTTTCTAGACAGAAATAGAGTACATATAAAGTACATGCACAAGAAATATAATTTACCTAGAGCAAATTATAGCAAAGGAAAAACTGTAGCAAATTGTAGCAAAGTGCTGACAAAGTGTGTGTGCATGCACACCCACACTCACATACACATACTCTCTGTATCTACTCAAAAGCTGAAAGTAGAAACACCTTGATGGCAGTAAGCACATTTAGCATACTGATTGTGGCCTTTGAATATATTCTTCTCCAAAAGGAACTAGGTTCTTTGGAAATATGATTAATATGATTAATTCCACTGCTGGATCAGAGAAAGCACAAAATAAACTTGGAATCCATTCAGGTGCCAGAAAGCAAAGAAAGTCATACCAGAGGACTCAGAAGCCAATTTCAAGAGGCTTCCACTGGTCAGGTCATCATCATTGAAAGAAAATTAAGCATGGGATTATAAATCACGGGATAAATGCCATAAATCTATACATACATAAACAAACATATAAATTTAAAGCTTGAAAAGATGTTTATATTGTTTCAAAGTGCCTCACCACAAAACTCACAATGTTTTAAAAGATGGAAGGAGACCATCTATAATAGAGAAGCCAGGAAAATACCTCCTTAATCAATAATCAAGCATTATTACTTCAAGTAATAGGACAAATCAAAATTACACATCATCAAATTAAAATGAGAAGAGCTAAGCAGCACTCCTTGTGACATTCCTCCCAAAGGTACAGAAGCTGAATGTAGTTATAAGGAAACAAGACAAATACACAAAAAGGCATCGTAAAAAAGAGCACTAAACTGGTCTATAATCTTCAAAAGGGTCAAAGTCACCAAAGACAGAGAAATGGTAAGAAACTTATACTCCACACTGAAGTAGACTAAAGACACATTACAACTAAATGAAATGCATGACTCTAAGGTGTATCCTTCTTGGCAATCAAGGTGTTTTTATTGAAACAATTCGTGAAATTTAAATAGGATTTGTCAGTTGGTTGGCAGTAATGAATCAATGTCAATTTCCCCAATTCTGTGGTAATATTGTGGTTATGTAGGAGTATTCTGGGATGGTAGGGCAAGTCAGTAGTTACTTTCAAATGGTTTAGGAACCAGATGTTCTATACAACACTTACAACTTTTCTGTAAATCTGGGCATGTTTTAATTAAAACAAAAATAGTACCTTATGCAGCATTGGGGTATTCATTTCAAATCATGATCCTAATAATGTACACCCATTATTTTAATTTTTTTAATTAAATGAAGCAGCCTATTTTGATTTAATAATGGTCCCTATGTCTGGTCAGTTAAATCATTTATTTATTTATCTTTATTCCACTTATGCAGAAATTTAAGATCTACTGTTTGTGGCACAATGTGGGATGTTCATATATTTTATTTACATTTTCTGTTTAATCATTATTATATCCCTGCAAAGTAAGAACTATTATTATAATTTCTTCATGGAAATAATGCTCAGAGAGTTAATTTGACTCATATCACATACAATATAGAAAAGCCTGAGTTTAAGGCTCTTATATATGCCACTCAACAGTTAACATTGTCTCAATTAAAAACATTTAAAGACAAATCATTTACGCTTTTCAGTAAGTGGCCAATTAACTAATAATTGTGTTGTGATATAAACACACCTTAAAAGCATAGCATCACTAATCTTCTTTACTCAGAATTACCATTTCACAGTAACTCCTAACAAATGTGACCAGAAAAAAAAAAAAAACACAGAAAAAACTGAAACACTTATTAAGTGAAAGTAGACAAATCTGAAAAGTCTATATATGATACCGATCCAATGACACTGTGGAAAATGTAATATGGAGACAAGTGATAAGTGGTTGCCAAGGGTTAGTGGGGAAGGAAGAATAAATAGATGACACATAGAGGATTTTTAGGGCAGTGAAACTACTCTAAGTTACTATAATCAGGGATATATGTTATTTCTCATTTGTCCAAACCTATATGGTGTACAACACCAGGAGTGAACCCTAATGTACTTGATGACCTTTGAGTGATAATGTTTTCTCAATGTGGGTTCATCAGTTGTATGAAGTGTACCGCTCTGGTGGGGGATGGTGATAATAGGAGAGGTTATGTGTATTGACAGTAGAGGGTATAGGAAAAATCTTTATGTAACTTCCACTTATTTTTACTGTGAACCTAAAACTTCTCTAAAATTAAGTTTATTAAAAAAAATGTAATAGGGAGTTGACCTTGGAGTTCCCTGGTGGCCTAGCAGCTAAGCAGTTGGCATTATCATTGCTATGGCTCAGGTTTGATCCCTGGCCCAGGAAGTTCAAAAAAAGAAAGTGACCAGAGACTAAGCAGAATTTCTCTAAGATTGCCCCAAAACTGTTAAATCCTGATACTTTGGCCCTACATCTGCTACTAGCTGCTTGGTCCCAGCAATTACAAAAACATTACCAGAATGAACCAGGCACAGACCCCTACAGAGATAGGGAGAAGATTCCCAACCAACTTCCCAAGAAAAGTAGGAAAGAGTCAGGGTCATTTGGTGAGCCAAAGGAGCCTCAACTGCAACAAATGAATGTCCTTATTGATTTTTGTCCATCCTTTGAGAAATTATTGTGATATCAAAAGTTTTAAGGAGCTAAAAGGGATTGCTTATTACTGAAAATACTAAGAGGATGAGAATGACTGCACTTCCCAGGCAGCACAAGTAGCAATACGACTGAGCTGGAGCTCAGAGAGAAAAGGACTAGATGGGGGCGTGGAGCTGGGGATGAGGGTGAAGTCCTGTGTGGGCCCCTGAGTGAAGAGATGGCTCCCTTGTTACCCACTGGCACTCAGTAAACTGGAAATAGGAATCACAGGGCTACTGTTGTATGAGTTCTTGGGGAAGCTGAAGAGAGACAATGAATAGTACCAACCTGTTCTTGTATAGAAGTTAAAGGGAGGTGTTAGTTCTGCACAAGGGTAGGGAATTCTGGTTATAGCCTTAGTCTCCCTAAATCTGCATGGAGTTCTTAGGAGGTATAAAAAGTAGTCCATATACATCATCAGGTTACCATGTTAACACATATTTAATGGACGGTGAGTCCAGGAGAGAAGCTAAAAATTGCTCATTCCAATGTTCAGTTTTTTCAAGTGTGCTTGAAGAATTTTTGAAATTTTCCACATATGCAATCTATGTAATACAATAATTGAACATATCTGAATAACACTACCATTTTTATACATACACTATCACAAATATGGATTATTTATTACTACATACACCCATATGTAGTAGATATATACAGAGAACATATAGTAAAGTCTGATTATATGATAAATTATATTCCATAATGAGGACTCAAAAGCTCTTGGAAAGTACCTTATCATAAAAAAACAGAACTACCTCCTCCATTATTTATAAAACAATACAATTGGCTGAATAACAAGTAAGACATTATTTCCTTAATTGAGGACTAAATAAAGTTGGCTGACATCTCTGTATCTTTCAACAGGAGAATAATACTGACCATGGTAGATTTTTAGAAAAAAAAAAATATTCAGAACCAAGACTGGCTAGAGGATAACGGATTACCAGCTCCCCTCCCTCCCTTTGTGGTATGCGAAGTAAATAATCTGTACCACTTAAATTACCATCGTTTTTCTTTTCTGTGGAGAAGGTATGAAAATACAGATTCATGTAAGTTTAATATATATGATAAACCTATGTTCCATTCAAATATTTATGTGTATGGATTTTTCCACAAATCAAAGTGTAGGCTATGAAAACCTATGAAGGAAACCTTTTAAAAATTCACCAGGAGGAAAGCTGGTAAGAAAGAGTTTTACTCTGCTAGTCATTTCCATAAACAGTATTTTTTTCAGTCCAATAGTGCATACCAAGTAGTGTGAAATGTCTCTTCCCTAAAGAAGTGTTTTTGATATGAGAACAAATTACAAAGAGAGAGGAAGAAGAGATGGAGGAAAGCTAACTAAAGAAAAGAAGCTCTATTTTATAATTTAAAAACTCCTTAACTTTACTTTTATGGTACTTACAAATTATATTTTTAAAAATCATAGAATTGCTATGAATTCAATAAACCTAGAAGTTCTGTAAGCACATTACACATTGATATAAGCAAAAACTCTGAAAGAAAAACCGCATGAGAAAACTGAATACATAGGCAGTGGGTTAAAATAGTGGGTTAAGTAGGATTTGACTGATCATGTCTGAGTACAGAACTGATGAACAAAGGAAATTCATTGCTCAAAATGTTTATGTATGTGTAACAGAATACCCACACAATCCATGCAGAACAGACAAAAAAAAAACCCCAAACTCCAGGGAGTTCCCATTGTGGCTCAGTGGTAATGAACACAACCAGTATCTATGAGAATGCAGGTTTGACCCTCACCTTGCTCAGTTGGCTAAAGTATCACGTGTGGCTGTAAGACATGGTATACTTCACAGATGCAGCGTGGATCCTGTGCTGCTGTAGCTGTGGCACAGACTGGTAGCTACAGCTCTGATTTGACCACTAGCCTGGGAACTTCCTTATGCCACGGGTACAGCCCCAAAAAGACAAAAAACAAAAATAAAAAAACCTCCAACTTGAAGCGCTCTCTGAAATCAAATCCATTTTATTTCCCTTCCCCTACATGCCCAGAGAGCAATCCCCCCATTCGACAGCTCCATCGCTGATGTCTGTGTGGCAGCAAGTGATATTATAAGCCTATAAAAATTCTAAGAGCAGATGAATGGTTATTAAATCACTGCTGAGTCATATCTACATTCATCTTAGAGAGATGCATAGACAAGTTCTATGGCCTATAACACTGTGTCGGTGGCTGGCTCCACCTCAGTAATCCCGCACAAATCAAATCTTGTTTCTTATGGGGAATATCAGAGGATAAGAGAAAACTGTAATAGCAGGTATGCATACACAGACATACAACCTAAATGTTACCTGGGGTATTTCTGGTTCTCCAAAGAGAGGTAAGATTATTGTAGAACCCTGCGCAAAGAAACTTAAGCCTTATTAAATTTCTGCTAAGCCCTGAGAACTGTCCCTATCTCCAATTTCTGTAGTTTCACATATGTTTCTCTTTCATTTCACGGTTTTTCATTCATCCCAAACGTAGGTATCTACAAAGTTTTCCAAGAGTATAAAGTACCTTTTAGTAAACTGTACTAGCAAAGATAAAGTATGGAGAAAGCGGGCCTAGACCACCTGCCCTCTAAATATGTAGACCCATCTATCATCTCTCTCTTCCCTACACACTTCCCTAACTCAGGATTAAAAACAAAAATTCTCATCACCTAGAGCACAGACTCAGGTCCTTCTCAATAAGTGCTTGTATTATTTGACACTCAAACTTTCAGTGATTCAACTTCCATCTTAAATGAGCTTACCAACAATTCTCAAATAAACACTGTGAACTGTAGGAGGGGTTCTTTTAAGTAGAATGTTCCTGACCTTATTATCTGTAATATATATAGATGTAAAAACCACATGTATTTGATACAAGTAAGAAAATCTGTACCTGTATGACATCGATTAGGATTTTTTTTTTTTTTTTTTTGGAAAACCAATTGACCTCACTAGGGGATGAACAGAGTCAAGAAAGAAGTTTCATGATTTCTGTCTCCAATGAACTTACTGATATGTTGGAGTGTCAAAAGTGGCCTCATTTGGTAGACTGTTCTTCTCACTATAATTATTTCTTTTGGAAGCTAAATTTACTCAGCCATTTATTTCCAGAAATAACGCAGACTAAATAATCCAAAAACATTCTCACTAGACAACACCTACTTATAAATATTAATAACTCCTGGCTGAGCATACATGATATCAAAGGAAAGCCTATGAAAGCTATGTTTAGATGTTCTCTTTGACGTTCAAGTGTTTATAAAATATGGCTCCAACTTTTCTGTTAGAAATGGCCACCCAATAGAATGTGTGTCACCTGGGTGATCACCATTACCATGGGATCATGCTTTCATGAGATTTCTCTAGAATAAAACCAGGCTCTCTCTGTCCTAACCCTAAGACTCTGCTCCCTCTTGGAATTTGGAGGAGGGAATTGAGTAAACCCTGAATGCAACTCAGAGTACTGTGTAACCTGTGCTACTCAATGGAAAGGTCTTTGCAGTTTTCTCTCCTAACTGTGGTTGGTATAAATTGCCTACTTCAGAAGAAAAGACCTGAAATTATCCAGTCATGCAATGGTTTGAATATGTTCAGGAGAGTGGTAAATTGTTAGGAAGCCAGCAGTTAATGCCCATCTAAAACTACATTCTCCAGTTGCCTTTATATGTATGAAGTTGATACCCTCTATTCTGTCTTTTATTGATATGTTCTAAACTCTGGGAGTCAGAGTAGACTATGAAGATAAGAGTTATTGCCCTCTTCAAAATGCCAGCATGATATAATGTATATCATGAAAAACAATTTATTGTGACTGTCATCACTGAGATGATGCCTGGTTCTAAGTACCCTAGAATTTGCCAAGTCTCAGTAAAATATATTTTGTTTACTCCCAGGCCCAACTTCATATGCTCTCCAACCACAGACTACTCCTTTAGCGGATATTTGCTATGTTTAGTCATTCTGGGTGTTTAGAAGGTCTATTTTGTGTTTAGAGAATTCCCTAAATCCTAAGCTGCGGAGTTAGTAGAAGACTTTAGTGAATCAATACCATTGGCCTCTAAGACTGGTTCTTTAAATCTCCTCAAATGCTCTAACTTTTGCAATATCCTTTAATTGATTCCTTTACTACTTGAACTATAGGGGATTCTGTTAAACGAAGCCAAGAACCCAAATTCTCTGAACTTTTCCCAGGTAGAGTTAACCAGGACGACTACAGTTAGCCAGGATGACTAGAGTTAGCCAGCAACAGTGGTCTTCATTAACCTGTGGCTTTGCCTCTCATAATATAATTAAATTCAAGAGAGAAGCCTTAACTAAAGTTCAGTATATATTAGATGTTATTTTTACTTTTCAAGTCTTAGAAGAATTTCCCATCTTCTCCAAAAAGTTCTACTAAATACATCAACACCTCATGTCCTTTTTTTTTTATTTGAACTATGAAGGCATAAACTGCACAATGCAGTTGCACTTGGTGAATATAGACTGCTTTTCTAAAAGAATAGAGAGAGTTAATCTCTAATGAGTATGTACTATAGGTTATACACTGAAACAAACAATTTATGTATATGATGTCCTTCGACTTTGCATCATAACTCCAAAAATAACATGAGATTTCTATTCTTATTTTATACATGAAAAAAGCAAGAGTCACAGAAATTATTTAACTTTCTGACAGTCAAACAACAAGAACTCATACACAAGTCTATGTAATTTCATCTACTGTCTTTCACTATATTGTACAATATAGATCTCATTTTTAGACCTATCTTATAAAATATTGAGTACCTTGTCAGGTTTAATATGTGATATTTCAGGCAAAAGCCTCAGGGCAAGATGGTTCCCAAGGAAACATGGGAGAACAGAAAAGGAAAAAAAAACTTGAAGCTTGAATGAGCTCCCACATTTGAATAGGATAGACCTGGTTGGCTGGTCCCTAGTAGCTGCTTGCTAGGTGTACCACTTGACACCCAGCAGCCACATGTACATAGCAGAAAACGGTTTGTATTATTTTAATGATGGCCACTAGAGGCATTTTTTTCAGTGGGTAGCAATGAGAAACCAGTGTAACTGCTCGCTCTTCATAAGTCATAAATGGACCATGGGCTTACTTCCCATTCATTAAATTATCATTAGGTATTGAGGATATAGAGAATAACTGATGTTTGGGATTCGGACCATCAGTAGTTGAGATGAGCCCCTGAGTCTTAAGGTCATAGCAGAATAAAATTTCTAAAAATAAAGGGAGATCTGGAGAATCAAAGTGGAAAGCAGGTTGTGACCTAGAGGTAGGATGTAAGGCACAACATACTCAAAAACTGGGGATGATGGAATGAGTACTTGTAGCACAATGGTAAGTTTCAGTGGTTACCATGAACACCAGAATCTGCCATTACATAAAGACCTAATGGGAATTTCAGTAATGACTCATTTACTTAGTCCCATGCTCATAGATTTTAACAGAATTCCAGAGTCTTAGATTCACAAAGAGGATATATGATTCTCTATAGTGTATTTCACAGCTTTCCACTAAACTCGCTATAAAAACATAGTACTGAATGATTTACTGTTCAATTCTGCTCCCAGTTCTTAATATTCCTCCTATGGCCAAGGTTGTTCTTAAACTATACCTCATAATATTATCTTATAAAACTAATAAATTTGATATTTTCCTATGTGGGAGATAGTGAATATTTCATTTTAAATATTTTGAACATACTTTCATATTTGGAAATGGTCAATTATCAGCAACTATTGGGTAACATTAGAAAAGTAATCTTTTTGAAGAAAATCTTTGTGCTTTTTAAAATAAACATAAGCCTGCTATATTGCTGTTGTGTGTACAATTTGATAAGAGGGTAAGACTTCTTCATGGGTAATACGTATTCTTCTAATGGATTTTCACACACTTCGAGATTTTAAAGTATCAAGTGTCTACCCAGATGTAGGTGTTAAAATCTGGGGATTAAATTGAATTCTAAATCACCATCTTATCGAACAGCTGATATTTTTCCAGGGCCCTGCAGCCAGACTCCAGGAAGCAGCTCTGCTTGCCAGTAGTCTAGCATTAACCTCAGGACCTGGCTTTACCAGTAATGGGACAACACTAGCCCTGGAGTGATTCTGATGCCAGCTGCCTCATGACCAGTCCTGCTCAATAGCAGTCAGCAGCAACCACACAAAGCAGGGCCAGGCAACCAACCAGAATAGGAGCCAACCAAGCCTACTAGACCACACACATAGTCAGCCCACTGCAAGAGAAGGACCTATGTGGCCCTCTTGGGGGGAACACCTAGAGCATAGAGCTCAGGTGATAAAAGGAGAGTGCACTGCTATGATAGATAGGAAATCTACAGGAGGCCACTTCTCCAAGGCTGAAATGTGTAACTAACATACTACATAAGTAAAAATGCAAAGAGCAACTTAGACAAGATGAGGAAACAGAGGAACAAAGTCAAGATGAAAGCCTAAAAGAAGAACTAAGTTAAGTGAAGACAGCAAATCTACCAGGGAAAGAGGTCAGGGCAGTGATCATAAAGATGATCAAAGAACTCAGGAAAATAATGGATGCAAGAGCCAGAAGTTAAGACATTTTTAACAAAGAGTTAGAAAACATCAAGAACAACAAAACGGAGACAGAGAATGCAACAAATTGAATGAAAATACGCTAGAAAGAATAAATAGTAAACTAAATGATAGAGTAATGGATCTGTGAGTTGGAAGACAGACTAGTGGAAATCACTGCCGAGGAAGAGAATAAAGAAAAAAAAAAAAAAACTGAAAAGAAATGAGGAGCGTTTAAGAGACCTCTGAAAGGACATCAAGTGCACTTAAACTCGTATTATAGGGGTTCCAGAAGGAAAATAGAGAAAAAAAGGTTTGAGAACATATTTGAAAGCATAATAGCTGGAAAATTTCCTAACATCAGAAAGGAAACAATCATCCAAGTCCAGGGAGTACACAATCCCATACATAAATCCAAGGAGGATCACGCTAAGACATATTGTAATTAAAATGATGAAAATTAAAGCTAGAGAGAGAATATTAAAAGCATCATTATTCTTAATATCCCATCCCCAGTATTAACTACATGTAGACAGCTCCCAAGTGCTGATTTTGTATTATTCCCTGCTTTTGCTACTCCTTTCTGTGGTGTATTTTGATTTGAATTACACACCAAAATTAACATAGATATACACCTCTCCTCTGTGCCAATGATGCTCTAATTTTATGCTTTACTGAATTATCAAAGTGGTACTAATACTGATAAATTCAAGAATATACACAGAAATTATTTAGACCAAGGATCAGCAAACTTTGTCTATAGAGGGTCAGAAAAATAAAATAGATCTCAGCAGCCATACAGTCAGTGTTACAACTAGTTATAGTGTTGTTACTGTAGCAAAAAGCAGCCATAAACAATACACAGATGAGTGTGACGATGGTCTAATAAAACTTTATTTACCAAAAAGTTGACAAGCAGATTTACTCTGTGGGCCACAGTTTGCTGACCCTTGATTTAGACACCATTTGCAAGAACACTGCAGTTTATTTAACTCGAATAATTATAGGATGCTTTTGACTAGGGATGAAAGATTGAAGTTAAAAGTGTCAATTACTTCACATTTAAAGAGTGCCAAACATAACTGAGCCAGACAGAATCCCTGGGGCTGTAACATGGGTCAATCAATTCAAATCTACTACAATTATCCACACCTTCCTCTCACAAGCCCCACCCCCACCACCACTTTACACTCCACTCCCTGAAAACCTTAAGGGGAAGGGGAAAAAATGAGGAGAGGTATAAATATAAAAGCTTTCTACTTCAAAGGAATGAAATATCAGTAATGAAAAAGAGCATCCTTCTTGATAAAATAAGGAAGCATTTTCCCACTCCCCAAGTCAAGTTCCATAGTAAGGAAGGTCTATTTCAACTCCTCAAAAAGATTTGAGCTACTAAGAGGCAAGTGATCACTTTATGCCTGGCTGGATAACTAAGGATCTGTAGAATGCTGAATTCCATCCTGTGCCACAGTTAGAAGGAAAAACATAAGAAGTAGTTTTTAAGTGCATTTGAAATATTTCCCTTGCAATTAGAGGCGGTATGCATCCAAATTCATATCTAGTCTATGAGTTTCTAGGTATTGAAACCTCTTGGAAATACATGGATGAAAGAAAGGAAGGAAGGAAGGAGTTCCCGTTGTGGCGCAGTGGAAATGAATTCAACTAGGAACCATGAGGTTGCGGGTTCAATCAATCCCAGGCCTCGTTCAGTGGTTTAATGATCCAGCGTTGCCACGAGCTGTGGTGTAGGTCACAGATGCGGCTTGGATCTGGAGCTGCTGTGTCTGTGGCATAGGCCAGCAGCTGTAGTTCCAATTTGACCCCTAGCCTGGGAACCCCCATATGCCTAAAAAGCAAAACAAAAACAAAAAAACAAAAACAAAAAATTGGGTTGTGTTGATTGTTGTACAACTATAAATGGAATAAATTTCATTAAAAAAAAGAAAAAAAAGGAAGGAAGGAACCAATTACAATATCCTTGTGAAAAACTCCAATTCTCCCTCCATCTCAATCCTAGTTATTAGATGACTTCCCTCAAAACCTATGAAAAAGGAACTTGGTACTTTTGTAAAAGCGGCACAAGCATCAGAAAAGATGGCAAGAACTAGAAAACACTCAGGACCATCAAGTGTATTGCATAGACAATTTACCTAAAAATGACCTTGAAGTATGTACCACTGGTGAGACTAACAGAGAATCAAACAACTCTTTCAGAAAAGCTTCTCAGTAATGAAAGGGAATTTGATAAAACTGGACTCTAATGCAAAGAAATTTGCAAACTTCCTATATAAAAAGTCACATTGGTAGAGGTAGAACCCATCAGCAGTAGAAGAACTCTTACAGATTGACACTTCCCCATGATCAGCGCAAACTTATCTATGATAAAAACAATGTCTCTCATGTCTGTGTGACTTTAAATCTGATAATAACTTAAAAACATTAGAGATGTGTTTATCATAGGTGTCCATGTTTTCCCCCTTTACTACAAGCAGAGACACAAGTCAAACCTATGATCAGGGAGAGAAAGAAGGTAAATTTAAATTCAGTTTAAGACTAAACTTTCATAATGATTTAGATTTTTATTAATTAAAGAAATGAGAATTCTACTGTTAAGAGATGTGAAAAGACATACTTTGTATGTCATGCCTGGAAACAAAAAATATATTTCATATTCATATTAAGAATAATCCTAAGAGACCAACTCAATATATAACCCACAGAATAATGGTCAGTTCACTCAGAATATTCAAACCAATTATAAGATGATCTACAGAATACTTGTTCCACAAGAGGTAAAACGTCAGCTATATTGAAAATTACTATATATGACATATATATATTTCTTTTAAGAAAGTAAGAAAATTATGAATATATTTATTACACCCATTTATGTGAATTCTAGAATGTCAAAGAGAAATTCACCTAAAATTATTTCATATGTCACCTATGTGAAAGTGTCAAGGAACAGTCTTTGAAATCTGGACATGCATTCTCAAACTATAAAAGCAGTTATTCTGTAACTATATAATAAAGGCTAAGATATCATCATCATGTACTGAGGTAATGTGAATACTACAGCCATTGGTTATTGACAATATGGTAGTTCACAGTGAAGTTTCTTCCATTACTATTGAATCAGTTACTCAATATGAGTGCAGTAAAGGATCCAGACCTTTAATCAGGTATTAAGTGCCTTGTCTCATAAAATCCTTTAACCAAACAGTTCTGCATTTACTGACAATGTTAATTCCAAACACTGCAATTTATTGCCCTTAGAACATGACACAAAAATTTTATTTTGTATCTAGCAAAATAAAAAAAAAATGGAAGATTTCATAACAATTTTATTCTATCAGTAAAGGGAATAATTTTACTATAAAGTACTATCTCAAAAGCACTTGGGAAAAAGCAATGCTGTGTAAAGACTGAGAGGTATATAGAAGCAAAAATACAATCTTATTTTTTAACATCACTCTATATTGTATGAATCTATGACAAGTGTGAATATTCTAGAGATCTGAGCCAAAGATATGACTGGATTCTAAGACATAGGTAAGGAACAACAGCATATTGAGTAATTTGATAGATCAATGTTTTCTAAATACTTAGCAGAGATATACAGAATACGAAGCAAAAAAAAAGGAAAAAAGAAAAAAAACTTTAGCTACAAATGAAGATGCCATGTGATACAAAAACATTGTGATAATAATACATGGCTATTCGAGTGAAGACTTGAATTAAATGTAACGTCTTAAACTCCTGTTTCTTTCTATATACCCACTAAAACAATATTTAAAGGAGATAAAGTCACAAGGACCAAAAAACAACAGGAAAAAAGTTGACAAAATGACAGCAATTAAACTGTCAGACTGGAGTTCCCTTCGTGGCTCAGTGGTTAACGAAGCCTACTAAGAACCACGAGGTTACGGGTTCGATCCCTGGCCTTGCTCAGCGGGTTAAGGATCCGGCGTTGCCGCGAGCTGTGGTGTAGGTCACAGACGTGGCTCGGATCCTGCACTGCTGTGGCTGTGGCTAAGGCCAGCAGCTACAGCTCCTGTTAGACCCCTAGCCTGGGAACTTCCATATGCCGTGGGTGCGGCTCTAGATAAAGGCAAAAAGACCAAAAAAATAAAAAAGTCAGATTAAAAATGATAGTAGATTAAAGTTTTGGGAAAGAGGAAGAAGAACAGCCAGAGACACAGGCCCGTCACAATAGAAGGAAATGTATTGTGTGTGTATAGTTTCCTCCGGGTGAACAAGCCAGTCAGAAGCAAACTTGTAGCCAAAGCACAATTCAGGGACTGGACACTCTAGGACCTCTGAACAAAGGGTGTGAGTGTTACCTAGGAGACCTTTTTGAAAACTCTTATCCATGTATATCATAAGATATTTTCCCCAATTCTACCCACCAGAGGACTACTTTTCACCCATTTTGGCAGACACTTAGAAACTCAATCTATGAAATTTAGATCTAGAAATTCTGGGCTTGGCAATACAAGGTACAACTGAGTGTGAGGTAGCTATACTAGAATATTTTGATTCCTTGTAACTCTAGACTATGAAGAGGGAAATCCCTAAATCTCTG